>OZ005660.1:143323530-143943530 GCA_963930645.1 Salticus scenicus
ATTAATTCTTGATAGAGTTACAAGCGAAAATGTATTAGGTGTCCGTCTGTATATTTAGTAAAAATAAATTGTGATGATATACTATAGAAAGGAAAATATTTATTAAGATTCAGACCAGAAAAAATGTACAAATATTTTAATTATGAAATAAAACGAAGATGATTTTAGTGATCCCGGGTACTCAGCGCTCAACATTTCTCTCGAAGTACGCATGCATGAATTGTGTTCGTGTCTGAACTGATATGAGTAACCTCAGTTGCCTCCCGCATGACGCGCTGCAACGACACACGAACGAAAAGTTATGTATAGTATTCATACAGCGCGATAAACAGTTTCGTATAACGCGTGAGATAATTTTTTAACATTTTTACATATTTAATCAAATTTTTGATTCCTCTAAGGCGTAAATGATTTATTTATTTATTTTTTCTTAATTCAGTTTATGAATCAAAAATTTTTTCAATATTTTATGTTTACTAAAAATTAAATAGTTTATTACGTTACTTTATCCGTTAAAATTTATACATCTTGAAGCATATGAAGTTAATAACAATATTCAGTTACAAAAATGTCGATAACAAGATTAAATAATAATAGTAATAATGATAATAATAATAACAAACAGCAGTAATATTTCAGGAAAATGTTTAATTTTTAAGAAAAAGTAATTTATCTATTTCTGCTGGATATATTTTTAGTTTGAGCAGTAACCGCATGAAAACTTTTCAAAAAATTGTTACATTTAATTTGAAGCGTACAAAGTTACAATATCCTACAAAAATATATAATTAACAAGATGTTAATTATAATTAACAAAAAGTTAATGGTAAAAATCTGGGAAAGGATATTTAATATTCAAGAAAAAAAGAGATACTGTTCAAAAGAGTTCCTATTTTGAGTAATAAGTCACGCCTTTATACCTTTCTCTAAAACTAAACATCAAATTATTTAACAAATTCATGATTAAATAACTGAAATTTCGTCACCAACAATCGAAACGGAAAATTCCATTCGTTTATATATGCCACCGCATACAGCATTACGATAATGTTACAAAAATTAGTTTATTTGTATAATAAACATCGAAATGTTGCTTAGAAAACAATAAAAATAACATAAAAGTACATTAAAATAGTTTTCCGTCAGATTATATGCAGATGTTTACTTACAGATAATACAAATGATAACATGTGATGTCTCCTAACAATATTAAAAAAGTATATATCACTGTAACTCGAAAAATAATGTTAGGAAAAAGATGTAAATTTGGAAACTCACATTTTTCATGACGCCTGTTCTATTCATGCAAAAATTAGTATAGGTCGTAATTCATATTTTTTTCGAATAGGAATTTAATAATATATTTCCCAATTCAAAAAACTATTTTTTTATTCAAAAATATGCATGGAATATATTTGGATCACTTCATTCTAAAGCATAAAAAAAGAAATTTTGAATGTAATAATTTTTCGGGAAGATATGAATTAATGTTTGTCACATTCACTTAACATTAGCATCCCCATACTTTGACATCTTATAATGTATGAGAAATTGAGCTAATTGTATAAATATGGCTATTTTTCGCTATGATTTAATCCAAATAATTCAAAAAACTGTCAAAAATGGGGTTTACCTTTGAAAAAAAATGAAGTTGATGCCAGTTTTAATATGTAGATGGTCCCTAAACAAAACCTAACTATACTGTTGTAAAGTAGACGTTTTCAGAAAACGATCGGTGCCAGCCGCATGTTTCTACGATAATTTACGTCGAAATTTGGCGAGGTGGGGGGGGGGGTGCTTTTTTTCTTTTGTCGACTGTACTAACAAATGAAAAGTCAATGACCAAAGAGATGTACTTACGATGAAATCAAAGCACAATGTGAAAGCGTATTTAAGCCTTAAATTAAAATTTACTGTACTGTTGTGTACAAAAAATAATACAAAAGTAAAATATTTCTTCATACAGTACTGTGCAAATTAATGGAATCATTCTGATGTTTTACATTTTTGCTTATTGCAACACTGTAATCCTAATGTCACTTCACAGTTGTCAAAGTATTGAAAATATAACCTTTAATTCTCTCTAGGTTGTGTAGTTTTTACTCTGGTTATCATTTTCAGAAAGCGTGAAAAATTCCTCACGTTGAGCGTGTACATGTCTGAGTCACAAAAAGACATTGTAAAAGAGTATGGGGTAAGTCGGAAGACAGTAAACAAGATTTTGAAGCATAAATGCCAATATTTTGCGAATGACATCAGCGTGGATAATTAAAAAACTGATGAGGTCATGATTTCCATCTACAGTCGGCAGCAAAATCAATGAAGCACACACATCCACACTTTTCATATATATATTTTTTAGTTTGGTCGCTCATTTTATATACAGTTTTAGACTAAAATCATGACTCGACAAATATTTACTTAACAAAACAGTATTAGGTAGCCCATCTTCTAAGTAGGAATTATTGCTTCAATAATTTTGCTGCGGACTGTAAGAAACTCCTAACAGTAAAACTGACCGAAATTTGTGGGTCATTGCTAAGAATAGAATTTCCTAAATTGTATTTCGAGGCTAGTGGCAATGATATCTGCCTCTTCTTTGTTACATTTTTTTCTTCATCTTCATCTTCTTCTTCTTCTTCTTCATTTTTTTTTAATCATAGAAAATAAATTTGACAGAATTGAACAAAATTGTAAAGACAGATCAGATTTTAATACTCTAAATTATTATTTTTACAAAAAGACCAATTTTTTATAACAGTAATTCTTTTAGGTATGATGTTATATTCCCCCACCAAATATGATGAGTGTCAAAAGATCTTGCCGATGACATCTATCAGCATTTGACAGGGATAGAACACGGGCACAGAATTCATACCGGAATTTGTTTAAGAAATTTCTCTAACTATAATATCGTTGATTTAAAAAGTAGAAAATATTGTTAAATTAATAGGGGTTTGAGTTCTGCGCCCGTGTTCCAACCCTGGCATTTGAATTTACGTTGCGTATCCAGTGGGATCCTTATATTAACAAAACGTATAAAATATCTTTATAGAGACAATTTTGCTATGTTAATAAAAAATTAAAGTATTTAAAAAATTTGCATAAAGTCTTAAGAAACTACTTTTATCTCTTTAGTAATTGCAGCAATAAAACGAGAGTATTTATGACATATGTATTTATGTTTTTAATTTTTACAAACTGAAAAATATTCGAATTTTCTTGCCAAAATCGGCGTGGGATTATTCATAGATGTTGATAAAAAATCACAGTGGTGTAAACGCATTACAACCCCCCCCGCCCCCCCCCCCCAAAAAAAAAAAAAAAAATCTAACTATTATCAGTTTTTAAAGACAACATTGTTATAATTAATTAAAGTACTCATGTAAGAGCAGACGAAAAAATCATATGCTATTATTTGTATCACACCTCTAAATTTTTGAAAGAAATCACTCAACAGTTCTAAAATAATAAAGTAAACATATTTATGTTTTCCTGTTTATTTTATGAAGATACAACAAACTAAAAAAGAAAAAAAAGAGTCCAAATATCAACAATTACCGACATTTTTCTCAAGAAAAGTAAGTATCCCTTTGACATAAATAATTCACAAGAGCTGCAAAGCTCAGTAATTTATCATCCAAATAAATCGATAGAAATTTTATCGATATAACTTTCAAGGCACGTTGACGTTAACGGTATTTCCTGAACGTCATAACTCATTTATGAATGTTATCTCGGTTTTGATAAAGCCTGAATGAGAAAAAGAGAAAAATAAAATGTATTTTGGGCGAAACTAATCCCCCAAATGTTATGATAAGACACTGAGTGTCAATTAGTTAATAATTATCAATATAGGTTTTTTTTGTTGTTGTTAAAGTAATTGCTAGAAAGTTGTTTTAATAACACGTTTAATAATGTGTAATGTTGTTACGCAAAAATATTAAGTTAAATAAAAATAATAAAGTACATTGAGATTTTTTTTTTTTTTCGAAAACTTAACAGGAGAAGAATTTCCTTTCTTTTAGTAAAGAAAATGCAAATTTAAATTATACTTAAAAATATGTATGTACAGAGCCTGATTAAGGGGGAAGCACACATTATTTATACTTACACCGTTATTTTTTAACAAATACTTTCCTCCTATAATAAACAGAAAATTCTCATTAAAAATTATTTTAAACAATTCTGGTGTCTGAAAACGGTGAGTAAATTGGATTGTTTTACACCGTTCATTTTTTAGAAAAAATATTTCCTCGTCAAAGCGTGGAATTTCTATAACATGAAGTAAAAAATAATTGTAAAAATATTCCGGTGAGAGCGGAGATAATGTGTGCTTCCCCCTTAATCAGGCTCTGTGTATATATATTACGTTTTAAAATTTGGGTTTAAGTTCGAGATGTCGCTCTACAGTAGACCTGCTAAATATGCTAGTTTATCCGTAATGGTATTAAGCCCCTCCTTTTTTTCACACCAGAATAGTTGTAGAGCAATAGTCTTCTTATTTAATCATGAGAACATATTGCTGAATATTACTCTTCAACTATTCTGGTATGAAAAAGGCGGGGCCTAATACCATTACGGATAAACTAGCATAGTTAGCATGTCTACTCTACGGTAACTTTTTACGCATTAAGGCTTTTTAGACGGATCGTACAGCTAAACGTAAAGGTATTAAATTAAACAAGATTAATAAAAGATGTTGAGAAATACTTTTTCTTTCTAAAATTTGACAGGAGAAGAACTTACTATGTTTTAGAAAGATAAAAGGAAATTTAAATTAAAAAATCATAGTTTTTTTTCTTTATCTTAATCTTTTACGTTTCTAACATTTGGGTTTAAGTTCGAGATGTGGCTCTACGGTCATTTTTTAAGCATTAAGACCCTTTAGACGGATCCTGGAAATAAGCACAGTGATGTTAAATTAAACAAAAATAATAAAAGATATTGCGAAATAGTTTTTCTTTCTAAAATTTAATAGGAGAAGAATTTACTTTGTTTTAGAGAAGAAAATGCAAATTAAAATTGTATTTACCCCCCCCCCCCCCCAAAAAAAAAAAAAAAAAAAAAAAAAAAAAAAATCATTTTTTAACACCCGTTTCTAAAATTAGGTTTTAGGTTCGAGATGTCATCTATGGTCATTTTTTGCGCGTTAACGCTCCTTAAACAGGTTCTACGGTTTAAATTGTCTTCCGAATTACTATTCAATCGTCCATGTCTGAAACGTGATTCGAATCTCACTAGAGCTAAATTTTATTGCCATTTGGGGTATTTTGAGCTTTCTCTATGGACATAAAATTTTTAATTGAAAACTATATCGTAAGATAGGATAATAAAGGATTTGTTCGTTTTCACTTTATTGCTCTAAATGTTTCTCACACCGGACAAATTAGATGCAAGTGCGCCCGAATCTGAAGTGTCACCTAATGTGGAACAAGCAAGAATGTCAAGAAATTTGCGCTAATTTGGCGTTTGAGATTATTGCCAATTTTAAAATTTATTCCTGAACATTGTTAGCACCTTCCTTTTTTCGCATCGTATTTTTATTTATTCATTTATTATTTTTTTAATAAATTTCTCAATATGTGTTTAAATTAAACAAGAATAAAATTATTTTTCAAAAATACTGATACGAAAAAAATACGGTATTAACAAAACTCCGGAACAAATTTTAAATGTTAGCAACTCTCTTACACATACCACACATTTATGTTCTAATTTTAATAAAGAAAAATTATTTATCCTTTTCCCTCTCCCCTTCCACCCCTCCCCTATTAACAACAACAACAAAAAATATCTCGTGTAACGTTTTATTCACTGTTTTTGCGCCCCAAGAATAACCACTGCATACTTGCCAACCTAACCCGGAAGATTTTTAGTTCCCGCTCCTTTTTATACACCACTTAATTTTTAGAGTAATTCTCCTTAAGTATATATACGCAGAGCTACCAACCTAATACGGCAAATTGTTAGTACCGCCCCTTTTGCTACACCACAAAAATTCTTTGTTTAAAATAAACTTAATTTCAAATTATTTTTCAAAAATACTGGCACGAAAAAAATGCAGTATTAACTATTCTCTGGAACAAATTTTAAATGTTAGCAACTCTCTTACACATACCACACATTTAAATTCTAATTTTATTAAAGAAAAATTATTTATCCTTTTACCTCTCCCCTTCCACCCCTCCCCCATTAACAACAACAAAAAGTTATCTCGTGTAACGTTTTCTTCACTGTTTTTACGCCCCAAGAATAACCACTGCATACTTGCCAACCTAACTTGGAAGATTGTTAGTTCCCGCGCCTTTTTGTACACCACTTAATTTTTAGAGTAATTCTCTTCAAGTATATATACGCAGAGCTGCCAAACTAATCCGGCAAATTGTTAGTACCGCCCCTTTTTCTACACCACTTAATTTTTAGAGTATTTTTCTTCTTAATTCATCTTAGATACATTTGAAGAGAATTGCTCTAAAATTTAAGTGGTGTAGAGAAATGGGCGGTACTGACAATTTGCCGGTTTAGGATGGCAGCTCTGTATACGATTAAATTAGAAGACAAGTACTCTAAAAAAGACTGGTGTGAAAAAGTAGGCAGAAAGGGGCGGGTCTAAAAATCTTTCGGGTTAGGTTGATAAGTATGCAACTGAAATTAAAATTTCTTCCATTTCAATTCTTTTCCATTAAGAATGTCACTTACTAAATCCAATAATAAATCACCAAACGTGATAGATCTACAGAGAGCTTACTGAAATTGCAACGCTCTACATACAAAAGCGATTATCTATGCGAATCCCATGTTAACAGACATTTCCATTTTCACTTTTGTGTTGCCCTTTCTTCTAATATTTTTCATTCTCTAATATTGTTCATTTACTATTCCCGAGCATTATACTTACCTGCCAACATTTCTAATTTTTAAATCAGATTTAACACCAGTATCTATAAAAAAGTTTCTGCCATATATATTTTCAGAGAATAAATAAACGGAAAACATTTAAAAAAACTTTCCGGTATGAATGTTGAAATAACGAAGACCTGGTACCTATGGTTATATATCTGCACTAATAAGTATAAAGGATTTAAGTGCATATTCTTGATTTTTGAGGAGACGAAAAATAAAGTTAAACTAACTAAAAACTAATCGGCAGAATCGATTAGGAAAAAATGATTATGTTGGTTTATACGCTTTATACCATTCAGTGATTGTCAATCTTCAATTAATAAAGGGAAAAAATTGAATTAAATATTTTATACCAAAGATTAATACTAAATTTCTGACTTGAATCTTTTTTTTACCAGTGGATTTTCTCAAAGACTAAATGACATGGATTTAAATCCTTTATACCAATCGATAGAGAATTTTTTTCTGAGTCTGACTATGTACTTAACTCAAAATCGACATTTTTGGACTTAAATCCTTTATACTTATCAGTACAGATATATAAGGTGTTTCTGAGCTCATGGGACAAACTTGGATAAGTAGAGAACATCACAAGGTTTCAAAATTGTATGGAAAAATGTGTCCCCAAACGTCATTTTAGTGCAATTAGATAACCTTTGTTTTTATTCATTTAAAGAAGAAAATGCAGTTATCCTAAAATATATTTTTAAAGAAGGTTGATTCATATGAGATTTCATTTACTTAGAGTAAGCAATCGTTTGTTTAGGACAAATTACCAGTGGTGGGCATAATTGATTAAAAAGTAATTGAATTATAATTATAATTATTTTACTGTCAAACAGTTAACAAGTAATTGATTACAAATAAATTTAATTACTTATTCAATTTATTTGTAATAATTCAATTTATTTGCAATCAATTACTTGTTAATCGATTGACAAAAAATAATTATAATTGTAATTCAATTACTTTTTAATCAATTATGCCCAACACTGCAAATTACATTAAGTATGTCATTTTTGGTTTTCATAAAAATTTTTTACTTTTTAAGTTTGTCATCTCCGCCTTATTTGCTGTTCCAAGAAATGAAGGATCATCGATCCACTTTCAAACTTTTAATTTATTAACTTCAGTAACTCACAATTTATTTCTAGTGCGAACTAACTTATAGCTTTTTAACTTTGTTTTAAAAGTATTTTTGCTTTACAAATAAAAATATTTCAATTTTTGTTCAGTTTTATTAAATATTATAAGAAATTGAAAAATTCTTTTAGAACTTTAGTTGAAAAAATTATCAATTTATATGTAATTAATCTTCCGAACTTTTATAGGGCATTTCCTTTTCATGACAAGAATAAATTCCGCTAGCTGGAAAATTACGTAATTTATCATATGAAAAAATCAATACGTCTCATTGATATCGTTCCCAAGACATATTGACGGTCATTTCTTGACTCATATTTCATTTCGGAATTGTTATCTCAGCCACTTCAGCAGTGCTGACATGTACAAGAAAAACGCCTCCGACCGCAATTATTTACGCTGCTATGTATCTAATCAATAGTACAGCAAAAAACATAAGCATTTGATGTTAATAAATATCGTTCGTCTTTATTTATTAAAAAAAAATTGAACACTTTTTTAACTTTTATTTTATTTTATTTTTTTCAAAATAAAAAAATAATAATAATTTAGCTTTTGTTCAGTTTTCTTGAATATAATACGAAATTAAAAAAAATATTTTAAAACTTGAGTTGAAAACAAAAAAAAATCTTTTTTTTATGTAATTAATTTTCCAAACTTTATTGGAAATTTCCTTTTCATGACAAGAATTAAATTCCACTAGCCAAAAAATTGCGTAATTTATCACATAAATGGATCAATACATCTTATTAATATCGTTCTCAAGACATGTTGACGGTCATTTATTGATTCATATTTCATTCCAGAATTGTTATCTCAGCCATTTCAACAATGCTGACATGCACAAGAAAAATGTCTCCGAATGCATTTATTTACGCTGCTGTGCACCTAATCAACAGATAAGGTAAGTAAAATCATAAACGTTTGATACTAAAAAATATCTTTTGATTTTATTCGTTTTGAAGAAACCAGTTTTAAGTAAAACTATATAAATGATTAATAGTATATATATATATATGTATATCGAATGGAAAATGAAGATTATTTTCCTCTATCTTTTACTTTCTGTTACCCATTATATGGTAGAGAAAGTATTGTTTTTGAATCAAATTTTCGAAATTGAATTTTTGTTATAATTACACGTTTTAAGGTTCCTTGCATTCGAAAAAGATGTTTTTAGCGGTTGGTTTGTGTGCGTCTCTCTCTCTCTGTGTGTCTGTGTGTCTGTTACCAGCATATCTTAAGAACAAATAACAGCAGGAAGCTGAAACTCGGTATCCTACATCAGTATCATATAGAGATGCTGCACTAAATTTTTGTTGAGCTCAAACAAATGGTTTGTATACAGGAAACCCAAGAGGATTCAAATACATTACCATAGTTGCCAACCTTTCTAATTTTTAAATCGGATTTATCACCAATAATTTTTAAAAGGTATTTGTCAGATATATTTTAGACGATTAAATAAACGGAAGATAATTATAAAATTATTCCAGTGGGAAGTCTCCATTGAAAAATGGAAGACTCGGCACCTATGCATTATGTCTATGGCAGAAATTGCAGGTAAGTAGAGTTTAAGATATATAAGCTGCAATAAACCAAATTAAATGAATATATATTCTTATATGCGTAAAATAAGGTTTTATGTAGAATACGATATGAAAATCATTCAATTTTCGTTTACAGGGCTACACTAAAGAACTAGAATATAGAGGGACAATACTTGAAAATTGGTAGAAGTGTATTTCAGGTTAGTCCATTTAGGAAGTCTGAAAGTTTTTCAATGTAACAACACGAAATTTCGCCTATACATGAAAAGTATTTTGTATATCCTCATAATCGAACCGTGAGTTCATATTCAATAAAACTAATCTCACTCACACGACTTTCCCTTACTGTAAATAAAAACCTGTTATAATCAAAAAGCATTTAATGGAGGGGGGGGACGTCTGTGTTAAAGTTGAATAAAGACAATATTAAATGGTAAAATGTTGCAATTTCGGATGAAAAACATTTTAATCTTGATTAACCAAATGGTTTTAACAGTTACTGGCACGATCTGAAGATAGCGAAAGACAGAGCAGATTTTTTAAAGGCAGATATGAATCGGGCATTTTAAAGGTGGATCTATGGTGCTCTGGGGAGCTGTTTCTACTGAAGGCAGAATGAATTTAGTAAATTTTCTATTATTATGAACATCAAGAGAATATCCGCAAATTTTAAACGTGGAGTTCTCAGATTTTTGTTAGATTTTTTTTTTTGGGGGGGGGGGGGGTAATAATATTTTTTTCAGCAAGACTTACATTTTTGCTCTATTTCTAGAGCAATAGGAAATAGTTTGAAGAAAGAAACTTCTGTATTATTGCCTTTTCCGTGGCCTAAAAGTTGAAAAAACCTTAACTTATCATATTAAAAAAGTGCATGCAAGTGGAAAATAATTTTAAATAGTTTAAATGTATTCAGAATATCATCTATGCTGTATGAAATGGTGTTGAAACTGAATATATATAATATATATATATATATATATATATACCAGAGAGAACGTCTGACTGTTTCACCGTAAAAAGAGACCCCCTATAAAATACTAATTTAAAGAATAACTGAAAAGATTTGAGCTGTCCTTATAATTGTGAACACCCGAAAAATCATTTTTTTGACCATTGATCCTTTTGATCCTTTTGACCTGCATTTCAATACTATAATGGTAGATTGTCTATTAAGTCTTAAGATCAATAGCGTAAGATTATAAAATTCAATGTACTTTTAAAATAATCTAAAATAGGTTTAGGAACAGTTTTATTTGATATATAATTCTATACCCCTCAATCCCCCCCCCCCCCGTTTAATTGAAGTGCCGACATTTATTTAAAAAAAAAAAAAAAAAAAAAATCAAGGCTGTTCATAACTTGCCTTCAAACTTGCCAATCTTGGTCAATATTTTAAGTGGTAAACTAATACGAAGTTCAAAATACCAAATTTGACTTTCCTGCAGTTATTTGTTTTCAAGTTATACTGATGACAGATACAGATACAGATCAACTGGTAAAAACTGGACATTCTTAATCGGGGCACCTTAAAACGTGATATAATACAAAAAAAATCAGAGTTGAAAATGCAACTACGAAAAATTATTTGTTTACAGTTTTGCTATGAAAAATTATTTTTCCTTTCTAAGCTCTATTTATCGGCACAGTAAAATGTAGCAAAGCAATTAAATCAATTGCATTCAATAGAAAATAACGTTTGGCTCAACTTTGGATAGTCCTGTATATTGCCTTTAAACAATTTGCATTTTAAAAGTACTGTGTTTTTAAAATTTAGTCTAACATAAAAAATATATCCAACACAAAATGATTTAGAATTCCAACTATTTCAATGTACAGCCCCCATTAAATCCAAATTTTTGGGTAACTCTATAAACGAATGTTTGAATGATTTCTATATCATAATCTACACAAAACATGCTTTTGTACATACAAAAAAAAAAATTGTTCATTCTGTCTTGAATAAGGCAGCCTATAGATCTTAAAGTGTACTTACCAGCAATTTTCCGCATGGACGTATTGTATTTAAATTATTTTGGGTGGCCCTGTACACGAACCGTTTGCACGATATCTACGAATAGTTTAGTGTAGCATCCCTATATCATAGAGGTCAACATTTTAACCCTTATCGCTCGTATGTCCCTTCTGAGGGGACATTAAAAATCGAGCCTCGCCTTAAGTTGTTTCTTTGCAAATGAAGTGTTATTTTTCTAAAACGTGTAGAGGCTACCTTTCGGCTACCGGAAAATTTTAACAGAATGATTTATTTTATTTAATGATGAAGTAAAATAAAAAAAATTATTACAATTTTTCGGTATCCAAAAGGTAGTAAGTTGGAAACTATACGTGTGACGTTTTAAAGAACGCCAAAAGGCGTGCCTTACTGTTCAAAATTGGAAAATATGCCGAGCATTAAGAGTTAATTTATTCTGTAGTATTTTTAGCCCCGCCTTTATTTCGCACCAGTTTATTCATATTTCGTACAGTCCTTGAATTTTCTTTATTTTCTGCACCAATAATATTATATAGCAATTTTTGATATAATAAAAGCCTTAAAATTACATACGAAATGAATTGTATAAAAATACTCGTGGAAGAGTCCTTGAAAAAAGGCGTGGCCGTACGAACCTTGTTATTTATAGATTTTTTTTTTTTTAAATATATAACTTCGATAAAATAAGAACTTATTTATTTTTTAAAAATAAGTGGTATGAAATAAAGACGGGGCTAAAAATACTCTGGAATAAATTAAAATGCTGGATTCTATGCTATATGATACATATTTAGAATATCTCGTTTGGACATTCTACTGCTATTTGTTCTTGAGGTATGCTGATGACAGAGAGATATATATACACACAGAGACCAACTGCTAAAAACAAGTTTTTCGGCTTTAGGGGACCTCAAAACGTGTAAATATAACAAAAACTCATTTTCAAAATTTTACCCCAAAACAATACTTTCTTTACCATCTACAATTCTTTACCATATGTAAGAGAAAGTAAAAAAGAAATATATATATATATATATATATATTATTATTCTCATATCATAAATATATATAAAAAATAAAGGATGCCATTTGTATGTGTGTGTGCGTGTGGTGTGTTATGCTGATAACAGATAGGTGTATTTTTATACTGAGTAACCTCAAAACGTGTAACCATAGGTAAATATCATTTTCGTAAATTTGCCACCAAAAAAACTATATTTTTACAACAATATAAAGTAAAAACGGAATGATTTTTAAATAAATATTTTTTTTTTTGTATGTTATTTAATTTAATCTTCTTTAAATGTCTTAATATAATGTCAGAATTATAATTAACTTTAAATTCATTAATATGATGTCTGTATTTAATTGTCTATGTAGGAGAAATATAAAAATTAAATATGTTTATGTGTTTGGGTCCATGTTCGTTCACAGAATATCTAATAGCCTGTTAATTTTATAACCTTTCTAAAGTTTTTGCTTTTTGAAATTGAATGCTTTTTAATTCTATAAATAAAAAATTTTGAAACTGTGATTTTTGTTTTGTATAACAGAAAAATTGTCCAATAAAGTTTTATCGTCTAAAACAGTAATAATAAATAAAAAGGGTGGAGCCATCTCGATATTTTAGTCAATGAAATTGAAAACATCGATACACAGCTACAAAAACTGTCATGAATTGAGACAAATTCTTTACATATTAACCCTTTCCCGTCCCTAACAAGCTAAATCGCTCTAGTTAGAGCAAATTTAGGGAGACTTTTATTCAATCACCAGTAATTTTATGGTGTGATATTTTATATACATAATGCACGAATAATCTTCGAAATTATTAGTGAACCGTTACGATTAAACTTTAGTGGTGGCTTTTGAATAAAAAAGCCACTGAAGTTAGCAACATTAATCAGAGGAGTGAATTAAATTGAACAGGCAAAGGGTTAATTCAATTTTTCAATTTTAAGAAAAAAAATATATATTAATCAGTCATAACAAAAAAATATATTTTTTATACTTATGAAATTTAATTAGTTACGTTCACTAAATTTTCCAAATTTAGTGACAATAACCTGAAAGGAATCCAATTACTTTGCTTGTCGGAAATTACTGAATAGCTAATGTGTAAATAATCATTGCTTCTATGTAAATTATCTCTTCGTTACAGATGAACAAATAAGCGTTGTTTAAGGCTTCTAACTCATTCATAGTTAAATTATTCATTCTCTTGCTTCAAAAGGACAAATAGAGAATGCATCCATTTGAAATCCTTGGAGAATGAAATGCGTACATTATAGATCACTCGGATTTCAATATATTTTGAAATTTTGGTAAACGTGTTTTCTGTAAATTAAAATATTGAGGAAGAGAAGTTTAATCAAAAATGAAAAATAAAAATAAATGTGTAAACAAAAACAGTTGTTAATTAGTGCTGGTTTAATATTATATTATGACTTTTAGACTTTAGAAAGAAATAAAAAACAGAAAGCTTATCTATTGTTAATATATAGTGTTGCCATTTAGCAAACTATCCATTATAAATTGTGTAATCGCTTATAATTATATAAATTGTTCTTGTTTAACCCTTTGCTGCGCAGGGTAATTCAGATCATTTAAAATGCACTGCCACCGGAATTTACGAACAAAATTAATATAAAAGAAATTTTAAAATTTCAGGTTAAAAAAAAAACGGCCTTTTCTGCTATGTTATAAACGTAAATTTTTGCTAAAAAATTTCCGGCATGAATTTTTGCACTTGAGAATTAAAATTAGGTGTTCCATCAGCGGGAACACTGCGATTGAAAGCGTTAATTATTTATTAACCAACTAGTTAGTTGTAGGGCGACTAAGGCGCCCGTTGAAAAATGATCATTTCATTTTACTTACTTCTCACTTCAAATATTTCATTTGCTAGCAAGCCCGTGTGAAATTTTCGCACTTTATTTATCTCTTCGTTACCTTTAAAATTTAAAATTATCATTATTATTTTATAGACGTCATTTTTTTTAAATGCATGAGCAAATTTAATATTATATATATATATACATATATATATATATATATATATATATGTATATATATTTGTTTTTTCACGTGAAAGCATATTTCATTTTATGCTGAAAAAAAAAAAAAAAAAAAAATCAACAATTAAAAATTTAAATCTCTATTTTAAAGCTATGTCTATTTTCATATTTTAAATTATTTTAAAAGACCTAATGAAAAATTCGTTACAAATAAGGTAGCAAATGAAAGGGCGATTTTTCTGAATCCGTCGGAATAAACAGCTTATCGATCGGACAATTAGAGTTTTTAAAAATAACTAAAGCATGAAAATTAGGTGGCAACTGTCGTTCACACACAGACAGAGTACAAGGAAACCTCTTAACATTTTTAAGCGTGTCAGAGTCAGTCAGTGATGATCGTAACTATATATGCTGATTATGAATGATGATCAATATGTGGAAATTTTTTAAATGAACGATTAACATATTTCAAAAATTTTAATTAATTTATTTCATTTACACAATTTTTAATTACTTAACATAATTTTGATTGTCACGAGTTGTAATTACTTCAGGAATTTTATCTAACAAAGTTAAAAATAAACGTATTAATTTAAAATTACATTTTATTAAATAAAATTTCTGATGTGAAATTCTCTAAATGAATCTCTCTCACAGTATCTACGTCGAGAATTTTTGTAGTCTTAAAAGTAAACAATAAAAACTTAGTTACGTGCTTTCTAACCGGTCTACAGGAGCTGCTCGATTCTAAGTTGTGCTTATAAAATTAAAAAAAAAAAAAAAAAAAATTTATAATGGAGCTAAAGTTAAAATGAAGTAAAAATCTTACAGATTTGTGAAATTACGATTGAAAGTTTTGAGCAAGTAGCTTTCAAACACAACCCCAGAAGGTCAATACAAACATTTTCGTATCTGTAGACAAAGAAACACTTTTTGAAATCAATAATTTTTGTGTTTTTGTTTAATACTAAACATGGGAATAAAGGGAAGTTATTTATTTATATGACAGTTGAGGTTTAGTTTAAAAATAATGTAAACATTAAAATTGATAGAAAAATAATTGAAATAAAATGAGAACAGTATAACATAGATAACAACATTTTAATTTATTCCGGAGTGTTTTGAGCACTGCCTTCTTTCAATACCATTTATTTTTTAACCCTTTCAGGAGCAATGTTTTTATGTTTATTTAATATCAAGTGCCACCTGAATTTGAGGACAGAGTTAGATGATAAGAAATAAATCAAACTTTTCGGTAAGTTAAAATGATAAAATTTTACAAAAAATTTCCGGGTTGAATTTGCGAAAATGGGTATTAAAATTAGGTGGTATAAAATATATATATACTTGCCAGCCAACATACTAATTAACATTCCGTAGTATTGTTAACCCCGCCTTTTTTTTCACACCAGTATATTTTTAGAGTACTTTTTTTTTCTTATTTAATCGCAATTACATTTGGAGAGTATTTCTCTTAAAATTTACTGGTGTGAAAAAAGGCTGGACTAATAACACTACCGAATATTAATTAGGATGTTGCAAATATGTATATAACACTGACCCTGAAAGGGTTAAGGATAAATTTTTCTTTTTTATGGAAGTTATATATGGAAGAAAATTTTTTCTATAAATAAAATGGTGCGAAATAAAGGCAGGACTAAAAATAATACGGAATAAATTAAAATATTGCTACCTATGACTATAATAACTCAGTACATGCACTACCGCAATAAAATCCTAATTGTAGCAATTTATAGTCATTGTGAGAACTTAAATGAATAAAAGAACAAATAAACAATTAATTTAAATTAAAAAATTGTTAGCACTTTTTTTTTTCACATAATTTATCTCATGTAAATAATCAAAAGTTCATTTTTCTTTGTTTTTTGTTCTTTCTTTCTTTCTTTTTTTTTCTTTTTTTTTCCACGTGCGAATAATTATATTTTCTTTTATGTCTGGAAGAAAATGAATGCGTAATTTGTTAATTAACTAATTTATTTTTAATATATATATATATATATTAATAATTTTAAAATGAGATTTATATTAATATTTTTTGTACAAATTATCCGATTGAACTAAAAAATACACTTTAATTGGAATTTTGCCTAATTCATCGGTTGCACTTTCCTCCCTTTCTTTAGGGCGCTTTCAGGATAAAAAAATTTCGTCAATTTTCTACCACTATTTTTCTACAACAAAATCTATTCTTCTTAATTACAACACATTACTATAAAAATAGCATGAAAATTTCTATATAAAAATAGCGGGTAGCAAAAAAGAAGAAATTTTTCATCCCTTAAGTGCCCTAAAAAAAGCGGAGAGCCCTGCTGATAAATAAGTGTACCGATTTTCGTAGCGATCGGTTGAATGGTGTAGCTTAGTACAGTGAACTAAAAATCCAGACAGATTTAACGACAAAGTTTCAGCTTTATATATAGAGGTAACTATACAGAAATATATCTTCATAATTAAATATAAGGAAGAGCAATACATTTTAATACTACAATATGAAAAAAAAATTAAATTTTATTTTCTTTAGTTAAGAAAAAAAAATGTTTTATCAATAAAAAAAAAAAATGTATTATATTTAACATTTTTTATTTAATTTGTGATGTATTTTTTATTAATTACTTTTACAGTAAATGTATGAACGAATTTAAAAATCATTTCCATTTACGTATTTACAAGGTAATTAGAATTAATATTTTAAAAAAGTAAAGCTAAAGTGCTTAAAAAATTGCATTAAATATACTTCAAAAGTAAACATCAAACACTTCAACTAACTTTTCCCAAAATATTCTCAAGTATAATGCATTCGTTCCATTTGAACATTTTTAAGTAAAGTGAAACAGAAAACTTTAAGTAGTGTTAAAAGAAAGCAAGGAAACTTTAGTTTTAGGTATTTTTGACTCCGCTGAAATGTATTTATACTTTAAACATTTCAAACAGAATTTCATTTTCGCATGTATTTTAAGCAGGTTTTAAATTTTATTTTTCCCTTTTAAAACGTATATTTGTAATTGAAAATACATGTTCATTATTTTGAATAAGTATGTAGTTTTTTTAATTATTATCATTTTTTTTTCATTTATTACATAAAATTAATTTTCAGTATATATATTACATTTATAGGATAATTATGATTTAAATGAAAATTTAAAATAAATGTCAAAATTTTCTTGACAAAAAAAAAAAAAAAAAAAAAATAGAATTGGTAAGGTGAATTAAAAATTAAAAAAATATTGACAGTTAACGGAGTTTATTTTTCTCGTTAAAGTAAATATTTTAATTAATAAATTTAACAAGTCTGTTCATTTTTATAAAATATTGAAAGTTATAATTTGTTTTTTAGAAAGAATGTAAGTTATTCCACAGCAATTATTGAATATAAAAAAACGCAGGTCCTTGCGAAATAGTATTATTTTTTTCATTCTAATTCTAAGATTCTAAGACGGAAAGAAGCCGCTCACCACTATGCAGTGGTTTTGAGCGTTTTTAACCTTTAGAGAGGGGCTCCAAAGCCACTGTGGAGAATCAGTAAATATTGGAGCCCTTCTCCAAAGGTTAAGCCTCCCCCGTTTTTATTGCATAGCAAATAACAAAAAAAAAAAAAAAAAAAAAAAAAAGGAAAAAAAAATTACAAAGGTCGCCAGAGCAGAGCACTCCCGCGACAAAAGGCGACAAAGTTGCATGAAAGTGAAGAGGACCGGAGCCAAGTGGAAGTCTATTTACAAAGTTCATTCAGGTAATGTACAAATTTCACAGTCTTTATACAATGTTCTTGCAGTCTTTATATCAAGCCCAAACACCCCAAGAACAATGTTGGTTAGCAACATCATGCGCAGGATGATTGCTTTCCGAGAGCACTTCAGTGGAATTCTGTAGCATCAGACATGACCAGTATTCGCCATGTAGGAAAGGAGGAAAAATTAAGGAAAGATAGAGAAGGAATTTAGTTTGTTGAATTTGATAAATCTTGAAGGAAGGCATAGATGCGCTTTAATTTGAGCCGTAGGGGCTTTCTAGTTATTATATTGTTCAGCCAGGTTGCTGGTCTAGGGTTAGGGTTCCTTAAATGGTAAGGTATTGTAAGTTGACAGTGAAAGTAGTAATGTTGTGCAGTCCCCTCCTCACCGCATGAGAATAAGGGTGATCGTCGGCAATGAAATCTGTAGAGGTATTTGGGGAAGGGGCCATGACCTGACAAAAAGGCAGAGATTTCCGGGGAGAGGTCCCAAATATTGAGTGAGACATTTGGTATTAGCTCGTGAGTGTATCTCCCTTTTGGAGACACACTCCAGAGACACTGCCAGTCATTAATTAGTTTTTGATTTAGGTGAAATTTTATATAGAAAGGGGGAGCTGGGAGTGAATAGGCTATGTCACTAGATTCTGTTGCTGATTTTGCAAGAGAGTCCGCTAGTTCATTTCCGACGACCCCCTTATGGGCAGAAACGTGTGCCAGAGAGATTTTAGTTTTTATTTTAATTTCAATTACTTGTGGGTGTCTGCTCTTGTGGCGAGCTATGTCCTGCAGGCTCGAGAGGCTGTCACTGAAGATTGAGATTTGATTGTAGTCTGGAGAGTTATTTTCTGACCACTCAACTGCCTTCAGGATGGCAAAGAGCTCATCCTGAAAGACCGAATTCTGGTCTGCGAGCCTGCCTGCCCACTGATGGAGAACTTTGTTATTGTTTAAAACGCAGAGTGCAGCTCCCACTCCATGATCGGTTTTGGAGCCATCAGTGTAGATCGCCAGCAGAGCAGACGGGGAGAAGCTGTTTTTTGCACAGTTTATGAAAAGGGAAGCAGCACTGGATGATTGAGGGTTCCGTACTTGAGCCGGCTCAAAGACCGTCGTGTACACTAAAGGTGGCTGGTGCAATTAAAATCAGTCGTGGCCGCAATGTCCTCCATGTTCCTATCAAAATTATACATCTGGGGGTCACCGAAGCGGAAGAGCAGTCCCTCCCATGGAGGATCAAAATTGTGATGGCATGTCTCCGGACCACCTCTTGGGGTGAGTCCCAGACCGTCGCCAACTGCCGATTGCGTAGCACTAGTGCGACATAAAACCCATCCAACCAATCATCTTTTATTTCTCACTGCGTTGGTTATCTCTAATGTGTTTTGATATGCTGAATAAAGAAATGCTTATCTTTTCTTCCTACCATGCAAAGTTTTTTTACAGAATGAGGATAAATATCAGAAGAATTCACACAAACGCTACAACAAATTCGAAACTATTTACGTACAAAATAAATTAAAATCGGCTATTACCCTAACAGCACAAAACGTTCCAGAAATGAATCCATCATATAACATCGAAACATTGGAAATACTTCAGAAACGTTTCGAAACTTTCAGTTTGCTTTCCGATTCGTTTCAAAAACGTAGAAATGTCCGCGATCATAAGAAAAAATCGGATACGTGACAGAAGCATTCCAATCACTTAACAGATGGAACATCGAAAAGTGAGAATATTTAAGAAAGATATCAGAGAGCATATTTTAATGTGTTACGTTTTTGAAAGATTGTAAGCTTCTTGCAACATAGTTGAAACATTCTGTGCTGTATGGGTATTTACACATTAACTTTTAAATGTGTTTCTTTACATCTAAGCTCACTTTAGAGCCTTTTCTCTCGTGCACGGCATGAGGACCTTTATGGGGGGGGGGGGGGAGGAATCCTCAATGTAACATAAAAAAACTGCTTACATGGTAGTACTGCATCGTCCTTGATACCTATTCCGTATATCTTTGATGTTTTGATAACTTCACTCTCCTTGTTTGTCACACACATCATCCTGAAGTTTTCGGAAAATAACTTAGATGGGAGAGTTACGCTTCCATGCGCTAACGCCCCGGCACCTATAACTTGTATTTCTCGTAGAAGTGAAACGAAAAGAGTTAGTGTTGTGAAGAGTATGTTTTCGGCAACCACGAGCAATGAATAAAAAAATAAGAAATAAATAAAATGTGAGTGATTCAACTGCGTAATGTGTTTTAAATAATTATTACGTGTCTTACAGCGAGGTGAAAATGTGCAGCTTTACGCTCAAAAAATCTCATTCCTTGACAAAACTGTATGTGAGGGAAATTTTGAGTTTTTCCTTAATCAGCGCCCAAAAATACACCAGAAAAACGTATCAACTTGAAGAAAACAAAAATTCATCGCAGACTTATGTAAATTTTATAATTTTTAAAAACTAGTGGAATTCAGGAAATTTAAAGTTCTGTTACATATGGCCTACCCCGGACCATTATTAGTTACTTTCGGAGTAATGCTTCTATCTAACGAACATAGAAGAAACGAAAATTTACAATTCGATTAAAACAAGGAAAAAAAATGACGAACAACTATTTTATAAAATAAATGCTGAATGTGTGATTTCACTTCCAAGCCAACGAACGTTAAAGTATTAAACTCAAGTGCACGACATTCCTTACATCTGAACACTTTTAAGCAAAGTGCAACATAAAGCTCTAAGTAATCTCAAAGGATAACAAGGGATATTCGGATTTATGTATATATAACGGCATTATTTCTGTGCATATACGTTGCTTTTACTTTGCAGTTTTTTAGAATATCTTTCTAATGATTCAAAAATGCAATACTATTTCAAGTGTGAGTATGAAAATTTAGCAGATGTGAGACCAAACGCATTTTCCTTAATTTGGTTTCCCTTTAGATCTGAAATCAACATTCGTAGAAATATATGAAGAATAATATGTTCTTTACACCTTTGAAGTTTCAGGACAGTTCTACTTATTTCTATATTAATTTTATTTTATTTTTATCTATATGTTTGACATAAAGTAAAAAAATGGAACAGTCCGGTCATGAACGTTACCAACGAACGTTAAAATATTAAAGTATTCTTAAGCATTCTTTACATTCCTTACATCTGAACACTTTTATGAAAAACTCAACAGAAAGCTCTAAGTAATGTTAAGCAAGGAATATTTAGATTTATGCATATATAACTCCATTATTTCTGTACACATATGTTACTTTTACTTTTTTACAGCTACGCAGTTTTTCGGAATATGTTTCTAATGATACATAAATTTAATACTATTTTATGTATGAGTATTAAAATTTAGCAGATGTGAGACCAAACGTATTTTCTTTAATTTGGTTTCCTTTCAGACTTGAAAACAACCTTCGTAAAAAATGTATGAAAAATTTGTACTATATTCTTTAACACTTGAAGTTTCAGGACATTTCTATTTATTTCTATATTAGTTTTATTTTTTATTTTTATCTATATATTTGACAAAAAGTATAAAATCGGAAGTGTCCGGACATGAACGTTACCAACGAACGTTATAATATTAAAGTATTTTTAAGCATCCTTTACATTCCTTACATCTGAACACTTTTAAGTAAAGCTCAACAGAAAGCTCTAAGTAATCTTAAAGGAAAACAAGGAATATTTAGATTTATGCATATACAACTCCATTATTTCTGAGCAGATATGTTAATTTTACTTTTTTACAACTACGTAGTTTTTCGGAATATCTTTCTAATGATACATAAATTAAATACTATTTAAAGTATGAGTATGGAAATTTAGCAGTTGTGAGACAAAATATATTTTCTTTAATTTGGTTTCCTTTTGAGAATTCATTAATTATAATGATTCATTTAAAAAAAGTGACCAGCGAAGTGGGCGTAGCCTGCTAGTATATATATATATATATACATTTTTTTTTTAATTCAGTTTCAACACCATCTCATACAGCATAGATGATATTCTGAATACATTTAAACTATTTAAAAAATTGCTTTCCACTTGCATGCACTTTTTTAATATGATAAGTTAAGGTTTTTTCAACTTTTAGGCCACGGAAAAGGCAATAATACAGAAGTTTCTTTCTTCAAACTATTTCCTTTTGCTCTAGAAATAGAGCAAAAATGTAAGTCTTGTTGAAAAAAATATTATTACCCCCCAAAATCTAACAAAAATCTATGAATTCCACGATTAAAATTTGCGGATATTCTCTTGATGTTCATAATAATAGAAAAAATTACTAAATTCATTCTGCCTTCAGTAGAAACAGCTCCCCAGAGCACCATAGATCCACCTTTAAAATGCCCGATTCATATCTGTCTTTAAAAAATCTGCTCTGTTTTTCGCCATCTTCAGATCATGTCAGTAACTGTTAAAAACCTTTGGTTATCAAGAATAAAATGTTTTTCATCCGAAAATGCAACATTTTACCATTTAATATTGTCTTTATTCAACTTTAACACAGACGTTCTTTCCCCCATTAAATGCTTATTGATTATTACAGGTTTTTTTATTCATTTTAACATATTATTAATTATATTAAACATGCATAAATGTGGACCCCACCCTTTCGTTTAATATTATGAGCAAATTCAGCAGCAGTCATTTTGAGTAAGAGGAATTTTCAACCGTAAGAGAAATTATGAGTCTTTGATCTCTGTAAAACAACTCTCATTTTGCATCAGATCTCTGTACTATGAAGCCAGCAGTTCAACGTTTGATCACATTTCCTTCAGCAATTTTAGATCTTCGAATTTCATTAGAAGTACGACGGATTGAAATTATCCCTCCACTTAAAAAAACACATTTATCATATTTCAGTACATGAACTTTTTTTTTTTTTTTTTTTTTTTTTTTCGAGGAATTATCAGTAATGTCCGTCCAAGAAAAATTGAAGGCTTATATATGAATTGAGCTAGCATAATAGTTAACAGATTGGCATGTCAACTGTAATTTATCCGCTAGTAAGTTAAATAAAACAAAAAAATCTTGATTGTCAATATAATTATGAACATCTAAAAACATGGAGAAAAAAATATTTTGCGCTATTTTTTTATTAATTTTATTCCACATTAAAAAAAATATAATAGTTTTGGTTTTTAGAATACTAGATATATTAAGTGCACTTAGTACAGTCTTGTTCACAATTATTTTTACATTAGTTATTTCAAAACATAAAGTGTCCTTATAAATATGAGAAGGAGTGTATATTCCTTTATTTGCATAGACACTAATTTTGTAAAGTGCTAAATTTAGCTTAATTTTTTTAATTATATATTTATTAAACTATGTTTAATAATTAATTTTAATTGGTTAACTAAAAATTGCTTATCCTTCTTATTTAACTTTATCACAAATTATTTAACTTTACCGAAAAATGGTCACTAACTTAGCAATCCTTAAAAATCGAAATTTGACGAAAATTGAAATTTTGAGATTTTTTTTCGCCCCTTTTATAGTCAAGGATTTCTACAAATGTAATAAAACACGATTTCATTAAATGATTAATATTCTCATTATCATCATTATTGTAACCATTTCACTCACACATATTAAATATATGATAAAATAATATATCCATACTTATCAATGTAGGTTGAGAAAACCTAAAGCAAACATGCTTTCTTCTATAAGAATAAATATAAAGCCGTTGAAGAAAACTCTTTTGTTTATAAAGTATTTTCGAGTATGATATATTCATTGCTACTAAATCTTCTTAAGCCCTGTGAAACATAAAGCTAGCAAGTTGAAAGGAAAGCAGAATTAGCTTTGCTTCACTTATAACAAAGATTACTTTGAAATTTATTTAGTATGCTAAAAACACAAGCAAGATTACTTTTCAAGAAATATTTTAAACAGTAATAGATTTTAATTTAGCAGAAAAATAAATGTTTATAAAGCACACAAATATTGTCTTATTTTAGAATATTTTTAAATTTATATTTCACACTTAAATATTTCTTTGTAGTGTTACATATTTATGTGTAGAAAAAGTTTCCAAAACAATGATTGAGTTAATTATACTGCAATTTTTCTTAAAAATGCAAAATAATCTTTTTTACCTGAATTGCTTCATTTACGTTTTATTAATATTAAACTTTTATCGCTAAAATCTGAAAACTTGCCTTTTCACCTTTTAAAAATATCTTTGGGCGTAGATGAATTAATTACATAGGGAATTTACATCCCTTGTTCTTGTATAAACATACAAGTTAGAATTTGTAAACACATGCCAAGCTTTCTTATGCCAATTTTATTGCAATTGAATGCCTGTTTATTAATGTTTGAAAAAAATTGAAATTGATAAATATCAAAAGTAAATACGTATTCAGAAATAAAATTGAATTTTTTAATGTACAAATAGTATGACGTTTAAAAATAAGTAATAATAACACCGCTGGCAACTTGTAAGTATTTTTAGTTAACAGAAAGTTTTAAGAGAAAGTTTTAATAAAGTTTCTTTCCATTTTTACTATAACTTTTTGATTAACACATTAAAAAAACTCACAGTATTTAAATACAAGGTAAGAGAAAAGTTCGATTATGTGGTATGTTTTCTATACAACTATAATCTACAGAGTTAAAGATTGTAATTTATTATTTCTTTTACTTTTTAAAAGATATTACTTTATATTTTTCTAACATTTTGAGACGCACAGTAGAGTCTGCGATAGTCGAGTAAACTTGATCTACATTCAACATGGAAGGGAGATTTTCGACCCGCAACCCGACCCGAACTCGCAGCTTCTGACCCGCAACCGGACCCGTGACACAGAAAAACGTTTTACTCAATTTAGAATAAATAAGAAAGTAAATTAAAATTCTGTTTCCCGAAATAATTATATTATTGAACAAGTCTTTCAGAAAATTGATTATTACAAGTCTATAAGCATATTAAAATTGTATATAATTAAAATTATATATTAAAAAAAAAACTCTAAATATAAACAAAACTTGAGTGTCTTCTAAACTAGATGCCTGTCGCGTGGCTCAGAAACTTGGCAACAGTTGAAGCGGTAGACAGCGCCACCTGGTACAGATTGCGCGACTTTTTTAATCAACAGCCATCAAAAAGTTTTAAAAGTGGGATATGATATACATAAAAGGGGAATAGAATCGAAGAAACGTCGATTATATATATCATATATCACTTCTTAAAATTATTGGTGACAGTTGAATGAAAAAGTCGTACAATCTGTGCCAGGTAGCGCTGTCTACCGCTTCAACTGTTGCCAAGTTTCCGAGCTACGCGACAGGCATCTAGTTAAGGAGGCTATGGTAGAATATAACAAACTTTTTTGTGTATTACACTTAGTTCTAAAACGGGCAAATAATTTCCTTGTATAATGTTTTAAATGTTAAAAATTAGTATTTACGCATTTCTTCTTTACAAATTAAACTAATTAATTAAGCAACAAGAGTATTATTATGAGTCACGTTGCTTTAAGTTGCTATGAAGGAAGAGGATGTGATCTAATCTCTGCATTAAAAAGATTATATTCATAAAAAAGCAACATAAAAAATTTCGAAGAAAAATATTTTGCAGGTAAACCCATGGGTCAAAAATTAATACTAATTCGACCCACACCGAGCCAGTGTTGCCAAATTGCACGACTCTTTTTATTCAATAGCCAGCAAAAATTTTTAGAAGTGGCATTTCATATATATAATCAACGATTATTCGAGTCGATTCTCCTTTTATGTATATCAAATGCTATTTCTAAAAATATTTGGCTGCTATTGAATAAAAAATTCGCGGAATCTGGCAACACTGCACCGGACCAGAAAGGCTGGTAACTCAGTGGTACCCGACCCGATACAGCACTCTTAATATTAATATTAACTGCCACCAGAGATTACTAACAAATGTAGAAATAATAGAAATAAATTAATTTCTACTGCTTAGTATATAAAAAATAAAAAATAAAAAGGGGGGGGGGATGAATAGTTGGTTTGGAATAAGAAATTGGTGATATATAATGTGCAAAGTTATTAACTTTTATAATTTATCCCGGAGCATTGTTAGTACAACCGTAGTCTTCGCAGCACATTTTTTTTTTTTTAAGAGTAATTTTATTATTTAATCTTAGTTACACATTGGAGAATTTTACTCTATTAAAAAAAAAGTATAGCGAAAATAGGCGGTACCTGTAATATTCTAGAAACAACTCTGAATACATACTACAAAGTGTATGAGAGTTAAATACCTGTTAGAGTTTTTAAAAATCCATCACATCACGTTAACAACAATTTTTAGAAATGATTTTTAGAGTAAAATAATTAGTTTCTTATTTATTTATTCATATACTTTTTCGTACATAGAAATTTTCCCGCATTCGGCAATATGTAATTCTCAGGAATCAAAGGCTAAACTACGGCTGAGCGGTTCTGTGTTCAGAGTTGTTAGGTATGAAGTGTCGAGTTCGATCCCAAGTCGCGCACATTGACTTAGCCATTCAGAGTTTTTCGTGGTTTCTCAGAAACTCGCGGAAATATGGGCTAGGACTCTTTAGAAAGATCCCCACGGAGGGCAACCCATCTATAGGAAAAGGACCTTGGAGTATTCAATCAGCCTTAAAGCCTACAATGAACCCAGGTGGAAAATAGTTCCGCTTTTTCTGACACCAGTATTTCTATGCAGAAATATTTATCATATTTCTACAGCTATTGTTGTGATCTTAAACGTTATAAATTTTTGTAAGAAAGTACTGGGGACAGAAAAAGCTGAACTCTTTCATCCCTGAATTCCGAATGTTTTCTCAAAATAATTATGTAAAAGAGTGAGAGAAAGTTATGTATGTTAACCAGATATTTTTAATACATTAACATATTATTTAAATCAGCGCTTTGGTAACACTAACATTCAAAATACTAAATAAAACATTTAACAATTCTAAAGATACTAATACAGAATTCTTCTACAGAATAGTAACTGCCCGTGTCATATTTCGAAATTTTTTTTAAAATGCCAAAGATTACCAATAACTATAAATTGTTAATTATAAAGTGAAACCATAAAAGATTTTAACCTCTTATATGTATATTAGTGTACGTTTTCGAGATTCCATTTTGTATTAAGATAGTAAATCAATATAATATCATACAAAATCCAGGGATCATTCGCCTACGCGTATTAATATCCTGCATGATTTATTAATATATGACATGCATGAAAGCTAAAACAGATGTAATTGACGTTGACGTATTTATTAATAACATGTATAACGATAACGTAAGTACTTAATTATTTTGAGATAAGTAAACAAATGGATTTATTTCGCTGACAATATAGACATTTCTAGAATTGCCAGGATTAACTAAATTATTGCTCGAATACAGTGTTGCCAGATCTGGCGGATTTTTTATTAATAATCACCAATAATTTTGAGAAGTAACATTTGATATGTATAATAGACTATTAGTCTTTGAAGTGATTAAGTAAACGTTACAGTTAAAACTTATTGGTGATTATTGAATAAAAAAGCAACATAAAAAAATGTCGAAGAAAAATATTTTGCAGGTAAACCCATGGGTCAAAAATTAATACTAATTCGACCCACACCGGACCAGTACTGCCAGATTGCGCGAATGTTTTATTCAATAGCCACCAAACATTTTTAAAGTAGCGTTTGATATATGTATTCGACGATTATTCGAGTCGACTCGCCTTTTATATATATCAAATGCTACTTCTAAAATTTTTGCTGGCTATTGAATAAAAAATTCGCGCAATCTGGAAACACTGCACCGGGCCAGAAAGGCTGGTAACCCGAGGGTACAAGACCCGATGCCGGACTCTTAGCACAGTAATTATGGTTAATTAATATTAACTGCCACCAGAGATTACTATCAAAAGTAGAAAAAAAGAAATTAATTAATTTCTACCGCTTAGTATAAAAAAAAAAAAAAAAAAAAAAAAAAAAAAAAATGGGGGATGAATGTTAGTCGGTGGGAATAAGAAATGGGTGATATATAATATGCAAAGTTATTAACTTTTATAATTTATCCCGGAGCTAACTAACCTGAGCAACATTTTAATGTAAAGAGTTTAACTACAAATAATTCGATGTGAGAATTTTTACTTTTCCATATTCAGTAGAGGAATTTATTAGATTCGTAACATTTTTTACTCTGATTTTCAATTGAATTACACGTTTTGAGAGGTGCAGGATTCAATTTGACCAATTTTAGTAAATACCTGTCTGTGTGTGAGACAAACTTTTATGGTAATTAAGCTCAAGAACTAATGCACATAATTTATTTGTAGTTTCAAATTAGCATAAATTAGTACCTATCAATTTTTGGTGAAAATCGCACAACAGGTGGCGTTACACCATTCCGTATAAAAAAAAAATTTAATACAGCAATATAAGATAAAGTTTCGTGTAGATGCGCGCAGTGAGAATTATTTCTAACACACCATTGTGAGAACAAAATGAACAATTTATAATAATAAAAGTCAAATAAGAAAAAAATGCACATGTAGGAGCATTACTTTCCCGAACCACTGAAGGAAACTTCTGAACTCCCGGAATGTATCAATTTTCAATATGATTATTTTTCAAAAAGCCCAAAACTTTTTAAACGAATGAGTGATATAGATCTGATGTTCATGTTTGCTTGTTTATGTAAATATTGTATAAAAATCAAAATGCCCAACTTCCTCTCTCCTTAAAGTTTGTTTAGTTAGCTTATATAAATTTTGTTATGTTCTAAATTGTACAAAATCACATCTATAATCTTTAAACATTCAACAAACATAATATTTAATAAATTGGGACATTTTATACATTTAGTCATAAGAGCAAGTCCTCCTGGCGTTGGTGTAGTTGAAGTAGTGCTTAAGTACTTTTTCAGCAAAAGAAAGAAAGAAGTAAAGTAAGCGTGGGATGGACTTATAATTAAATTAAAATATATTCCGGTTTTATGATATTTCGACTGAAAGATTTGAATTAATTGAAACCAAACTCAACCTAGGTAGTCGATAAAATATATTGATGGATTTATAGAACTTTTGCGTTAACAATAATTTTAGATCTACTAAAATATCATAAACACAAAGATTGTTAGAAGTTCCTATGTGGCAGCATCCAGCATATAATTGACCATGAAAGAGAGAAAATTATCAGCATTACGTCTAGCATCCGCTTGAAATCGAAAATGACGCTTCTTTACTTTTTTTTTTTTTTTTTTTTTTTTTGCCTTTTAAGCTCGGGGTCGTTGAGCATCTGCACAATACTTAGTTTGTCTCCGTTGATCGGCTTTATTTTCTCTTCGAGCAACTTTCCACTTCAGCATGTTCCTGACGTCTGGCTAATGCCTATTTTTTACTTTCTTTTTCTCTTCTGGTCGCACTCCGTTGATGATCGCGCGACACCTGACAAGTCGCTATTCGCCGGTTTCTCTTCGTCTTGTAGCAGCTTGCTTTTCAGCATATTCCGGACTCAAGGTCTATACATTTTTTTTTTTTTTTTTTTTTTTTTTATAATTCTTCTGGTCTTCTAGCCTCTTCTTTGAGCAACTGTACAATACTAATGTTGCGGTTGCTTGGTTTCTTCACGTCTTCTAGCAGCTTTTCTTTGACAAGGCATCTTGCTTATAGTTGTTCCTGGATCTATTCTTGAATTAATCTAACCAGCGGCTGTTACAAAAACTCTTGCTATTCTCTTTGAAAATTTTTTATGCTGTTCTTTTTGCAGCAGAAGCCTTTATATAAAAAAAGGCGATTTTTTAGAGTCATTATAATTTTTATTTCTACATAGATGTTAAACGCGGGTTTTATTCCATAATATGGAATTTGATATTTAGCATCAAAATTATATAAAAAATTGTGAAAGAAAAATTTAATAGATCAAAGAGGAAGCAATAAAAGGTTACATTACATCTATTATCTCTATAATCTCTTAATTATAACAATTTGAACTCAATGTAAAAACTTAAACGAATAAACCATAGATAAACAATCAATTTAAAAAGACTGTTTATTTATTTATTTACTTATTTTATTTATTTACTTATTTTATTTATTTACTTATTTTATTTATTTATTTATTTTAATCTAAAAATAAATATAAAACTCCTTGAAAAAGGAAAAAAAAAAAAAAAAAAAAAAAAAAAAAAACTTAGTACGAAGCAACTACACGACTTCCATTACCCACTACTACGCATATTGTATACCATTTTCCAGGGATGGAACACGGGCGCAGAATTCATACCACTATGAAAGTAAGAAAAAATTCTACCTCTTAAATCAACGATATTATAGGTATAGAAATTTCTTAAACAGATCCCGGTGTGAATTCTGCGCCCGTGTTCCATCCCTGCATTTTCGGAAATAGAGTGGTTAGAAGAAATAAAAAATTGGTTTAACAAATTAAACACATGACAGGTTTCATGTAAGAGAGCAAACTGACATATACGTTGCGTATACGTATAAAAAAAAGTTTATCTAGAGAATTAAAAAAAAAAAAAAAATCGTTAGAGCTGTTTTATTATAACAGCCATTTCCAAGATCTATAACAGACGTACTTGATCAGAATGCCTGTAATTTTCCTACAGCAACTAAGTAATTCATGCTAAAGGACGTTTAAAAAGTGGTTTATGAAAAAAAAAAATCGTTAGAGCCGTTTTTGAGGTATCGACTTACGGTCCCAACACCGATATTCACTAAAATTTGGCAAACGCATCTGCTCACGAGAAACTTACAATTACATACGAAATGACGTCTACGAGGTAGTTAATATGGCGGGTATGAAGAAAATCTGTTGAGCCGTTTTAAAAGAAACGTACTCGCGAGATCTAAAATTGCAATATTTATACTGGACGTCTATGAATTCACCTTAACTAACCAATTAATACTTACTAAAGGAATAAAAGCGTATTTGTATAGCAGTTTTGAAGAAAATCGTTAGAGCCATTTTTGAGATATAGTCTTCAGTTTTTCAAAGACCCATTTCAAATTTTCCAACTTTCAGTAAAAATTCGAAAAATTATCTGCATTAAAGACTATCTTAATTTGGAAGTTTCATCGTGCTATCTTATAAGTTTTGGAGATAGTCAGGCGATCCACCGCACACATGCATACGTACACACATACATGCATACTTACCAGTAGTCAAAAGCCAATTTTTTGGTCTCGGGAAATCTTAAAACATGTAAATCAGTTAAAAACTCGATATCGAAAATTTTCACCGAGTGCAAAACTGTACTACCGGTAATTGGGTAATGAAAGTAAAAAAGAACATCGCCAAAATTTATCATACACATGTAAGTACAAATATATATTTCGTTATAAGTTTAGTCAAAAAAAAAAAAAAAAAAAAAAAAGCTCTTTTATTTATTTATTTTTATTTATTTATTTTATTTTATTTTATTTTATTTTATTTTATTTTATTTATGTATTTATTTTTTGAGGGGAGACATTAACTTTTTTTCTTTTTGAGTTATTTATTTTTTATTGTATTTATTTCATATCTTTTGTAGCAATTATCCGATTGAATTTTTTATACTTTGTCCTGATTAATATGAGTATTATAAATCTTGACAGCAATCGGTTGAATGGTGAAGTTTTGTATAGAGAATTAAAAACCACCCGCACCAATTTACTGACAAATTCACGGTTATATATATATATATATATATATGATAATAATAATAATAATAAAAGTTCACACATATTATTTCTTAAAGAAAACTACTATACTATTTATTTATTTATTTTTAAGTAGCAGCATGAAAATGCACATGCATAAATATTGCCTAAACACACGGATATTATAGCAATCAAACTTTTATAAATCCACGGATCATTAAAAATTTACAAATCTACTCGATTTTATTTATTTATTTATGACACTAAATTTTTACTTTCCGAACACTATAGTGAGGAAAGTATTGTAATCATGTCAAAAATCCGAATTCGAGATTTTGATGTTTCTATACGTTTTGAGGTCCCCTGAGTCCGTTTTCACTATTTTTACGATGATGTATGTATGTGTGTGTGTATGTGTGTATGTGTGTATGTCTGTGGGTGAACACGCTAGCGTCTAAACGCTTCGTTCGATTAACCTGAAAGTTGGTACGCATATTGTAAGTCACCATAGTACGAACCCTATAGATTTTGGTGAATCTAGCACTTATAGTTTTTTTACAGGGACACAAAGAAAAATTCTTTATCATTATGGCCTATGGAAACAAAATCTTAAAAGTGCGATAGCATCTAAACGCCTTATTCAATTGAGCAAAAATTTTATACACATATTATAGATCACAAATACTCAATCTGTATAGATTTTGGAGAATCTAGCACTTATAGGTTTTTTACAGGGACACAAAGAAAAATTCTTTATCATTATGCCTATGGGGCCAAATTTTTAAAAATGTGATAGTGTCTAAACGCCTTATTAATCCGAGCAAAAAAATTGTACACATGTTATAGATCACAGTTGAACTAACTGTATAGATTTTGGTGAATCTAGCACTTACAGTTTTTTTACAGGGACACAAAGAAAAATTCTTTATCATTATGGCCTATGGGACTAAATTTTTAAAAGTACGATAGCATCTAAACGCCTTATTGAATTCAGCTGAAAATTTATATGAGTATTATAAATCACTGTTGCACTAACTATAAGCATTTTGGTGAATCTAACATTTATAGGTTTTTACAGGGACACAACGAAAATTTCTTTGTCATTTTGATCTATGGGCTCAAAGTTCAGTAGCGTTAAATAAAACAACGTGTAATAGATGGAGAAAAATACTCAAACACTCTATTATGTTTTTCTCTCTTTTGTTTGTTTAACAACTACTCTTTCTTTACTTTATCTACAAAACTGTTAATTACTCAATGTTCAGAAAGTCGAGTGGAGTCACTCCAGATTTTTTTTTTATAATGTTATCTGCACAACGTTATATATAAAAAAAAAAAAAAAAAAAAAAAAAAAAAACTATATTCATTACAAATCTAAAATTTCTATGAAATGACATTAGTAATCAGGAAAAGTTTTCATGAATTGTATTTTTTTTTTTTACAAAATACACGCCGCAGAAAAAGGTATAATTACTAAGTAGATCTATTTTTTAGTTTTCAGTTCGTTCATAAGTTTCTGTCGATTTGTAAATTTGTAAAACAAAATAGTTTTTTTTTTTTTTTTTTTTTTTTTAACTGAAAAACTTTCTCTCATAAATTTCCAAGATTTTTTTTTTTTTTTCCTTTTGGTTTTTTGTTGTTTTTGCTTTTGTTTACTGACGCACATAGTAATTATCTTTTACAAATACTTTATCTAATCTTTGACAGTTAAATATGAAAACTTGCATAGATATTATTGCATATAATATCCTTTCAGCGTATGGCAAGTTCTTATCAGGATAAAAAGAAACATGTAATTACAGTATCATTATTTGCATGTTAAATTTTGACATTTAGAAACTTTAATTTAGAAATATGAAATGTTTTGACATACTTATTGTAAAATTTAGGTTATGTGTTGACGACAGACTTTTGAGAATTGATGCTGTAATTGTATGCATACAGAACTTTGACTAAGAAATATAAAGGTTTTAAAATTAAAAAAATTCTCTAATGTCGAAATAAAGTTTTGAAAAATTTTATTTTCGTATTCTTCGTAAAACATTCAAATACAAAACAAAATGTTATATTTCTTGATGCATGGCTGCTATATTGCTTGATGCATTGCTGCATATTATTGACTTACGAACAGGGTTAAATAAATTTTAATAACATTACATTTAATAACTTTTAATAACATTACATGTTATTTTATTTTTTTTTATCGATTTGTTTATCGTAAAAACGATTACTGGTCGCGCGCAAAGACACACCGGAGTATTTAATCATAGCCTCCTAAACTAGATGCCTGTCGCGTGGCTCAGAAGCTTGGCAACAGTTGAAGCGGTAGACAGTGCCACCTGGTACAGATTGCGTGACTTTTTTATTCAACAGCCACCAAAAAATTTTAAAAGTGGGATATGATATACATAAAAGGCAAATAGAATCGAAAAAACGTCGATTATACATATCATATATCACGTCTTAAAATTATTGGTGACAGATGAAAAAAAAGTCGCACAATATGTACCAGGTGGCGCTGTCTACCGCTTCAACTGTTGCAAAGTTTATGAGCCACGCGACAGGCATCTAGTTAAGGAGGCTATGATCTAATAAGGGGTTGGAGACAAAATCTCGTGGGACAAAGTCTCGCGAGGACAAAATATCGCTGACGTAAATGAATACAATTCAAAAATGAGTTGGTAATTATTACTAATGTTGTATAAAATTTTATGGCAACACATACCTTAGTCAGAGCACAGACATTCTGACAAACCTACAACAGTTTTTTTTTTTTTTTTATTATTATTTTACATAAAATAGACAAAATTAGTCATAATGAATTCAATCCTTCTGATTTATTTTAAAATTTTTAATTCAAGTATGTGAACAGTGTTCAGCTTTAATGTCAGCAGTGATGTACACGATTTTTAAAATGTATTTTGAATAGTGAAAAGCAAAAGATAAAATAACTTAAAAATAAACCTAGATAAAATAATGAAATTCAACTCTATGATTTATTTATTAATTATTTATGTATTTTAATTAATTAATTAATATTTATAAGGCCCTGTGGTCCCCTCTAGAGATCACACGGGACACAAAATGAAATTTTCAAATAGATCATACTATTTTTTTGACGCGATATTTTGTCCAGCGAGATTTTGTCCCGCGATATTAAGTCCGGATCCCCTCATAAGGCCGGTTATCGTCGCTATGTAGACATCAATAACATACCTGACATCTTCAAACGCGTCCAGGAATCGTTTTACGTCATTATGTATTGTTCTATTACGGCAGACTATGCAATAACATCAGCGACACCACATCCAAAATCTCATGTGATAATAAAACTCTTGTGATAGTTAATTAAATAAATCATTTTCTAGTTAGTGTTGTACCTTTATCGTTCCAGCGTACTATACTAAATTCGTCATATATCATATTATAAATCATAATAATGTCATAGTGCGGGGTGCTTCCGAATAAATTTTCAAAATCAAACTTTTTAATCGAATATATATTAGAATTGCTACTATTAATAGTTATTTAATATATATATATATATATAGCTCTCTCTCTCTATATATATATATATAGAGAGAGAGAGGTTGATAGATAGGTAGATAGGTAGATAGATAGATAATCAGAACGTACAGTAGAAATATAATATTATAAGTACATACAGTTGGAATTTAAAGACGATTTAATATCAGTATTCAAACAATTAATATGATCAAAAACAAAGACCACCCAAATCAAACCGAAAAAGAAATAAAGTCAAATCTAAATGAATTAAAGCAAGTTAGTATAAGAAAACAGCATTATTTGCATTCTAACGTTATCAAGGGCCTGGTAGAATGCAAACATGCTAAAAAATGAATGTTACAAAGACAGAAAAAGCTAAGTTTTTCTTTATGCACAGGCGCGAAACATCCATTGGAAATAAAATGAGAAAAAACGTTTATCAAAATAAACTCACTATAATATATGAACAATCCATAAATTAGTTAAAAAATTATGAGTGATAAAACATCAATAAAATTTGTAATTATGCATCAATAATCACAAATAAAATAATCAAGAAATAAGCAACATAAAAATATATGAAAAGTGTGTTACATGTAAAATTTAATACCCAGATAGCCGTTAAAAGTACAGTTAATTTCAGTACAATAATGGCAAAGAAACATGGAATAAAAATAGAGATATCACAATATATATATACATACATATTTCTTTATTGAATGTAATAAGAGTAACATTGATAATTCGTTTAAACAGGTTCTTAAATGAATTTAAGGTGTCTACTTTTAAAATGCGATTTTCGGTCAAAACTCCGATTTTCCATTTTTGGGTTAGTATACTATTAAAACCTGACATTTTAGATTTCTAAATCAGTTTGAAATTTGTTTCTCTCTTGCTTAGAACCTGAGTTAGGGACATTTTAATATTAGTCACTCGCCAGTTTTTGAAACCGGAAGTGACCGGAAATGGCCCTTAAATGTTTGTTTACATAAATGTTTTACTCAATATAAGCATCAAAATTTGTTACTGATTATAAAATGAATTTAAAAAAAGAAAATAAAGCTCTTTGAAATAAATCAGGAACTTATTAAAATTATTTTTTATGTAATAGGTAAAATCTGGGTTTTTAATATGTTTTCTGCTTGTATTCAAAATGAGATTTTTAACATTTTGCTTTAATCCCAAAACATCATAACTTCAAAAGTTATAATTGAAACGTTGTGAAACTTTGACAAAATACTCTAGAGGAATTGTTTTAGGGATTGAACTATGATAAAAAATCTAGGTAAATATATATATATTTGTCGATAGAAGTTATGAACTGTCATGTAAATTCTTGATTTTTTCAGCATGTAAAAATGTTATCGTCTCTAAAACATTAAACAACATGGTTATAGTTTTGAGAGTAGTTCACTCCCTTAAGGACCTTTCAATGATCTAAATAAAATTTACATAATAAGAATATCTTTATTTAAATTTGACTTATAATGTTTTGTAAAAGTGCTTATTTTTTTTCCAAATTTTATGCATAATTTGACCCTAAATTTCAAATTAATTTAAAATTTGCATATTTGTTTCAGGTTATTGACTGTTTTTTACTATATTCTCACATACATAGGCAATTTTTCAATTATAAAAAAAAAAAAAAAAAAAAAAATCATCTCCGACAGTAGGCAGGCACCTTAGGTGTATTACGGTCTGCAATTAGCAATTGATGAAAGCAACTTTAAATCTTTATTTATTTATTTATTTTAACTGAGTTAAGTTTTATTACACTATGCATATAAAATTGCTTGATTATTTATAATCCTTCGTACGATATTTCAAGTTTTTTATTCTATTGATTCAAAATATTATAACAACGTTTTTTTTTTTTTTTTTTTTTTTTTTTTTTTATGGATAATCTAAATTATTGTACATGATGTTGTATATATAAAACTATATACGTGTTTTTTTTTTTTTTTTTATAAAAATAACATACACTGAAATTATACATATTTTAAATGAACGTAATTTTATGTTTAGTACAAAATGCTTAAAAACATTTTCGAATGCATAGCAATGTAGATCTGCATTGTATATTTAAAACCTCATATCTCTTTATGGAACAAACTTTTCATAATGTTTTTATTTTTTATTTATTAATTTTTTTTATATTAATTTTATCAAAACTATTTTATCGTTTCCGAACGCAACTAAAGTCTTTGATAGTTTATTTCTTGATATTTTTTCAATTTTCATTGTTGGCGCGCTATCTGAGTACAATTTCATTTCGGCGGGTGTTACGAATTACGATTATTTATATGAAGAATAATAAAAACATACAGGAAAAATCGTTTGTAATTAATAATAATTATATTTTTGCTTATACGAATTGTTATTATTATTATTTAATTTATATATATTCACTTCATTTTATTTTATTTTATTGTTATTTTTATATTCGTTTTCATTTTTTATTATTTTAAGCTTTCCCCAAAACATTTCTTAAGTACAACTTTCGATATATCTCTTATTAATAAATTAAACTACGGTCTTCTGCTTTAGCAGGACCGTAGACATTTTTTTTTCTCCTGTGGGAACGAAAATCCCTATGACCAAGCGGTTTGGGACCCACAATGTAACCAATGCATATACTAATAAATCTATGCAAGAAAAATAAAACTTTCTTTTTCTTTCTTTCTTTGTTTTCTTTCTTTCTCTTTTTTTTTTTTTTTTTTTTTTTTTTTTTTTTTTTAAGGAAAAATACATGAATATGCAAAATCGGTTCTGCATTAGTTCACTAATCCTAAAGTGAATCCTATATTTTTATTTTTATTATTTTTTATTATTTTTTGTATTTTTCCCATTAAATACAGCCATTTTCCAGTTGATTTGAAATGTTATTTATTGATAAAAAAATTCATGCATTTAAGGTTTACTAGCAATTATCCAGCAATATACTAGCATCATACTAGCAATTGTAAGCAATACATGTAATGTATTGTGCTCTCAAAAGATACTATAATTATTGACTTCTAGCTGTTTGCAGACTTTTGGACAGTGGATGTCTTTGAAGACAAAATAAACGTTAAAATTTCTCAAGTCATCGTACTGCTCAAGCAATAGTGGTATGTTTTACATACCATTAAGCTTTAACAGATAATGAGTACAATTTATAAATTTCCTCTACCAAATTTAGCAGATTTAAAAGATATTACTTTCAATTTGGTTGTACGTAATATGTACCATCGTTCTTCAAAGAGTTAAAATAACAAAATACTTTTGTTTAATAGTCGCAAAACTTAAAGATTTCAGTTTACAAAAACAGTTGAACTTAAAGTTTTAAGAGCAGCAGTGATTCCAAGAAAAGAAAACGCATCTTAACTGAGAAGACTTTTATCGATTTTCTGGATTTTCTTTGAACGTGGGAAATAGGTAATGGAGTTCTTTGATTTTTATGTCATTTTTATAGTAAACTCCATAGTTTTTTTTTTTTTGACTATAAATATAGAGGATTTTCAAAATAGATCCATCTGCTGATTTTCAAAGCCAGTAAATACATAAAAATTCTATTTCATATTCCAAAGAAAATTGCATGTGAAGTAAAAAGTAACATAAAAAGGTTTGCTTATCGTAAATAACTTATAGCTTACAGTTGTTTCACTATTTGGAAATCAAATCTTCTTTCAGAGAAAAAGAAACAGCAACATTGGAAATAAGCTACTTAACGTCTTTTAATAGCTCTTATTTTTTCAGTTAACCATGATGGATTACTACAATTTATAATCCTCAACTGATTTATTGGAGATGCTTTAATTAATGAGATTATGTACGAGGATCTCCTGTTAACGGTGCTAATTTATCTTTTACTTAATCTTTTATCACGGAAATATAATTGAAGTTGCAAAAAAGTTTCAAATTTTTAATAAATTGTACACATTGTTAGAAACAGTTAAGGAAATGTTTTAAGAAAATACTGACATTTTTGTAGAAGTGACGAAATTCGCATATTTACGAGTCCCAATTCTATATACTTTCGTCTGTAAAATTCGTACTTGCAGAGTGTTTCAAAAGAGGACGCCTTGACTTTGAAAGAGAATGATGAAGTAAATGCAAGCCTCGCAGTTTTCCTAAAAATTTACTTGCATTTTATTATATGCCACCACTACTGTCAAAAAAAAAAAAAAAAAAAAAAAAAAGAAACCTTTTATGTTAAAAGTTAGTTAAAAAAGGAGTGTTTTAAAAAGTGGTGGCAAAATAATAAAATGATACATAAAATTTCTAAAATTTCAGGAACGCTGAAACAATCAAATGTAACCTTTACTTCACCTATGAATTAAAATTCCAGCTATTTCAATATAAAGCCCCCAATAAATCCAAATTTTTATGTAGCTCTATAAACGAATTATGAATGATTTCCATATCATAATCTACACAAAACATGCTTTTATACATATAAAAAAAATTGTTCTTTTTGTCTTGAATAAGGCAGCCTATAGATCTTAAAGGGTACTTACCAGCAATTTCCCCCATGGACGTAACGTATTTAAATTATCCTGAGTGGCTCTGTACACGAACCGTTTGCATGATCTCTACGAAAAGTTTAGTGTAGCATCCCTATATGCCAACATTTTAATTTATTCTGTAGTATTTGTAACCCCGCCTTTTTTCCGCACCAGTTTATTTATAGATTTTTTTTAAAATATATAACGTTGATAAAATGAGAAGAAATTACTTTTTTTAACCCTTTCAGGGGCGGTGGTATATATTTTAACCACCTAATTTCAGTTCTCAACCGCAAAAAATTATCCCAGAAATTTTATATAAAATTTTACTTTCTTACCTTACGCGAAAACATTCATTTATTACTTTTCTTCTAAACTTGATCTCAGACTCTCGTGGCATTTGATTTTAAATGACCTTAAATTTATTGCTCCTGAAGAGGTTAAAGTGGTATGAAATAAAGGCGGGGCTAAAAATACTCCGGAATAAATTAAAATGTTGGATTCTATGCTATATGATACATATTTCGAATACCGAGTTTGGACATTTTACTGCTATTTGTTCTTGGGGTATGCTGATAACAGACATACACATATACACACAGAAACCAACAGCTAAGAACAAGATTTTCAAATTTAGGGGACCTAAAAATGTGTAAATATAACAAAAACTCATTTTCAAAAATTTGACCCAAAAAACAATACTTTCTTTACCATCTACAATTCTCTACCGTATGTAAGAGAAAGTAAAAAAGAAATATATATATATATATATATATATATATACATACATATATAGTTATTCTCATATCATAAATATATATAAAAAATAAATTATGCAATTTGTATGTGTGTGTGCGTGTGGTGTGATATGCTGATAACAGATAGCTGTATTTTTATACTGAGTAACCTCAAAACGTGTAACCGTAGGTAAATATCACTTTCGTAAATTTGACACTGAAAAAACATTTGTACAATAGTATACTAAAGTAAAAACGGAATGTTTAAAAAAAAAAAATATTTTTATTAATGTTATTTAATGTAATCTTCTTTAAATGTCTAAATATAATGTCAGAATTATAATTAACTTTAAATTCATTAATATGATGTCTGTATTTTGTCTATATAGGAGAAATATAAAAATAAAGTATGTTTATGTGCTTGGGTGCATGTTCGTTCACAGAATATCTAATAGCCTGTTAATTCTATAACTTTTCAAAAGTTTTTGCTTTTTGAAATTGAATGCTTTTTAATTCCATAAATAAGAAAATTTTGAAACTGTGATTTTATATAACATAAAAATTGCCATAAAAATTGTCATGATAAATAAAAAGGGAGCCCCATCTCGATATTTTAGTAAATGAAATTGAAAACATTGATATACAGCTAAATAAACTGCCACAATTTCAGACAAATTCTTTACATATTAACCCTTTCCCGTCCCTAACGCTCCAAATCGCTCTAGTTAAAACAAATTTAGGAACCTTTTATTCAATCACCAGTAATTTTATGGTGTGATATTTTATATACATAACGCACGAATAATCTTCGAAATTATTAGTGAACCGTTACGATTAAACTTTAGTGTTGGCTATTGAATAAAAAATCCACTAAATTTAGCAACATTAATCAGAGGAGTGAATTAAATTGAACAGGCAAAGGGTTAATTCAATTTTTCAATTTAGGACAATATATATATATATATATATATATATATTAATCAGTCATAACAAAAAAATATTTTTTTTTATACTTATGAAATTTAATTAGTTACGTTCAATAAATTTTCCAAATTTAGTGCCAATAACCTGAAAGGAATCCAATTACTTTGCTTGTCGGAAATTACTGAATAGCTAATGTGTAAATAATCATTGCTTCTATGTAAATTATCTCTTCGTTACAAATGAACAAATAAGCGTTGTTTAAGGCTTCTAACTCATTCATAGTTAAATTATTCATTCTCTTGCTTCAAAAGGACAAATAGAGAATGCATCCATTTGAAATCCTTTGAGAATGAACTGCGTACATTATAGATCACTCGGATTTCAATATATTTTGAAATCCGAGTAACGTGTTTTCTGTAAATTAAAATATTGAGGAAGAGAAGTTTAATCAAAAATGAAAAAAATTAAATGTGTAAGCAAAAAGAAGAAGAATTAGTGCTGGTTTAATATAATATTATGATTTTTAGACTTTAGAAAAAAAAAAAAAAAAGCCTATCTATTTTTAATACGTATCGCCGCCATTTAGCAAACTATTCATTTTAAATTATGGAATCGCTTATAATTATATGGATTGCTATTGTTTAATTATTTGTTAACCAACTAGTTAATTGTAAGGCGATTAAGGCACCCGTTGGAAAATGATCATTTCATTTTATTTATTTCTCACTTTAAATAATTCATTTGCTAGCAAGTCCGTGTGAAATTTTCGCACTTTATTTATCTCTTCGATACCTTTCAAATTTAAAATTATTATTATTCTTTTATAGACGTCATTTTTTCATATGCATGAGCAAATTTAATATTTAATATATATTTTCACGTGAAAGTATATTTTGTTTTATGCTGAAATAAAAGGGGGGGGGGGGGACAACGATTAAAAATTTAAATGTCTATTTTAAAGCTATGTCTATTTCCATATTTAAATTAATTTTTAAAAACCTAATCAAAATTTCGTTAAAGATAAGGTACCAAATGAAAGGGACAATTTTTCGGAATACGTCGGAATAAACAGCTTATAGATCGGACAATTATATTTTAAAAAATTAACTCAAGTATTAAAATTAGGTGGCAACTTTCGTTCACACACAGACAGAGTACAAGGAAATCTCTTAGCCTTTTTAAGCGTGACAGAGTTAGTCAGTGATGAGCATAACTATAAATGCTGATTATGAATGATGATCAATATGTAAAAATTTTTGAAATAAACGATTAACGTATTTTAAAAATGTTAATTTATTTATTTAATTTACACAATTTTTAATTACTTGACATAATTTTGTTTGTCACAGGTTAACTCGTTTCATTAAAAGATCATAGAAAACAGCTCTGCTACAGAACCTTAAAGTCGACTTCGGAAATTAACACTAAAAACAAATAATGACCAAGACAACGACAGTTAAACCAAAAAGCTTTTTTAAAATACAGTTCCCGCCGCTTATTAAAATCACATTCGTCCTGAACCAAAGTGATTTTATTAAGCGGCTGATTTTTATATCTGGCGAACGTTTCTGCGCTCAAGAAAAAGGTGTTACTTCCCTGAATTTGGAAAGAAGTTTAAAAAAGTAACAAATAAAAGAATTAGTAAACGATATTAATTAATTTTTGATAGATAATTAATTAATTGTTCTTTCGATATAAGTAAATTAAACTCATTACAAGTTCTTATACGCTTTCCTTTGAGGAAAATTGTCATTACTAAAAGTTCACGCTTTTCTTATAAATTTAAAATCTTTCCATTTAAACCTCTTGATTTATAGTTGTTTTAAAATAAAAACTAGAAAATGTCTATTAAAAATTGTATATATATATATATATATATATATATATATATAACATTTGCAAATGAAATCAAATTTGTAACTTATTACTGCGCTTTCAAAAATACATTTATTGAAATTGTTACGGAAATAGGTTATGGGGATCGTTTAATTTGTAACTATGCTTAAGGTTTATAATTTTCAACAGTGTGCGATAACGGAGGGATTATTGTGCTTAATTTCTTTTTTTATTATTAAAAGAAAAAAATCCCAATGTAAATAAAAAAAAAATCGTGTGCATAAATGATATTTTTAGCTGCTGAAGAGATATTTTTGAGTTTATTAACCGGCGATGCTGATTTTTTTAAACGGCGTCTTTAAAAGTAGTTTATATTGATTTGATTCCGGTCCTGGCAATTTGATCAGATTAAGCGGCTGATTTTATTAACCAGTGAGCTTATTAAGCGGCGGTTACTGTGTAGCATTTTCAATTTTTAAAACGTGATTTATTACTGAAAATCTTCTATTATCGAAATACCAGTTTTACCATTAAAAATATAAATAGAACCTTTCAAATGAATAGAAAATATAAAAAAATAATTTTATGAAAACATTTCAGGTCGTCCATTGTTATAATTTTGGAGACATATTTGTTAATCATTAGGTGACCATTGTCCAATGTCGCTATCCTGACAAAAAAAAAAAAAAAAACTTCATATATTTATAAAAATATTACCACAAACAAACCGATGAAAATTATGTTGTTCAAATGCACCAAATATTTGTGAAAAGAACGACAATCTTTTTTAAAAATAAAAATATCTTACAGGGTATACAGTGAAAATATACTACGAGAATAAGCAAGAAACACTTAAACAAACTTTTCCAAAATATTTTCAATTTAGAGACAAAGTTTCGGCTTTATATATAGAGGTAACTCTTCTGAAATATATATTCATAATTAAATATAAGGAAGAGCAATGCATTTTAATACTACAATATGAAAAAATTTCAAATTTTATTTTCTCTGGTTAAGAAAAAAACTGTTTTATCAATAAAAAAATGTATTATATTTAACATTTTTTATTTAATTTGTGATGTATTTTTTATCAATTACTTTTACAGTAAATGTATAAACAAATTTAACAACCATTTCCATTTACGTATATACAAGGTAATTAGAATTAATATTTTAAAAAGTAAAGCTAAAGTGCTTAAAAAATTGCATTAAATATACTTCAAAAGTAAACATCAAACACTTGAACAAACTTTTCTCAAAATATTCTCAAGTATAATGCATTCGTTCTATCTCAACATTTTTAAGTAAAGTGAAACAGAAAACTTTAAGTAGTGTTAAAAGAAAGCAAGGAAACTTTAGTTTTAGGTATTTTTAACTCCGCTGAAATGCATTTATACTTTAAACATTTCAAACAGAATTTCATTTTCGCATGTATTTTAAGCAGGTTTTAAATTTTATTTTTCCCTTTTAAAACGTATATTTGTAATTGAAAATAAATGTTCATTATTTTGAATATATATGTAGTTTTTTTTAATTATTATAATTTTTTTTCAGTTATTACATAAAATAAATTTTTAATATATATATATTACGGTTACAGTGTAGTTATAGTTTAAATGGAAATTTAAAATAAAAGTCAAAATTTTCTTGAAGAAAAAAAAAGAATAAAAAAAAAATTATTTGTATGGTAAATTAAAAATTTAAAAAAATCAACAGTTATCAGAGTTTAGTTTTTTCGTTAAAGTAAAATTTTTAATTAATAATTTTAACAAGTCTGTTAATTTTTATAAAATACTGAAAGTTATAATTTGTGTTTTAGAAAGAATATAAGTTATTCCATATGCAGTTATTGAATATATATATAAAAAAAAAAAAAAAAAAAAAAAGAAAAGAAAACAGATCCTTGCGAAAAAGTATTTTCCTCTTTCTTTCGAATTGGATGATTTGGGTTCGGCACTCGAGCCGGCCAAACACCGTCGTGTACACTAATGGTGGCTGGTGCACGTAAAATCTGTCGTGACCGCAATGTCCTCCACGTTCCCATCAAAATTATACCTCTGAGGGTCACCGGAGTGGGAGAGCAATCCCTCCCATTGAGGATCAAAATTGTGATGGCATGTCTCCGGACCACCTCGACCGTCGCCAATTTCCCATGGCGCAGCACTAGTGCAACGTAATACCCAACCAACCAACCATCTTTTTTTTCTCACTGCGTTGGGTATTTCTAATGTGTTTTGATATGCTGAATAGAGAAATGCTTATCTTTTTATCCTACCATGCAAAGATTTTTTACAGTATGAGGTTGAATATCAGAAGAATTCACACAAACGCTACAACAAATTCGAAACTATTTATGTACAAAATAAATTAAAATCGGCTATTATACTAACAGCACAAAACGTTCCAGAAATGAATCCATCATATAACATCGAAACATTGGAAATACTTCCGAAACGTTTCGAAACTTTCAGTTTGCTTTCCGATTAGTTTAAAAAACGTAGAAATGTCCGCGATCATAAGAAAAAATCGGATGCGTGACAGAAACGTTCCAATTACTTAACAGATGGAACATCGAAAAGTGAGAATATTTCAGAAAGATATCAGAGAGCATATTTTAATGTGTTACGTTTTTGAAAGATTGTAAGCTTCTTGCAACATAGTTGAAACATTCTGTGCTGTATGGGTATTTACACATTAACTTTTAAATGCGTTTCTTTACATCGAAGCTTTCTTTAGAGCCTTTTCTCTCGTGCACGGCATGAGGGCCTTTATGGGGGGAGGAATCCTCAACGCAACATAAAACAACTGCTAACATGGTAGCACTGCATCGTCCTTGATACCTGCTCTATATTACTTTGATGGTTTGATAACTTAACTCTCTTTGTTTGTCACACACATCACCCTGAATTTTTTCGGAAAATAACTTAGGTGGAAGTGTTACGCTTGCATGCGTTAACGCCTCGCCACCTATTACTTGTATTTCTCGTAGAGTACTTTGAATGTAAACGAAAAGAGTTAGTGTTGTGAAGTGTATGTATGTGTTCGGCAACCATGAGCAATGTGGCGTCGTGAAATAAATAAAATATGAGTGATTCAACTGCGTAATGTGTTTTAAATAATTATTAAGTGCCTTACAGGCAGTTGAAAATGTGGAGCTTTAAGCTAAAAAAAATTTCATTCTTTGACAAAATTGCATGTGAAGGAAATTGCGAACAGTTTTTCATTAATCAGCATCCAAAAATACACCAGAAAAACGTTTCAACTTGAAGAAAAATAATTCGTCGCAGACTTATGTAAATTTTATAATTTTACAAAACTAGTGGAAGTCAGGAAATTTAAAGTGCTGTTACATATGACTTATTTCGGACCGTTATTAGTAACTTTCGGAGTAGTGCTGCTATCTAACGAACGTAGAAGGGACGAAAATTTACAATTCGATTAAAACAAGGAAAAAATGACGAACAACTATTTTATAAAATAAATGCTGAATGTGTGATTTCACTTCAAAGCCAACGAACGTTAAAGTATTAAACTGAAGTACACGACATTCCTTACATCTGAACACTTTTAAGCAAAACAAAAAGCTCTAAGTAATCTCAAAGGAAAACAAGGAATATTCGGATTTATGTATATATAACGGCATTATTTCTGTGCACATACGTTGCTTTTACTATGCAGTTTTTTAGACTGTCTTTCTAATGATTCAAAAATGCAATATTATTTCAAGTGTGAGTATGAAAATTTAGCAGATGTGAGACCAAATGTATTTTCTTTAATTTGGTTTCCCTTTAGATCTGAAATCAACATTCGTAGAAATATATGAAGAATAATATGCTCTTTACACCTCTGAAGTTTCAGGACATTTCTATTATTTCTATATTAATTTTAGTTTATTTTTATCTAATATATTTTACAAAAATTTTAAAACCGGAAGTATCCGGTCATGAACGTTACCAACGAATGTTAAAATATTAAAGTATTTTTAAGCATTCTTTACATTCCTTACATCTAAACAATTTAAGAAAAGCTCAACAGAAAGCTCTAAGTAATCTTAAAGGAAAACAAGGAATATATAGATTTATGCATATACAACTCCATTATTTCTTTACACTCCTTTTACTTTTTTACAGCTACGTAGTTTTTCGGAATATCTTTCTAATGATACATAAATTAAATACTATTTAAAGTATGAGTATGAAAATTTTGCAGTTGTGAGACAAAACATATTTTCTTTAATTTGGTTTCCTTTTGAGAATTCACTAAATATAATGATTCATTTAAAATAGTGACCAGCGAAGCGTGCGTAGCCTGCTAGTATATATATATTTTTTAATATTCAGTTTCAATACCATTTCATACAGCATAGTTGATGTTCTGAATACATTTAAACTATTTAAAATTGCTTTCCACTTGCACGCATTTTTTTAATATGATAAGTTAAGGTTTTTTCAACTTTTAGGCCACGGAAAAGGCAATAATACAGAGGTTTCTTTCTTCAAACTAATCCCTATTGCTCTAGAAATAGAGCAAAATGTAAGCCTTGTTTAAAAAAATATTATTACCCCCCGAAATCTAACAAAAATCTGAGAATTCCACGTTTAAAATTTGCGGATATTCTCTTGATGTTCATAATAATATAAAAAATTACTAAATTCATTCTGCCTTCAGTAGAAACAGCTCCCCAGAGCACCATAGATCCACCTTTAAAATGCCCGATTCATATCTGCCTTTAAAAAATCTGCTTTGTTTTTCGCCATCTTCAGATCATGTCAGCAACTGTTAAAACCATTTGGCTAATCAAGAATAAAATGTTTTTCATCCGAAAATGCAACATTTTACCATTTAATATTGTCTTTATTCAACTTTAACACAGATGTTCTTTCCCCCATTAAATGCTTATTGATTATTACAGGTTTTTTATTCATTTTAACATATTATTAATTATTTTAAACATGCATAAATGTGGACTCCAACCTTTCGTTTTATATTATGAGCAAATTCAGCAGTAGTCATTTTGAGTAAGAGGAATTTTGAACCGTAAGAGAAATTATGAGTCTTCGATCTCTGTAAAACAACTCTCATTTTGCATCAGATGTCTGTCCTAATGCACCAGCAGTTCAACGTTTGATCACATTTCCTTCAGCAATTTTAGATCTTCGAATTTCATTAGAAGTACGACGGATTGAAATTATCCCTCCACTTAAAAACGCATTTATCATACTTCAATACATGAACTTTTTGTTTTTTTTTTCGAGGAATTATCAGTAATGTCCGTCCAACAAAAATTGAAGGCTTATATATGAATTAAGCTAGCTCAGTTGTTAACAGATTGGCATTTCAACTGTAATTTATCCGCTAGTAAGTTAAATAAAACGAAAACATCTTGATTGTCAATATAATTATGAACATCTAAAAACATGGAGAAAAAAATATTTTGCGCTATTTTTTTATTAATTTTATTTCATATTAAAAAACATTATAATAGTTTTGGTTACTACAGTCTTGTTCACAATTATTTTTACATTAGTTATTTCAAAACATAAAGTGTCCTCATAAATATGAGAAGGAGTGTATATTCCTTTATTTCCATAGTCACTAATTTTGTAAAGTGCTATATTTAGCTTAATTTTTTTAATTACATATTTATTAAACTATGTTTAATAAGTAATTTTAATTGGTTAACTAAAAATTGCTTATCCTTCTTATTTAACTTTATCACAAATTATTTAACTTTACCGAAAAATGGTCACTCACTTAGTAATCCTTAAAAATCAAAATTTGAGGAAAATTGAAATTTTGAGAATTTTTTTCGCCCCTTTTATAGGGCAAGGATTTCAACAAATGTAATAAAACACGATTTCATTAAATGATTAATATTCTCATTATCATCATTATTGTAACCATTTCACTCACATATTAAATATATGATAAAATAATGTATCCATACATATCAATGTAGGTTGAGAAAACCTAAAGCAAACATGCTTTCTTCTATTAGAAGAATAAATATAAAGCTGTTGAAGAAAACTCTTTTGTTTATAAAGTATTTTCGAGTATGATATATTCATTGCTACTAAATCTTCTTAAGCCCTATGAAACATAAAGCTAGCAAGTTGAAAGGAAAGCAGAATTAGCTTTGCTTCACTTATAACAAAGATTACTTTGAAATTTATTTGGTATGCTAAAGACACAAGCAAGATTACTTTTCAAGAAATATTTTAAACAGTAATAGATTTTAATTTAGCAGAAAAATAACTGTTTATAAAGTAAACAAATATTGTTTAATTTTAGAGTATCTTTAAATTTATATTTCACTCTTAAATATTTCTTTGTAGTGTTACATATTTATGTATAAAAAGTTTCCAAAAAATTGATTGAGTTAATTATACAGCAATTTTTCTTAAAAATTGAAAATAATCTTTTTTTTGCGGATTTTTTTTTTTTTTTCATTTATGTGTTATTACTATTAAACATTTATCGCTAAAATCTGAACACTTTTTTTTTTCAAAGTTTTAGCTTTTAAAAATTGTTTTGAGTGTAGATGAATTACATAGGAATTTACATACCTTGATTTACATAGAGACATTATATCCCTTGCAAAAACATAGAGTTAGAATTTGTGTACACATGCCAAGTAGTGAGTTTTCTTAAGTCCATTTTATTGTAATTAAATGTCTCTTTATTAATGTTTGAAAAAAATTAAGATTGATAAATGTCAAAAGTAAATACATATTCTGAAATAAAATTGAATATTTTAATGTATTAGGGGGACCGGAAAATAATGTCGTTTTGAATTAATAAAATGAAACCGGAAATTTTTGTTTAACAGTGTTTACATGGTACTTTACAAATAACCATCTTATAAGTTACCTAAGAATATCTTAAATTTTATCCAGGATAAATTTCCGATGTCAGTATTTTATTCAAAACGACATTATTTTCCGGTCCCCCTAATACAAATAGTATGGTGTTTAAAAATATTATATTAAAACCGCTGCCAACTTTAGGCTTTAAATTAAATCTATCAGAAGAATTGTTTAAGTTAATATATTTTACTGTCAGTTGTCTATATTAGTTTAGAAGTAAAATAATCAGCTAATAATATATTGAAAAATTAATTCGGGCGTTGACGGGTTAAAGAGTGCAATTTATTATTTCGTTTACTATTTATTTCCTAAAACTTTGAGACGCACAGTAGAGTCTGAGATGGTCGAGTAAACTTTACCTGCACCTAACTGAAAGGGAGATTTTCGACCCGCAATCCGACCAGAACTCGCAGCTTCTGACCCGCAACCAGACCCGTGACCCGCAAAAATGTTTTATTCAGTTTACAATATATAAGAAACTAAATTAAAATTCTATTTCACGAAATAGTTATATTATTGAACAAATCTTTCAGAAAATTAATTATTACAAGTATATTATTATATTAAAACAGTATATAATTTAAATTATATATATATATATATATATATAAAGAAAACTTCTGTGTTGAGTATAACAAACTTTTTTGTGTATTACACATACTTGTAAAGAAAAAGGCTGTTTTAAATGTTCACAGTGTATTAAAAAAAAAGTGAAATAAGGAAGCAAATATCTGTTGGAAGCAGTGGCGAAGCGACCATGGAAGCGATGGAAGCGTCGCTTCCCTTATTTAAGTTTAAAAACATTAATTTTATTATTTTAAATAGTAAAAATGAAATAGTATTTTCGGTTTCTCGTCTTTCAGATCCAATCTCGCGATTGCGAAAAGCAGAATTGAATTTCCCTCTGCTTTTGGAAGCGTGTCTCTTCAGCGTTTCTAAGAATTTCTGTACCACGCTTCGCCCCTGGTTGGAAGGCAAATAATTTTCTTGCATAACGTTTTAAATGTTAAGAATTAATATTTACGCATTTCTTCTTTACAAATTAAACTAATTAATTAAGCAACGAGACTATTATTATGAGATACGTTGCTTTAAACTGCTATAAAGGAAGAGGATGTCATCTAATCTCTTCATACAAAAGCAACATAAAAATATTGCAAAGAAACATATTTTGCAGGTAAACCCATAGGTAAAAAATTAATGCTAATTCGACACCCACAGGACCAGTAAGGCTGATAACCCCACGGGTGTACCCGACCCGATACAGAATTCTTACGCATAATAATTATAGTTATTTATTATTAACTGCTACCAAAAAATACAATCAAATGTAGCAAAAAAGAAATAAATTAATTTCTTCTGTTTAGTATTAAATTAAAAAGAAGAGGAAGGGATGAATGCTAGTCGGTGGTAATAAGAAATACGTATTAATGTACAGTCACCCCAAAAAAAAACGCCACCCCCCCACCTAATTTCGCCGTAAATTATCGTAGAAACATTTGACTGGTACCGATCGATTTGTAATAACGTCTAGTTTATAACGGTATAGTTAAATTTTGCCTAAGGGGTCGTCTACATATTAAAACTGGCATTAACTTCATTTTCTTCAATGGCAACCCCTATTTTTGACTTCATATTCAGATTTCTGAGATCAAGGCGGTTCGAAAAACATACCTATTTATATACCTTAAATCAATATTAAATAGAGTTACACGGGAAAATGTATTAGGGGTCCGTCTATACATTTAGAAAATATAAATCACGATCTACCACCCAGGATACATTATTTATTAAGTTTCACACCGAAAAAAAATTTCAGAAATGTTAATTATAAAATAAAAAAAATGACGAATTCACAGAACTTTCTGAGTTAGTTTATGAATTAAAAGATTTTTATTGGTTTCTATTGATTAAACATCAGATAGTTCACTTCATACGAAGAAAATTAAATAGCTTGAATAGATATTAAAATATCTATCAAAAAAAAAAAAAAAAAAAAGATGAATGGTTTTAAATTTGTTTGAAAATTCAAAATTATTTTAACTCAAGCTGCCGTATAATTGTCTGAAACGGCAGCACTCAACCTGGTTCCCACGGCCGTTTCACAGTGACAATGGGAGTTTGTTCTGATACTGCAGTACTTTCATTTTCTTTAATTGACTTTTTTAAAATATTAAAACAGATTTTTTTATTTTTATCTATTTTTTTTAATTAATTATTATTATTTTTTTTTCATGACATTATTAAAAACTTTTACATAAATCTCCACGATATTCTTTTGCTTTTATATTTTATAATGTGTAACAAATTAATATGTAAAATAATAAATCCTACTACTTAATGGGATGTTCTAAAATTCTACACTTTAACACAGATACCGAAGTGGACGGTGGGTGTAGAAAGGCTGACTACCCTTAATCTAAATCTTCACTTGAAAAGGTCAAAATGTTACATAACTCTTTTTTTTTTTTTTAAGGAAAAAAGAAGAAGATAAGGAGGAGAAAGAAAGATCAAAACGAATATAAAGCATATTAAACGTTAATACCCTTTAAACACTGGAAAAAGGCGGGGTTTTGTATTGTGTGTCATTTGGGAGCTGTAGAGTGCCAGAAAATTACTTTATGTAATAAAACTTTTCATTTAAAGGGTATTTAAAGCAGCATTATATTTAATACATAGACTATTCAGAAAAAAAATACCATTCATCTGGTTCATGAAAAATAAAGAACATTTTCTGGCATTGCTCTATGCATATACATTCTTGTCAACCTATCCCGGAAGATTACTGGTCCCGCCCCTTTCCGTACATTTTTTTCACATCAGTCTTTTTAGAGCCGTGTCAGCCATCGGTGGCTGACACTGATCTTTCCATTTAGGCTAAGTCAGCCGGCAGTGTAAAATATGATATAAAGCTACAGAACTTACATAGTTTTAAGTAATTACTGACAATTTATTTAAAATTTACTTCATGTTTTTTTTTTTTTTTTAATAGGATTTTTATAGGATTATATCGTTAAGGCCTAATGGGGTTTATTGAAACTCGATAAATATAACACGCTTCTAAGCAGCACGTGTGGCATGAATGGGATTTCCATAAGAATTCGCGTGGCGCTCAATGAGTTAATCGTAAATGTATTTGAAGTTAATTACTCTAAAAATTAAATTGTGTACACACAGGGGCGGGAACTAACAATGTTACGGTTAGGTTGGCAAGTATGCATATATATTTTGCTTGATTTATAAAAATTTATAACACATTTTCTTCTTTTTTTTTAGTATTTTGTGTTTATATCTCTCATTAAAAATAAATACAATATTCATATATAAACATTTCCATACAGTAATGTATATAAACATATTGATTAAAGAAGATTTGTTGATATTATATAATTATTCTTCTATCTGTATAGTATATTAACACAAATATATTTTGTAAATTTCGCAGCATCGAAAAACAGCAACATAGCTTCCATATCAAGGCTTAATGTAAATAGCCACGCCTTTTCACAAATTTTCTAAAACTTTATAATATAAAGCAAAATAATTTTGCATATTTGTAATTAAATCATTTAAGTTTTGTCTTCAATAATCGATGTAGTAAATACCATTGTGATTTATGCATACCAGCGTCACATATAGAGTCAAATAGGAATATGCAAATTTGTCTTTTTTTTTAAATAGTGTTTCAGCGAATCAGAGGCGGGGCTTCTTTTCTTTTGAAATTCTTTCACAATCCCTCGCCTACATTGTGATAACTTTACAAAAATATGCCAATTTGTATAATAAACATCGAAATATTGCTTAGGAAACAATAAAAATAACATAAAGGTAAATTAAAATAGTTTTCCGTCAAAATATATACAAACATTTACTTATAGAGGATACAGATTATAACAAGTGACGGCCCCCTAACAGGAATAAAAAGTGAAATATCACTGTAACTCAAAAAATAATGCTAGGAACGAGCTGTAAATTTGGAAACCTATGTTTTTGATGATGCCCGTTCTATTCGTGCAAAAGTTAACATAGGTCATAATTCATAATTTTTTCAAATATGAATTTATTAATAATTTTCATAATTCAAAAAATGTTTTTTTAGCAAAAGTTTGCATGGAATATGTTTGGGTTACTTCATTCTAACGAATAAAAAAAACAGAATTTAAATATCATAATTATTTCGGAAGATATGATTTAATGTTTGTCACATTCATTTAACATTAGCACCCCCAAACTTTGACAGCTTATAACTCTATGAAAAATTGAGCGAAATATATAAACTATACCATTTTCCGTGATGATTTGATCCAAAGAATTCAAATAAATTATAAAAAATGGGGGTTACCATTGAAAAAAATGAAGTTGATGTCAGTTTTAATATGTAGACGACCCCCTAAGTAAAATCTAACTATAACATTATAAACTAGACGTTATTACAAACTGATTGGTACCAGTCGCATGTTTCTACGATAATTTACGGCAAAATTAGGTGGGGGGGTGGCGTTTTTTTTTTGGGTGACTGTACAAAGATACTAACTTTTATAAGTAATCCCGGAAAATTGTTAGTAGAATTGTAGTCTTCGTAGCACATGTTTTTTTAGAGTAATTTTCTTCTTATTTAATTTCAGATACATACTGGAGAATTTTACTCTAGAAAAAAGTATTGCGAAAAAAAGCGGTACTAATAATACTCTAGAAACAACTCTGAATATATAACACTATCACTCAAAGAGTTAACAGCGTTTTTAAAAATCGATCATATCCCGTTACCAACAATTTTTAGAAATAATCATTAGAATACAGGAATTAGATGCTTATTTATTTATTTATATATTTGTTTCGTACATACAAAATTTTCCGCATTTGTTTACAATATGTAATTCCCAGGAATGAAAGGCTGACCAGTGGCCGAGGTTTTTTGTGCTCAAAGATGTAAGATAGGAAGTGCCGGGTTTGATCCCAGGTTGCGCTCATTGACTTAGCCATTCAGAGTTTTCCGTGTTTGTATCCGAAACTCGCCTAGGACTCTTTAGAAATATCCCCACGGAGCGCATTCCATCTAATAGGAATAGGCCCTTGGTGTAGTCAATCTGCCTTAAAGCCTACAACCAACCAACTCAGGTATAAAAGCGTTCCACTTTTTCTGCCACCAGTATTTCTATGCAGAAATATTTATCATATTTCTACAGCTATTGTTGTGATCTTAAACGTTATAAATTTTTGTAAGAAAGTACTGGAGGAAGAAAATGTTTAGATTTTTCATCCCTGAATTCCGAATGTTTTCTCTAAATAATTATATAAAAGGGTGAGAGAAAGTCATTTCAGTTAACCAAATATTTTTAATACTTCAATATATTATTTAAATCAGCATTTTGCTAACACTAACATTCAAAATACTAAATAAAACATTTAACAATACTAAAGATACTAATACAGGATTCTTCTACAGAATAGTAACTGTCCGTGGCATATTAAGAAAAATTTTTTAAAGACAAAGATTACCAATAATTGTAAATTGTTAATTATAAAGTGGAAACATAAAATATTTTAATCTCTTATATGTATATTAGTGTACGTTTTCGAAATTCCATTTTGTATTAAGATAGTAAATTAATATAATATCATACAAAATTCAGGGATCATTCGCCTACGCGTATTAATATCCTGCATGATTTATTAATATATGACATGCATGAAAGCTAAAACAGATGTAATTGACGTTGACGTATTTATTAATAACATGTATAACGATAACGTAAGTACTTAATTATTTTGAGATAAGTAAACAAATGGATTTATTTCGCTGACAATATAGACATTTCTAGAATTGCCAGGATTAACTAAGTTATTGCTCGAATACAGTGTTGCCAGATCTGGCGGATTTTTTATTAATTATCACCAATAATTTTGAGAAGTAACATTTGATATGTATAATAGACTATTAGTCTTTGAAGTGATTAAGTAAACGTTACAGTTAAAACTTATTGGTGATTATTGAAAAAAAAGCAACATAAAAAAATGTCGAAGAAAAATATTTTGCAGGTAAACCCATGGGTAAAAAATTAATACTAATTCGACCCACACCGGACCAGTATTGCCAGATTGCGCGAATGTTTTATTCAATAGCCACCAAACATTTTTAAAGTAGCATTTGATATATGTATTCGACGATTATTCGAGTCGACTCGCCTTTTATATATATCAAATGCCACTTCTAAAATTTTTGCTGGCTATTGAATAAAAAATTCGCGCAATCTGGAAACACTGCACCGAGCCAGAAAGGCTGGTAACCCAAGGGTACAAGACCCGATGCCGGACTCTTAGCACAGTAATTATGGTAGACATTACTATCAAAAGTAGAAAAAAAGAAATTAATTAATTTCTACCGCTTAGTATTAAAAAAAAAAAAGATGGGGGATGAATGTTAGTCGGTGGGAATAAGAAATGGGTGATATATAGTATGCAAAGTTATTAACTTTTATAATTTATCCCGGAGCTAACTAACCTGAGCAACATTTTAATGTAAAATTTTAACTACAAATAATTCGATGTGTGAATTTTTACTTTTCCATATTCAATAGAGGAATTTATTAGATTCGTAACATTTTTTACTCTGATTTTCAATTGAATTACACGTTTTGAGAGGTACAGGGTTCAATTTGACCAATTTTAGTAAATACCTGTCTGTGTGTGAGACAAACTTTTATGGTAATTAAGCTCAAGAACTAATGCACATAATTTATTTGTAGTTTCAAATTAGCATAAATTAGTACCTATCAATTTTTGGTGAAAATCGCACAACAGGTGGCGTTACACCATTCCGTATTAAAAAAAAAATTAATACAGCAATATAAGATAAAGTTTCGTGTAGATGCGCGCAGTGAGAATTATTTCTAACACACCATTGTGAGAACAAAATGAATAATTTATAATAATAAAAGTCAAATAAGAAAAAAATGCACATGTAGGAGCATTACTTTCCCGAACCACTGAAGGAAACTTCTGAACTCCCGGAATGTATAAATTTTCAATATGATTATTTTTCAAAAAGCCCAAAACTTTTTAAACGAATGAGTGATATATATCTGATGTTCATGTTTGCTTGTTTTTGTAAATATTGTACAAAAATCAAAATGCCCAACTTCCTCTCTCCTTAAAGTTTGTTTAGTTAGCTTATATAAATTTTGTTATGTTCTAAATTGTACAAAATCACATCTATAACCTTTAAACATTCAACAAACATATTATTTAATAAATTGGGACATTTTATACATTTAGTCATAAGAGCAAGTCCTCCTGGCGTTGGTGTAGTTGAAGTAGTGCTTAAGTACTTTTTCAGCAAAAGAAAGAAAGAAGTAAAGTAAGCGTGGGATGGACTTATAATTAAATTAAAATATATTCCGGTTTTATGATATTTCGACTGAAAGTTTTGAATTAATTGAAACCAAACTCAACCTAGGTAGTCGATAAAATATATTGATGGATTTATAGAACTTTTGCGTTAACAATAATTTTAGATCTACTAAAATATCATAAACACAAAGATTGTTAGAAGTTCCCATGTGGCAGCATCCAGCATATAATTGACCATGAAAGAGAAAAAATTATCAGCATTACGAAAATGACGCTTCTTTACTTTTTTTTTTTTTTTTTTTTTTTTTTTTTTTTTGCCTTTTAAGCTCGGGGTCGTTGAGCATCTGCACAATACTTAGTTTGTCTCCGTTGATCGGCTTTATTTTCTCTTCGAGCAACTTTCCACTTCAGCATGTTCCTGACGCCTGGCTAATGCCTATTTTTTACTTTCTTTTTCTCTTCTGTGGGTCTATTCTGGCCTGTTCGCTTCGTTATATTCCTTCGGAATTCAACGATCTTCGGAATATAACGATAATTTGGTATTCTGGGCTGTTGCGATCGAAATTTTAGCGATATTTATCTTCGTTATTTCTCGAGAGCTCTAAGGCTGTCGTTGAGTGGCTCTTGTATTCGTTACAATATGGCGCGCCTTTTTGGTATGATAAAGGTGTTTAATCATTCTTTTTTTTTGTTTGTTTGTTTGTTTTTTAAAGAAATAGTTATGATTTATGAAATAAGGAAACTTGGTTAAAGAAATGTTAGCAAAGCTTAAAATACATAGAATGTAAATAAAAATTAATCACTTTTTCTCACACATATTCCTAAAGATTCTATCATTCCTAAAGATTCAAAATAATAGATTTAGTTTATTTACATGGTATGTACTCATGTTTTAATTATTTTTCCCAAAAATTAATTTTGAAATATATAGTACAATGCATCTTTATTATGCTATTTATTTAAAGTAAACTTTTTTAATCACACGCAAATTTAAATAAAGTGAAAAGGGAATAAAATACAAACTTTATTATTTTAAAATTATGAAAATTTCAACTGTAGTTGAGAACCTATTATTTATTATATATATATATGTATTTAAGTAATTGTTTTGAATGACTCTAAACGATTCCATACATAATTTAATTTTTTGATGTAATGTTTATTATTTAAATTTATGATTTAATTTAATATTTTGGGTATAGTAAATCTTCTAAACAATTTTAAAGCTTAATATTTTTTTTTAAAGCAATGAATCATTCATCATATACATTTATGTAAAAAATTGAGTAACGCACTTTTCATATAAATTTAGAAATAATTTTCTAGAAATCAATATACAGATTAAATCAAACTTCTATATACCTTTTTTCTTTTTCTTTTTGGTTAAACAGTTAAAAAGTTATAACATTATTTAAAAACAATTCACATTTAATTTAATAAAATCAAACAATTTTTATGATATTTATATAAAACAATCATTGAATATTTTTTATCATCTCAACTGACAATGACTTTATAAGTTTTAACTTCAAATATTTAAATAAACAGAGAAAAATATTTTTATGTTTTATTTACTAAATTATATATATATTGGTATATATATATGTATACATATAATATTAAAACTTTCTTCTTTTAAAATTATAAAAATTTCAGCTGTAGTTGTGAATCTAGTTTCTTTTTTTAATAATTATTTTGAATGATTCTAAACAATTGCATACTTTCATTTAATATTTTGGGCTTAGTAAATCTAAACAACTTTAAAGCTTAATATATTTTAGACAGCAATATATTTTTCATATATTTATGTAAGAAATTGAGTAACGCACTTTTCATATAAATTTAGAAATAATTTTCTAGAAATCAATATACAGATTAAATCAAACTTCTATATACTTTTTTTTTTTTTTTGGTTAAACAGTTAAAAAGTTATAACATTATTTAAAAACAATTCACATTTAATTTAATAAAATCAAACAATTTTTATTATATTTATATAAAACAATCATTGAATATTTTTTATCATCTCAACTGACAATGACTTTATAAGTTTTAACTTCAATTATTCAAGTAAAAATAAATTTATAAATAAAGAAAAATATTTTTATGTTTTACTCACTAAATTAGCATTGCAGTTTATTTAATTTTACTTAAATATATCTAAATATCAAATATTTCAATTGCACTTAAACGAAAAATTATTTCAAACAAGAAAGAAATTAAAAACACAAATATTCAAACTTAAAAATATATTCGCTCATTATTAAAAGAATTCTCTAATACGGATGTGTTAACAGAAATTTGCGTGTGATTAAAAAAGTTTACTTTAAATAAATAACATAATAAAGATGCATTGTACTATATTTCAAAATTAACTTTTGGAAAAAATAATTAAAACATAAGTACATACCATGTAAGTAAACTAAATCTATTATTTTGAATCTTTAAGAAGTGATAAGAAAATACTTCCTCTATTTTGCCGAGTAAATAATTTATATCGAGTAGCTGATTTCATTGTAACAGCCAGTCTAACATAAAACTTGGCTATTTTAAATTTCTTTTTCATCTAGCCGACACAATTAAATTGAACTGGAAAACTGCTCTGCTACAACACATAAAATAATCCACACTGTGCCTTTGCTTTTTAATTTTAATTTTCACAACAAACAAATTAACAAACAATCTATATTTAACATGGCGACCATCGTCTGCTACTCGCTTGTAATCATAATAAAACAAAACACGTGCTTCGTCCTGATTGGATGAAAGAGTTAACCTCGAAAGCAGTTTCCCCCATTCTCGTTTGATTATAACGTTCGGAAGGCAGAATCGCTCTATCCCTGAATATCGTTATGAAAGATATTTCGATCGAAAACATAACGATCGCTTTGTCTTTTTAACGAAAAGGCCAGAATAGACCCACTGGTCGCACTCCCTTGATGATCGCACGACACTTGACAAGTCGCTCTTCGCCGGTTTCTCTTCGTCTTGTAGCAGCTTGCTTTTCAGCATATTCCGGACTCAAGGTCTATACATTTTTTTTTTTTTTTTTTTTTTTTTTTTAATTCTTCTGGTCTTCTAGCCTCTTCTTTGAGCAACTGTACAATACTAATGTTGCGGATGCTTGGTTTCTTCACGTCTTCTAGCAGCTTTTCTTTGACAAGGCATCTTGCTTATAGTTGTTCCTGGATTTATTCTTGAATTAATCTAACCAGCGGCTGTTACAAAAACTCTTGCTATTCTCTTTGAATTTTTTTTTTTTTTTTTTTTTTTTTTTTTTGTGCTGTTCTTTTAGCAGCAGAAGCCTTTATATAAAAAAAGGCGATTTTTTAGAGTCATTATAATTTTTATTTCTACATAAATGTTAAACGCGGGTTTTATTCCATAATATGGAATTTAATATTTAGCATCAAAATTATATAAAAAATTGTGAAAGAAAAATATAATAGATCAAAGAGGAAGCAATAAAAGGTTACATTACATGTATTATCTCTATAATATCTTAATTATAACAATTTGAACTCAATGTAAAAACTTAAACGAATAAACCATAGATAAACAATCAGTTTAAAAAGACTGTTTATTTATTTATTTACTTATTTTATTTATTTATTTATTTTAATCTAAAAATAAATATAAAACTCCTTGAAAAAGGAAAAAAAAAAAAAAAAAAAACTTAGTACGAAGCAACTACACGACTTCCATTACCCACTACTACGCATATTGTATACCATTTTCGGAAATAGAGTGGTTAGAAGAAATAAAAAATTGGTCTAACAAATTAAACACATGACAGGTTTCATGTAAGAGAGCAAACTGACATATACGTTGCGTATACGTATAAAAAAAAGTTTATCTAGAGAATTAAAAAAAAAAAATCGTTAGACCTGTTTTATTATAACAGCCATTTCCAAGATCTATAACAGTCGTACCTGATCAGAATGCCTGTAATTTTCCTACAGCAACTAAGTAATTCATGCTAAAGGACGTTTAAAAAGTGGTTTATGCAAAAAAAAAAAAAAAAAAAAAATCGTTAGATCCGTTTTTGAGGTATCGACTTACGGTCCCAACACCGATATTCACTAAAATTTGGCAAACGCATCTGCTCACGAGAAACTTACAATTACATACGAAATGACGTCTACGAGGTAGTTAATATGGCGGGTATGAAGAAAATCTGTTGAGCCGTTTTAAAAGAAACGTACTTGCGAGATCTAAAATTGCAATATTTATACTGGACGTCTATGAATTCACCTTAACTAACCAATTAATACTTACTAAAGGAATAAAAGCGTATTTGTATAGCAGTTTTGAAGAAAATCGTTAGAGTCATTTTTGAGATATGGACTTCAGTTTTTCAAAGTCCCATTTCAAATTTTCCAACTTTCAGTAAAAATTCGAAAAGTCATCTGCATTAAAGACTATCTTAATTTGGAAGTTTCATCGTGCTATCTTATAAGTTTTGGAGATAGTCAGGCGATCCACCGCACTCATGCATACGTACACACATACATGCATACTTACCAGTAGTCAAAAGCCAATTTTTTGGTCTCGGGAAATCTTAAAACATGTAAATCAGTTAAAAACTCGATATCGAAAATTTTCACCGAGTGCAAAACAGTACTACCGGTAATTGGGTAATGAAAGTAAAAAAGAACATCGCCAAAATTTACCATACACATGTAAGTACAAATATATATTTCGTTATGAGTTTAATTAAAAAAAAAAAAAAAAAAAAAAAAAAAAAGAGCTCTTTTATTTATTTATTTATTTATTTCATTTATTTCATTTATTTATTTATTTATTTTATTTTATTTTATTTTATTTTATTTTATTTATTTATTTATTTTTTTGAGGGGAGACATTAACTTTTTTTCTTTTTGAGTTATTTATTTTTATTTATTTTTTATTGTATTTATTTCATATCTTTTGTAGCAATTATCCGATTGAATTTTTTATACTTTGTCCTGATTAATATGAGTATTATAAATCTTGACAGCAATCGGTTGAATGGTGAAGTTTTGTATAGAGAATTAAAAACCACCCGCACCAATTTACTGACAAATTCACGGTTATATATATCTATATATATGTGTGTGTGTTACCGTTAAAACTCGAAATCCGTGAATGTGCAGATTACCTAGCTAATCTGCAGATTAACTAAAATGACCCGTTAAAGTGTGGAATCAAGAGTTTTCCGCATTTTAACTAGGTAATATGCAGATTAGCGGCTTCTGTGTCGTTAAAGTTCAAATGATTGTTTCGAGCCTTAGTTTTTTTACATTCACTATGACGTCAAACAGTCATGTGAATGACCTTCAAACACAAACCAAAACTTTCATACTTTCCGCTCCGCTTCCGCTATGGTAATTGGTAAAAGCAAAACTTGGAGCATCGATGACATGGTTATTATCAAGGTTCTTCTATCATAAGGTTGGGCCATTTGAAGAGTAGCCAATCAGAAGGAAGCAGAAGTGAAACGTCACATGGCGGAAGACAGACACAAACTACGATACAAATATACAGCTGTTAACCCAGTCCAGCTAGTTATTACTTACTAAAAAATATATCCTGTAATCTGATATAAATATTACCCAAAAACGAAAATCATGTACGGTATTACATGAAATAAAAGTACATTCGTTAAAAAATTTATTTTAAGTACATATTAGTTCATAAAAAATTATAAAGCTTTCGCGTTTTCGGCAACATTGCTATGCATTTGTTTACTTTTATAATACTTCAATAAAACGATGAATTTCAATTATATTAAAATGAAATTAAATAAAAATGCAGTTAATTAATTGTTTTACTCAAAAAAAAAAAAAAAAAAAAAAAAAAAAGCACATACATTTTTTTAAAAGAATGTAAAATATATACATTTTACTGTACGATCGCGATATGTTTGTTTACATTTCAGATGTTTCAGTAAAATTATGAATTTTAATTTTATGAGTAAAAATGAAATATAAGAACATTTTTAAAAATATTTGTTCAAAATAAATCACTTATATTTTTCAATTTAAAGAGAAATACACAATATATGAAGTTATCTGTAATATTATGATATGTTTGTTTACCTTACTTCAATATTGTCATGAATTACTTCAGTAAGACCATGAATTTCAATTATATTAAAATGAAATAAAAATGCATTTATTTAAATGTTTTGCTCAAAAGAAAGCACACGTATTTGTTTAAAAAAATCTAAAATACATAAATTTTGCTGTACTAGCGTGATTTGTTTGTTTACATTTCAGATATTTCAGTAAAATTATGCATTTTAATTTTATGAGTAAAAATGAAATAAAAATACATTCTTTAAAATATTTTGTTCAAAATAAAACACTTATAATTTTCAATTTTAAAAGAAATACATAATATATTAAGTTATCTGTAATATTATGATATGTTTGTTTACCTTTTAAATACTTCAATATGCTGAGTGATTGGTGATTCACAAGCACAAATTAATAATTGATTTATCTCCTAATACAGCTGAATTTTTGCGATTCACTAATCAACAAATCAGTTATGACAGTGTTTGTTTACATTACAAATGATATGCAGATTTCAGAGAATTGTGCATTTTTGAGAGATGATTATACTTCACTTTACATGAAATTTTGTACTGCAGCAATCAATAATATGCATGTATCGTATGTATCATGTGCATATATGTAATCAGCAATATGCCTTCAGTACCTGATAAAAAGAAGATCATTTTACGCAGCTAACTTGTCTTGCAGTACTATAGCGGTAAGCAATATGGATGTACATAAAAGCTTCATATGAGAATGGATTGATAATTACTTTTTTTTCTTTCTTTTAGTCAAAAAAGAGGGAAGTGCAGTTATTAAAACACAATCCAGAAAAAAAATTATATGTGTGGTGGTTCTAACATTATGACAGCACAGTTTAAAAACAAAGAGTCACAAAAGATGTCTGAGTTGAAAGTTTTGTACTTATTACTTTTAAACCTCAGTTCTGTTTTTTTTTTTTTTTTTTTTTTTTAAATATATATATATATAATACTCCAAAATGTTTAAGCAATGATCAACAATTTTTTACAAAAGAAAAATTATATTCATTGTTTAAATATGGTATGACAGAAATAGTTTCAAAACATTTTGTTCATGTTGGCTTGTTGGTATTTTAAAAACTATTTTCATTGGAAAACATGTGCTACCACTGACACTTTTAACATGTTATTGCAAAAGTTACATTGAAATGTGTTACTACATAAAAACAATTTCACAAAATTTTCAATTATCCAGATACTTTCTACAGAGGATTAAAGCAAAAAAAAAAAAATTAAAATAATAAAAAAAGTACCTAAGATTTTTTTTTTTTTTTTTACACACAAGTTTATTTTATTTTAAGTGTATTAACTGCAAATTTAATTTTGAAGTGCAGAAATATTTTTGTGTGTACTCATTTTTATCCACTACATAACTTAAACATTTTGTTTATTATGAGATACCACAATTTGTTTCATAAAGATAATAAATTTTAACGAAATCTTAATTATGTCCCTATTTGAATTTAAAAAAAAAAAAGTCACTTTTGACAGCAGACAACAGGCCATGGCTACTGTCTGCTTTCAAAAGAGTATACATGAAAATCGAAGGGAAGTAGCATAAACATTTAACAAACATACTTATTACATGATTATTGCTAATTTAATATCCCTTTGATTTATTATTTCTGAACTTGAAAATGTATGATATAATATACACGATAATATATTACTTACATGATTTGATTTTATGAGCAATCTATCTACTGCTATTATACATCACAGTTTTTCATGAATGTTCTATCACTTTCAATAATCTATTCTTTAAAAAAATGTTGTTCTCTAAGAAAGAAGTGAAGAATCAACAAAAGAATCAACAAAAAACGTAAATTAAGAGTTATCATACGGTACATTTAAACAAATTCGATTAAAAGAAAAGAAAAAAATTAAATCACAAAAACGCAATTTAAACACAGTTATTTTAGATGTAAACAAGATTTCAACCTCACGCCATATGACGTAGTGCGCGAGGAATCTCAAATAGCTAAAAATTCGCGCATCTATGAAATGGCACCCCCCTGGTTATTATAGGTTTCTTATCATGACCAACACAAAACTTAAAGTAACAAGTAAGTTATAATTGTTTTAATTTTGATTTTATTTCTTCTCTTTTTTAATTCTGTAAATATAAGTTTGATAAGGGAAGTAGTGAAAAGCAAAAGATAAAATAACTTAAAAATAAACCTAGATAAAATAATGAAATTCAACTCTATGATTTATTTATTAATTATTTATGTATTTTAATTAATTAATTAATATTTATAAGGCCCTGTGGTCCCCTCTAGAGATCACACGGGACACAAAATGAAATTTTCAAATAGATCATACTATTTTTTTGACGCGATATTTTGTTAAGCGAGATTTTGTCCCGCGATATTAAGTCCGGATCCCCTCATAAGGCTGGTTATCGTCGCTATGTAGACATCAATAACATACCTGACATCTTCAAACGCGTCCAGAAATCGTTTTACGTCATTATGTATTGTTGTATTACGGCAGACTATGCAATAACATCAGCGACACCACATCCAAAATCTCATGTGATAATAAAACTCTTGTGATAGTTAATTAAATAAATCATTTTCTAGTTAGTGTTGTACCTTTATCGTTCCAGCGTACTATACTAAATTCGTCATATATCATATTATAAATCATAATAATGTCATAGTGCGGGGTGCTTCCGAATAAATTTTCAAAATCAAACTTTTTAATCGAATATATATTAGAATTGCTACTATTAATAGTTATTTAATATATATATATATATATATATATATATAGAGAGAGAGAGAGAGAGAGAGAGAGAGAGGTTGATAGATAGGTAGATAGGTAGATAGATAGATAATCAGAACGTACAGTAGAAATATAATATTATAAGTACATACAGTTGGAATTTAAAGATGATTTAATATCATTATTCAAACAATTAATATGATCAAAAACAAAGACCACCCAAATCAAACCGAAAAAGAAATAAAGTCAAATCTAAATGAATTAAAGCAAGTTGGTATAAGAAAACAGCATTATTTGCATTCTAACGTTATCAAGGGCCTGGTAGAATGCAAACATGCTAAAAAATGAATGTTACAAAGAAAGAAAAAGCTAAGTTTTTCTTTATGCACAGGCGCGAAACATCCATTGGAAATAAAATGAGAAAAAACGTTTATCAAAATAAACTCACTACAATATATGAACAATCCATAAATTAGTTAAAAAATTATGAGTGATAAAACATCAATAAAATTTGTAATTATGCATCAATAATCACAAATAAAATAATATAATCACAAATAAAATAATCAATAAATAAGAAATATAAAAATATATGAAAAGTGTGTTACATGTAAAATTTAATACCCAGATAGCCGTTAAAAGTACAGTTAATTTCAGTACAATAATGGCAAAGAAACATGGAATAAAAATAGAGATATCACAATACATATATACATACATATTTCTTTATTGAATGTAATAAGAGTAACATTGATAATTCGTTTAAACAGGTTCTTAAATGAATTTAAGGTGTCTACTTTTAAAATGCGATTTTCGGTCAAAACTCCGATTTTCCATTTTTGGGTTAGTATACTATTAAAACCTGACATTTTAGATTTCTAAATCAGTTTGAAATTTGTTTCTCTCTTGCTTAGAACCTGAGTTAGGGACATTTTAATATTAGTCACTCACCAGTTTTTGAAACCGGAAGTGACCGGAAATGGCCCTTAAATGTTTGTTTACATAAATGTTTTACTCAATATAAGCATCAAAATTTGTTACTGATTATAAAATGAATTTAATAAAAGAAAATAAAGCTCTTTGAAATAAATCAGGAACTTATTAAAATTACTTTTTGTGTAGTAGGTAAAATCTGGGTTTTTAATATGTATTCTGCTTGTATTCAAAATGAGATTTTTAACATTTTGCTTTATCCCAAAACATCATAACTTCAAAAGTTATAGTTGAAACGTTGTGAAACTTTAACAAAATACTCTAGAGGAATTGTTTTAGGGATTGAACTATGATAAAAAATCTAGGTAAATATATATATATATTTGTCGGTAAAAGTTATGAACTGTCATGTAAATTCATGATTTTTTCAGCATGTAAAAATGTTATCGTCTCTAAAATATTAAACAACATGGTTATAGTTTTGAGAGTAGTTCACTCCCTTAAGGACCTTTCAATAATCTAAATAAAATTTACATAATAAGAATATCTTTATTTAAATTTGACTTATAATGTTTTGTAAAAGTGCTTATTTTTTTTCCAAATTTTATGCATAATTTGACCCTAAATTTCAAATTAATTTCAAATTTGCATATTTGTTTCAGGTTATTGACTGTTTTTTACTATATTCTCACATACATAGGCAATTTTTCAATTATTAAAAAAGAAAAAAAAAAAAAAAAATCATCTCCGACAGTAGGCAGGCACCTTAAGTGTATTACGGTCTGCAATTAGCAATTGATGAAAGCAACTTTAAATCTTTATTTATTAACACTTTCCAACAAGGTTGAAAAGTGTTTATGACTTCGGTTTGTCTGTCTGTCTGTCTGTCTGTCTGTCTGTCCGCGCTCTAACTCCCGTAAATATTTACGGAATTTCTTGAAACTGATATATGTTACTCAAGTTCACTATCGGACGATCCCTATTGAAAATGGAGTTTATACCTCTACTGGTTTGTGTACAGGGACACCCGAAAATATTTCAAAGCATTGTGTTCTATGAGAGGTATTTCTATAAACCATAATTTTATACCTTTACTGTAGACATACCTTAATGAAATTAAAATATGTTACACAAGCTTACTATCGGACGTTCCCTATTAAAAATGGAGATTATACCTCTACTGGTTTGTGTACAGGGACACCCGAAAGTATTTCAAAGCATTGTGTTCTATGAGAGGTATTTCTATAAACCATATTTTCATACCTTTACTCTAGACATATCTTAATGAAATTGAAATATGTTATTCAAGTTCACTATCGAACGTTCCCTATTGAAAACGGAGTCTATACCTCTACTGGTTTGTGTACAGGGACACCCGAAATTATTCCAAAGCATTGTGTTCTATGAGAGGTATTTCTATAAACCATATTTTCATACCTTTACTGTTGACATATCTTAATGAAATTGAAATATTTTAATCAAGTTCACTATCGGACGTTCCCTATAGAAAATGGAGTTTATACCTCTACTGGTTTGTGTACAGGGACACCCGAAAGTATTTGAAAGCATTGTGTTCTATGAGAGGTATTTGTATAAACCATATTCTCATACCTTTACTGTAGACATACGTTAATGAAATTAAAATATGTTATTCAAGTTCACTATCGGATGTTTTCTCTATCAAATGGAGGAAATACCACCATCGGTTCATGTACAGGGACACTCAAAAGTATTCCAAAGCATTGCGTTCTAGGAGAGATATTTCTATAAATCAAACTTTAATAACTTTACTATCCACGAAGTTTTAGAAAATTGAAATATGTTATTTACATGCACAAAAGAATTCTTTGCATAAAATGTAGCATGATTAGCTTTAGATTTACAGGGTGGAACAAAAATATCCAGTTATATTAAGAGGTATTAATAAAAAATTGCTAGAATTGTACTTTCGTTTACGTTAAGCGTTTTTAACACTTTCTAGCATTTTTTAAGTGTGAATATGATTTCAGATTTGTGTATCTGCCTGTCCCTCTGTCTGTCTGTCTGTCTGCCTGTCTGTCTGTCCGATCTCTAACTCCCGTAAATATTTATGGAATTTCTTAAAACTGATATATGTTATTCAAGTTCACTATCGGATGTTTCCTATTGAAAATGGAGTTTATACCTCTACTGGTTTGTGTACAGGGACACCCGAAAGTATTTCAAAGCATTGTGTTCTATGAGAGCTATTTCTGTAAACCATATTTTCATACCTTTTCTGTAGACATATCTTAATAAAATTGAAATATGTTATTCAAATTCCCTACTGGATGTTTCCTGCATAAAATGGAGGAAATACCACCACGGATTTATATACACGGACACTCAAAAGTATTCCAAAGCATTGCGTTCTATGACAGAGATTTCTATAAATCAAATTTTAATAACTTTACTTTCCACGAAGTATTAGGAAATTGAAATATGTTATTTACATGCACAAAAGAATGCTTTGCATAGAATGTGGCATGATTAGCATTAAATTTACAGGGTGGCATAAAAATATCCAGTTATATTAAGAGGTATTAAAAAAAATTGCTAGAATTGCACTTTCGTTTACATTAAGCGATTTTAACACTTTCTAGCATTTTTTAAGTGTGAATTTGATTTCAGCATTTTGTATCTGCCTGTCCTTCCGTCTGTATGTCTTCCTGTCTGTCTGTCCGATCTCTAACTCCCGTAAATATTTATGGAATTTCTTAAAACTGATAAATGTTATTCAAGTTCACTATCGGATATTCCCTATTGAAAATGGAGTTTATACCTCTACTGGTTTGTGTACAGGGACACCCGAAAGTATTTCAAAGCATTGTGTTCTATGAGAGTTATTTCTATAAACCATATTTTCATACCTTTACTGTAGACATATCTTAATGAAATTAAAATATATTATTCCAATTCCCTACTGGATGTTTCCTGTATAAAATGGCGGAAATATCACAACCGATTATTTATAATCCTTCGTACGATGTTTCAAGTTTTTTATTCTATTGATTCAAAATATTATAACAACGTTTTTTTTTTTTTTTTTACTTTCCGAACACTATAGTGAGGAAAGTTTTGTAATCATGTCAAAAATCCGAATTCGAGATTTTGATGTTTCTATACGTTTTGAGGTCCCCTGAGTCCGTTTTCACTATTTTTACGATGATGTATGTATGTGTGTGTGTATGTGTGTATGTGTGTATGTGTGTATGTCTGTGAGTGAACACGCTAGCGTCTAAACGCTTTGTTCGATTAACCTGAAAGTTGGTACGCATATTGTAAGTCACCATAGTACGAACCCTATAGATTTTGGTGAATCTAGCACTTATAGTTTTTTTTACAGGGACACAAAGAAAAATTCTTTATCATTATGACCTATGGGAGCAAAATCTTAAAAGTGCGATAGCATCTAAACGCCTTATTCAATTCAGCAAAAATTTTATACACATATTATAGATCACAAATACTCAATCTGTATAGATTTTGGAGAATCTAGCATTTATAGTTTTTTTACAGGGACACAAAGAAAAATTCTTTATCATTATGCCTATGGGGCCAAATTTTTAAAAATGTGATAGCGTCTAAACGTCTTATTTATCCGAGCAAAAAATTTGTACACATGTTATAGATCACAGTTGAACTAACTGTATAGATTTTGGTGAATCTAGCTCTTACAGTTTTTTTTACAGGGACACAAAGAAAAATTCTTTATCATTATGGCGTATGGGACTAAATTTTTAAAAGTACGATAGCATCTAAACGTCTTATTGAATTGAGCTGAAAATTTATATGAGTATTATAAATCACTGTTGCACTAACTATAAGCATTTTGGTGAATCTAGCATTTATAGGTTTTTACAGGGACACTACGAAAATTTCTTTATCATTATGATCTATGGGCTCAAAGTTCAGTAGCGTTAAATAAAACAACGTGTAATAGATGGAGAAAAATACTCAAACACTCTATTATGGTTTTCTCTCTTTTGTTTGTTTAACAACTACTCTTTCTTTACTTTATCTACAAAACTGTTAATTACTCAATGTTCGGAAAGTCGAGTGGAGTCACTCCAGATTTTTTTTTTTTTTTTTTTTTTTTTTTTTTTTATGGATAATCTAAATTATTGTACATGATGTTGTATATATAAAACTATATACGTGTTTTTTTTTTTTTTTTTTTAATAAAAATAACATACACTGAAATTATACATATTTTAAATGAACGTAATTTTATGTTTAGTACAAAATGCTTAAAAAACATTTTCGAATGCATAGCAATGTAGATCTGCATTGTATATTTAAAACCTCATATCTCTTTATGGAACAAACTTTTCATAATGTTTTTATTTTTTATTTATTAATTTTTTTTATATTAATTTTATCAAAACTATTTTATCATTTCCGAACGCAACTAAAGTCTTTGATAGTTTATTTCTTGATATTTTTACAATTTTCATTGTTGGCGCGCTATCTGAATACAATTTCATTTCGGCGGGTGTTACGAATTACGATTATTTATATGAAGAATAATAAAAACATACAGGAAAAATCGTTTGTAATTAATAATAATTATATTTTTGCGTATACGAATTGTTATTATTATTATTTAATTTATATATATTCACTTCATTTTATTTTATTTTATTGTTATTTTTATATTCGTTTTCATTTTTTATTATTTTAAGCTCTCCCCAAAACATTTCTTAAGTACAACTTTCGATATATCTCTTATTAATAAATTAAACTACGGTCTTCTGCTTTAGCAGGACCGTAGACAATTTTTTTTCTCCTGTGGGAACGAAAATCCCTATGACCAAGCGGTTTGGGACCCACAATGTAACCAATGCATATACTAATAAATCTATGCAAGAAAAATAAAACTTTCTTTTTCTTTCTTTCTTTGTTTTTTTTTTTTTTTTTTTTTTTTTTTGTGATGTAAAAATACATGAATATGCAAAATCGGTTCTGCATTAGTTCTCTAATCCTTAAGTGAATCCTATATTTTTATTTTTATTATTTTTTATTATTTTTTGTATTTTTCCCATTAAATACAGCCATTTTCCAGTTGATTTCAAATGTTATTTATTTAAAAAAAATCATGCATTTAAGGTTTACTAGCAATTATCGAGCAATATACTAGCATCATACTAGCAATTGTAAGCAATACATGTAATGTATTGAGCTCTCAAAAGATACTATAATTATTGACTTCTAGCTGTTTGCAGACTTTTGGACAGTGGATGTCTTTGAAGACAAAATAAACGTTAAAATTTCTCAAGTCATCGTACTGCTCAAGCAATAGTGGTATGTTTTACATACCATTAAGCTTTAACAGATAATGAGTACAATTTATAAATTTCCTCTACCAAATTTAGCAGATTTAAAAGATATTACTTTCAATTTGGTTGTACATAATATGTACCATCGTTCTTCAAAGAGTTAAAATAACAAAATACTTTTCTTTAATAGTCGCAAAACTTAAAGATTTCAGTTTACAAAAACAGCTGAACTTAAAGTTTTTAAGAGCAGCAGTGATTCCAAGGAAAGAAAACGCATCTTAACTGAGAAGACTTTTATCGATTTTCTGGATTTTCTTTGAACGTGGGAAATAGGTAATGGAGTTCTTTGATTTTTATGTCATTTTTATAGTAAACTCCATAGTTTTTTTTTTTTTGACTATAAATATAGAGGATTTTCAAAATAGATGCATCTGCTGATTTTCAAAGCCAGTAAATACATAAAAATTCTATTTCATATTCCAAAGAAAATTGTATGAGAAGTAAAAAGTAACATAAAAAGGTTTGCTTATCGTAAATAACTTATAGCTTACAGTTGTTTCACTATTTGGAAATCAAATCTTCTTTATGAGAAAAAGAAACAGCAACATTGGAAATAAGCTACTTAACGTCTTTTAATATATATTGTTTTTTCAGTTAACCATAATGGATTACTACAATTTATAATCCTCAACTGATTTATTGGAGATGCTTTAATTAATGAGATTATGTACGAGGATCTCCTGTTAACGGTGCTAATTTATCTTTTACTTAATCTTTTATCACGGAAATATAATTGAAGTTGCAAAAAAGTTTCAAATTTTTAATAAATTGAACACATTGTTAGAAACAGTTAAGGAAATGTTTTAAGAAAATACTGACATTTTTGTAGAAGTGACGAAATTTGCATATTTACGGGTCCCAATTCTATATACTTTCGTCTGTAAAATTCGTACTTGCAGAGTGTTTCAAAAGAGGACGCCTTGACTTTGAAAGAGAATGATGAAGTAAATGCAAGCCTCGCAGTTTTCCTAAAAATTTACTTGCATTTTATTATATGCCACCACTACTGTCAAAAAAAAAAAAAAAAAAAAAAAGAAAAAGAAACCTTTTATGTTAAAAGTTAGTTAAAAAAGGAGTGTTTTAAAAAGTGGTGGCAAAATAATAAAATGATACATAAAATTTCTAAAATTTTAGGAACGCTGAAACAGTCAAATGTAACCTTTATTTCACCTATGTTCATATACTGTGCGCTATACACATGTTTATTGTGATTTTCTTTTCTTTTAATCAAAGTATTAGCTCTTTCTTTCAAGTAATGTTTAGGAATTATATTACACTGGCGCCCAACTTGGCGCTCGAACCCACGATCCCAAGATTAAGAGTCTCGTGCTCTACCGACTCAGTTAGCCGGGCTAACAAGTGAATTCGGTCCACTCGATGGGCGCTACACTTATAGGCCACATTTCTTAATGTTCCAAACATATTTATTAACTAACATAAAACAAAATACTATATACATATTTACAACCTAAAACTTATAAAACTTTCGCGCACAGCTACATTTCGATAGATCATTTCAAACTAAATTGACATAACAGCAAGTCAAAAGAATATTATTGTAAGTCTTCTATACCTATTTCTAGTCTATTTCGCCAAGTTTGTAGCCAACGCTAATTTTGGTCTTGACATCGATTTTGGCGATTTTACGTCGAATATGGTGACTTCGCGAAAATTTGTAGTTTAGGTTTGTCAAAGTTTGGACGCTCTAACTTCAATAAGAACAGAATTCTGGAATTTTCCGAAAAGATTTATTGGCTTATAGCGCTGAACTAAATTCTTCGAAAATTCTTTAAATGACAAATAAGACTAAAACTAAATAATGTGCATTCGTCGACTAGAACCTGCTTATATATTAAGAATTACTTTCTACACTCAAAATTGCTGGCAACTTTCATAATAATACCTCTATGAGCTCTATCTACGTGCTGGATATTCATTAAAGTGATTAGTAGACTAGAACATGTTTATGCTTTTAATAATTACTTTGTACACGCAAAAATGTCGGCAATTTTCATAAAAATATCATTACGGGCTAAATATTTATTAAATAAAATGCATTCGTCGACCAGAACCTGTTTATGTCTTTACAAATTACTTTCTACGTGCAAAAATGTCGTCAACATTCATAATAATAGCATTACGGGCTCTGTCATTAGCTTATTTTGAAATCACTATGATAGTAGGTCATATACCGGGTGATCCAAAAGTCAGGACAAACTTTAAAAATGAATAATTCGAAAACGAATCAAGATACAAAGATACGGTTTGCACCAAACGGATGGAAAAGAAGCCGGGTTTTGTGTGGCAACGAAAAAAATAGTTCTGTTGGCGATCAACAGATGACGCTGTCGTATTTATGATGTAGGATTATGCAAAGCAACAAACGATATAAAAAGGAACAACTACAGCAGGTAATGGTAGTCGAAGCTTATATGCATCGAAATATCGCATTCTCAGTCGCTACTTTAATCACGCATGGCCTCCCAGATCTCCCGATCTGACACCCTGTGACTTTTGGCTGTGGGGATTCTTGGAAGTCAAAAGTGTACCGCGACCAACTGGCATCACTGGCAGCACTGAAAGATGCCATCCGCCAAAATGTGTCTGCCATAACGCAAGAAATGCTACTAAATGCTGTGAACGATGTGGTGAATCATCTCACAGCTGTACTTCTGAATGATGGACATTGAACAGTTACTGTAGTAGTACTAATTAACTGTAATTAAGCTGACTTGTAAGTTGTCAACATTTTTTTTTCATTTGTAAATCATCTTTTGGTGAAATAAAACACTATAGCGCCATCTGTTGGTCGCCAACAGAACTATTTTTTTTCCTTTGCCCCACAAAATCCGGTTTCTTTTTCATCCGTTTGGTGCAAACCGTATCTTTGTATCTTGATTCGTTTTCGAATTATTAATTTTAAAGTTTGTCCTGACTTTTGGATCACCCGCTATAATTTCCTTTGTACAGTCGGAAAAAAAAAACGCAACACCCGCTGTAATTTCGTTATTTATTGAGGCAGGAACATCTAATAGACATAATTCAACAGTAAATTAAATGCACTTTCTGAAAATGTCGTCGAAGTTTGAATTAGGGGTCATCTACATATTGAAATGAACGCCAAATTCTGACTTCATATTCGAATTTCTGAGAGTCTGGCAGTGCGGAAAAGTATACTGTTTGTATACTTTATCTTTAGTATTTATAAAATTATAATCAAAAATATGTTAGGGGTTATCTCTAAATCTAGAAAAATAAAATTAAGATCCTATAAGAAATAGACAAAATTGTAATATTTTACACCGGAAATCTTTCGGGAAAAAAAGAATTATAAACTAATGAAAACATTTACATTTTCCAGTTAATTAATTAATTAGAATTCAGTTTTTTATATTTGTATATACTTCAGTACTTTTTTAGATAATTTTAGGTCTATTTAAATACATTACACTTGCGATTGGCCCAGACAGTACTCTTTGAAAAATATGCAATATTTTTCAAGTAAAACTGTCTATTATGGCACCAATAAAGCTTAAATTATCTTTTGTAAGTGTAACATAATATACGAAATGAAATAATGTATGTATATATATATATATATATATATATATATATATATATATATATATATATATATATATATATATACAACAACGCATAAACTAAATCTTTTCGGATAAATTACTGTAAGGGTTCATGAGGTAAATATTAAAGAATTTTAATCGCACTTACCAGTTTTGGATCAGTTGAACTCTTTGGAACTATAGTTTCTATGAAAATATAATTTCTTAATTAATCCTTTCGCGACTGCTGACATAGATTCACGCCATTTGAAAATCTGTAACTCTGTCAGTGGGCGTTTCTTTCGTAATTTGTGTGTTACTTATTTCTTAACTGTGTACCCATTGTCCATATTTTTGCAATAAAATATACTATGGATAGAAATATATTGATTAGAAAGAATATAATTATAATGTATATCCATTTGTAATATAATTTTGAATACAGAAAATTTGTTCTTAAATATTAAGCCTACTTTTCTGTTTAAAACAGTAAACCCCGCCCATTTAGTTAATTTTTTTCTTCTTGTGTTCGTTTAAAAGATTCAAAATTTATCACCAGTAATCGATGAAGTAAATACCACTTGTGCATATTTTTTTCAAGATAAAATAAGGGGTTTAACTCGAATACTCGATGTCACATTTACTTTTCTTTTCTTCTCTGATTGTTTTGTTTTAAAGAACGATGAAGGCGGGGCTTGTCTTCTTTAGAAAACCGGAATTCTTGATGACTAATGATTAAAGATCCTCATTTTTGTTTTATTTCTTTGCGTTTGACGTTCTTGTTACATAATTTGACCCGTAAGTAAAAAAAAAAAATATTTTTTTAATTTTCTTTGTTATTTTTTAAGATTTGATTCGTTATCTCATGCAAAACTTTATAAGAGACGGCCCCGTAAACCAATCGAAAAGAAAGATTTACTTATATCTCGAAAACTAATAACTGGAATGAGCTGCAAATTTGCACACTCATATTTTTCACCATTAGGATTCATTTTATGTAAAAATTAATATAGGTCATAATTCAAAATTTTTTTAAATATGAATTTATTAATATTTTTCAGAATTAAAAATATTTTTCAGAATCAAAAGTAATGATGGATTATGTTTGAGTTTCTTCACTGTATCTTGTAAAAAAAAAAATTATATCGATCAAGTTATTTTTTGTGAAGATATTAATAAAAGTTTGAAATATGAATTTAACATTAGCACCTTCAATCTTTGAACGCTTATAACTCTGCGAAAAAATAAGTAAAATATACAACCAATATACTTTTCTGCGTTGTCGCGATCCGAGGAATTCAAATATAAAATAAAAGTAGGGCATTACCTCTGAAAAAATCAAAGTTGGTGTGTGTTTTAATATGTAGACGACCCCCGATTCAAAATTTCACTTCATTTTCTGAAACTACTCACAATTCCCCGTCGAATGATACCTATTACATTTTTCTATATCGATTAGCAACGAAGTTACGTTGAGTGTTGCGTTTTTTTCCCCCGACTGTATATTTGGTTGTATATTTTATGAATATAATTTTCTTAAATATCTCCGAAACGGAAAGACACAGAAAGATCAAAAAGGGAGGCGCACAACTAGATGTTATAACAAACCTTTGTACCAATTTGCAACGTTCTATGCTATTTTTGAGTTATGCGAGATACATACACACATACATACACACATACAGACGTCACGAAAAATCGTGTGAAATCACTGATATCTCTAAAACGATTCTTTGTATTAGAACGGAACTTGCAAGTGTACAACTAGACATTATGATAGTTACACATACAAATTTGTAACATTCTACAATGATTCGTTTTTGAGCTATGCGAGATATAAAATCCATTTCGAAAATCGGATTACAAATATAAGGAAGTAAAAATTATGCTTCGAATATAGTGGTGACAAAATTATGCAATGAGCGTTAAATTTTAGGAACGCTACGAGGACCGACCAGTGTTGTCTAAATTGCGACTTTTTTTGTTTAGTAGTCACCAATAATTTGAGAAGGGATATTTCTAAAATATAATAGACGATTCTTCGTTTCGAATCGTCTTTTATGTATATCAAATACCATTTCTCAAAATTTTTTGTTGACTATTGAATAAAAAATATCTCAAAGTGTGGCAACACTAGGACTGACAAAAGGATATATACAACGAGATAAATAAAGTAGACTGATAAATGGCAACCCTGACATGGTCCAACATGACTCATGTGAGATGAACCATCTATGCGTTGTTTCCCTTAGCAACAGATTTTCAATAAATTTCTATGGCAACGATTTCGAGATTGCACTTGGCGAAAATCATAACTGCCAATGTTTTTGTTTACTTATGTAGTTTAATATATTTTTTTTAATTCTAAATCATTTTAATTTTAATTTTACATCTTTTTTATTTCGTATAGTCGAAATTTAATCGACAAAATATTTAAAAACAGTTGATAAATTACTATTTGTTATTATAAGTTGATAAATTACGATTAACTTTTCTTTATAAACATTTTTAATTTTGGTTGAGATACGATGAAAAAAAAAAAGTATTTTATTATTTATTATAGTGTGAAATATGTGAAAAATTATTTAAAAAACAATTTGTTTCTGTTATAGAACTGTCGTGTTACTTAATAATGATGATAATTTGACGAAGTGGAATTTTAAATGCCAAAATAGCGATAAAGGGTCAAACATAGCAACCTATTGGTTCATGTCACGTGATTCATCTTGAACCACGGAAAGCTAATCCTTCATGCATTGAATCATCACTCTAATTTATTTATCTCGTTGGACATACAGTATTTTTATCCAAATATAAATAGTACAAATATGTTGTGTAAAAATTTGCATGAACATTGGTTGATATCATTCAGAATTCAGAATATATTACACATAAATGAATACACTTTTACGTATACATAAAGCGTGCTATTGTATTTTTTATTTAAGTACTTAATTTTCTACTATATAATAAATCAACTTTATAGCTATCATTTGATTCATTAAGAAATTATATAAGTAAAATGACAATAAAATAAATTTAATAATCTGCGTAATTAAATGTACAAAATTAAATATAAATGGTACAAACATTACACTATGACACAGTAACAAAATACTATAATACGCTAAGAAAAATAATAAGTTTCTAAAGAAAAATATCTGAGAAAAGATACAATATTAATGCCTTAGGTGGAAAATTTTAGGATCGATAGAAAGTTAAGTAAAGAAAGTGGCCCAAATGCAGAATCTTCCATTGATTTTGCGTGGTATCTTTGAATGGAACAGTTACAAGCTTTTTTGATGTCTCTTCTATTCTTTTAACTGTTAAGTACGAGATTCTATTCTTTTTATTGTTCTTGTAGTTCTTTTGATTTCCTTGTTCTTGTTTGATTTATAAGTACTATTGTTTGATTTTTGCTTTTTTCTTAAACTAATAATCGAAAATTTTCTTTATGATTAAAAAAAAAAATAAAAAAAAAAAGTCTTCTTAAATAGACTTTATTTTTCTTACTAATTAACAACGTAAGTTCTTAGATTTTATCAATAAATTTTAATGGATTTTTACAAATTAATTGTTTTTACAAATATTGCTTCTTTCTTGTGATGTCAATTATCACATATTCTAAACAAATGATATAATCGTTTAAAAAACCGTTTGAATGTAACAAAGAATTTTTATGACCTCTAAATTATAACTTAAATTCACATACAATGTTATCCTTCAACTTTTTATACCCTCCCTCTTCCCACATATATGTATCTTTTGATAATTGCAACTCTCTCGAAATCTTTGATAATGTATTATTCTTTCTTTAATGTAATGCAGATCTACAGTAGCATGTTATGTCTTTTTGATAATTCCTTTCATCTTGCAATTAAATGCAGTTTGCCGATATATGTTCCATTCATAGTCTCACAGTATGGTACATTAATTTGCTTAAAACTTCCTTGTTCTCATGGCGAGGGTTGGCTTTCATTAAAAACCGTTTGAATAATAACTGTCTGGTAACATTTTCAAAAATTTACACATGGGACATAATTTGATCATTTGTATGTAACACAATTATGTAACGCAATTAGTACCCTTTTTTTCTCTATGCTGTTTTATTTTTTAATTTTTATGACACTTCTAATTTTCTTTAAATATTTTGCCCAAGGGAAATATAAGCTATGATATGAGTCAAGAATAAATACTTGCAATCGGTTTAGCTTCTCGTCAATGGACCAAGAAAAGCTTGTCTTTCTTGGCTCACTTCTAGGCCATGCTTGCTTGAGAAAGTATCGAGTTTTCTACATTCATCCTCCTGAATTTTCTTTCCTTTTCTTTTTTCCCACAATTTCTTATACTTTTCTTTTTAAATTTAATTTCAATTTCTCACTATCACTGAAGAACCATAAGAGATTTCGGTACGGCAGCTTATTAGGTTTTTCAATTTCTTAAATTTGCACGCTTTATTCTTTTTTCTTTTTAATATACGAGTTAATGCTTGCATTTTTAAAATATTAGAACGTAGATTACAAGTAGTGCCATAGTTCCTAACCCTCTATTAAAAAAAAAAAAAAAAAAAAAAAAACGTGCCCTAATACTATTCTTGCTTATTCTTATTCAAAATTACCTCCTAAATCCGAATATGACTATCATTTTGCCCAATCACACACCGTTTTCTTTGGACACCACCCCCTCCCCCAATTTTTGTCACTGTTCGGTAATTTTACGCCCATAAATTTGATTTGGAGAATGAAAAAGAATTAAACACTTAAAAACAAACAAATATAATGTTTAATAAATAACATTAATAACAGATTATAAAACTGTAAAATATGTAATATGTAATTTCATTGGCAATTCATTAAATATTTTTCTTGCTGCAAATGTTCATGCTTTAGAATTTTCCTTCTCTGTAGCCCCTCAGAAGATATTAACAGTTAAAATAATCCTCCCCCTCCCCTAAAAGTCAAATTTATAGCCATAAAATTACTGAAAAATGATAAATTAGGGGGCCGTCCCCAAAAAACGATTGGTGATAAAACAAAATGGGCGTCATAATCGTATTCAGGAGGTCATTTTAAATTTAATTAAGAACTAGCAAAATTGGTGTTTGGACAATTTTCATGCAGAACAATGCTGTTACGTCTTTTCAGCTCTATATTTTTCTAAATAAAAATCTTAAATAAAAATTTTCTAAATTTATCTTAGTAAAACCCAGAAAAACGTCCATAAAATTTATAAAACTTCCCATTAAAAATTATTAGTTGCAAAAGTTGTACAAGTAGGTGAAATTGTAAATATCTCTGTTTTATTTAGTAACGAAACATTTGTAATTAAGTTAAAATAAGATAACTAATTTAAAACTGTAGTGTCAGAAAATTTGTCATTATATAGATATAATAATAATTTTATATATAAAAAGTAAGTTATTAAATTAAAAAGAAACCTGAAAAGTCTAAAATGTCGTATGTAAGCATTAGTTTGTTAGATTGTTTGGTGCGATAAAATTTAAACATATATTAGCGTTTCTTGTAGAGTTACACATGTTTTCTAATAGGTATAATTTTTAATTAATTAATTATTGATTTTTTGAAATGATTTGAAATGTAACACAAAATCTAAAAATTCTTACCTTATTAAAAATTTCTGTTATAAATAAGCAAATACGTAGAGTTATTGTGCTTACCTAGAAAAGAAGGAAATGTTTATTTAGTAACATATTTCTTAATAATGGGATACATTTTTTAAAAATTCTATAACACAGTATAAAATAAACAGTGCATTTAAAAATCGTTGGTGATTGTATAACTAAAGTACTATAATCAACGATTTTTAGATTTAAAAATGCAAAGAAGAGAAAGATAGTTTGACTTCTTTATGTCATAATACATAAATATAAATATTTACACAATATTGAAAACGCAAATTTAAAAGATTTTATTGGGTGTAAGGGAAAGTTCTGTCGTTGTGTGGAACCCAAACAGAGAGATTGGACACGAAACCAAGCTTTTTAATGTGATCCAAAGCAGTAGTCTGATGAATTCCAAGCTTGAAGCCCAATTCTGTGGAAGTTAACGTGGGATTTATCCTGATCATAGTTTAACACTTTGTCATTGACACCTGATGGGTCTCCTGATCTGGGTTCATCTTTCAAAGAAAAATCACCCAAATGAAATATCGCAAACCATCTTTAGCATGTTCGAGCTGTGACTGTGTCCTCTCCAAACACGTCAAGCAATTTTTTTGTTGCCTCCATCGCGTTATTCCCTTTTTGGAACTCGTACAACATACAAGGTCTTATGTGCACTTTTTCTTCGCCCATGGTGACAGTTCTACAAGTTTGAAAAAATCGACTAAAATACGAAAAACTGTATAATTATCAATCATACTCTAACATAACTGTTTAAACAGATTTCAGTTGATAATTGACAAAGCATAAAATTGCACGTGTTCAAAAACGACAGACCTTTCCATTGCACCTACTAAAAGCAATAAACATTTTCGATAGTGTTAATCTTACCGTCATCAGTGCAGAATGACAAAGCTGAATTAGTGCTCTTATATATAGACAGACGTGGGAATTTTATAATCTCATCACATAAGAATTTAAGAAACCGGAGGTGCTGGCGAATAGTAAATTGAAATATAGAAAAATATGTAAATGGAGGTGAAAAATCAAGAATTTGTGGATTTTATGTAATATTTACAACAAACAGAGGGACACAGCAAAACCACAATTTATGATATTTTTATAAATATGGGAAGGTTTTAGAAATTCGAGTTCATGTAAGTGTTCAGTGTGACAGATTCTTTTAACTGAATTAAAGTTAAAAGAATGGTTATTCTCCTAACAATGCTTAGCAATCGCCAATTTGTTTATTTCTTGTATCTGAAAAAAATTGTTTTAATCTTCAACCTTTTTGAAATATATATATATATATATATGTATATTCTGCCATATTAAGATGAGATTAACTTGCGAATAACTTACGACGTTTTCAAGTTAAAATATTAAAATGCAATAGGGTTCTTTTTATTATCATGTTAACTTTCATCTCTTGCCTTTTTAGTATTTGATATTTCAAGATGCAATGAACAGAGAGCTTTTTGAATATAGTCACTTCTTTAATACCACTTATTTTAAGCAATCAACGTATTTTATAATCGATTTACAATGTCTTAACTAATTTGTAACAATATTTATTTTACATGATAATTTAATAAAGTTTTTTATTATAGATAGTGGTGGCAACATCGTAAAATGGGAGTGTAATTTTAGCAATGTTGCGAAGCTTGAAACAGTTATTGATTATTTCTCTTAAAATAATAGTATTCATAAAAGTGATTTCGTGAAGCCGTAAGCACTTGGAAAAGTAATAATTTTATCATAACAGTTTCATTTTTTAATTTTGTAATTATCATTCTTCAAATTATTCAACTTACACTTATTTTTTTCTGTTTAAGGCATAACTTTATTCTCAGACTTTTGAGGCAGCCTTGATCTGCTGCACAAAATTGTTGATAGTATTATTTTTGTTTAGTTTAATTCATACTTTGATACTATTGCCAAACGTAAAAAAAAAGAATCGTTTCGTAATATTCTTTTAAACTTCTTATGATTTTTGTTAATATTTGTTAATATTTTAAAGTTAGATAGTTAAAAATTTATAAACCTAAAGAATACTTTTTCATCCAAAGTTTACATTTCGCACGATAGAATAGATAAATTATGTTTACTTACTTACAGAGTATTATTAACTTAAAGTCAATATAACTGTTTGGTAATTTTTCATTCAAAGTGAAAAATTGTCATCGAAATACATTGATCTTCGGCAGGTAAAGCTTATCGCTACAGACAGAGTTATGAAAGTAAACTTTTTTTGACAGAAATGGGGGGGAAGGAAACGAAAAAGTTGGGAAGAAAAATGCTCTCTTAAGATAACATGTTCAGGCTTGTGAGTTATTTACATGCATATCGTGTGAATTAAAAAGAAATTTTCGGGATAATCCATGAAAAGTCATCAATATTCTTCGAATATTTAGAAAAGATAATATCCTTTAAATATTTGATTGTTTTTATATATAAGTATGTGTTTAAATTAATATATTTATTTATACTTGATATTCAAGGATATGTAATCCGAAATATTTTAAGTAATCTTACTTTTTTTTTTTTTTTTTTTTTTTTTTTTTTTAAGGGAATTACTTTTGTATAATCGACAGATCAAATTTTGCATGCAAGGGTATATCTGTTTAAACCTGGTTTATCAATAGCTTTGTCTTCTTAAAACTTCCAATACGAAACAGGTTTAGAATTTCTGCGCTTTATACCAGGCATGCCAACATACTAATTTATTCGAGAGCACTTTTGGTCCCCGCCACTATTTCACACCGTTTTATTTGTAGTGAAATTTTTTTCAGTATATAATAATGATTAAATAAGGAGAATATTATCTTTCATGCAAAGTGAAAGAGAAAAATGGATGTACTAATGGATGTACTAATAAATGCTCCGGAATAAATTTATATATTGGCATGTCTGTTACACCATAGTCTCCAAAACTAGATGCCTTTCACGTGGCTCGGAAACTTGACAACAGTTCAAGCGGTAGACAGCGCTAGTACACTTGGTACAGAGTGCGAGATATTTTTACTGAACTGTCACCAATAATTTTAAGAAATGATGATATATAAAATTGACTTTTCTTCGATTCTATTCGCTTTTTATTGATATCAAATCCCACTTTTAAAAATTTTTGGTGACTGTTAAATAAAAAATTCACGCAATCCGTACAAGGTGGCGCTGTCTACCGCCACGTTCCCGAGCTTCGCGGAAGGTATCTAGTTTAGGAGGCTATGGTTACACACAAAAAAAAAAAAATACGGTAGTTATTTCTGTAATTTCCTGCATATAATCCGCAAGTCAGATAAATTAGGTTCAAAGTGGAAATTTTAGATTTGTATGAAGCATTTCTTGACTTCGAAAATGAACTCGAGTATTTTGGAGAACGTATGCCCCTGTGGCCAATGCCATTTATCTTCCTCTCTGTAATAACATCAGAAAAATAAAGGGATAGAGAAAATCAGGAATTGAACTGTATGTCAGCAGCACAGATGGCAACATTTTAATTTATTCCGGAACATTTTTAGCCCACCTTCATTTCGCACTACTTCAACTTCGTTTATAGAATAAAGTGGTATAGTTATCATAGTTAGATATTTTCCCAATATATAACTATGATAATATAAGGGAAAAAATACTCTTAAAATAAAGTGGTTTATATTTCATACCATTTTCTTAAAATGAAAGTGATATGAAATAAATCCGGGTCTAAAAATGCTCATGAATAAATTTAAATGTTGGCAACTCTGTAGAAGGAAGATAAACTGTGAATATTTGAGGATTGATATAAGAGGAGTTGGCACACGGCGTATTAGCATGTATGACAAATGAAGGTAACTGTTATCCACTCAAAATGGTTGCCATAATAGCAATCAAAGCTACCGCTGGAGCCTTATGGGTCTATCAAAACATTGGCTAGTACCGTGTTACTTTATTTATTTGAAACTTATTTGACAGCTTTGATATTTATGATTACAATGACATTCAGAATGTATTTGAGTTTTGTAGAAAGATTTTTATGTATTTTTCCAGTTTTAATTAATTTTTACACAATTCAAAGTGGATAGTTCAAAAGTCCTTGGGGCGTCGGATGCCCCGCACCTTTGCTTCTAAGGCAACAAGCACAGATATTCAAATGATAATCATGATGGTTAAAAAGAAAAAAAAATATGGAAAAGTTTGGGAGGGTGAGAGTTGGAAATGTCCAAAACATGAACATTTGCGAGAAGGGAAAAATTTAGAGGGGATTTGCCACTGAAATTATGCATTACATATCTTATATTTTTTAAATCTGTCATTAATGTAATTTTTAAAACTTTATATTTTTTTTGTTTTTAGATGTTAAATTAATTATTTTTCATTTTTCAAATTAAATTCATGGTCATAAAATTATTGAACAGGGAAAGGAATTGAGGGAGGGGGTGGTGTATCTAGAAAACGGTTAGTGACTGGGCATATTCGGATTCAGGAGGTCATTTTACGTAATAATCAGCAAGAATAGTATTAGAACTCAATTTTTTTTTTCAGGTCAGTGTAATCGGCGCAACCATGCCTGAATCGATAAAACCACGCCTTACTGAAATAGTAAATGAAATCCAAAACAAGCAATAATCGAAAGAGTACAGACAACCGTGTTCTTTAATGCATATATCAGTTGCCCATTTATGCTTTGAAACACATTCTATCGAGATATATTGTCTGAAAATCCGCTGATGAAGAATACAAAAATTGATTAAAGCCAAGGTTCTGACAGTTTTTCAAGTTAAAAAATTAAAATGTGTTTAATTCGTTTCAAACTGTCGTCCATATGCAATTCGACCATTCATTTTAAAAGTATTGATGAGCCTATTTAAAATATATTCATATTGGAGATGTACGCTGTAGGCCCTCACAATACTATTAGATGATATTGACAAGAATGGGTGAACCACGGCCGAACACAGCGTCAGGGTGGAAGCGGTCGACCTAAAGAGAGGAGAGAAAATGAGAACCAGTCAATCGCAAAGTGGTTCTCAAAACTCCAATTCATCATTATCGTCGATCCTACGTGCAACTGGTACTTCAGTGACTTCAAAGACCCTTAATAGGCGCCTCAGTGAAATGTGGTTGAGCTCAGTCCCCGGATCTCTCTTTCACTGAGAACGTTTAAAGCATAATAAAAAGTGTCCTACAACCAGCTCAGGACTTTGCCAATCTAACGCACCAATTGGACAGAATTTGGCACGCTATTTCACAGGAGAACATCTGCCAACTCTTATCAATTTATACCAAGTTGAATAACTGCGTACGTAAGGGTCAGAAATGGACCAATGCGTTACTGACTTGTTTACTTTCTGAGGCCATTTTGATTAAATAATTCAAATTTTTTGAAACTGTAATCAATTGTTTTTCTCCACATGTACATCGCATCTACCAATTTTTGTCCCATTCTTTTTTTTTTTTTTTTTTTTTTTTTTTTTTTTTTTTTATATAGAGTGTATATATAAATTATTTATAAAATGTTTTGTAAAATATATAAATATTATTTTAAAAATTACTGGAATGAAAAAACAGTCTACATTAGAAAAAAAAAAAAATCAAAACGCATTCAGGCATTCTTAAAATGTAGAAATCCACAAAAAATTAGAAATATTAAATTATTACGAACCCAACACTTTTTTCTTAGGAATACTGAAGAAAGTTTAGATTAAATTCCATTATAAAAATATTAAAAACCGTATGTCGAATTTTTTCTCGAACCCATTTCTTTCTTCTTATAAATATATATAAGAAATTTAAAATTAAATTCTCTTATATAAATAACCGTCAATACCCTAAGTTGAATTTTTCTAGAAATTAAATACTTTCTTCTTTTGAATATAGAATGAATTAAAAATCAAATTTCTTATAAATTCATAAAAAAAAAATCGCATGTGTAAAATGTTTACGAACCTAATAAATACAACACTTATTAATACACAGGAAAAAAAAATAATAAAAATACCTTATATATATTTTCATTACTATAGTGTTCTTGATTAACCGATTTATGTTCATTTAATTCAGTACTAAACCTTAACAATCGAAATACATTTAACATCATTAAAGGAATTGTCCTGTAATTCATAATCTTTCTTTGATGATGTTATTCAACTACCTGAAAGTTTTGCTACATTTAATGTTCGCTCCAAGCAAGTTAATCTTCAGTTAATGTAATCATTCAGTTATAATATTATGTACTACAACAAATTACATTTAAATGTAACTGTTTAAACCTGAAGGATTATTCATAATAATAAGGCGTTTATATTATAAAGATGTATAGGCGCAATGCTTGTTATAGAGAAATAACGTACAATTAGGTCGAGGTTACGTTTTAGGCTGGGATTGCGGTGCCTCGAACTTACGAATGATCTTAGTTTTACGATTCGTCGTAAGAATGGGCGTGCTTAAAAACGATCTTAAATTGATGTTGCGGTGCCTCAAGCGTATGTCCCCACAAGAGGAACGAGCCAGCCGATTGGAGCATGGCTTCTTTAACTAGATGCCTGTCGCGTGGTTCATGAACTTGGCAACAGTTGAAGCGATAGACAGCACCAGCTGGTACAAATTGCACGATTTTTTTATTCAACTATCACCAATAATTTTAAGAAGTGATATAAGATATATATAATCGACTTTTCTTCGATTCTATTCGCCTTTTATGTATATCATATCCCAGTTTTAATTTTTTTTTTGGTGACTGTTGAATAACAAAGTCGCGCAATCTGTACCAGGTGGCGCTGCCTACCGCTACAACTGTTGCCCAGCTTCCGAGCCACGCGACAGGCATCTGGTTTAGGAGGCTATGATTGGAGACGCAGGGCGAACTATATGTTGTAATTGCACGTGCATGCAGCTGCAATACGATTTAAGAAATATGTGAGGTGTCATAAGTTAGTGAGGCACTGCAATACGACTTGCGTTTTGTTTACATCGTAAGACAGAATTTACGCTTAGGATAGTCGTAAGCGAGGCAACGCAATTCTATACTTACCCTCTAATAAATAGCATACGTAAATAAATTAGAAGACAGCTTGGCAGAATGGTCAGAACGGAGCTGCCTTTTATAGGGCTTGAAAATAGGCCCAGAACTGATACCAGTATTTGTTTAAAATATTTCTCTACCTATAAAATAGTTGGTTTAATAAGAAGAACATTTTATTTCATTTATTGTGGCATGAATTCTGCGCCAATTTTCCTCCCCTGGTTTCTGTATCTCCTGGTTTAGTGTTTGAATCCTGTCGCGGGTATGGATGATTGAGGTTTCCTATGAATTCAATGAATTATTTTGTTCCAATGAATTATTTTGTGCAAGGTTGTCAAATAAATAGCAAAATACCAAATACCAAAAAAAATATTAAGTAACGCCTCTTGAAAAATCGCCCCTATTTTCCCACTACTTTATTTTTAGAGTAATTCTCTTCAAATTTTGTTACCATTAAATAAGAATGGAATTACTCTAAAAAATTACTGGTGGGGAAAAAAAAGGCGGGTACTAAATATTTTACACTTCGTAATGAGATGGTTGGCAGGTATGTACACACACACACACACACACACACACATATATATATATATATATATATATAACATCTTGCCAGTGGTGGTACGTTCAACTTTTGGAAGACAGTGTATTTCACCATGATGTCGTGTAATCTTCCATCCTTTGATTAATTGAAATGAAAAGAACTAGGTTGTTGGAATTCAAAGTGATGAAAGTGAATCCATTCTAATTCCTCTAGACTCTTTTCCATTTATTGGATTTTGTGGAAATATTTCTTGTTAAAATATATAATAGTATATATGAAGCCTGCAAAAAGACATTTTCCCAACAGTACACTTGTCCTTACAAACTGGCTTATTCTAATTTTACTTTCGTATTAATTCTGGGTAAATTAGCTGTAATTTTTTTTTCTATATTTGTACTTAACAACTATTTCTAAAGAATGAAAGAAATGCTAAAGAAACTCTGTATCTTCAATTTATTCTGCTCGTATTCATAGGGAATTAAGACAATCTATTCTGTAGCCGACACGTCTTTAATAAATTTCTCCTCTGAGAATGTATAAAGAACAACCGAATGTTAAAGAAATAAAACATCAAAACACTTTCTGAAACGAATACGTGACGAAGTGTAAGTAATGAGGATTTTTTTTTTTTTTTTTTTTTTTTATTAATCGTTCGCACATTATTTTTTCTTTAAATTTATCTAATTGTATTTTGATTTATATTAGAGGTTATACGGGTAGCCTCGAGGATATATGTTAAATTAAACTTTTTTTATAAAATTATTTTCATCATTTTGAAAGAAGCTATTTTTTTTTCTATTTCATAAGGTAAATTAATGCATATACATATATACAGGGTCATTTAAAAAGTTACAGAAAAAAAAGATATTATTATAAAAAAAAAAGACCGTAATACTGTGCGGTTTTCAATGAAATGTACAGAAAGACATGGGGGTTTTTAGGTAACAAAAAGTTTATTAGACAATTAGTGGTATTTTCTTTATCCAGTGGCACTTTAATTACAAAATTATTATTATTATTATTATTACAGCGACGCAGAACATTCGACAACCTAACTAGGACTATAAATGCTCAATATGACGGATATCATATGTTGAGGAAAAATTTAACTATTTTTTCTTACGTATATAAAAAAATAAATCCCGTGTTTTTCTGTACATGTTAAAGAAAACTGCGTAGACCTACATTTAGTACTTTTAGAACAATATATTTTTTCATTTTTTTTTTGTGACTTTTGGAACACCCAGGCTGTATATGTATATTATAGTTACCAACATTTTTATTTGTTGCGGAGAATTTCTAGCCACGCCTTTATTTCACACCACTTTACTTATATAACAATTTTCTTCAATATATAATTACGATAAAAATGACAAAAAATTACTCTTAAATTAAAAGTGGCATGGAATAAAGGTGGGGCTAACAGTGCTCCAGAATAATTAAAATGTGTTCGTAACTCTGATAGATAGATTGATATATAAGGTGAAAAAATGATAATATTGAGAGTTTTCAATAAAATCTAGCAAATTTTTAATTTTATTTTTGATAAAATCAAACAGAGCCATGCAGGTTTCCTGTATAAAAAACTCAAAAGTTTTCAAGAAAATTAATCTAATGCTTTAGCTAATGTGAAAAAATATATATGTAATATTAATTAATAAGCTAAAATTGAGCATTTCATTAAATTAATTAAAATAAATTTTGTAAATCCTTATTACTTTATTTAAAGATGACGTAAACTTTTCGAAACGAATTATTCAGTCTAATAAGTCTTCATGTCTAAAACAAAATCCGTAGAGCGACACCCCGAACCCATAACCTATCTACAATTCTTTTTATAAGTACAGAAATATTCGTAACACCAAAAAAAATCTTTTTCACAATACCCAAATATATTTAAAAAATTAATGTTCATTAATAATACATAAAAAATAACGTCTACCTTTAATTTATATAAAATTAAATGTAACTAATACACAGGAAACGTATCTTAATTATGGTTCCCTACACAGAATGCATAGCTGCCAACTTGTACTTTTTTTACTACCAAATTTTTTTTATAGAAACTTTTAATAATCGTTTTAGTAGTTTTCTTTGATTAATCATATATAAATATATATATATATATATATATATATATATATATATATATATATATATATGTATGTATTACAAATAAGTACTGGTGTTAAAAAACCGTACAAGTTGGCATGTATGCAGAATGGAACAACAACGATAAAATATACATTAAAAAATAAATTCTTTCAATAAACAAATAAATAAATAAAAATAGTATTACTAACGAAAGAAACTAACCCCCAACCACACTGTGACTACTCTTTTAAAGACATATTTTTGGGCTATAATTTACGTAAATTGATCGTTCAAATTGGTAGATAATTACATTTCTAAACAGTAGTGCTTGTTAAGTTATACTCTATGTAGATTCTTATACCAAGGGTGATTCCATGGAAGAAGGTAACATCAGTCACACAATAGGATAACTTTTTCTCTTCTTTTGCCACCAGTATCACTATACAGAAACTTTAACGCCATTATAACTGTGATCTTTTTCATTAAATAGGACAGTGAATATTGTTAGAAAATATTGGTAGAAGCAGAATTACTCTATGTGTGATTGACATTATATTTTTAATGAAAATGCCCTATAACAGATTTTTTTTCTTTATTCATAATTGCCAACTTTTTGCAATTTTAAAATAAGGATAACCACCACTATATTTTTAGAGATTTAAGATCTCGAAGTTCACTATAATAAAATTTTGGTGTAAAGTCTTCTCAAAAATCGAGAAAATTTGGCAGCTGTGTTGAGTAGAGCGTTTCTATAATAAATTAGTCAAAATTTATTGTTAAATGTTCTGGTGTTCTGTTATTAATCAACAGTTAACACAAAGATTTACATTAATTATAAACGAACAGTTAATAAGACAACACTGTGTTTTTGATTAAAATAATTAAAATTCAATTTTTAAATCTTTGAAAAAAGTAGTAATATAGACTTTCCTAAGAAAAAAAAAAGGCTTTCAATTAAATTTAATATTTTTGTCTAAAGATTTCGCATACGTTAAAATCACGCAAAGCACACAATCAACTTTTTTTTTTTTTAATATTTTAAATAAATAAAAAAATATTTGCATAACTGCCAAGATTAGTAATTTATTCCGGAATGTCGTTACCCCCGCCATTTTTTCACAACGTTGTCTTTTTACAGTAATTTTCTTCATATTAATTCATAGTTATACATTGAAGAAAATTTTTCTACAAATATTACGGTATGAAAAAAGGGCGGGGCTAACAACATTCCGGAAAAAAAAAAAAAAAAAAAAAAAAAACTTGGCAGCTATGTATTTGTAACACACACACACAAAAAAAAAAAAAAAAATAAATATTCCTCGCAAAATACAAAATGTATACAATAAACTCTTGGTCACCAAGAAACCACCCGAATAGTGTGATAATAGAATTAAATTAACTTATGTTCATTTAAGAGGGCATTATCTAATATGATTTTCGGCGCGTAAACTGTGTGTCCTCCTGAGCGCATTCTCTAGAAATTTATATTTAATTTTGGGTACAAAAATATTTACTAGAAAAGAGTGGGAGGTGTCCCGATAAAATCTGTAAGAACAATGACTTTTATCAACTTGTAGATTCAAATTACCGAATTTTCAGACATTATAAATCTATAGAATGTATCTCAAATCTAAAATGGGCAACTGATTTACGCGTCAAACAACACGTTTGTCCGTGATCTTTCGATTATTGCTTGCTTTGAATTTCATTCATTATTTCAGTTAGGCGTGGTTTTATCAATTCAGGATTGGTTGCACTGATTATTAGCGACGTTTCAGAAATTATAAGTCGAAAACGAGCTGACGAGTGCAATTGTCTTATGCATAAAAAATCATGTTTATATATGCTCCTTTGATTAACGCTTGTTCGGATTTTTTTATGATTACATTAGGAGGTAGTTTCCTGATCAGGATTTTCTTAAGTTATAAAAAACAATTCAAAACCCCTTTTGATAACTTATTCTGTTCACTTTCAAAGAAAATTATGTACAACTAATTTACAGCAAACACACCATTATTGACAACAAATGTACGCAAAAGAAATGTAATATATATAACAATTTCTATCAAATTCAATGTCTCTGTCTAAAGTTTCATTCATGCGAGGAACATAAAATATTATAGTTAAATGTTTTTAAATATATATATATAATAAGCTATAATTTAGCCTTTTAACTGAAATAATTTAAATGTATTTTTCATTACCTATTTTTCCATTTAACGATTGACTTACAGTTTTCATATAGAAAAAAAAAACAATATTTAAAAAATACTGATTGTAGCTCTGTGCAGGTTTCACTGAAATGTATAGACAACCATGGAAATGTGTTTTCTTTTTTTTTTATATATGTAAGGAAATACAACAGTTACATCCCACCCTCCCCCAACATATCACACGCAGAGCTGATAAGTTTTAGTTTTTTAAATCAGAATTGACACCAATATTTTTAAATGGAATATCTTACATATATTTTCGACGACTAATGCCAAGGTTTTTCCGATTTGATGTCTCCTGCCAAAAACAGTATACTTGGCACCTATGCACGCTGGATTCGCGTTATACTCCAGCGTTGCCAATAATTTTGAAAAGTGACATTTGATATATATATATATAATAGACTATCAATCTTCGAAGTGATTAGCCAAGCGTTACAAATAAAAATTATTGCTGACTATTCAATAAAAAAAAAGGCCAAATGTGGCAACCCTAGTATACTAACACATTTTAAACAAATCCATCTGATCAAATGAGTCCATACTGCAAATACTGAAACTTTTATAGGATATTTTCCATTGTGCAAATTCTGACAATCATTCTAATAGATGACGGCCATTACATTGAGCATTTATAGTGCTAGTTACGCTGTTGAATGTACCACACCTAACAGCACAAAATGTTCCAGAAACGTAACAATCATATAACATTGAAACATTATAAATATTTCAGAAACGTTTGTAAACTTTCAGATTGCTTTCCGATTAGTTTCAGAAACGTAGAAATGTCCGCGATCGTAACAAAAAATCCGATACGTAACAGGAACGTTACAATCACTTAACAGATAGAAAATCAAAAAGGGCGAATGTCTCAGAAAGGTATCAGAGAGCATACTTAAATGTGTTACGTTTTTGAAAGATTGTAAGCTTTTTGCAACATAACTGGAACAGTCTGTGCTGTATGGGACGCCCCTGTAAAAAAATAAATTTACAGTTATACAGAGCTGCCAACCTAATCCGGCAAATTGTTAGTACCGCCCATTTTTCTACACCACTTAATTTTTAGAGTAATTCTCTTCAAACATATTTACGATGAATTAAGAAAACAAATACTCTAAAAATTAAGTGGTGTAGAAAAATGGGTGGTACTAACAATTTGCCGGATTAGGTTGGCAGCTCTGGTTATAGCGCCACCTTCTGAAGAAATTTTAAACGAATTCAATAAAATTTTATTACCTAAAATAATCTCACATCTTTCTGTGCATTTCAGTGAAAACCGCATAGTGCTATGATCAATACTTTTTGAATAGTAAAATTTTAATTTTTTCGATAATTTATGAATCACCTTGTATTTCCAATACACAAAAACGAATATTAACGATAACAATGGCAAATTACTCACCCAAAACTATTTACCACTAACAGGGATGGAACACGGACGCAGAATTCATACCGGAATCCGTTTAAGAAATTTCTCTACCTATAATATCGTTGATTTAAGAAGTAGAAAATTTTCTTACATTGATAGTGGCATGAATTCTGCGCCCGTGTTCCATCCCTGCACTAATTACTGCTCATTAGGTATACATTAAATACAATTATGTCTATCATTAATTTATTTTATTTACTTTCGAAGAAATTAAGTAAAACTAATCTACAGCAAGTGCATCGCTAATTATATTTCTCCACAGAGAATGGAAAAATAACAACTGCAGGAAACAAAACTAAAATAAATTCTTTCAGTCGATTTCAATAACTCTGGACACATATTTCCCTCATATGAAAAATATTAAATGTTACAAAAATCCAAAACAATTAAGTAACAAGGTAAGATTATACGCATATTCATACTTGCCAACGTACTAATTAATATTCCGTAGTATTGTTAGCCCCACCTTCTTTTTCACACCAGTATCTTTTTAGAGTTATTTTTTTCTTATTTAATGGTAATTGTATTTTTAGAATATTACTCTAAAAATTTACTGGTGTGAAAAAAAGGTGGGACTAGCAACACTACGAGATATTAATTAGGATGTTGCCATGTGCGCGCATATTTAACTTTTTGCGTATAATGCAAAGGTAGGATAAGTTCATTTTGTACCAGTAAATTTATTCTATAGACATGTTTATATTTTTTCCAGGAACTGGAGTCTACGGTAATCCTTACTTAATATAGCTTAGAATATCTGAAAGTAATTCAATATTATCTGACTTGCGAGTGCACAGAAAATGAGGAATTTTCAATTTAATTTTGAATCTTTGTTTCATTTAGAAGTGGATCTTATAGTTTGCAGGTTTAACACATTTTGACTACCGAAAAATATTATAGAATTTTTTAACGTGTTTACAATAGTTTTCTCTGATTAAAAAAAAAATTAAAAATTCTGTTAACTTTTTCCGTTAGTTAAAAAGTGCTAAAGTTTACAACTATGAACGGACCTACAAATTTCCTATTAAATAAAACTTTTTGACTATTAGAGAACTATTTATTTACTTTTGGAAAAAAAGTATATAAATGAAAACATTCTCGTAAAACACCTCTAAAAATACATCCAATTACTACTTATTAAGAATAAATAAATAAAAATAATAATAATAAAAAAAGAAATCACGTCTACTCTGAATTTATTCTGATCACTTTCAAAGAAAATTAACTACAACTAATCTACAGCAAATGCGCCGTAATTAAGTTTCCCCACACAGAATAGAATAACAAACAACTGCTGGTGAAATAATGATAATATAAATTGTTTCCCAAAATAAATAGAAGACCAAATGAAAATATTGATTGCATCGTTTACCTCAAGAATCATTCTCATATTTTCAGCTCAGTTGATGATATTTGTAATTGTATTTCCAATAATTGCTTTCAGTAGGATACAATTAAAGGAGCAAACCTTTTGGGAGAATTAATATACGTTAAAAACTTTGCAGATATAAAAATTAGTTTTATAATACTCTTACTTGATTACGTATGGAATTTTTATTTGTTTTTGGTTGTTAGGAGCTCTTAATATTGAAGATTTGGCTATTAGCCATGATCAATCAAAGAATGCTTTGTTGATAGTAACTGAAAACTGTTCCTGTATGCACTATAATGATTTATAAGACTAAAGACATAGTATATTTCCTAATATTTACAATGACTTATAATCAACTTTTTAGACACAAATTAAGGATGCCAACATTTAAATTTATTCCAAAGTATTTTTAGCCCCGCCTTCATTCCATACCATTTTTTTTTTTTTTTTTTTTTTTTTTTTTTTTAATAATTTTTTTCTTATTTTATCGACGTTATATATTGGAGAAATTCCTCTATAAATAAAGGGGTGTGAAATAAAGGCGGGGCTAAAAATACATCGGAATAAATTAAAATAATGGTATCTACGGTATTATCACCAAATCTTCATTGATTATAATAAATTTCGAACTAATACAACAACTAATACTCAGAATAAATTAAAATATTAGTATCTACGGTATTGCCACCAAATCTTCATTGATTATAATAAATTTCGAGCTAATACAACAACTAATACTCAGTTCAGGGTTTGTACAGTCTTTATTTTTCGGCAACAGTACATCTTTACAAAACTTTTCGTCATGAAATAAATTTATAATTGTATGTAAAATTTTATAATATAAAAATTGGGATGGGAGAATCCTTACATAAAGGTGGGTGCTATGCAGCTACAAACTTTTAAATTGGCCTTAAGTTTGATATATTACATTTTTAGTTTATTTAAGGACCAGAGTTCTTCAATTGCATAAGACAAAGAAAATTATTTGTGTAAATATGAAGAAAAAGACTTGGTAATTGACCAATATGAAAGATTGTTTAACAGCTAAACAGACATGAATTATATGTTTCTGATTCTAATAAATGTGACAATAATACCCTAAGTGATAGTCATACTAACCCCCCTCCCTACTCTCTGTTCTATGAAAATGAATAGGGTAGGTGCTCCAGTGATTGGCATGCTCCAGTAATTGACATCTATCCCGAAATAATTTATAAATAAGAAAAATTATAGAATCATATATTTTACATATAAGAATTTTAACATTTTATGTCAAAGACTGGAGCATAGGATGCTAATAACTGGTAAAATGAATAACTAGCAGTGTCAAACACTGAAATATAGAGTGCTAATTGCTGATAAAATGAAAAACTGGCAGTGTGAATTACTGGAAAATTGAGTGGGTGTCAAATAAAAATTCCTTAAAAAAAATATGTTATCATATGTATATATTTTAACATATATGTCATTCTGAATGTCTTTCATGCCATACGTCCTAACTTAAGATTTCAAAAAATATTTTCTGACGACTAGAACATTAAACAGAGATTGCTCTAAAGGTGTCAATCACTGGTGCACTTACCCTATATCAAATAAAATTTTTATACACAAAAGAAAGTAAATTAATAAATAAAAGTGTTGTATACGAACTCAGGTTTCGTAAGAGCTATAATTCCTACCCGAGTCTTTCATCGTTAGTTTTAAATAGCAAGCTTACAAATTAAAAATAATAAATTTAATTCATTTTAAATAGTGGTGAAAAACTCAATTAAAAAAGGCGATCCGTATCAACACTGAAAGATAAATATTTTATTATACACACGGTTATATGTATACATAATCACCGTTCTCTGCATTTTAAACGCCATTATTTAAGATTTTTTTTTTTTTCCCGCAATTAAATGAAAAGTGTTAGTTTTAAAAAAAGAAGTATAGTCTTCGAAAATAGAGGTATTAAAAATGCAGAGTATTTGGCAACTACAGGCTTATTGTAATAAGTGTTTTATTATAAAAGGATAAAATTATTTTAATAAAATAATTGTATCTTTGTAATACTTCGCAGTTTTTATCGTAAATATCATACACTAAAACTACATTGTAATATAACTTTTAAGATTTATTATTTTTTTTCTTCAATTTTATCACATATAACGTTAGTATTACAGCTACTTTCAGAGAGAGTAACATTCTAAATTCAGTTCATAAAAATTACTATGTTGATTTTAAATTCAAATAAATTCACCAGTAAAGATATATATTTCAAGATTTTTGTTATAAATCTATAATTTTTTGATCGGTAAATAAATTAATAAATAAGAAAAAAGTACAGTAATTCAAAAAGCAGTTGAATCCATTTGATTGCAGTAATGCATTAAACGTGTTGATTTGAAATCTAAAGCTACCAATAGTGTTGCCTCGAGTGTTCCTTATACATTTATTTAATATATGCAGTGAATATGAATACAATTCATAATACAAGATATATGAGTATATCATGTTTGCAACAATCGGAAGATTGGCAGCTAAGGAGACATGAAAATTAAATTACATGACGCCACGACAACAGACATTTGAGTTAAAATACTTGGTTATAGCATAACTGCCAACATTCTAACTAATATTCCATAAAACTATTACATACTTCCCAACCATCTCATTAAAAACGCCCATGCTTCCACACCAGTTTATTTTTAGAGTAATTCTCTCCAAATATTGTTACAATTAATTAAGAATAAAATTACTCAAAAAAATGACAGGTGTGAACGAATAGACGGGTACTAAAAATTGTACGGTTCATTATGAGATGTTTGGCAAATATGCTATTAGTACCGCCTTTTAAAACTTTTAATATACCAATACTTTTTAATGCAATTTTCTCTAAAAGTAATTGCGATTAATAAGAAGAAAAACGCTCTAAAGAGAGACTAGTGTGGAAGAAAAGGCAGACCGAACAAATTCACGGAATATTAATTAAAAAGAATATTATTTAAAACGTTCGTTGGTATGCTATATTTCTTTAACCCTTTAACGTTCACAACATATTTTATTTTAAAAAATACTAGACTGATTTCAAGAATGATTATTAGGCACACTTTATCATAAATATTTAAAAGAAAAAAAAAAGAAAAGAAAAGAAAAGAGAAAAAAAAAAAAAGAAAAAAAAAAAAAAGAACTAGAAATTTTTGCTTTCACAGTGAAAACAACTGAGATAACGGTGGGCCTGTTATAACTGAGCCATTTTCAATTTCAGTGTATAAATTTTTTTATTATTTATCTTCTATTTTTGTAAGTTCACGTGCTGAACAATATGTCAAAGAAAAAAAAAGAGTTAAACGAATTTAATGCTTTTAATTTTTATGTAAAATATGAGCGCGTGCTATCTTCAAAATTTGTTAAAATGTAAAGATTATGTGATGCGTGTGGCATCGATGGTTTTGTTTTTTTTTAATTCAAGAAATAGAACAGAATAAAGTTAGCAACGATGTTAGTTGCATTTTTTTTCATATAGTTTGAATTTTTAATTTTAGTGAACTACTTTTTACCATAGGAATAATTTTCTTATGTTTAATGTTATAGGGAATTATTATACGAGCATAAGTGATGCTACTTTAATAACTTTAAAGTGTAAATAAGTAGTATTGGCGTCCGCTTTTATACAGTTTAGTAAGAGAAAAGCTAGGAATTTGCGGTGTTTATTCCGTTGCTTTACATAAAAATACTGGAGTCACTGCGACAGGACCTTTCAAGTGAAGTAAAATTATTTTGATTATATTAAGATTAAAAACATGTTTAAAACCGTTAAAGGGTTTAAAAAAGAAGATTTGAAGTGGGTAGCCGAAGAGATTGGAGAGACTTTGCCTTCGACGTTCACAATAGCAAGCTTAAAAGAGCTGATTTTAAATAGTAAAGAGTATGAAAAGGATCCCGAATTTGTGAAAGATATTTTAGAAAATGCTATAGCTGAAAGAAAAATAAAAGAAGAAAAACAAGAACAAGCTTTGAAAGAAGAAAAACAAGAACAAGCTTTGAAAGAAGAAAGACAAGCTGAAAAAGAAGCTGAAAGAGAAGCTGAAGCGCTAAGGCTTGAAAAAGAAGCAGAACTAGAGAAAGAGAAATTAAGATTGAATCATGATTTAGAATTGGCGAGAATACAATCATCTGGGCAAATTCAAACTGATGCTATTTTAAGTAATTATGAAAATAGTACTATGAGACGAAAATTTACTTTACCTAAGCTGGAATTCAGGAAATTTGGCGGGGAAATTAAGGATTGATTGCCTTTTTGGAGCCAATTTGAACAAATCGATAAAGATGATGAAATTGCCCCAGAGGACAAGATCCAGTATTTAGTACAAGCAACAATCGCTGGTTCACGCGCAAGAGAAGTTGTTGAAAGTTTCCCGCCAACTGGCGCCAATTATTCAAAGTCAGTGGAAAGTTTAAAGGCTCGTTTTGGCAGGGAAGATATTCTAGTAGAAGTGTATGTACGAGAGTTATTGAAATTGATAATATCTGTGCAAACAAAAGGTAGATTTGCATTAACTTCATTATATGATAAGCTTGAGTCATATTTACGGGCGCTAGAAACATTAGGTGTTACCACGGATAAATATGCCTCCATTTTATACCCTATGGTTGAGTCTTGTGTCCCAGCAGACTTTTTGAAGGCCTGGATTCGCTCGAATCTCTCTTCTTCTAATACGGATGCTAAAGGAAGGTTGAATAATCTGATGCATTTTTTGAAAACGGAAGTAGAAGGTGAAGAGAGAATATCTTTAGCTGTAGCGGGCTTCGGTTTGACAAAGCGTGAAGATAATAAATATTCTAAAAGGAAAAACAGTGCAAGTGCAGACTATATGCGAAATAAGATATCGACAGCTGCAGGTTTATTGACAACGTCTTCTGCTTTAGATTTCAAAAGAGTATGCATTTTTTGCCAAGGCAAACATTTGAGCTCTGAATGCTTTTCAGCTCGAAAATTGAGTTTAACTGAGATACAAAAGATTGTAAAGGATAAAAATTGCTGCTTCGCTTGTTTGTTACCTAATCATACAGTGAAAAAATGTCGAGCGGTTTTAAGATGCATTATCTGTTCTAAGAAGCATGTGCCTTTGATGTGCGATTTGCATGATTCTCAAGGTAAAACTGCACAAGAAAAGGTTGAAAAAAATTCAGTCAGCAGTGAAGTAAACATGACAAATTTTAATAAGCAAAGTGCTAAAGTATTCTTTCAAACCTTAAAAGTGAAACTCATCTCCGAAAACAAGCAAAAAACAGTTCGTTTATTGTTAGATTCAGCATCCAAAAATCTTATATTTTGAAAAGTATAGCCGAAGAGATGAATTATACTCCCATTCGTCAAGAAAAAATTATGCATTCATTGTTTGGCGGAGTTACAACAAAGGAATGCCAACATAATTGTTCTAGAATAAAGGTTAAGGATACGAATGAGAAGTTCACTTGAAATTTTGAAGTGATGGATCAAATTACTATATGTGAAAACATTAAACCGGTCACTAATGGTCCGTGGATTAAAGAGTTGAAAGAATATGGAATCGAATTATCTGATGTAAGTCATTGCCGTGAAGTTATCGAAATATTGATTGGTGCTGATATTATGGGAAAGATGTTAACTGGCAAAAGAAAAGTATTGACATCTGGTCTTGTTGCCATAGAAACATACCTTGGTTGGACATTGATGGGCAAAGCGCCTCACACCGAAGTCTCAACAGATAAATTAGCAATGATGGTGACGTCTTTGCTTGTAAATGAAGCTGATATCTCAAACTTATGGAGATTGGACTTGATCGGAATAACAGATACTATAGAAAAGAAATCTAAAAGTGAGATTGACCGTCAAACAAAGGAACATTTCTTAGAGACAGTAAAAATTAACAAGGATGGTCGTTACGAAATTTGTCTTCCTTGGGCTGACGACACATCTGCATTACCAGATAACTTGAGTTTGGCTGTAAGACGTAAAAGTACAACTTCTAAGTTATTATCTAAGAACATGTACGGAAAATATGAAAATATATTTATGGACTGGTTGAATGAGGGGATCATAGAAGAAGTTCCTGCTACCAAAGTGAACTCTTATGGTAATTATTTACCTCATCACCCAGTTATTAAAGAGACCAGTAGTACAACACCTATCCGTCCGGTTTTCGATGCGTCAGCAAAGTTGGCTAACCATCCATCTTTAAATCTGTGTCTGCAGTGTGGCCCAAATTTGATTGAGCTTATCCCAGATATTCTTCTACGTTTCAGAGAAAGAAAATTTGGTGTAACCGCTGATATTAGAAAAGCGTTTCTTCAAATTAGCATTTGTGAAAAGGATAGAGATTTCCTACGATTTCTATGGTGGAAAGATCTAAAAGAGAAGAAACTTAGAGTATTTAGGCATGCACGAGTCGTTTTCGGTGTAAAGTGTAGCCCTTTTCTTTTATCATCAGTAATTGAATATCACATCAAAAATAGTGCAAGTTTTGAGGAAAATTTCAAGCAAAGGCTTTTGCATAGTTTTTATGTAGACAATGTCGCCACTAGAAGATCTAAAGAAATTTATCTCGGACTCAAAGAAAATAATGGCAAATGGTGGTTTTGGTTTAAGACAGTGGGAATACACTGGTGATCACGATGATACGTCGAACCAGAAGGAAACTCAAGTATTGGGTCTTATTTGGAATAAGGTTTCCGATACATTAAAAGTCAACATGAAATGGCTAAACGATTTCAACACAGAAAGGATTACCAAGCGAAGTATGTTATTGGCAGTTCATAAAATTTTTTATCCTTTTGGTTTTACTGCTCCGGTGATGCTTTATCCTAAATTGATGTTACAGAAAGCTTGGAAAATAGGAATTAATTGGGATGACGAAATAACTGGTGATTTACAAAAATAATTCCTATTATGGTTTCAAGAACTTAAATATTTAAATGATGTTAAGATACCAAGACATATCCAGATCACTCCAGAAAACTTACATGCATGCACAATTCATACTTTCGTTGATGGTAGTAAAGATGCTTATGCAGCAGTAGTATTCTTGAGGATAGAAAATGAAGATCAAGGGGAAATAAATCTGCTTGCTGCCAAGTCCCGAGTTGCGCCTTTAAAAAATACGACTGTACCAAGAATGGAGCTATTAGCGGCTACTATTGGCGCTCGTTTGGCGAAAACTGTTGTGGATGCTTTGGGTTGGCAGGAAATGAAGCGATATTACTGGAGCGATTCCTCAACAGTGCTTGCTTGGATATCAAGAAATGAGAGCTGGTCTGTGTTTGTCAGAAATCGGGTTCAAGAGATTCAGAAATTAAGCAGTCCTTCATCATGGAAACATATACCAAGTGAGAAGAATCCAGCAGACTTGCCGTCTAGAGGCTGTAAGGCTAAGCAATTAGCTTTAATCAGATGGTGGGAGGGCCCACATTGGATGAAAGATTCATCAGAATTTAGAAACCACATGAACACTTCCGATGAAGATTGGAATGAGGAAGAAATTCAGAAAGGAAGGTCAAAGTCTACTTGTATGTTGACGAAATCAGAATTTCCATCCAACAATAACTGGTATTACAGCTACTTTTCAAGTTATGAAAAAATCATACGTTTAGTTGCTTGGATTCTTCGCTTTAAGCATAATTGTTTAAATCCTGATAAGAAGAGTAAAGGCGAATTGACGGCTACTGAATTTCGGGAAGCTGAGATAAAAACTCTACGTATGGTTCAAAAAGAATCTTTCTCTTCGGAAAGTGATGAAAGATTGAAGACATTACAAACCTGTAAGGATGAGCAAGATGTCATTCGTTTGAAGACTAAAATAACTTACAGGAAAGATAGTGAAGATTTTCTCCATCCCATAATTCTCCCTTCAAAGCATGAAGTTGTTAAGCGACTTATTTTTTATATTCATGTAAAGAACTGTCATGCGGGGTTACAAATCCTCTTAAATTTGCTTAGAGAAAGGTATTGGATTCTCAACGGAAGAAAGAGTGTAAAGCTTGTGTTAGCCAGCTGTGTGATTTGTAAAAGGTTTAATTCAAGGGCTTTGTGGACATCTAGTGCTCCTCTACCTGAAAACAGAGTAAAAGATTCTGCCGTATTTCAAATTACAGGCATAGATATGGCTGGTCCTTTGTATCTTAAGAACGATAAGAAGAGTTGGATTTTGATTTTCACATGTGCTATATATAGAGCTGTTCATCTAGAGCTAGTGAACTCCACAGATGCATTTTTGATGGGTTTGAGAAGATTTGTGGCTCGCAGAGGAAGATGCTCTGTTATCTACTGTGATAACGGAACAAATTTTGTTGGCGCAGCTAATTTATTGAGAAGCTTAGATTGGCAATGTATACAAAAATATGGGTCTGTCAACTCCATAGACTGGAAGTTTAACTCGCCAACGGCGGCGTGGTGGGGTGGCTTCTGGGAGAGGCTGATAGAAGGGTAATAAAAGATCTTCTTAAAAGAGTCTTAGGACGCGCCTGTCTTACGTACGAAGAAATGACAACTCTTTTAGCTGATGTTGAAAGTGTAGTGAATTCAAGGCCTCTAACATATCTTTCTGAAGATGCGACTGTAAAGCCTATCTCCCCATCTATGTTTCTTCAAGATGTTCATGAAATTCAGCTTCCAGATGTTGATGCAGTTGAACAAAATTCTTTATCAAAGAGGCTCAGATACAGGCAGTCCCTACTCAGAGCTTTGAGAGATCGATTCCGATCCGAATATTTGGGTGCTCTCATACAGCGAGCAAACAGAAAGCAGCCAGAAAAGGGTATCGCTGTCGGAGATATTGTATTAATTGGATCTGACAACAAGAAACGAATCCACTGACCACTAGGCCGTATCACAGAGCTTATTCCTGGAAAAGATAATAAAGTTCGACTTGTAAAGGTTCAAACTTCGCAACATGAACTTTTACGACCTATTCAAAGATTATATCCTTTAGAAGTAACATCATCAAATAAAAGTTCAAAACTGAAAGAAGCATACCATTCAAAGGAAACCTCTGCTCAAACTGTTAAACCCGTTGTAACTTCAGAAGAGGAACCAGTCAGATATAGCAAAGCGGGAAGGAGAATTAAAGTCCCCGAAAGACTAATGTATTGAGAACTACACCTGCAACATTTGGTTTTGATTATAACCTATAATCAAAAGGTGGGAGGATGTTATAACTGAGCCATTTTCAATTTCAGTGTATAAATTTGTTTATTATTTATCTTCTATTTTTGTAAGTTCACGTGCTGAACAATATGTCAAAGAAAAAAAAGAGTTAAATGAATTTAATGCTTTTAATTTTTATGTAAAATATGAGCGCGTGCTATCTTCAAAATTTGTTAAAATGTAAAGATTATGTGATGCGTGTGGCATCGATAGTTTTGTTTTTTTTTTATTCAAGAAATAGAACAGAATAAAGTTAGCAACGATGTTAGTTGCATTTTTTTCATATAGTTTGAATTTTTAATTTTAGTGAACTACTTTTTACCGTAGGAATAATTTTCTTATGTTTAATGTTATAGGGAATTATTATACGAGCATAAGTGATGCTACTTTAATAACTTTAAAGTGTAAATAAGTAGTATTGGCGTCCGCTTTTATACAGTTCAGTAAGAGAAAAGCTAGGAATTTGCGGTGTTTATTCCGTTGCTTTACAGGGCCTATTTTTCTTTCTAAAACCTTTAAAGAGCCGTGGTAAATATACTTGCACCAGAATAATATTTTTTTTAATGGTGAAGAAGTGGTAAGCTACTTTACGACGACTGCCGTTTTTATTCTACTAAAATATACGAAAGAACAAAATGAAAGAAAAAAGTGTCACACTCCTTGTGTATTCTTTTTATTTTCCCCTGAAGTTTTCTTTTTAAAACAATGAAAAATGATTTTACCACAGAAAGAGGTGCCTAGACTAAAGCTTAATGGAGAAGTAATTTACCACGTCTTATTAATCTTAATCCTAAAAATTTAATACACGATTACTAGAACTAAATAGCCCAGTAAAGGGTCAAGAAAATCAATACAAAAGATTCTTCACAATGAATTTTGATATTTTAGATTCTTTTATAGTGATCTGATTAATAATGTGCAACTTCAAGCAATAACAAAAGAAGGAATGGAAGTCAATATAACTATTTGTCAACTATACAAATGTGAATAAAAACGTATATTTAATGTTAATAGCGATAGTATCTCTAGAGAAAATTTCCTGGACAGCGATGAATCATACAAAATATCTCAACAACCAAGCCAAGTTATTCCATCCAAGACATCAAAACGTACAAACAGCACAGTTTAAAAACATTTATATTTGCTGATTTCATATAAACAATTGGACTTATTTTATACTCTGAAGAAAAATAAAATAAAATAAAAATCAACGGTGAAGACGCACATGAAGTTGCTAGAAAACAGCACTTCCTCCGTAATGTCCTCCGACGACAAAGTTATATTTGCGCGATGTATTTCTTCGTTGAAATATAGCTTTTATTGGTAGATAAATTTTTTCTTGTGAAAGTGATTTATGTGAACAGAGCCTGATTAAGGGGGAAGCGCACATTATCTCCGCTCTCACCGGAATATTTTTACAATTATTTTTTACTTCATGTCATAGAAATGCCATGCTTTGACGAGGAAATATTTTTTATAAAAAATGAACGGTGTAAAACAATCCAATTTACGCACAGTTATTAGGCACCAGAATACTTTTAAAATAAATTTTAATGAAAATTTTCTGTTTATTATAGGAGGAAAGTATTTGTTAAAAAATAACGGTGTAAGTAGAAATAATGTGTCCTTCCCCTTTAATCAGGCTCTGTATGTGAACCACGGATTATATACTGGAAATTAGGATAACGTCTGAAGATCTAAAGAAAATCAAGACTAGAACGTTAATATTAAATAATTTTTTATGCACCTGTACAACTATATGGAAATGCTGCATTTACTGTTAACACTGATCAGATAAAAATTGAATAAAATGCTGTAAGAAGATTCGCTTGCCGCTATAGAAATTGCCTCATTCGCAATACACATTTTTCATTTCACTTTAATTATATATCATATTCAGTTTAAAGTAGAAATCATTTTATTTAAAGAAATTTGTATAATATTTTTATGTAAGATAATACTAATAAATATTAAAATAGAAGTAATCAAAGTTTTTTTAATTATTATAAGTGCCACAGCACACGTTTTCCACATAGTAAAGAGTCGTTTTCCGTAAACATTGATGAAGTCACATGTGACTTTTTTTTTTCTTTACTTAAAGCTTTTTTTTTTTTCGGCTGCTTTCTGACTGCGGTTGACACAAGAAAAGTAAATGACCTTGAAATTGATGCAATTAACAGCTCTTTGTAGGACAAATATAATCTTATATACCGAAAATCAGCTTCAGTTATTTTATTCTTTTTCGATACATTTTACTAACATGTATCATACTTGCCAACCATCTTATTATGAACCGTACAATTTTTAGTACCCGCCTTTTTTTTCACACCAATAATTTTTTAGAGTAATCTCATTTCACCATCATTTCACGATCTCATTTAACCGTAACAACATTTGGAGAGACTGACTCTAAAAATATAGTGGTGTGAGAAAAGGGGCGTTTTTTTAGGGGGCGTTAAAAATTGGTTATCAATGAGATGGTTGGCAAGTATTATGTATTCACTGAAATACAGGGGTCGTACTCCCCGCCCTTTTTTCAGGACACTTTCAGAGATTAGAAATTTTCGCCTTTTTTGCCACCACTAAATTTCTGCAGAAATACTTCTGGTATATTTATAGCAATACGGGCAATGATTATACATGGTAGAGAATATGGGGGGAGGGAACGACCCCTGTATATAACCTTTGGGGTTCACATTTGCAAAGAACGCTTTCTCCGCCTTTTTTTTTTTTTTTTTTAGGTTGGTTTCAGGGATGAAAATTTTCCGAACGTTTTGTTACTATAAATTTTATAGAGAAATTTATATGGTATTTTATACTAGCTCTGCTAAGTTCTTAAAAGGTAACAGATTTGTAAGCTAAAGAAAATTTTTCGAAAGTAAAATTATTATACTATTAGTCAAGTATTAATATTCCTAACTTAGTTAAATAAAATATCACCATTCTTATTTACTAAAAATGTGGAAATAATAAATTTAACTAAAGAAAAAAAAAAAGTATTATTTTTCGGTTATTAGTTAAGTTATATAGAAGCTTATTTATATTCTAGTATAAATCATGTATTCAATAATAAAGAAACTTCCTTAAAATATAGAATAACTCATGATGTTGTTATTATGGAATTTCAAGACTTTGTTAAAAGAAAATTAAATCAGTGAGTATGGTATATTACTTTCATATATTAGTTATGTAAATTTTTCTATTGTAAATTATATTAATAAGCTTATAATAAAATCTTATACTAAGTTTATATTAAACATAAATCTTAAGATATATTCTTTATTTTAAATCGGGATATCTTATTAAGAAAACGTGGTAATTAGGATAGATAATGTTATTATTATAATTATTATTTCAAGAAGTTTTATTAACAAAAAGAGTTCTAATTAATATAGCTTTATGTATAATTATTATGGCGTATTTTAATCTAAATAATTAAGGAAATTTTTACGTTAATCCGATACATTTGTGCATGTATATGAAAGTGTAACATAATTTAACAGCTCATGATTACAGTGTGTATGTGTATGAGTGATTTTCTACAAGGACTAAATTTAAAAATAAGAAAATAATATAATTACACTACAAATATTATCTGTAATCTAGCATATATCATGCATTCATTGAACAAATTAATTTGTTAAAATGTAGAACAATAATATATGTTACTATTGAATTCTAAACAATCAAAGCCTTTGCCAAATGATAATCTACGTAACGAATGTGTATAGTACACAATTTCTTCATAGTGATGAAATCTATGTTATTTCAGATAACAAACATATATTTTGTATAACTAAATCCTCAGATAATTCCTTAACACTTTCGCGACCGCTGACGTAGATTCACGTCATTTGAGAATCTCTAACTCCATCCGTGGGCGTTTTTTTCGCAATTTGAGTGTTATTTATTTCTTAAAAAATACCCAATATTCATATTTGTATTATCAATATACTATAGATATAAATGCTGTGGTTAGAAAGAGTATAACTATAATAATTATCCTTTTGTAATCTAAATGTGAATACAGAGATTTTTGTTCTGAATTATTGTAATAAGTGAGAATAACTCCCACAGGCGGACCTTACTGTAAAAAAGACAAAAACACGCCGTCACGAAGTGTTAATTTTAAAACCATACCTGGTAATATTTACAATTTATTCCGAAGTATTGTTAGTCGGCCCTTTTTTTTTACACCACTTTCATTTTAAAGATTATCTATATATATATATATATATATATATATGTAATTATGATGAAGCAAGAAGAAAAATGCTTTATTGAGGTGAAAAAGGGGCGGGGCTAACAGTATTCAGGAGCAAATTATAAATGTTACGTGGTATGTAATCCGGAATATCACTTAAAAAAATTGTGTTAATTAGGGTTTAATGATAAATACAACTTCAACAAAATTTATCACCAGCAAATACCTCTAATTAACATATTTTTGAAAAATAATTAAAACTACAAATACTGTTCAGAAATTTGACACCTAAGAATTAAGTAATGCAATGATTTTCAAAATCATGTACTATCATATCCCAAGTATAAATAGTATATTAAAAGTTCCTTTCCTTTTAAAGCCTTTTAGTTAATTAACTGTAAAATTTACGCATATTTCCTTTGGATTATTTCTACATCATAACCAAACTTTAAAATATACTTTAACATGAATAATTAAACGTCTGCGATAGTAAGTTCGATAAATTTGTTTTAAAATAATCTGCGGTATAATTTAGCAGTTGACACCATAATACTCCGTAAAATATTAAAAATTATGCTTTATTTATTTTTCCCCCCTTTTCAATATTTGTAAAATTCTGTCAATAATTAATTTAAGAGCTAAGAAAAGAATATCATAATACTACAAAATAATAATAATAATAATATCAAAATATGAACGATAATAATTTAAAAATAAAATTCAGCCATTATCAAACAATAAATAACATTTAAAAAGCAACAATGTATCATTTAATACCTATTGCTTCTGGAACATATTATGTGTATTATATTTGCAATTTTTACTTCCTTAAGTACTTACTTCCTTAAAGTATTGTTTTTGGGTCAAATTTACGAAACTGGGTTTTTGGTATATTTACACGTTTTGAGGTCTATTATCAGCATAAATTAAAAGCAAATAACTTCAGGAAATTCAAATTTGGTGTTTTAAAGTCCGTATTAGTTTGACACTTAATTTTGAAGGCAGAATAATAACAGCATTTTTTTTTTTTTTTTTTAATTGTGTGCACTATAATTGAACGGGGGGTTGAGGGAGGTGGTAGCCTCCCGTCTCACACAGAATTACATGTCAAATAAAACTGTACCTAAACCTATTTTAGATTATTTTAAAAGTACATAACTTTTATTGTCTTATGCAATCTATCTTTATAGTACTGAAATGCAGGGTAATAGAAATTCGTGTGACTGACACGCCAGCTTATTTACATAATATTTTAGCATTAAAACATTCAAGGATTTCTTATTGACGATGGTGGTGACGATATAACATAGCTGCCAAGTTTTTTAATTTATTCCGGAATTCTGTTAGCCCCGCCCTTTTTTCACACCGTAATCTTTGTAGAAAAATTTTCTTCAATATATAATTACAATTAAATATGAAGAAAATTACTCTAAAAATATTACGGTGTGAAAAAGGGGCGGGACTAACAGCATTCCGGGAAAATTAAAAAACTTGGCAGCTATGATATAATAAAGTGAAAATAAATTTAGGAACGCAACGAGTTCTGGAAATTTAAACATCAGTGGAAAAAATTATTATTATTATTATTTTATTATTATTATTCGTATTCCTTTTTTTTTTTTTACCAAATGTATACAATATTTTAATAAACATAAATATTAAAACTGTAATTATCGAATTTTTAAACTGCTACATTAAATGTTTTATGCATAATAAAACGTAAAAAAGCCGTCTCACAATTATAAATTAATGGTAGCTCAGAAAAATAAAAATCCACCGAGTAAAATTATTTATATACGTTTCTTAACATTCTGATTTTTAAAGTCATATGATAAATTTTAATATTTCAAGAGAAATAATTGTTCAATGAAAATTTCCACACCGCTATCATTTCCTTTTATGTTACATTCTGTATAAAATACTTTTTCAGCGATCGTACAAAAATATTTTAAGCTTTATATAAGTTATATTTAAAAAAAGAGTTAAAAGGGATCATAACATTCAACATTTTTATACCACTGTGTTTTAACAAAAAAATATTCTTTGTTTATTGCAGAAATTCGACTAATTTATGCAAAAAAAAAAAAAAAAAGGGGAAAAAAAAAAAAAAAAAGGCGGTATAAAGAAAAAAATAGGATATTATGAGGAATGGTAATACTATAGGATAAACTGAAGCTTTTCTTTTTCATTCCTTTCTTTAATACTAAATTAGTACAAATATATGTAACCAATGAAAATGCCGACACATATTTTACATTATTCCTGCTTAAATATTATTTATGTTTTTACTAAGCTGAAAACAAAATATTCTAATTACTATAATTTATATACAATACATTTCCAAAAACTTTAGCATAAAATGTAAAAGAATTCAAAAAATTTAACTATATGTCATTTAACGTGTTTAGGAGTACGAATAAAGAAATTTCGGTTTTGAAAACTTTGTTCAATAAAACATCATATTTATCTCCCAGTAAAAAAATATTTAACTCAAAAATTATGGCTTTCTGAGCAGCAGTATGTTGGATTATTGATCAAATATACCCATTGCAGAGCTGCCAACTTAATCCGGCAAATTGTTCGTACCGCCCCTTTTTCTACACCACTTAATTTTTAGAGTATTTTTCTACTTAATTCATCATAGATGCATTTGAAGAGAGTTGCTCTAAAAATTAAGTGGTGTAGAAAAAGGGGCGTTTTTCAATAGGCGTTAACAATTTGCCGGATTAGGTTGGCAGCTCTGCCATTGAGTTTAAAATTACCAATTTTCTTAACTACCGATTTTATGAGAATGTGAATAATTGTGTCTTTTTTATTTTTGTAGATGAAAGAATCTGTTCCTTAAGAAAAATGAATTTAATAAAAATAAACAAATAAAATAAAATAACTTGGACATTTTTTTTAAATTATAAAGAATCAAAATCTCATTTACATCAGATAATTAAATCTGTATATATATACATATATATATGTAATCAGTTAATTCAAAAGTAGATATATGGGATTAGCATTTAAAATAGAAGCTTTTTTATATAACAAATTCTACAAGAGAAAGATTTTAACATTTTTCAACACTTTTGTGTTAAAGTTTGCTCATTTATAAAATTTATGAACAAGCTCATGGAAATTTCTTGCCGTAAAAATTAATGTGCTTATAATTCAACAAATAAAATAAATTAAAGCATTTGAATGAATTGAAATTTTATATTTCTTCTGCTCAAATACCATATTACAGCAGAAATACGTGCCAACCTAATCCGGAGGATTTACACACCAATCTTTTTTCAGACCCAATTCACTCTTTTTACACACCAATCTTTTTTAGAGTATTCTTTCATAGCCTCCTAAACTAGATGCCTTCCGCGTGGCTCGGAAAATTGGCAACAGTTCAAGCGGTAGACAGCGCCACCTGGTACTGATTGTACAACTTTTTTATTCAACAGCCACTAAAACTTTTAAAAGTGGGACTTGATATACATAAAAGGCGAAAAGAATCCAAGGAACGTCGATTTTATATATGATATATCACTTCTTTAAATTATTGGTGACAGTTGAATAAAAAAGTCACGTAATCTGTACCAGGTGGCGCTGTCCACGCTTGAACTATTGCAAAGTTTCCGAGCCACGCGGAAGGCATCTTTTTAGGAGGCTATGATTCTTTTCTTATTTCATCGTAAATACATTTGAAGAAAACTATTCTAAAAATTAAGTGGTGTGTAAAAAAGGGCGGTACTAACAATCTTCTGGATTAGTTTGGCATCTCTGAGAATCTAAATATCCTCCTGATGAGCTCTAATACTAAAGTAAGCTTGTATTGTTCCGCATATCTGTCAGTCATCTCATTAATAAGCGTAAAATTGTTAAGGCCCTTTGAAAAAACGCAACTGTTTTCCACACCACTTTATTTTTAGAGTAATATTCTCCAAATGTTGTTACGATTAAATAAGAATACAATTACTCTAAAAGATGCCTGGAGTGGTAAAAAATGGCGGGTACTAAAATTTTTATGATTCATAATGAGTTGGTTGGTAGGTATTCTTAATGTTATTTTTAAGTTAATAAATATCTAAGATTTATATTATTTGTATGAACTTCCTTACTTTTACCCCTAAGGATCAAAATTTTGACAGCGTGCGTCTGAACCACACCTAGCTGTAAATTCCAGACCGTCGCCAATCGTACAACGCGTAAATATAACGATGAACTCGATGCTAAACCTACTGCACTCACTTCGCCTTTGCTATTTTCGCTGGCCATGTAATTTTCAAAGTTTTGGGGAAAAGATTGGTCGAATGTATTCTGGAAGATTCGGCAAGTTCATCTTAAAAATTAAAAAAAAAAAAAAAAAAAAAAAAAAAAGGCTGATGGACTTAAGAAAAAAAATGAAAGTAAAGTAAAATTAAATCCACATATTAACGCATCCATTGAGTTATAAAATAAAATAAATTACTGAAGATAAAATAAATTACAGAAGACTGCTCCACTCGCACTCAGTATACAGCATGAGATCGTGAAATTAAATGGACATCGATTAGAAATATATATATGTATATACTTAAGTGGTTAAATTCAACTCTCTAGAAAATTTTCTGCAAAAGACGCTAATCAAGCTTGAAAAGAAGGTGTTTTTTTTTTTTTTTTTTTTTTTTTTTTTTTCAAATTTTCCAAAACCCAAAAAATACAAAAATACGTAAACATTTTGTATTAATCATTTAATAAATAATAATAATAATAATAATAATAATAATAATAATAATAATAATAAAAACTTTTTCAAGTTCTTATACGGCTTCTTTAAATAAGTGATTGTTGTAAATTTAAATGCAAAAACTTTAGTATCACATACATATTTAAAGACTAATAACTACAAAATAAATGTATAAAAATATTTTCTTCAATTTAAAGTAATTTTCAAAGAGAAAGCTCTAAAAGAAAATTATACACCAATGTACACCTTATGGATAAACATAGAATGTTGTAATGAAACTATATTATCAAATATACTTAACCCCTTAACTGTCTCAGGAATGTCCTAGGTGCCAAGTTCCACGGCGACCTCACATCGTAAAAATTTTATAAATGTTTTCAGTTTATTTAATTTTATGTATTCGGCGAAAACATTTGTTATACATTTCTTTTTTAAAATACTGGTGCATAAACCTGATTTAAAAATTAGTAATGTTGGCAGCTATGACGTGTATACCCGTCTCACTAAGCCAATTGGTTAACTGTCCCCTGTCGTATATATACGCTTTTCTGAAAGACAATTCTTTGTGTTGCGCTTCTACCTGTGAAACTAGTTAAACAGCTCTGGAATGCAATAAAATAATCTTAAATGTGACCTTGATAGTGTTTTCGGTGGACTTACTTATTTCAGAGAAGAGGGTAGTGGGAGATATTGGAAAGGAATAATGAACGCATAACAACGTGCGCATGTCTGAAAAAAGAACTGGGAAAATAATTTCGTAAATTTTCCTGGATAGGTAAGGGGTTAAATAAATAGATAAATAATTAAATAAATAAATAAATATATATATTAATGAAATATTGTTGGATGTATATAAACAGTTTTATTTACATTAAATACTCCCCAGAAATTTCTCCAGGAAAGGAAAAATGAAAACAAGACTTTACAAAATTAAATCACTTAAAGTAACTTTTTGAAAAAAAAATGAAAACAAATATATTTTTAATTTTCTAATTACATATACAACGAAGACAAAAGATATTATCTCGAAATCAGAAAATACTTTTCCATTAAGAAATCAGAGCTTTATCTGAAATTTTTAAATCGATACAATCATACCTGCCAACATTCTAATTAGTCTTCCGTAATCAGAGCCTGATTAAGGGGGAAGCACACATTATTTATACTTACACCGTTATCTTTTAACAAATAATTTCTTCCTATAATAAACAGAAAATTCTCATTAAAAATTATTATAAAAGAATTCTGGTGTCTAATAACGGTGAGTAAATTGGATTGTTTTACACCGTTCATTTTTTATAAAAAATATTTCCTCGTCAAAGCGTGGAATTTCTATGACATGAAGTAAAAAATAATTGTAAAAATATTCCGGTGTGAGCGGAGATAATGTGTGCTTCCCCCTTAATCAGGCTCTGTCCGTAATACTGTTTGTGCCCGCCTGTTATTCACGTCAGCCTTTTCATTTTGTAGTGTATTTTCTTTTATTTAATCATAATTACATTTGGAGAAAATTACTTTGTAGAAAATGTTGAGTGGTATGGAAAAAGGAGCAGGTGCTAACAATACTACGAAACATTAATTGGAATGTATGAAGGTATAAATACAACCATAGCCTCCTAAACTAGATGCCTTCCGCGTTGTTCGGAAACTTGGCAACAGTTCAATCGGTAGACAGCGCCACCTGGTATATATTGCACGACATTTTTTTTTTAACAGCCACCAAAATTTTTTAAAAGTGGGATTTGATATACATAAAAAAGCTAATCGAATAGAAGAAACGTCGATTATATATATCATATATCATTTCTTAAAATTATTGGTGACAGTTGAATAAAAAAGTCGCGCAATCTGTACCAGATGTCGCTGTCTACCGCTTGAACTGTTGCCAATTTTTCGAGCCACATGGAATGCATCTAGTTTAAGAGGCTATGATACAACATAGGTGCCGGCATTTAAATTTATTCCGGAGCACTTTTATCTCTACCTTTAATTTCGTACCATTTTATTTATAAAATAATTTTCTTCAATAAATAACTACGATAAAATTATAAAAAAAAAAAAAAAAAAAAAAAAAAAAAAACTCTTAAAATAAATGCGAGGTGAAAATAAAGTTGAGGCTGAAAATACTCCCGAATAAACTAAAATTTTGGCAACCTTGATAAAATATGTAGAACTAAAGAAAAATACCGTTATTTTCGCCTAACATAAGTTAAATTTAAGCGATACTAAGCAAGTATTCAACAATTAATTAATGAAGAAAATCAATACAAATATTTCACTGGTTACCAAACAAATTAAAATTTTCCCTTCTCTCTTTAAATTATGCAATAGTAAAGCTTTTATTAGATTTTTATTTATTTATTTATTTATTTTTTATTTTTTTAAGCCAAAAGTTATTTGTTTGTTAAACTTTTCTCAGTTCAATATCAAACAAAGAAATAATGAACAATATATTTCAGTTCAGAAGTATCCAACCCTTTTTTTTATTTTATTTTTTTTTTAATTAAACATTTTTCCTATTTAGTAAAAAGAAGAATATTTTAAGTAAAAAAATTTTAAGATATTAACTTTTAAATATGAAACGATTTTAATTTAAATGCTACTAGAATTAATACTTTTAAGTATGAAACTATTTCAATTTAAATACTACTAGAATTATTACTTAACTTAATTTAATGCAGATTCTGCATCAATTATTATTATTTTAGCATGCATAACCATAAATTTAAATGCTTCTCATTTATAAAATTTACAACATTTATTAATTTACAAAACTCTAAAAATAAAAGAATAAATAAAGTAGATTAAAATACAAGTAGAGCACAAAACACATAAATACATCAGTTAAAATAGCCTGAAACATGTATTCCCCATTATATTCATAGATATTCATATAGTTCTTACGGATTATAAACAAAACAGAAAAATTTTTCTTCAACATTAAATCTATGCTCTCGTTTAATTGCAATAAATTTTAAATATAATATATTAAAAAAGCACATGAAAGTAATTAAAAACTTGAAGTGACTACTCTTCAGTATCAAAAATAGTTAATATTTAATTATTGTGGTAAAGAAAAGAAAAGCTTTAATTAACATTAAAATAACAACTACATTTTTAATTAGGATGAAAGCGAAAACAACGCTAAAAACACAAGAATTTCAGATAATTTTAAGCAAACGAATTTGGCGTACAAAAATATATAAAAAACTATATTTGTAAATACTGAAGTATGACGTATTCTTTCCACATTAATCATTATTTAAATAGCTTTCTCCTTGACGAAAGTTATGGCTTTTCAGTATTATATGTAATTTATGACAAAAGTGGAACAGAATATTTAGTTCAGAAAATATAATGGTACATAAAAGTTTTCTAACGAAGTCATATCAAGTTATTTTACTGAGCGATAAAAATTGTGCTTATTTTAAAATTTCAGTCATCTGTAAAATTTGTTATTTCCTTTCTATACAGAATTTAATAACTTAATCATAGTTTCGAAAAGGTATTTTCCAAAGAGAATTAAAGGATTTTAGCAATGAGATTAAGAATTTAATAGAAAGTGTCTCCTTAAGAACTTCATAGATTACAAGGATTAAGAATGTACTTAAAATTCCTGAAGTTAAAGTAATTGACATTATAGAAGTAAGTATTTTCTTAAAATGATCTATGATTTCAAACATAAAAGAAACTTGTAAAAGAATTATTTAACTAATTATAATTAAAGAGTACCTGAAAAATGAAAATAATACATTAAAGCTCACTTTAGTGAGTTTTATGTTAATGTTAAAGATTGTATAAATAATTGTAGAGAAACAGGGTAATAAAACAAAACATTCCTTCAATTTGTTAGTATTTTATTTGTTAACCACAAGATACTATTGAATAAAAAAAAAAAATAATTTAATCTAGCTACAAAAATATAAGCAGTGGAAAATTCTTGAAAACATCGGTAAACTAATATTTTGGCCGTCACAAAAACATAGCAGCCAATTTGTACGTTTTTTTTTTTTTTTTTTTTTTTTTTGCGACCGGAAATTTTTTATAAAAAATTTAATAAGTTTCTAAGCAGTTTTCTGTAATTGATGAAATTTTTAGCCAAGAAATACTGGTGTTAAAAAACCGCACAACGTGGCACCTATGCTAAAGTTTCTTGTTTACAATTTTATATTACAGCGCAACATAAATAATGGATTTGTCAACTTTCCGTAAATTTCTTTTTACCCGCCCTTTTTATACAATACTTTTTATTATCAAATATTTAATTATGATTAAATAAGAAGAAAACTACAGACCAAAAATATTTGTGTTAAAAAAAAAAAAAAAAAAAAAAAAGCTGTTACTAAACATTTTACAGAATAAATTTAAAAGTTGTCAACTCTGAAACAAATAGTATTTTCCCCAAACTTCACAGGATAAATGTTTTTGATTTGCAGTTTGGGGCAATTTAATTAACTTATGCTGAGATGCAGCCACGTGAAAAATCACCGAAGGTGAGTTGTAGCACCGCGACCTGTCGGCCGATATAAACTGAAATATTAGTTTGGGTTATTTTTCATAAAGGCCATTTCAGCTATCAAGTTTTGTTCATTTTCTGAAGCATTTGTCAATACGGGCAAAATATAATAATCAAAAACTTTTCTTTTCAATCAAATTTCGATGTAGCTTTTGAATACAGCGTTATTGCTTCCAAATGCGCCCCATGCAAGTTTAACTCGGTTGTTAATTTCTTCCATGAAGTTCCCGTTCGCCGTAATGACTTGAGATAAGTATAACTGCATACCGTTTCTAATTAATCAATATCAACAGTGATCGTGAAAGGTGAAACAAAGGAATCTGATATGCCGAGGTTCATTTACTAAGGCTTTACCGATGATTATTTTCATTCCAACGAGCTTATAATATATAATATATATAAAATGGCGTCTATGTACATAGAGACATAAAAATAAATAAATAAATAAATCTACTAAATACAAAAGGTTTTTCCTTCCCAAAATTCGATGAAGAGTTTTTTTAATTATTTACCCATTAATAACTGTTTATGAAATGAGTATATCGCACATTTCTTTAATATATATAAAAAAATGGATTTATTTAAAATAAAAAGTTATATTAAATTCATTATTACAATCTCTTCTATTTTTAAACAATTTATAAAAAATTATATAGGAAAACTGTACTAGTATTTGTTTAAAATAATACTACATGATTCGTTTATTAAAAAACTATACTGTATTTGTTTTCTTTAGTTTGTAGAAAACAAATTCCAAAATAAAAAGTTTTCAAACTGTGATTAATTGTTATGAAACAAAAAGTATTCTTATATATTAAAACACTACAACTAGAGCATTTCTATTTATGTGTTTCTTTTTTATTTTCAAGATAATTTATTACATACATTTTTAAAAGAAGAAAAATTTTATGGGTTTTCTATAAATTTTTGAAACTTTCAATCGAAATAAACAAGGGGTAATTACAAGATATTATTGAAGAAATTTAGCATTTTAACTTTGAGAAAAGTTAACGTATTCGAATTTTAAAAAAATGTGACAAACAACATAATTTTTGTTTTCAAAATTAGAAATTTATTTTAGAAAAAATTTGTAACAGATGAAAAACATAACTTCTCATTGTATTTCTCGTTGATGAAAAAAAAAAAAAAAAAGACAAAAATATTTCTTGTTTTTCCAATATAAATGCAGTACTTAAAAAAAACATTTTTAGAAATGTTTACCTTTAATCAATAACTTATTTAAATTTTTAAATGATTATACATGTGAAATGCTATCTCACAAGTTATAGAACACTTCAAAAAAGAGATAATACTTTATGGTGATATTAAGTGAAATGAAAAAAATATTGCATTACACATTTTTAGTCGATTAAAACTTTTTAAATAAGACGCTTTTAACGAAAAGTGAATTTTTAACAATTTGCGTAAACGTATTTGCAGAAATAAAGTAATGTACAGAAATGTATATAAAGTAAAACTGATTCAATATAATTAAATTGTCTGTGATCATTATATTTATTCATTTATTTTTATTGTTTTTCTTTCTTTATTTTTTCCCCTACTATCATTCTTTTCTACTTACGTTTTTCTTTTTCCTCCCATTTTCTGCAGACTCTCTATCTCTCTCTGCTTTTTTTTTTTTTTTTTTCTTTTTTCACTTCTATTTATTTTTGTCAATGTGTAATATATGTCATGCTGGATAATTTCCTATTTCTGATATGTGTGAATAAATTATAGTTTACATTAATAGTAAATCTATGTCAAATAAGGATAGATTAAACCACAAAACAGTTAAAAATAAAAAATAAAGGAATTATGAAAGAAATATTTAAGAGTGTTAAACAAACTCTAATTTGGAACTGACAAAAATTTATTAAGAAATGACTTCTTTTTCAGCAGTTACAAGATGGCGGCAGGCGCTCTTTTTTCCCTGACTCTTGCACCAGTATATTTATATAATAATTTTTTACTTAACAAATGATGGAAATGTGCTATTAAGAATCTCGAAAGAAAAATACTGGTGAAAAATTTGACCTGTCGCCACCCTGTGTTAGTGATTCAAATATAATCAAAATATTATTTTTTCCTTTAAACCTTTTACTTAACAGAAAACTTTACTGAAAATGATTATATTAGGTTTAAATTTATATTAAATTTTTAAAACCTAATTCCTTGATGATTTTTTCTGTTTTCATAAAAGATAACCATTTAATTATAAAGTACTGTTTACAGGATAAAATAATTCAAAAATAAACTTATATATAAACAAGTGCTCATTTAATTCTAAATGCATACATGTATAGTTTCTTAACACTTTCGCGACAGCATGTTTTTTTTTTTTTTTTTTTTTTTTTTTTTTTTTTTTTTTTGACAGTAAGGTCCGCTTGTGGGCGTTGTTCTCTCAAGATAAAATATTTCAGAACAAAATTTTATGCATTAACATTTATATTACAAATGGATATACATTATAATTATATTCTTCCTAATCAATGTATTTGTATCCATAGCATATTTCATCACAAAAATGTGAATATTGGGTACATACTTAAAAAATATGTGACATACAAATTACGAAAGAAACTCCCACTGGCTGAGTTACACATTTTCAAATAACGTGAATCTACGTCAGCGGACGCGAAAGTGTTAATTTAACACATTTAAAGTCACCCTATTTTTCTAAAAATAAATAAATAAATAATAAATAAACTACTTTAAAAATTTCTTTATATGTATAAAGACTAAAATTCTTCAATAAGATAAAGAAATCTTTTTTTAATAGTGGTCTTCAGAAGCGCTATGATTAGCAGACGTGACAATTTGCCGGATTTACCAGTAATTTTTTATAGAAATATCCACTATAAATTTTTGTGAAAAATGTGGTTATTAAATAAGCTGAGGTAAACTTTAAAAGAATAATGGTATGAATTTGCCAAATTGGTTGACAGCTCTGAATCATTTATGCGTATGATATAAATTAGAGGTACAGGGATGGAACACGGGCGCAGAATTCATACCGGTATTTCTTTAAGAAATTTCTCTACCTATAATATCGTTGATTTAAGAAGTAGAAACTTTTGTTACATTGATAGTGGTATGAGTTATTCGCCCGTATTCCATCCCTGTCATTAGTAGTCTGTTAAACGGTTTTAGTGTTCCACAGAAAAATCTAGTATTTTATCCGTTATTAGCAATGACACTGGTTGTTTATTTCGATATTAACTTCAAAATTCCCTGAAGTTTTTATATTTATACAAAAGTTTTCATTTAAAGAAGTCCTTCCTTAAGCATTAATAAAAGAAGAATTCATAACAGTTTGTATAATATACTCAGAAATAATAACTGTGATGCATTAAATTATCATGCTCTTCAAAATTCTAATTAATATTCTGTATTATTTTTACGAGGCTTTTTTTTTTTCCCGCCAGCCTATTTTTAGAGTATTTTTCTTTTCGATTTAATCGCAATTACATCTGGTAAGAATTCCTCTAAAAATAGAGAGGTTCAGAAAAGGGGCGGGTACTAACAATATTATGGAATATTAACTAGTCAGGTATGAAATTATGAATCATTCCCAAATTAACCTTTTAACGTGTCGTGCAGTGTTACCAGATTGAGCGACTTTTTTTATTCAATTGCCACCAATATTTTCAGAAGTGGTATTTGATATAGATTAAAGGCAAATCGATTGGAAAAATCGTCGATTATATATAACAAATATCGCTTCTCAAAATTATTGGTGAATACTGAGTAAAAAAGTCGCGAGGTTTGGCAGCACTGGTGTCGTGGTCACAATAATTTAATCACGAGCTTTTTTACCAACAAAATCATTATTTCGTAAAGGGTGAAATCTTAGAAATCTGCTTTACTATGCCTGTCATTTTACTCTGTAAAAATATACGAAAGAACAAAGTGTTCCACTTCGTTTTGATTATTATTGTCATTTTTTTTTCTAAAACGCTGTAGTAATTTTACATCAGAAATGGGTGCTAGGATTATATTTGCCAACTTAGCACCTTTTGGCTAACGGAAAATTTTATTCTAGTTTATTTTTTTTTTTACTTTATTAGTGAAAACCGTTACATTTTCCTGGTTAAATAAAATAAATATTTCTATTAAATTTTAGCCAAAAGTTACTAAGTTGGAAACTATAGCTAGGATTAAAAGCAGTAGACGTAAAAAAGTGGCCTACCACGCCTTTCTCCATGAAAAAAGACGAATCCGTCCGAGCTCATTTATTTTTCGTTGTTTTGTTTGTTAAGTTGCAACAGCTGGCAATACTCCTTTTTCTTAAATGCAGGGATGGAACACGGGCGCAGAATTCATACCAGAATCCGTTTAAGAAATTTCTCGACCTATAATATCGCTGATTTAAGAAGTAGAAAATTTTCTTACATTGATAGTGGTATGAATTCTGCGCCCGTGTTCCATCCCTGTAAATGCTATTTTTTTTTTTTTTTTTTGTAAAATTATCATCATGTTATTTAATGACTGAATCATCATTATTCTATAAGGCATATATTTGAGTTCAAAATTATTGAAAGTCAAAAAATCGGAGGAATATCAATTTTTCGGTTGAAAACTCCGAATAATTTCATTTTTAAGGTTAAAAAAAAATACTTGATTATCAACATCTCAGTAAATTATCATTCAAACAGGATAAAGAATACAGTAAATTGACTAAACAATATTAATGAACTTACCTAATTACAGAAATCAGATAAAACTTTCAAATAAGACTCACCTGGACGAAAGAAATATTAATTAATATTCACATTCATTTGATTTTTAATAATTACAATAACTAACTCTATCAAAATTATTTGCCTTAGAAATAAAATAATCGTTATATTTAAAATCAATTAAGATTTAGTTTTATTGTTTCGGATAAACATGCATTTTTTCCTATTTGCGATTGGAAACATTTAATAAACAAACTCAGAAAAATAAATTGTTTATTGAGTAACTAAACAATTTCCTGACTCATGCTAAACGAAACAGAATTTTCTAAATTATGTTTACACTAGAAGTTTAGAAATACTTTTCTCACCTTCCAAACATTAGTTGATTCGCTCCAAGAAACTTCTTTTACTGAATCAACAAATTTTATTTGTCGATTTTGCGCAAGTTTGTTTGTTCAAGCTAGATTTCATTGCTTTAAAAAAGATAACGTAAGAAATTACATTTAATTTTAACATCAAATACTTGTTAAAACGTTTTATTATAACATTAAATTTTTGAATAGAGATGTATAGTTTTTGTTTGTACCTCATGAAATTAATGGTTTCCCTACATTATTCATAAATGACTGTACTAATAAATAAAATAAATATTTAATTACTTAAATAAATTATGTTGTATATTTAAATAATTAGATTTATTTTACTTTGCATTTTATGTTCATATTTCCTATATTTATACAAAGTGATAATTTCTAAGCACTTTGTTTTTAAATTTACAATTTATTTAAACGTTTATAGGTTGTTAAATAAGATATCATGACATATGTACCATAGCACACTTACATACACAACTTGGTAAATAATAAGAATTGAATGCGGTGGGATTTTATACGGCCATCAGTACATAAAAATCGATAAAAGATAAAGAGATCGAAAAAATAAAGAACATATTTGTTTTTCTTTACTTAGTTCTTTTTTTATGATTAGTGGTACAATGATAGAGTTACACATAAATAAAGTTACTTATAATACAGATGAAAATCATAAAAAAATAGCAATCAAAAACAGCCACAGAATGCTATAAAATTGATTCTTGAAGAGAAACTTTTCCATGAAACATCCAATCTTATGTTTCGAATCCAATGTGAAATACGTATGTTTACTTATTATAATTAGCTTAAATATTCGTTACACAAATTCGAAAAATACTTTAAGCTTTTAATTCTAAAACTATTTTAAAATATAGTTAGAAGATAAAACATTATATAAAACGAAGAACTATTTTAAAATATTTCTGCTCAAATTGCGAAAATCTTAACAGCATGGCAATAAGGAAATTAACACAAACACTTTCAAGTATTTATAAATACTTGAAAGTGTTTGTGTTAATTTTCTTAAATTGCGCGAATTATAATTCGCGCAATTTAAGATTTAAATATGACGAAGAAAGAGAGTTATGAAAATAAAACTATAAAATGTAAAAATGTACAAAATTTGTTTTGGACTGAATTTTTTCAGCCCAGCTACTTCTTTGATGATAAAGGCTTTGATGAAAATAAATAACACCCACAGGCGGACCTTACTGTGAAAAAGACAAAAACACGCGGTCACGAAAGTGTAAATTTTAATACCATACCTCGTAATATTCCATCTCACAGTATCCGAAGATAAGATGGACTTCGAACATTGTGGGACGGAGGCACACGCATCTTCCTCTGCACAAACACAATATTGCCAGACTTTGCGACTTTTTTACTCGCAGAGCTGCCAACCTAATCCAGAGGATTCCTAGTACCGCCCCTTTTCCCACACCACTTAATTTTTAGAGACGCTTAAAATGTATTTACGGTGAATTAAAAAGAAAAATGCTTTAAAAAAGACTGCTATGGTAAAAAGGGCATTTGTAACAATCCTCCGGGTTAGGTTGGCAGCTCTGTACTCGACATTATTTTGTAAGGCAGTCAGGCAACAATGGGTGAGGTGCATTCATTTCATAACGGAAATTTCATTAAATAGAATATAATGTCGTATAAAACAATATCGACAAAAAGTCGCAAAGTCTGGCAACACTGCATAAAGATTAAAACTGAACAAGGTGGGATGTTCTGAAAATTAATTTAACTACAAAGGGGGAACCGAAAACATACAAGTAAAGTAATTGGTAAAGTTCCATATAAATATTGTTAAATAAATATTTCTGGTGTCATTTATTAATTGAAACAGACAAAACTTTCCGGTGTATCGGGAAATTTTAATGAAATTGTACACAATATTTCTGCATCAGCTTTCGGTGATTAAGTAAAATAATATTGTCTATTTAAATTTACTGGTAACCAAAACGCGAAAGAAATAGTAACTATGTATGTGCATATATATATAAATATACACAGTGAAAAAACGCGAGTAAATTTAATATGCAATTAAATAGTTATAAAAAAAAGTATAATTTATAGCTGTAAAAGTGACTATATATATAAAATATAAACGAAGAGACAGGTAGAATGTTGCTAGATTAAAATATAATACCTTTTAACAAATCAATTAAAAGGACAAATGGTATACTTATTCTTTAAAGTCCCTAAAAACCGTCGCCAAGTGTGCTTTTAAAAACTATTAGCTTTCAAATAATTTTAACTTGAATTTATGATACGATTTTTAAACTGAAAATAATCACACAAAAAAGTGAAAGGAAATTGAAACTGTGTAACATAATTGCAGTAAACAGGAATAATATTTTCTTACAGGTAATACGCACAATCACTATATTATAAATATACGGTTATTTACACATTTTATTAACATAATTGCAAATTTTTCTTGTTTATCCTGAAGATCATTGCCAATAATATTAATAGAAATTTTTAGTAACCGTTTTCTATCAATTATGCGCTATTGAAAAACACTGTTTCGAAATAAAGATGGTTATTAAAAAAGAAAAAAAAAAAAAAAAACCTTAAAGTTGTCAACTATGTATAACGAATTGTCACTCTGTAAATTGCATGAAAAATTAATGATTGCTACAAATTTTGAATGATTTAATTACCATCTGTTACATAAAATTATTCTATAGTACAAGTGAAATGAGAAGAATAGATCAATAACTGTAGTTTTGTGATTACCGAAAAAAACAAACAAAAAAACAATATATATATATATATATATATATATATATATATATAACTTTTTTTTTTTTTTTTTTTTTTAATGCGTTAAAAGTTTTGTTTTATTAACTGTATACAGAAAATAAGATAATTATTATGAAAAAAATAGACGAAGGTAAACTAAACGTGTATGAAAATTTACACGTGACAGGGAAAAAGTTAAAAAATACGTACATAACAAACAAAAATTGTTATGGAATTTGTATAAAAATTCTCCCTGTAATAGAATGTGCTGATAAAAAAGTTCAATCAATACTCGTATATGTATTTGCTACCTACAGTAGCTTGTTTGTTAGTAAAGAATATTTCTTTTTCGATGAATCCTTTTTAGCTTTTAAAGCGTAACTTCAAATTACGACAAATTAGTCGTTTAGGCATACTCGTTACGACTTTAGACATAAGGTCACATAAATTAAATTCCTTTCGTAGCTTTAGTTTAGAAATTTGCCGGCAGCAAATGTACCGTAGCTAATTATTTGGCTGATTAAACGATACTCCCGCAAGTAAAATTTTATCAGCAAAGGATCTAAGGGAAATTTTTGCTGTTTCTTTTGCAATTATCATGCATGATTGCTAAAAAGCAATTTTTGTATGCATTGCTATTTGTAAGAATAACTTTTAAATATCTGTATAGCGTAAAATTTCAGTTTTAAGCATTTGCATAACATACATGTTTCATCAAGTAAATAATGAATGGTAAAATGTGTATATTTTTCAGACGATATGTTCATATAAAAATGCATATTATTTCAATTAATAGGCGATTATAAAGAAATACAGTGTAATACAGAACACTTGGGTTATTCCATACAAATTCAAGGAAGTGTGTTGCTCGACTATTATATATATATATATACTTGTGTTCCTTGTAGGCACATATGAGAGATATTCAAAACAACTTTTATTTTTTTCTGCTATTAACCTGGGATTTTATACAGGTCATCAAGAGTCGTTTTCCTGGTCACAAATGACCTTATTAATTACATTTTGGTACAAATCTCTTTGAATTATATTTATGAGTGCTAATTTCAAATATTAGTATCAAAGTACATAAGGTAAAGTTGTCCCATGCTTAGCTATAACTGCTGGAACTTAATAACTAAAATAATTAAAATAAGTCAAACTTCAAGGTCAAATGTAAAATTTTTATTAATTTCGATAGTGAATAACTTTTCTAGGGAAAGAAACCACAAAATAAAATATTACAAAAATTAATCTCTGGAATCCGACTAATGAGAAAATGTAATTGTAATTGTGTGGTTTTTAACACTTTAGAGTGTACAGGTCCCCGAAAAGTCAGAAAAATGTCAAAAATGACATTTTAAGACCACCATGAACTGAAAAGAGATGAAAAAAAAATCTTGAAAATTTATTAATATATTAAAGTATTATATATACGCTGCGTGTATTGTTTTGTGGTTTTGAATTTTTTCTTAAAAAGTAAAATAGTCCGTAATTGTTTACAGAAATAAATGATCAAAATTTTTTAATGATTTTCATAAATCTATTAAAGTAAATTTGCATTATTATAAAGCATATTTTATTGAAATGAAGTTAATCTGTAATTATTTAATTCAATGTTTAATTATTTTAATGCGCATCAATGAGCCGAACTATGCAATTTAAAAAACAATATTTATTATTATTATTATTTATTTTAGCCCCTTTTGGTTTATGGAGGTCTTGAAATGCCATTTCTATCCAATTTTCTGAATTTTCGAGGACGTGTAAACTGTAAAGGATTTTAAACTACACAGTTATCAAATTTTTTCATGAATGTTATTTCAGAGGTTATTTCTTTATATATCGGTTATTTTTTTATTGATCGGTTTTGTTCCCTAGATGTGTTATTCAATATCGAAAGTGCCAAAAAATTTTATGTTTTGCCTTGAACTTTGACCAACTATAATTATTTTAGTTATTAAGTTACAGCAGTATGGGACCATATAACCATGAGACACATTTACCTTATGCACGTCGATACTAACATTTAGCTTAATTATTTCAATCTCAAAACATTTTGTCGTCTTTGGTGTTTGTTTACTTTTTCCGTCATACACCAGTAGTTTGCAGCAGTATTGCCAGATTGCGCGAATTTTATTTAAATTTCACCAATAATTTTGAGAAGTGATGCTTGATATACATAATAGACGATTAATCGTCGATTATATACATTAAATATCGCTTCTCAAAATTATTAGTGACTGTTGAATAAAAAAGTCGCCCAATCTGGCAACAACGGTTTGCAGTGTTGCCAAATTTACGGACATTTTTACTCTCTAATCACTAGTGGTTTTAAGGAGTGATATATGATATACATAATAGACATAGGCGAATAAACCTCACAGTGATTATGCAAACGTTACAATTTGTGGTAGATTTTGAATAAAAAAGATCTTAAATATGGCAACAAACGTAGTTTAGTATAGTTTAGTACAAGTTCTTAAGAACTTTCGTGAATAATTTAACTGTTTAAATTAATTAATTAAATTATTTTTCAGTTTTTGCTAGATGTTGTGTTAATACATACATGAATTATACTAATACATAGATCAAATATGCATAGATTATCAAATATATATAAAATTTTTTACTAGATCTGATAGACACGCCTACCACAGAAGAAGTAAAATGATAACCCTCCTAGAATACTACACATCATTACTGTAAACGAAGGTAGCTTACCCTGTACATATGAAATATAACATTTGAGAAAAATATGTTTATTTATGATTATTACTGTATTCTAAAGAAACAATTTCTAATTTCTTCGACTTTTGAAAACAGTTCCCATATTACAACATCTTATAAATCTAAACATGCAATCTGAAAAATTAAAAACATAAATAGCTATCTTTAATCACCACAGAATTTATCTAATAGAACTGTCATCGTCTACAAATAATTCTGTGAAAGAAATATTCAAATAATTGCAATAATAAAACATCACTGACATAGTTGACGCTGATTGTGCTTAAAATGAAAAGAGAAAAAAAAATCGACCAATTTTTCTGAATTCAGATTATTGGATGGCATTCTTAGTCACGAATAGCCGCTGGGAAAGAATAATATTTAATTTTTTTTTCTTTATTCTGTAGTATTCATGTAGAGTACGTTTATTTCGTGTGTAATTTAAATACGAAATTTTACAGTGTTTGTTTATTTATTTATTTTTTCGTATAATGTAATTCGTATGATTTGCGCATTCTATAATATAGATTTTTAAAACATAAACAAGTGGATAAAAATGTAATAAATTTCAGTGCTATTCTAATTAGTCACGACTTACATCTACGTAGCTGCCAATATTTTAATTTATTCCGGAGTATTTTTAGCCCCGCCTCCATTTCGCACCACTTTATTTATACATTTTTTCTTCTCTAATATATAACACCGATAAAATAAGAAAAAAATTCTCTTAAAAAATAAGTGGTACGAAATAAAGGTGGGGCTAAAAAATACCATGGAATAAATTAAAATGTTGGCAGATATGCATTTATTCATTATATCAGTCTCGTATTTAGTTCAAAGTTTTCCTTCATACATAATCATGTTTTCCAGCCAGACGAAACATATTAATTTTATCCAAAGTACGATGGCAGATTGTAAGTTTATGTGAGTGATGCACACCTGGTAATACTCACAGAGCTGCCAACCTAATCCGGCAAATTGTTAGTACCGCTCCTTTTCTACACCAGTTAATTTTTTGAATATTTGTTTTCTTCATTCATCGTAAATATATTTGAAAAGAATTACTCTAAAAAGTAAGTGGTGTAGGAAAAGGGGCGGTACTAACAATTTGCCGACTTTGGTTGGCAGCTGTGTACTTATAATTTTTTCCAGAGTGCTGTTAGCCCGCCCTATTTTCACATCACTATGATTAATCAGAATTTTTCTTCAATATATAATTACAGTTATATAAGAAGAAAAATGCTTTTAAACTGCACTGGCGTGAGAAAAGGGCGGGACAAACAGTACTCTGGAATAAATTATAAATATTACCAGGTATGGTGATGTTTCAAATATTTCCAGAATGAAATTAATTAAATTCTTCTACTTTTTAATTTTGTTTACTGTAGATACATACAGAAGATCATTAAATTATTATATGACAAGTTTTAGTGTGATAAGTTTTTCTTATTACGTTTTTATATTTAATTTGTCTTAAATTTTCCAAAAATACAGTACAAATTTTTAATTTAATTGAATTGAGTCGTTGGATATAACTGAAGATAAATTTATATACATGTTTTATGTTCATTATTTCAACAAATTTAATTCAAATTCACAGTGTCTTTGTCGCAGAAATATTTACAAAATCTAAATAGGTCTATGAATCCAAAACAAGGACCCATGCATTTTCAAAACGAAAAAAGAACAATGAAGATGAAATATACATTAGAAAACCTTCATCTTTATGTCTGCAAAATTTGCCATGTTTGGTTCACATCGTCGGTTGACTGTCAGGATTTTCGAAGAAGATTTGAATTAACATCACACATTCATTTTTCAAGAGCAAATGGGCGTTGCATCGCATTAGTATTGCATAATAATTTAAGTAACCCAGCTTTTGTGAATTAGAAATATTCACCCGGTTCCTCAGCCTTTTTATTAAAACTTTCGCGACCGTATGTTTTTGCCTTTCTGACAGTAAGGTCAGCCTGTGGACGTTACTCTCCCAAGTTACAGTTTTTCAGAACAAAATTTACTGAATTCACATTTATATTACAAATGGATATACATTATAATCATACTCTCTCTAATCAAAGTATTTGTATCCATAGTATATTGATTGTACAAATATGAATATTATGTATATTTCTAAGAAACAAATAACATACCAATTGCGAAAGAAACGCCGCCCACTGGTGGAGTTACAGATTTTCAAATGGCGTGATCTACATCAGTGGTCGCGAATGTGTTAATCTGACTTCACCCTTTTGCCTTTTTTTACTTTTAGCGATTGAAAATTTAGCCCATGGTACGTCATTTTGGGACACACAAAAACATTGAAAAAAATTCAATCGACTAGCTGAAAGCTATACCATGCTTACCTCTAGGTTATTTTTTATAATAATAATTTTTTAAGCATAACAATAAAAATAGCTTTTCTTCTTCTTCTTCTTTTTTCTTTTTTAAAGGGAAAGGGTAATAAATAAATATAAAACAAATATAAACGAATTTTACAAAACAATTTTTAACTATATCTAAAAAATAAAGGTGTTACAAACTAAAAACGCTGTTAACTAAAAAATTTATGGATTGAGAATTTTTTTTTAAAAAAACCTCGATGATGTCCAGATCCATTGAAGAGTTAAAGGTGCAAAAACGATGAAAATCAAAACTGGTTTTTAATAAATATTAAATTATAACGCTATTCTTGCTGTTTGAAAAAGATGAATACCCATGCCAGAAAATTGCAAAGTTTACCTTGCGTTAATTTCTCAATAAAGAAATTGCTCTTCAAGAAACACTTCATAAGTACAAAATTCTTCCTCAAATAATAATAATTGTAATAGTAAAATTCGTACTAGTTAATGTACTTGTACGCACATGTTTATATCAGCTATAATATTTTACATTTTTATATTGCCTTTTTAATTTTATATTGTTTTATAATTGATCACACTTCTGAACACCACGAAAAATTTCTTATGGTCATACAGAGTTCTCACACTGATGAGTAATTTCACGTTAGATGGTAATGTCAATCACGCACAAAGATGACATTTCTACTTATTTCTTTCTGCTACTTTTACAACAAATATATATTTATCGTACATTTACAGCATTTCCCCATGGATATTTTGGAGCTTAGAAGCACCTGTAGACAATGCCAGGAATCTTTTACTGCATAATAGACTGAGAAAATCATGAAAATCATGAGCAAATCAGGAACTGAATTTTCTGACAAAGTGGAAAAAACAAAAAAATCATGCATTTGATGATATATAGTGTAACCACGTTCCGTAAGACTAGCAGTGAAGACGAGTCCAATAGCTTGGAGGGGCGCCTTGGCAAACATCCAAGTATTTGACGCTCTTTTATCCCTTATTTTCTCTCAGTCAGCTTACTATCACCCCGATTTTAATACTGGATTCGTTACTAAGTCAGTAATTGCGCAGAGGCACCCATGGTTTCAAAAAATTTTAGTTGAAGAATATCTTCAATTTCTTTCAAAGAATTTATATTACGAGCTTATACTGACATATAAAGCAATATTTTTATATGAATGAAAATGAAAATTTTGTTAGAAAATATTGGTGAATAAGGTAAGACTGAATGTGTGGCTGATTTGCGTAGGAGGACTGATATAAGGAGAGTTGGAAAACGAGACATACGAGGGCTGTTCAAAAAGTATAGAACCTTATGTTTTCTCGCGTAAACCAATGAAACGAGAGACTTTCTTAAGTGTAGATGTAGATGGGATAATCATGCGCAGTCGTGAATATTTTTCCCGCCCGCACAAAGATGGCATTTGGTCATCAAGTGAAGACGTGTAGTCAGCGGTCGTCGGTTTTTAGTTGTTGTAAAATGAGAGAAAAACTTGAGAAGCGATATTGCATCAAATTTTACCAAAAGCTTGTCTATACCCCAGCGGAAACCATTCGTAAGTTTCAACAGGCTTTCAGGACGATGACACCTCCCGCAGAAAAAAAGTAGTACAAGCGCTTCAAAGATGGCCGCACACCAGTGGACATGTTCACCATTTTCCTTGACTTCCGCGGTGTAGTACATCATGAGGCCGTGGTAGCCTGGTCGGTAAGAGCAGCGCGTTCGTGATCGAAAGATTGCGGGTTCGGTCCTCGAGCCGACCGAAGACCGTCGTGTACGCTAATGGCGACTGCTGCACGTTAAATTCCGTCGTGCTCGCAAAGTCCTCCAAGTTCCCATCAAAAATTATACCTCTGGGGGTAGCGGAACATGGGTTTAACTCGCTCTGATCCGGATCAATATTCGAGTTCCTGTTGTTTGGCTGGTGCTGCCATCTGTCACCAGCTTCTGGAGCTAAAGACGTACTTCCTCCCTATGAGGCGCTCCTAAATAACGGAAGACGCACCCCTCATGCCTAAAAAAAAAAAAAAAAAAAAATATCCGGATAGTTCCACTACCGGGGCTCGGAATTTCCGAGTGGCATACGACAACAATAACAACAACAGTGCATCATGAACGTACACCACAAGGACACTACCACAAAAGAGTACTACCAGGAGGTCAGTCGTTTTCGTTATACAGTGCAGCATAAACAACAGGATATGTGGGCAGTGTAAATGTGGAAGCTCCATCATGATAACACATCTGCCCATTCTGCGCATTTGATTCAGAATTTCATCGACAAACACAATATTACTATGGTTCGTCAGGCTTCTTACTGACCCGACATGGCTCCCTGTGACTTTTGGCTATTTCCCAAGCTAAAAATTCCGCTAAAAGTCCGATTTGAGTCAAGAGAAGACACCATGCCGAATGTGACGGCATGGTTGCTTACCATTCAAAAACTGCGCTCCCGAGGTGTTTCTAACAATGACCGCTGGGCGAAGTGTGTGTATTACTAAGGTGGTCTTGAAGGGGATTAGTGATTTCGATTTCCAAATCAATAAATGTAATTTTGCCAACTAAAGTTTCGATACTTTTTGAACAGCCCTGGTATATCTTATAATTTTAAGAAATACCAAAACGATAAGTTTACTTAATATTACTTAAAGGTTACTTGAAGTTATATTAAAGTTTACTAAAGTTATATTAAAGTTATATCAAATATTACTTAATATTACTTTATGATTTATTTTACGTTAGGTTACTAGTTTTTACTCTATATATCTGCAATATTATACAACTTTCTCAAACCATACAAAAACTAAAATATTACAAATATATTAAATTTTCTATAGACATTTTTCACCTTATTAATTGCATAAAGCGAATTTAATATCGCTTATTTCTAAAAAGATATTACCCAAACCTATTGAGAGTAATTATAAAGTAGTTAACGATAGAAATATCCTTACAGCTCATTTTTTTTCTAAAACAAAAGATAAATTTATTAATAATTAATAAAGAGTTTTTTTTTTAAAGAAGAGGGTACGGTATTAATACTTCAGAGTATAACAAATCAACCCTTCAAGTGTTAATTATGAAAGTTAGTTATCTTTATTTATTCATTTTTTTCATCTCCCTTCGAAGTTACTAATTAATTTTTGTTAATTCCAGGTAAAGAGCTAAAATTATTCAGTTATATTCTTTTTAGAACTCTTTTCTCAGTAATAGTTACCCTCCAGTAAGAGATTCTTGTCATTTAGATAATGGTATGTTCTTTTTTTATTGTACGTGAAATCAGACACACACAAAAAAGCGTGACGTTTTATTAAAAGCGCATCTACTACAGATGGGCAGTGATTAATTAAAGATGAAGTTAAATAAAGAAGATAGTAATTTTGATAAAGAGAAACGAAGAAAAAGCAAACGAACCTTTAAGTTAGGAAATATGGGGAATATTTTTATAATATGTAAGACTTTGTTTTTATTTACATAAGTAAATAATTGTATTTTGGTAATGACCATCGTATAAAATGCTAAGAAACACATTTTTCACTAAAATAATTAATAAAAGTACAATTATGTATTGAAATAAAATGTACTGGAGTAACATAACTTAAGTGATACTATTCATTTGAAGTACACTTATATAATCATTAAAAAGTGAGACCCAATATCGAAAATAAATATGGATAAAATGCTCTGTCGTTCTTATATTATTTCATTTATAGGTTTATTTATTTATTCGAGAAAACAAAATTCAATTCTTTCTCTCGACAAGATATAAGTATGGGGGTACATACGTACTATCGTAACCATATTGGCGACAGTTTATTACACACAGTGTACAGATCTTAACGGTGGTTAATCATTGGCATGCGATTAAATTAATGTTTAGATGACGAAATCGATGCTTTTAAAATTTTTAATGATCTTTATCAAAATAATTCTAAACAATAATAAATCTGTCAAGGATAAATTATATGAGCTTATTGAATAATCAATTTTGAAAGATTCCTACATGCTGCTAAAAGCTTACAAAAAACGGAAAATAATGTAATCAGATTATAAATATTAAAATATGCTTGCCAGTTTAGCGCCTGAGACATTATGTAAAATCGGGTTGACAATGTGGTGAGTTATCCCGAAAGATGGCACGGTTGCGGTAGTACGTAAGTACCAACTATGGTATCATTATGGTAAGATTTACTATAGTACTTTCTTGGTTTTTTTCATATAAGTATTTTCGTGACTAATATGTTATGCAATGAAAAATATTTGTTAACGTTTGCGCTTGCGCTGGTAAAAATTATTTTGTAAAGATATCCATATTTTCTTTAAATAGTAAACATTTTAATAATCTGCTTACATTATGTTGCTTCTGCAACAACATGCAAAATATTTTTTTAAATGACATTGCATCTAATTGAAACCCCTAGATGTTATAATGAAATAAAGTACTTTTTTTCTTTTTTCAGTAAAAAAAAATCTTTGTATTTCTGTAAATATACATGCTATTCTTACAGAAATAAATGTGAATAGTTGCATTATATATCGTAATCATATACTATAGATACAACGCATTGCATGCCTTATTTTTAAATCGGGGTTCCCAAACATTATTATTTTTTCTTTAATTTGTTACTAATCGCCTTTTTTGTGAGAGAAACTGAAAAATAATTCTGACTTATTTTTTTCAAAAGCATGAAAATATTAAAATTAATACATACATTTAGTAATTTTCTATACATTTAGTAGTTTTTCTATATGTGCTTGGTGGTGATCATACATGCCAACCATCGCATTATGAAGCGTAAAATTTTCAGTACCTGCCTTTTGTTCACACCAGCCATTTTTTAGAATAATTTTATTCTTATTTAATCGTAACAATATTTGGAAAGAATTACTCTAAAAATAAAGTGGTGTGAAAAAAGGGGCGTTTTTCCAAGGGGCGTGAACAATTTTACGGTTATTAATGAGATGGTTGTCAGGTAAAGTGGTGATGGTAGTGGTGGGGGATTGCGGTGAGCTTGACATGTGCTTGTAATATTCATACAAATAAATAAATAAATAAAAATAAAAATACAGGCATGTCCTGTTTCAAAGTGCAAGCATAGTTGCCCATCCTATTAAGATTTTTTACACTAGAATTTCTAAATAAAAGAGTTTGCTCTATTTAAAAGCGAAAATGCCAAATTCTGCATTTTAAAAAAGACGGAGGTAAGACCAGGGATGGAACACGGGCGCAGAATTCATACCGGAATCTGTTTAAGAAATTTCTCCACCTATAATATCATTGATTCAAGAGGTAGAAAATTTTCTTACATTGATAGTGGTATGAATTCTGCGCCCGTGTTCCATCCCTGTAAGACTCTTAATTAATAATGTTAAAAGTCAAAGTGTCAGCAGTCACTTGTAAATGACTCAAATTTTTGACCGAATAATAGTAATTGCAAATTTAAAATATTAAAAATTTTATTAGTTAATTTTATAAATAAGAAAACTGTAGCTGTATTTAAGAATTATAAATCATCAAATCAATCATCATCAAATAAAAAAATAAAGAACTTTTATCTGAATGTCTGTCTACAACTCATGAGGGGAAAAAAATGTAAGTAATATTTTTAAACTATTATTTCGTAAAAATAATAACAATAATAATAATAATAAATTTCGTGAGAAGTTATGGGTAATTCCATGACAAAAGTTATTGTCGGTGGCACAGAAGGATGGAATTTCTGCTTTTCTTTCTGCACTTTTACTATACTAAAATTTTTATTGTAACGTTGCAGCAGTCGTTTCTATTTAAATAGGATGATGAACGTTGTTAACCCTTTGTGGTGCAAGATAGTTCGGATCATTTAAATTATACTGCCACCGGAATTCATGAACTAAATTAAACTAAAAGCAATTTTAAGGTGTAAAAATATCGGCCTTTTCTGCTATGTTATAAACGTGAATTTTTGCTAAAAAATTTCCGGGATAAAATTTTGCAGCTGGATCTTAAATTTTGCGTCCTCGCACCGAGGACAGCACGCGTTAAGGGGTTAAAAAATGTTGGTGGAAACAGAAATATCTGAGTGCATGGTTGGAACTACAAACATACAGAGATGCCAACATTTTAATTTATTCTGAAGCAATTTTAATCCCGCCATTATTTCATACCACTTATTTCTTAAGAGTATTTTTTTTCCTTATTTTACCGTAATTAAAGATTGGAGAAAAATATTCAATAAATAAAGTGATGCATGTGCATTAAAGGCGTGGATAAAAATGCTGTTTCCAGGGTGTCGATAGTCGACATTTTTTCCCTGATTCTTCCACCAGTAATATTTTTTCCGAATTTTTAGTAGAAAGGCTGCACAATTAATTATGTAACCAAATTACAAATATACTGAGAAAAATACGTTATGAATATAGTGGTAGAGGAATAAGGGAAAAAAATTTCGTCTGTCAACAACATGGTTTATGTAATATTAAAAAAAAAAAAAAACTATAGAAAATTTATTCATATGATGCATTTCTTATATCTTATTCAAAGTAAGCTTAAAACATATCCCTTATCCATATAACAAACAATAACTTTAAAATAAGATGCTAATGGACACGAATTTTATCGACAGTTTAAAACAAAGAAATTTCTCATTTGCTTTTCCCAATCTTAAATAAAGGTATAAAATAAATCTCGTAATGTACACCCGATACATCCTTTTTATATCCTCAATATTTTCAAAAGATAAAATAGAAGTTTTTAAAGCTCTCTTCTGCATTTCTCTAGTAAAGAGCATCGATAAATCATCCATCATATTTGTGCTGAAGCAAAAAGAAGAGACGAACAGAAAATTCTGGTATTTCAAAAGTATTTCTTGGTGAAGTAGCAATGCGTTTGTGAAATTTTAGAAAAGATGGGTAAGTTTAGAATTGTTACAAAAAAAAAAAAAAAACTGGTATCTTAGGACTATTACAAAATTATTTTTTTCTATATCTTTCTGTATTACACCATTTATTGTTTAACATGCATAAAAGTTTAATCATAGCTTCTCACAAAAGAGATTTTATATATAGAGTTTGACGCACTGTTAATGAACAGATGCTGACATGTAACCAAGGGAAAAATTACAGATAAAAAGCAATATCAGCGCCACCTCTAGGCCTATACACACCCAAATCAATTCAGTGTGAATTTTCATGATAGATGTTTCATGTATCAAGTTTAGTGCAATTATATGCCTTAGAAGTTTAGATTTAAATTTTCTTTTGACGGGGTACATTTCAGCACAACAACGTCTCCTGCCGGCCAATATGTACCAAATTTTATAGGCATAGTGTTTCATAATCGCCCCTTCATATACGAAGTTTTATGCAATTTCATGTAATGGAACCTGAGATATAGCATTTCCGTTTACGGAGAAAATTCCAGCATAGCAGCGTTACCTATAGACCGATATGCATCCAAATTGAATCAGCATGTTGTTTCATAATGACCCTCTTACATATCAAGTTTTGTTTGATTACACGCAATAGAACCTGATATAAAGCTTCCTCTTAAATGAGAGAATTCGCTTTTATAACAGCGGTACCTGTTAATAGATTTGCACCGAATGTTCATAACATTAATGTATGTCAAGGTGCAAACACATATAAATTCATATGACACTCTGTACAGTTGTTTTTGAATTACACTTGCCACAAAACTTTTGTCATACATACACACGCAGACAAGCATTTTCTAAAATTGATAAAATCGTGTTCTGGACTTCTCAAAACGTGTAAATATATCGAAAAATAGAAGTCTAAAATTTTTATAATACAGTACTTTCTTCTATTGAATATAGAAGAAAGTAGAAATCACCATTTTTTTACATTCTCTTATCCATATCTCTTTACCCATACTTGAGAAAGTATTGTTTTTGGGCCAAATTTTCAAAATTGAGTTTCTGTTATATTTACACGTTTTGAGGTGCCCTGAATCCAATAATCATGTTTTCAGCGGTTGGTATATGTGTGTGCCTGTGTATATATTTCTGTCTGTTGTAAGTAGTCTATTATAAACTTGATATTTTAAATGTGTATCATATAGGGATGCAACACAAAACTTTTCGTTGAGATCCAGTAAATGATTCGTGTACAGGGACATTCAAGCGCATTCAAATATATTATGTCTATGGGGAAATTACTAATGAGTACAGTGCAACGTCTATATGCTGACTTAAATTAAACGGAAAAAAAATTATTATATTCATAAAAGCATGTTTTGTGTAGATTGTTGTATGGGAATCATTCATCGTTCATTTACAGGGCTACCCAAAATATTTGGATATATTGCGGCTATACTCGAAAACTGCTGAAATTGTAATTCCTTCAGCGTTAAATGTTTTCGAAGTAAGATTAAATTTAAGTACACAATATTGTTTATAGTGCATATTAATTATAGAGACAAAATACAGGGCTACCTAAAATTAAGCTAAACGTTCTGTTATTTTGAATGTAATTGATAGTAGTGCTTTGCTACATTTTTATTATGTCGACGAACACTTTTTAGGAAGCAAAATTAATTTTTCATACGCATACTGTAAACAAAGTATTTTTTGAATTTTGAATTTTTTTTTTATTAAACTCTAATTTTAGGTAACCTGATTACGAAAGTAAAATTTTCAGCAGTCGATTTGTATGTATATCTGTTATCAGCACAACTTAAATACAAATAGCTGCAGGAAATTCAAATTTGCATACCTGCCAACCATCCCGTTAATAAGCGTAAAATTGTTAACGTCCCCTGAAAAAACTCCTCTTTTTCCACACAACTTTATTTTTAGAGTAATTTTCTCCAAAGGTTGTTACGATTAAATAAGAATAAAATTACCCTAAAAAATGAATGGTGTGAAAAAAAAAAGGCGAATACTGAAAATTGTACGCTTCATAATGAGATGGTTCGCAGGTATGAATTTGGTATTTTGAAGTCCATATTATGTGTCCACTTAAGTTTCAAGGCAAATTAATAACAACTTTTTTTTCTTAATAATTGTATGCTCTATAATTGAACGGGCGGTTGAATGGAGCGGTAGCCCCCCTCCCCCTTCCCCACACACAGAACTACATGTCAAATAAAACTGTGCCCAAATCTATTTTAGATTATTTTAAAAGTATATTGAAATTTAATACCTTACGCTTGTTCTTAAGACTTAATATACAATCTATATTTTTAGTACTGAAATGCAGGATAAGAGAAAGTCGTGTGAGTGACATACCAGATTATTTTTCAATGTAATTTACTCATTTGACCAATATTAACATAATTGTGTTATGTAAATACAATGTGATAAATATTACTTATACTTACCTAAACTTATTACTTATATTTATAGTTAGAAATTTAACATAAGAAATGTAGTTAGAAATATAGTTAGAAATTTAACTAAGAAAGATTCTGTTATTGAATAAAAGTTTAAAAGGAAATTTATTTTTGCCATATAAAATTAGCATTTAATAATCAGGTTACAATTCTTATTTTGTGTGATAATTATAAATCATGAACACTTCCCTAACAACACACTTGTCCACAGTACATCCCGAAGACAGGGATGGAACACGGGCGCAGAATTCATACCAGAATTTGTCTAAGAAATTTTTCTACCGATAATAGCGTTGATTTAAGAAGTAGAAAATTTTCTTACATTGATAGTAGTATGAATTCTGCGCCCGTGTTCCATCCCTGTGAAAATGTTCGTAGGATGTCAATAAGCGTCCTTTTTCATGCATACGACATCCCGAGGATGTCATTTGGAGAAGATGTGCTGTTAGGGTTTGTGTTATAAGTCATATGATACAAAATTCACTCAATTAATAAACTGTAACTAATGTACTTAAAAATTGTATTAAGACGCTTTAAATGTACTCAAATACCAATGCCACATGCAAAATCTAATAAATAATCCCAATGTTGCTAAACGTATACAAAAATCTCCTAGTCAGATCTTATCATGATTACTATGCTTGCCTTACGTCTGTTCAGAAAGAAAAGACTGAAATAGAGAGGGGGGGGGGAAACTAACAACGAAAAAGTAGAAAAGGAAAGGAAAAAGAATGAAATGAAATGAAGATATATTTCAGTTCTTGTTGTAATTCAATCAGTTAATCCTCACACGTTCATACATTGGAAGACAGGAAGAAGCTTCTGTTCCAATGCATACAAAGTCGAATCTGCTATTTTCTCTGAATATTAAATATTTAGCGTTTATAGATTTTTTTAAACGAAATCGAATTTAAACCTTATCGCTCGTATGTGCCTTCTGAGAGGACATTAAAAAATCAAGCCACTCCTTAAGGTGTTCCTCTGCAAATGAAATGTTATTTTTCTAAAACGGGTAACTACAGGCTACCTTTCGGCTACCGAAAAATTTTAACAGAAAGATTTATTTTATTTAATGATGAAGTAAAATAAAACAAATTATTACAATTTTTCGGCAGCCAAAAGGTAGTAAGTTGGAAACTATACGTGTGACGTTTTAAAGGAACGTCAAAAGGCGTGTCTTACGGAAAATATGCCGAGCGCAAAGGGTTAATAACCCTGTTTTATTATTATATAGTAAACCAACAGGCATTGTTTTTCAACTTGCTGTATTACAGGTTTAATCTGTATTAGAATTCTACAAAATATCAGAGAATAAAAATCGTAGAAAAAAATTTAGTCATGTAAATAGCAGGGATGGAACACGGGCGCAGAATTCATACCGGAATGTGTTTAAGAAATTTCTCTAAATATAACATCGTCGATTTAAGAGGTAGAAAATTTTCTTACATTGATAGTGGTATGAATTCTGCGCCCGTGTTCCATCCCTGAAATAGTATAAAAGGGAAAGATACTTTCAAACTTGCAAAAAGCTTTTTTTTTTCCCCTTATTTTGCCTGATGAATAATTCGTTGTGGTTAACTATTTCGACCCGAAGCAATCGCTGCATTTTTGTAGATTCATTATGTTGTTTCTGTTTTGAAATTATTATTCTTTACAGAAATTTTTATTCTTTCACAGAAAAATATGAATAATATAATAACCTCATAGACTCACCTCTCAATTATTTTAAATAAATAAATAATAATAATAATAATAAATTAAACAAAAGTTATATGCAGGAAACTTTTTTTTTTCTTCATACTTAATCCTGTTTTTAATCATTAAAATATATGCCGCCTTTTCAGAGATTTATCTATAAGTAAATCATTTATTATATGTCTCATCTTTTAAAAATATAAATGAAGATTTATTTTGTTTATTTATTTATTTACTGATACATGAAAATTAAGAATTAATCATAGACTAGCAATTTAATTCATTTATCTTTATTTTTGTTCCATTTTTAAATAAAAATAATAAATCTCCTAAAAGTTAGATACACTAGATAAATTTTAAATCTATCTTAAAATGATAAATTTGAAAATTTCTCTGAAGTACTTTTCTCCATTTCTTTGACAAAATTTCTATTAATAAATCATCCAACAGTTCTCTACGGTTTTAATAAAAGGCATTGGTTAGATAAATGCGCATAAAAAAAATATAAGAAGTTATATTTAAAGTAATCTTTTTTAGAAACAAATTTTAACTGCAGAAGGGTTAATTTATATTTGTCCCAAGTATATATATGTGAAATAAATTTGAAACGTAATTGCGTATTTATTAGAATTTTGCGTAATTTTTCAATATTTTTGTATGTTAGTTTTATTTTATTAAACTAAAAGTGACTGCTTTCCGTGCATACCTGCCAACCTACTGATTAACACTTTCGCGACCGCTGACGTAGATTCACGTCATTTGAAGATCTGTAACTCCGCCAGTGGGTGTTTCTTTCGTAATTTGTATGTTACTTATTTCTTAAGTATGTACTCAGTATTCATATTGTTGCAATAAATTATACTATGGATATCAATATATTGATTAAGAAGAATATAATTATAACGTATTTGTAATATAAATGTGAATATATAAAATTTCGTTCTGAAATATTTTATCTTGGGAGAATAACACCCACAGGCGGACCTTACTGTAAAAAAAAAAAAAAAAAAAAAAAAAAAAAAAAAATCTTGCGGTCATGAAAGTGTTAATAACCAGAAGATATTTTAGAAACCGCCCTTTTTTCACACCATTTTATTTTTAGAGAAATTTTCTTCAAATATAATTATAATTGCATAAGAAGAAAAATACTCTAAAAAAAAAAAAAAAAAAAAAAAAAATCCGGTACAAAAAAAAAAAAAAGAGTTGGGTACGAACAATCTGCCGGATATTAGTAGGTTGGCAGGTATGTCCTGTATTACTCAACATTTTTTTTTTTTTCATTATTATACTTAACCCTTTAAGTCGCTATAGACAGCGCCACCTATTACAGATTGCGCACTTTTTATTTAACACTCACCAATAATTTTAAGAAGTGATGTGATCGACGTTCCTTCGATTTCATTCGCGTTTTATGTATATCAAATGCTACTTTTAAAGATTTTTGTTGGCTATTGAATAAAAAAATCTGTCAACACTGAAGGATGGGCGGCAAATCGACCAACTAGCGACTGCTAGCGGGTTAATTAAAAAAAAAATTGTATACCAATTTTTTTTTTTTTTTTACTTTTTCTTTACAAATTATCTATTTAAGAAAAATCATTTTTATCAATCATAATATCCTGAAATCTCAAATTGCGAGTAATATTTGGTTATTTATTATTATAGGTAAATGAAAAGTAATTCAAATACTGTTAATAATTAATAAATATATAGGCGTTCATTAAATGAACAAATTAAATAAATGTGCATTGTATTATAATCACAGCATGGCAAATGATTTAAAATAATAATTTTTATTGTAATGAATTAAAATATTATTGACAAGGACATACCTGATAACATTTAAAATTTATTCGGGAGGATTGTTAGTGTCCACCTTTTTTTTCACATCACTTTTCTGTAGAGTATTTTTCTGCAATACTCATAGCTGCCAACCTAATCCGGAGTATTGTTAGTGTCCACCCTTTTTTCCCACCACTTTTCTGTAGAGTATTTTTCTGCAATACTCATAGCTGCCAACCTAATCCAGAGTTTTGTTAGTACCCGTCAGTTTTTCCACATCACTTAATTTTTATAGTAATTCTCTTTAAATGTATTTAAGATGAAATAAGAAGAAAAATACACTAAAGAAAAGACCGGTGTGAAAAAAATGCGGGTACAAACAACCCTCCAGATTATTAATTAGGAAATTGGCAGCTCTCAATATTTAATTCTAATACATAAGAAGGAATGTACTCTTCCAAAAGAGCGCTGGGAAAAAAAAAAAAAAAAAGGTACTTAAAGTGCTCCGAAATAAATTAACAACGTTAGCAGGTAAGATATGAAAAGTTGATAAAATAAAGTACGCAAATAACGATAATCTTTGGAATTGCCTCATTTCAATCTAGAGTATGTACATTGAAATACAATAACATTCTTAATCATCTACAGATAACTAAATTATCTATAGTATTATATAATCAAATCTCTGACATTCCACTGAAAGGCAAATAACTAAAAACTAGTACTACAAATTAAAATAACTACAAAATACTACTTGTAAATGTTCTATCTATTATATAGCTGTTGTGTCTGTAGAAATAAGAAAGGCCTGATAGAAACTTTCTTTAACGCGCGCTGTCCTCGCTGCGAGGGCGCAAAATTTAAGATCCAGCTGCAAAAATTCATCCCGGAAATTTTTTAGCAAAAATTTACGTTTATAACATAGCAGAAAAGGCCGTTTTTTTTCCTAACCTTCTAATTAAAATTTTTTTAGTTTAATTTTGTTCATGAATTCCGGTGGCAGTATAATTTAAATGGTCAGAATTGTCTTGCGTCGCAAAGGGTTAACCCCCTCACCAGCCGAAGAAAATTTATGAAATTCGCTTCCCAGTGCCACCGTTATTCACACAAGTGCGCGTTCACTCTTCTAGAAACATTGCTTTTCTCATTCCTCTCCCTTTCCTTTTCTCTAAGGAAAGTGGGAAGTAGATCCATCGTAAACACTATCCTAAGTAAATCCGTTGTACACACTATCAAAGTCATATTTAAGATCTTTTTATTTCATTCCAGAACCATGACACTAGTTTCACTGGTGGCAGTGCCACTTAAAGGATCGTACTTCCGAAAAGCGTATATACGCCCGAAACAGGTAACGCATCGGCTTAGTGAGACGAATATATACGCCTGGGGCCAGTTAAGAGGTTAACTATCAGTCTGAAACAATGAAAAAATGCACAAACGCAAATGACCATCTTCAAATAAAAAATTTGAAACTTTCCATTGCGTTCAGGTAACAAATGTTGACCGTCTATAAACGGTCATAATCAGTCAAGAAGGTAAAATTCTGCCTGAGTATAAGTTTTGATGTCCGTAGAATGGTTAAATTAGTGTTAGCACCAGATCATTAAAAGAAAAAAACAGGAAAAGATATACGCATTAATTTTTTATCAGGGCTTTGTCCTTATATGCATGCTGAATTAAATCTGCTTAAAAACTCTGGTATTAAAACTTACCGTACAATCAAAATAGAGCAAATTTTCAGGAGATTCACCCTTTGATGGTCCAATTTAATTTCACTTGATGAGTGTTGTCAAATTGAGAAATTTTTTAATTCAATAATCACCACAGAATTTTAATTGTAAGGTTTGTCTAACCACTTCGAATATTATTGGTGCATTTCGTACATGAAATATCACTCTTGAAAATTAATGGTGGTACTTAATAAAAAAGTCCCTAAATGTGCCAATACAAAAAGAAAAAAAAAGAAAACGAAATTTTCGAGAAAACTAACAAATGAATGAATAAATAAAAGTCTTATTCTTAATCTTCTTATTATTTATGCTGTATAAGGAATCTGCATGATGGATGCCAAAATAATCACCTTGATAAGGATCTGTTGCTAGATTTATAAGGATCTGTTGCTATCTTTCACTGTGTACCCTGTGAGTAGTTTTCTCAAGTGAACAGAGTTCCTACGAGACTTCTTTTTTTATACCATGAATTTATACCATGAATTTTATACCAATATTTTTGTATAGTGATTTCCTTTTTAAAATAAGTCTATAAATTTAAGTTGAAATGAATTATTTTAGAATACTGCAGTAAAACTCAGGGAAAAAAAGAAAGATCTGTACGAACAGTAGTAAAGGGGAATTTCTAGAATTGAACACCATGGTAAAACATAAAGCAAAATTTATTTTATCATGTAAGTAAAATTTTGTTTTAGTAGCAAATCATTTGTTAATTTTTACTTTTTTATTAGCTAAATACATGAATGGTTGGTAAATTCTCTAGCGTTATTGGAAATAGACATTTTTTTTTTCAATAGAATTATGGATACACTGGTTATTTATAATTGGAAATGTCAACGCTTTTTATCTACCAGAAAATTGTAATAGAATTTTTTTCTTTCTTTCTTTTTTCTTCTCATTTTTTTTTTTTTTTTTTTAATCATTGAATACTGGTACAGAAATATATAAAAATATTACATATAAATTTTCTGGTCATGAAAAAGCAAAAAAATTGAAAGATATAGTGACTAATTCTATGTCAGAGATCACAAAAGCATTGCTGGTTCTGAAATACAAACAGACGATTTCATTTCTTTATCACACAGAAAATTATAATTTTCTTTTAATAGGGAGAAAATAGTTCCACTTTTTCTGCCACCAGTATTACTATGCAGAAAATTTTATTATATTTTTACAGTTAGTTTTTGCAATTTTATAGGTTAGAAATTTTTGTAGGAATATACTGTAGGAAAAAAAAACTCTTTTAATCCTGTTTTACTTAATTATTAATTAAAATAAGCAGTTTTTCCTTGATTATTTTTATATTAATTTTTACAAGACTTTAATAACTTCTAATAAATAAATAAATATGCTATTTAATTTTGCTGCTAAAATAATGTAAACTTCAGAGACATATAACATGTTTCGATTTTTCTGCTATAGTACATTTCTAAATAAACAACACATAACAAGATTTCATTTCGTATTCCAATACATTTACCTATGTATCCTATTTACATCTAACACAATCACATACGGCATTTCTCTCAATTTCCTCAGAATTCCCTTTCACCCCTTTTAACATCTATTAAACGAGCATGAGTAAGTCCTAATCTATAGAGGAATCTGCCGGGTTCGCGTATTTTCCCACAAACGAGAAAGTGCGGCAGAAGAGAGATATCACAAAGCAAATATTGATTCTTTAGAGGCCCCATTTGGCCCCAGCAAAATTCGCTCTCAAACGAAAAGAGCACTGGAAATGAATTCGGAAACTAGAAATTCATGAGAAGGAGATGATACAAGACGATGCATTTAGTGTTTTACCGCTCATTACACTAAGTTGGTTTTCAGGCGATTGGGTATCACTAGGAGCGATTTGATCTGTATAACTGATAAGGTGTTTAACTAAAGATAGTGCTTTTGCGAGTAAATTCCTTTTTAATATAGAAGAAGGATTTAGTGGAAAGTAGTTAAAAATTGAGTCATTTAGTAAATATACTCTACGAGGAAATTTATTGGTTGTAGAGCAGGCTAGTTTTATTCAATATATTAACATAATAATAAATTATCCGTGATAATTTAAATTGATAATAGATTCTTAAGTTTAAATAACATTACTATTTACAATGGAGTGTATTAGCATCATACGGGTACTTATGATTCTAACTATGAGTGTTAATGTGCATTTCCCCTGCTACATTATTTTCCTAAACTATACAAAGCACATAGCTGTCAAATATTATAATTTTTGGATACTGGTAGATTTTTTATAGAAATTTTCATTTTATTTAATCATAAAAGCAGGAGGGGGGATACTTTTTTCATACCATTGCTTCTATACAAAACGATTTATTGTATTTTTGCAGTAATAATTTTGGACCAAATAAGATAAATATTACTCTACAACAATTGCTGTATATATATGTATAAAGCAAAAACTCCCACTCTTGTAGAAGACTATGTTGCAAAATCATAGCTGCTGAACTGTTACAAGTTTTGAGTACTAGCAATTTTACATAGAAAATTTTTATAGGCTCTTGTATTAATTTTCAAGATTATGGAAATTTCTAATTAAAAAAAAAAAAAAAAAAAAAACAATTGTCGTTATTCAAAAATCGGAATAGTTGTAAGCTATATAGAAGCTTATTTAAAAAAATATATGTATAACAGCGTGCCTTTATCCAAGAGTCATAACACTCGGCAGCTATGTATAATATTTATTCTTATTTAATAAACCAAAAATAAGTACAGTAGAGCCCCGATTATCCGAGCCCAGACTGATCGAATTCTGCATAAACCGAGGTAGTCTCCATCAGGAGGCCACGCCCGGAAAAGGCATGGCCTATGACAAATGTCGTGAATGATTTTGGCATATTTTACTATACAGTACTGTGTTTTACAATTTATGTATGCATGTATTTTATCGCACTTGTAACTGACTATATTTAAATATGTAATGAATGTATTCTTTTATTTCATTGACTGTTTTTTTTTTTTTTTTTTTTTATTCATTTTAAACTTTACCGTATATTTCCCCGCCGTTTTACAACAGAGTCCATGTTTGTCGAATTGTCTGTTATCCGAGGTAACCTCGGTCCACATTACCTCGGATAAACGAGTTTCTACTGTATATATATAAATCTATAATAACCATTTATTTTATTTATTTACCGTTAAAATTTTCTGTTTTACGATATTTTATGCTATTTTTATGCTTATATACGTATTACAGGGATGGAACACGGGCGCAGAATTCATACCACTATCAATGTAAGAAAATTTTATACTTCTTAAATAAACGATATTATAGGTAGAGAAATTTCTTAAACGGATTCCGGTATGAATTCTGCGCCGTGTTCCATCCCTGGTATTACTACGAGACAAACAGCATAGAGTTGCTAATTTGCTGTTGGACACAATTTTATTTAGGGAAAAGGCGTGGTCACTTTTTTAAATACATCATTTTTATTTATTTATTTTTTTTCAATAGAAAAGTTTGGTAATCGTTGACATTAGTTATCTTCGATTGATAAATAGAGTTTTGAGTCGCATAATAAAAAAATGAAATAAAGATGCTTTTTTTTTAAATAAAAATGTAAAGGATTGCTATTAACTAAAAAATTTAAAAGCTGTTTTTATTCTATTATTTTCTTTTATTTATTTATTTATTTTTCAAAGAAAAAATACTCCAAACGATTACTTAACGTTTCTATTAAAAACAAGTGGTATAAAAAAAGTGACTGAGCTGAGCACTGATTCATGGGTGAATAATTACATCTGAAGTAATGGCTCGGTGTCATAAAGTATTTTCGAAACATTATCTTAATTTGCATTTCTAGCAATTCAGTTTCTACATGAAAACAATATTATGCTATTATACAGCATTAATCTATTTAATAAAACATTATTATATGGCTAAATAATTAATTTCCATTGATGTAGAAAGAAGTAATAAAATTTAAATGTTCATAGTTAAAAAAAAAAAAAAAGGTGTATGTATGATGGTATACAAAAAAACGCTGGCTATATTTAAGGGCTAATTACATGCATTAAATTAGATTTAACTTATTTTTCAATTAAGGATTAAGAGCTGGATAAAAAAATATTAAATTAAGCAGTTAGGAGAAAGCCGATTAAATTATTAAATACTCTATCACATATATACCAGAATTATGCTTCACGCATTAAGTGAAGCAATCTATAGATGTGATAGGATGTTTAATTTAAGGATTATCTCAATATAGGTAAACCGGTTTATAAAATACCCGGGAGATTTAGTAAAGTGTAATTAGAATTTACATAATAAAGAGCTGTTATATCTTCAGCAACATATTAAACCGTATTTATTGGCACATATGCTGTGTTTATCAAGTTTAAAGTGTCTGTTATTTTTATTGTACAAATCCCGTGGATGCTAATTCTTCCAATTATTTTCACGTGACTTTAATTGTAGGATTTTGATATTTAATTAAAAAAGATTATTATTATTATTTTTAATAAATACTGTTGTGAAAAAACCGGAAGAATATTGGCACATATGATAGCCTGGCACATATGACCTGCAAACTTCAAATTTAGTCTAAAAATAAAACATTATATAATATTCAATTATAAATGTTTTGTAGAAAAAAGGGACAACTCAGTGACCGGATATGTCCGTTAGAGGAGGTTAAAATAATCAACTGCATTAAAATTAGACGAAGAATTACTATTTGTAAACTACAGTGTGATTTAAATATTGGATTATAAAGGTGTTGTAGAAAAAAGAACTGTTCAGTGACAGGATATATCCGTCAGCGGCTGTCGAAACAATCAATTATATTAAAATTAGACGAAGAATTACTTATCTATAACAGTATGATTTTTTCTTTCTTGATAGCTTGAAACTTATGGAATTATATTTCCTCTTCATTGTTTTTTTTACTGGAAATTTTTATTTTTTCCTAATATGTCTCATAAGGTAGTTGATTTGGAAATATCTAAAAATATCTGTTGAAATTATATTTTGATAATAAGCCTTTGAGGATCAAGGTAATTTACCCTCATTTAATTTCACAGACACCAGAAAATATTAAGAAAGTTGTGAGAGACGAAATAAATCACTATTAGTCACAGCGTTTGCATAGCGCAAACGCTGGAAGTTAGAGGGTTAAATAAAAGGTTTCCGAAGTTTCAACTTTTAATACTGTCACTTAAAATTATACGTATTTGTTGCTAAACAAGAATTATTTAGCACACGAAGTATTCATGAAAATATATTACATTATTTGTCAAATGGTTTTTTACCAGCGAAATAAATCTAGATAACATTAAAAGCTAAATAGACAATAAGACTTCTTCACATACCATACATTTTAAGCCAGCACAACCGGTTTTGAAAAGACGTAGCCTTCCTCCACCAGGTGCAAAAAACACGTGCTACTGCCTTGGAGGCAAAAGCAAGACATTGTCTATTTATCGTTTGTACACCAGTTTTACATTTAGTTTTGGTGAACATTAAAAGCTACTATGCGTTTTCACTAAATAAATTTCGACAATTTCAAATCGAAATTTAAAAACAAGAAACAAATTTCAAATGAAATTCTACTGAACTTATGTAAAGAAATAACTGAACTGGATATTTAAAGGTGAAAAGTTGTTGATGAAATCATTAACAAAAATACATAAAATGAGCAAATAAAATTCTACCGTTTCACGATTTTAAATTTCTATGCGAAAAAGTAAATGTCAGATATTTTTCATCTTCAATGAGTTTGTTTTGTGTATAACATAACAGCGCAGGGGTGAAAGTGGTTATTGTCAACGGCACCGCTATTTTTATTTAGAAAAAATTAGTGTATTTTTACACTAATATCCTTCGATTAAATGGGATACAGGTTATTGTAAAAAAATTCTGGTGGTAAAAAAGTTCCGTCAAAAGACGGAAAACTTTCACCCCTGTACCACCGTTCGAAGCATCCTGTATTCTGAAAATTTTTTTTACAGAAATAATGTCTTTTTTAATACCAGAAAACTGATATTTATTATGGGGATAATTACTTATTTTGAAAAGTACACCCCTTATTTTGGCACTTCTCTAGAATTTTATATTATTTAACACCTTACCAGCAGACGAAAAAATTCGAGATTCATTTCCCAGTGCCATAATTTTTCACACAGGCGTGCGTTCGTTCACTGTTCCAAAAACATCCCTTTTCCGATTTATCCACCTCTCCATCTTCTCTTAAACAAATAAATCCTTCGAAAACGCTGTGACGGTCATTTTATAGCATTCCAAAGCCATGGGACTAATTTTACTGGTAGCAACGTAACACAAGCTGCGTACGGAAAAGCGTAACACGGAAAAGCGTATATATATATATATATCCGGGGCAGTTAAAGGGTTCACAAAAATTCCCATATTTGTGAATGGATCAATTATATTTATTTGCATCCATCGATGTGGTAAATACAAAGCAGCATTTTTTTAACGCTAGTATTTCATAAGAGCATAGCTGCCAAGTTTTTTAATTTATTTCGGATTGTTTTTAGCCCCTCCCTTTTAACACACCGTAATCTTTGTACAATATATATATATATATTTAATATATAATTACTATTAAATATGAAAACGATTACTCTAAAAATATTACGGTGTGAAAAAGGGGCGGGAATAACTACATTCCAGAATAAATTAAAAAACTTGGCAGCTATGCATAAGAGTTACTTTCATCTTACTTTATTGTGGAAATTTAAACTTAAAATATAGCAAAAATCCTTACTAAGAAATTCTAGTGTTAAAAATTTAAGACAACTAACAGCTATGTAAATGAAACTGGTATATATCATAGTTGACAATTTTCACGCTTTTTGCAGCCGAAAATATTTTATGGAATGTTTTTTTATTTCTACAGCAGTTTCCACTGGCTTAATAAAATAAAAATTGCTAAAAAGAGTAAAAATGTGCAACTATGCATACATATACGCAAGCGGAACCAGGGATGGAACACGGGCGAAGATCTTATTATCGGTATATTGTTTAAGAAATGTCTTTACCAATAATATCGTTGATTTAAAAAGTAGAAATTTTTGTTACATTGATAGTGGTATGAGTTCTTCGGCCGTGCAGTGCCGCCAGATTGCGCGACTTTTTTATTTAACCCGTTAGTAGTCATTAGTTGGTCGATTTGCCGCCCATCCTTCAGTTTTTCCAGATTTTTTTATTCAATAGCCACCAAAAATTTTTAGAAGTAGCATTTGATATACATAAAACGCGAATAAAATCGATTTAACGTCGATCACGTCACTTCTTAAAATTATTGGTGTCAGTTAAATAAAAAGTTCGCAATCTGTAATAGGTGGCGCTGACGATAGCGACTACTAACGGGTTAACAGTCACTAATAATTTTGAGAAGTAATTTTTGATATAGGTAAGAGACGATTAATCGTCGATTACATCCATTAATTGTCACTTCACAAAATTAATGGTGACTGTTGAATAAAAAAGTAGTGCAATCTGACAACACTGCGCCCGTGTTCCATCCCTGCGGAACAGATCATACATAACACCATAGGAGCCAAGTTTTTAAATTTATTCCGGAATGCTGTTAACCCCGCCTTTTTTTCACACCGTAATCTTTGTAGAAAAATTTTCTTCAGTATATAATTTCGATCAAATATGAAGAAAATTACTCCAAAATGTTTACGGTGTAAAAAAGGGGCGGAACTAACAGCATTCCGGAATAAATTAAAAAACTTGGCAGCTATGCATAACACAAATACGCAAAACATTTTTTTTTTTTTTTTTGGTAAAGTATTGTTTAAGCAGAACGCCAAAAACCGGCGCTTTTTCTTAAGAATCATACTTTTGCGTGACCCTCAAGCAAGTGTCATACAATAGTGGTATTTACAATATATAGGACTCTTTAACTTTGCAATATAGTAAGTTAGAGTTTCTAAGGAAGAGTATTCTTCAAGCCGCAACATTCTGTATTTTGATTAACATTATGTTTTCGTGGTAATATTTTACAATCGCAGAAGTTGTACGATTACATCAAAACAAACATTATTATTAAAAAAATAGTTGCGTAGAACGCTGCAACGCCTGAGAATAGTGATAAGATATTTACAAAGTAAAAGAGAAAGAAAAGGAAATGTTATAGTTTATTATAGAATAATTAAAAAAATATCAATTTGTTAAAAAAATTCATATACAAACTCTTTAATAAATCGAAGACCAAAATATAAATGTATTTATACATTATTCATATAAAACTCGAGAAGAAATATTAAAATATTAAAATGCAATCCTTATTTATATTTGTTTTTATGTCAACGGGAGATTCGAATTAAATTTAGTCATAATCCTGCGTTGATTTTTAATACAGTCTCAAGCATTATGTAAGTCGTTAGCTAAGTTTATATATTTTTTTGCATTGAAAGTATTGATAGAACATTCTAAAAACATAAACTATTTCTCAAAACTTTTATCCCATTGAAAATAATATATTTTTTTAGCAAAAAAAATCTATGCTTTCTCGTTCGAATAAATTTCGATTTCCATAAATCGAAAGTCAAAAGCGAGAATCGATCCGCAAGTGACATTCTACTTAACTAGAAGTTTTGAAAGAAATACTCGAAGGAGAAAAAGGATGCTGAAATGTTTAAAAATGCTTCGTAGAACGATAAACTAAAAATTAAATTTAAACTTAGCATTGCTTTAAGATTTAATATTGTCACATAAACATAGCTGCCAACATTTTAATCTATTCCGGAATATTTTTAGACCCAACTTTACTTCGCACGTCTTTATTTATGGAAATTATTTCTTCAATATATAGCTGCGATAAAATACGAAAAAATTACTCTTAAAAAATAATTGATATGAAATAAAGGCGGGGCTAAAAATACTCCCGAAAAAAATGAAATGTTGCATACTTGCCAACCATCTCATTTACAACCGTACAATTCTTACGCCGCTTGAAAAATCGCCCCTTTTTTCGCACCATATTATTTTTAGAATAATTCTCTTCAAATGTTGTTACGATTAAATAAGAATAAAATTAATCTAAAAAATGACTGGTGTGAAAAAAAGGCGGGTACTGAAAATTGTACGGTTCATAATGAGATGGTTGGCAAGTATGAATGTTGGTAGCTATGCATAAAGATTTTTTCTTTCGATATTTCCCTTGAAGGACCTAGCGGAAAAAACGGAAATCATTTATATCTTTTCTTCTAAATTTAATTGAAATTTCTGGTGATTTTTGACGAGTATAATTACACTGCTCTGAAAAAAAAAAAAAAGAGTTCTGAAACCATACTTGCTGATTTTTATGTAAAATGACCCCCTGAATCCGAATATAACTCCCATTTTTGCCCAGTCACCCACCGTTTACTAGAAACACCACCTCCAGCCTCACCCCCCCCCCCCCTTTCGATAATTTTATGACCATGGATTTGATTTGATGAATGAAAAAGAATTAATTTTTCCGATTTGAAGTCTCCCGCCAAAAACAGTAGACTTGGCACCAGAGTTCCCAACTTTTATAATTTATTCACGAGCATTTTTAGCGCCGCCTTCTTTTCGCACCAGAAATTTGGTAGATTATTTCTCTTTAATATGTGACAAGGATTAAATAAGAAGAAAATCATTTTTCAAAATTTCCGGTATGAAAAAGAGGCGGGGCTAAAAATGCTCGTGAATAAATTATAAAAATTTTGAACGCTGCTTGGCACCTTTGCACGTTTTAGAATTTTCCAACTCTGTAGCCCTCAGAATATATTTAACGGTTAAAATATCCCCCCCCCTCCTAAAAATCAAATTTATAGCCGTAACATCACTGAAAAGTGATAAAGATAGGAGGCCACTCCTAAAAAAATGGTGGGTGGTAGGGCAAAATGGGCGTCCAATTCGGATTCAGGAGGTCATTTTACATAAGAATATGCTGAAATGACGTCAGAAGCAATTTTCATGCCGAACAGGGGATTAATATTTTTTTTTTCTTTATTTTCAGGGTTGCCAATTTTTTGTACTTTTTTATTCAATATCCTTCACTAAATTTTAATTGTAACTGTTGCTTAATCACTTCGAAGATTAATCGTCTATTTTGTGCATCAAATACAACTCCTCAAAATTTTTGGTAATTATTAAATAAAAAAGTTCCCTAAATTTGGCAACACTAATTCTGTTGACAGATTCTTGTTTAATTACTAAAAAAGTAATTAATATATATAAATAAAGCAAAGAGTTTGTCGGAAACTCATCCGGGTGCACCGCTCCTATTTTTGATTGGTCTATATTTAACTACTTTAGTGATGAAAGTTGGTCTTTTTTTTTTTTTTTTTTTTTAATATTAAAAACTGATGAATTTTTTTTAAAGATACTGCATAGATGTTATACTTCTTAAAAGAACTCTAAAATTTGTTCATTTTTTTGTGTGGACACTATATACATAAAATTATTAAAGATATCACGTTGCAAAGTTTTATTTTAATTAATTAAAATATGAAAATAAATATTAGTTATAATTTAATAGTTGCCAAAATAATAATTATAATAAGAAGAAGAAATACTAGTTCATTTTCTTTTGACATAAAAATGAATACAATAAGTTAAACGCGAACAATAAAAAATTGTAAAAAAAATAATTATGCATCTTACAAAAATTAATGACATTATCACTTTAAAATTTCCTACACATTGATAAAGTACTAATGTTGTTCTACAGCTATAAGATTCAACAGAAAATTTAAAAATATGGTATATAAAAAGTTTTTTTTTTTTTAATCTTATAATTAATTATAATTTTGTTGTCATTTCTGCGATGAATTGATATAAGTATCGCAAATGCATAAGTAAATATTTTGGCGTGAAACGTCCGAGCTACTTCAGAGCCAAAATATCTCCGTGTAAAATATTATGCGTTTTCCGTTCTGTTTATTATCAAAACGAAAATGATTATTGACACCTCTTTAAACTAAATTAAATTAAAATAAATTATCCAGTACCAAGCCGTTGTTGAAGTCAGCGAGAACCCGAAGCGAAGATTTTAAGACATTTCAATGTATTTTCTTTTGAGTTTAATTTGTAGAACGGTATAAAAAATATTGATTATTTTTTTAATTCATTTAAATATAGCGACCAGCAAAGCGGGCAAAGTCTCCTAGTGTAAAAAAAAAATATAACGTAAAAGTCTAAAACAAATAAAAGAAATATTAAATACATAAAATTAAATAAATATCACTAAGGAAAAAAAATATACGAGTAAATACCATCCATCCGTCATGACAGGTACTGAAATAACACCATTATCATTTCCTTATCAACATAGAAAGTTGAAATAATGAATATGAAAAGTTCCTTATGAGTATGAAAACTAATTTTATAAAACATTCCCAGAAATTTATTACTGACGGAAAAGAAAACATTTTAAGTGAGATATTTCCATTCTGATTAGGCAAAAATACATTAATTACATAAAAGTTTTCCCGATCATAGAAAAAATTTCAAACGTTATGAAAGGTTGTGTAATAAATCTTGCTGTAGGAATGGGAAAGTATTTATACTAAATTTCATACTATTTTTTTTTTTTTTTTTTACTTTGACTACACTGTATTATTAGCTTTTAAATCATAATTTTTTTGGGAAAGAAAAAACTGTTCATATACTTAATGAAATCGTCTCAAATGAAACTTTATGTGTATTGAATGTAAAATTTAAGTATATTTTCAAATATTTTTAAGCATAATTTATGAGTTTTATGTATAATCAATAATTGATAGATTTGTGTGCAAAACAGCTGAAAAATCACAATAATTACTGATTCGTGTGATACGAAACGAAGTAATGAAAAACATTACGTAAATTGTAGAATAAATAGGCATTAGCAATTTTGGGGTAAATAAAAAAAAAATAATAATAATAATTGAATTTCTATTTTCAAAGACAATTACAAAATTAAGTGAGTTAATTTATGAAGAAAAAGAAACACTTTAAATTAGGGTTATTAGGGTTATTCTATTAATGAAAATAAAAGTATTTATACGAGCAAGGTTTATATATAATGCACATTACCATACTTGCCAAAATATTAATTTATTCCGGAATCTTTTTAGTCACGCCTTTATTTCGCACAATTTTATTTTTAAATGTTTTTCTTCAATATATAGTTATGCTAAATTAAGAAAAATTTGCTTTTTTAGAAATATGTGGTATGGAATAATGGCGGAGATAAAAATAAAAATGTCTGGGATAAATTAAAATGTTGGCACATCTGATATTACATATATCAGCATTCTTTATATGCTTTACTATAAACTTGCATACTTGCCAACCATCTCATTATAAACCGTACAATTTGTAGTACCCGCCTTTTTTTTTTTTTCACCAGTAATTTTTTAGAGTAATTTTAGTCTTATTTAATCGTAACAACATATAGAGGGAACAACTCTAAAAATATAGTGGTGTGAGAAAAGGGGCGTTTTTTCAGGGGGCGTTAACAATTGTACGGTTATTAATGAGATGGTTGGCAAGTATGAACTTGGTATTTATGAAGGATAAAATAAATACAAATTAATTTAAATAAGAAAATTAATAATATATAATTAAATAATAGACAATTAAATTTATAATTTAAATTCGCTAGTTTAATACCAAACCCTGAGTAATTCTATAACAATTTCCTGTCTTTCCTCTTTTTTCTTTTCTTAAAAAAAAAATAAAAACTTAAAAAACGCATAATGCAAGATAACCTTTTAAACAAATTGCTACGTTCTTTTCACTGAATGCAATCGATAGCAATGAGTGAAACCTACTTAATCGCTTACGTTTTTAAGAGAAATGTAAAAAGCAAAATATTTCATTCTGCCCAAGATTTTGCAATTATAAATCCAATTTCAGTAATACAATTTTAAATTTATAATTTTTTTTTAATCGATAAAAATCTTAATCGATTTCTATAAATTAAAAAACTAATGCTTATCACAATGCACAGTTTAGAAGAACTTCTTTTTTTCTTTTTTTAAGTTTGATAAACAGTTTTCTGACTCTAACTTGAAACGCTTGAGGGTAAAGAAGTATTGAAGTATCTTGGATGTCAGTATTCTGTAAATAATGAGATATCTCTAAATGAAATAGTGCTAAAAGAAAAAAAAAATCTAGTATTAACAATGCTCCGTAATAAAAAGTTTATTATTAGAAGTCGAATCTGAAACGTTGCTGCCAGATTCAGGGAATTTTTTATTCGATAAACACCACTAAAATTTAGTTGTAACGGTTGTGTAATAATTTCAAAAGCATCTTATACAAAAGTCTTCGAAGTGAATGGACACCGCTCCAATCAGAGTTTACAACTTTTAGAATTTATTCACGAGCATCTTTAGCCACGCCTCTTGTTCATACCGGAAATTTTGAAAAATGATTTCCTTATTTAATCGTTGTTACATATTAAAGGAGATATAATCTACAAGATTTCTGGCGCGAAAAGAATGCGGCGCTAAAAATGCTCGTGAATAAATTATAAAAGTTAGAAACTCTGGTTCCTACGTAAAAGTCTTCGAAGTGAATAGGACACCGTTACAATTAAAATTTAGTGGCGGTTATTAAATAGAAAGTTCTCTCATTCTGGCAGCTCTGGTCTGGAGCAGTTTTCCCCACTATTTTTATAGAGTAATGCTTTATAAACATTTTCTTCACTAAAATAAACATTTCAACAATATTGATAGGCAGTAGTTTCAAAGTTTCGCTAGTGTGCGACTTCTGTGTTATAGCCTGTAATTTTAAAAACAGTAACTTAGAGCTAAATAAAGATTTGTTAAATAATCCAATTTACTTTTTTTTTTTTTTTTAAACAATTGAACGACAGACTTTTATTAAATAAAATTAGTAAATTACAAGTTAAAATCACATAAAATTGTAATCATTTCGTAGTATTTTCTAGCACCTCTTCAGAGTGTACTACACTTAACATGCCACCGCATTTTGATATTTCAAACTTGGAACTTTCATATTGGAAGTCTTAAACAAATAAAATATATTTTGAATTTACAGTGAACTCAGACCTACTTTTTTAGAGATGCATTTCGACCTATGTCATAATTGCCATTTCTCCCGATTCAGGCAAGAGACTTAACACCAGATTTTTTCTGAAACAATTTTCTATTTATTGAATCGTGGGAAATGAATATGAAATATTTCTGTAAAAAAATACTCCTGAGTAATCTTATTAAAAAAACTAAAAAGGTTAGCAAGTATGCTATATTTAAATTATAAAAACAAAGCCGAATTTTAATTTTAATAATTTATGAATCACTTTAAAGACAATTCTTCAGAGAATTCAAATTATTTTATTTGATTTAAAAACAGTTGTATTTTATGGGCTATAAGAGAACAACTTATTAATAGAGCACAAATATAAAATTCTACATAACTTTACACTGATTTTTTATGAACAAATCTCTTTTATTCCGTTTTCCGAAAAGTGTTAATCCTTCTTAATATTTTAAGATATATATTTTATTACATTCTATTTAAAAAAAATTACATCATAACATTTGGCATCGTTTTGGGAAAAGAAAAGAAAAAAAAAATACTTTAGTAAACTTTTCTCCCAGCTAATAGCTGAAAAAACAAATCAATTTCATGAAAACTGTTTTCATGAATTTTCAAAAATAAATAAATGAATACATAAAAAACTTTAAAAAACATAAATTTAAATAAATCACATTATTTTAATAAGATATTTATTTTTGTATAAAAATTTATATTAAATTAAAAAAAGAAAAATAATCTATTTATTTAATGATAATTCGTTTAAATTAATAAACATTAGTTTAAATGATTTAACTATAAATCGTTAAATATTCATTCCTTTATGATATTTTGCTTGAATAAAAATTAATCTAAGGCCAATAATTTAAAATAAAGAGACATCATATAGTTGCTAACTTAACACCTTTTAGTTACCGAAAAATTTGTTTAGAAATATTTATTTTATTTAATCAGAGTTTCTACTGACAGTTTTCCAATACGGTTTCTACTGACTTAACAAATATATATATATATATATAAATCTTCCGATATTCAAAAGGTGTTAAGTTGACAACTATGGACAGACGTCTTTCTTTTAATTTTACTTTTAGATGATTTCAAACCTTTATTAACATAACACAGGCCCGCAAAATCATACTTTTTTGTTTGTTTGTTTGTTTGCACTGCGTTTGGTATCTCTAATATGTTTTGCTACGCTGAATTCAGAAATGCTTCTCTTTTCTTCATATCACGTAAGGATTTTTCCCAAAGAATGAGGATAGGAAAATGCCGCACAAAGGCTGCAATAAATTCGAAATTATTTAGAAAAAGCACAGAAATAAGCTATCATTTTCTTTTAAATGTGTTCCTTTACGCAGAAGATCCCACTAGAGCTTTTTCTCTTGTGCACGGATTCATGGCATTAAGGGGGGTATTTTGTATGCAGCATCTAACAATAGCCTCCTAAACTAGATGCCTGTCGCATGGCTCAGAAACTGATCAACAGTTCAAGCGGTAGACAGCTCCACCTGGTACAGATTGCGCGACTTTTTTATTCAACAGCCACCAAAAGATTTTTAAATTGGAATATGCTATACATAAAAGGCGAAGAAAATCGAAGAAACGTCGATTCCATATATCATATATCACTTCATAAAATTCTCGCAATCTGCACCAGGTGGTGCTATCTACCGCTTCAACTGCTACGAAGTTTCTGAGCCACGCGACAGGCAGGCTATGATCCAACAATAACCTGCTAAGATGGTAACCCTCCATCGCCCCCGATACCTACTCTACACATTTCTTTGATGACTTGATGAAATAGCTATCTTTGTTCTTCCATAGCCTCCTAAGCTAGGTGCCTTCCACGTGGCTCGGAAACTTTGTAACAGTTCAAGGGGTAGACAATGCCACCTGGTACAGATTGCTCGACTTTTTTATTCACCTGTCACCAATAATTTTATGAAGTGATATATGATATATATAATCAATGTTTCTTCGATTCTATTCACCTTTTATGTGTATCAAATTCCACTCCTTAAAATTTTTTGGTGGCTGTTGAATAAAAGAATGTCACGCAATCTGTACCAGGGGGCGCTGCCTATCACCAAGTTTCCGAACCACGCGGAAGTCATGTAGTATAGGAGGGTATGGTTCCTCACTCATATCACCAGAATTTCCGGGAAATAACTTAGAATACAGTGGAAACACTGGAGCTTTAATCTTTAAAAAAAATCTCAATTTTTTTTAAAAACTGTACGTGATGGAATTTTTTAAATAGATTTACCTTAATCAGCATCCAAAAAGTACACAATAAAAACACATCATCTTGAAGAATAAAATTTTATCGCAGACCTGCGAATTTATAGATATTTTTACTTAAAATGTCAATGAAATGTAAAACATTCTAAGTTCCTCTTGCAATTAAGGTAATTCAAGGCTCTTAGTGTTTGATGGTGCCAGGTACCTTTCAAAGGAGAAAATATCAGAGAAAAATGACCGTAATATTATAAATGATGATTCAAAAAAAGTTACTTTTTAATTCATTCATTCGCTTCATTTGCAAAGTTTATTCGGTAGTTTTGACGCAATCACGATTGCATTCAATCTGATGCGCCATACAGCGATTCACTATTTGCGTTGCGATCGTGAAAAATAAAATATCATGCAGATGTGTTATATAACCTATAACCTGTTATTATTATTATTATTATTATTATTGTTTTACTTAAAGTCCTGAAACTTCCTATATAAAGAATACATTTTAAAGGAATTTCAGTAATTGTATTTTTTTGTAAAAAAAAAAAAAAAAAAAAAAAAAAAGAGAGAGAGAAAGAGAGAGAGAGAGAAAAGAAAAGAACAAAATAAAAATAAAAACGTCCGCATGATAGTAAATATGATCCTGATCTGAAGAATTTTATATCTTGATGTTTGTGGAGGATTTTGTATTATACATTGAAATTCGGATTTCTAGTATTATTAGGAAATGAATTTAAAACAAAAAAAGATGATTGTATGTTTATTTATTTATTTATTTATTTATTATATGATATTTTAGCCCCACAATTTAAAATTTACTGTCCTGATTAAGCATTTCGTTTGTGTTTAACATGTATAATTAAAATCTCTATTTACCTTTCTGAATAATAATAATAATAATAATATTTATATATATATACATTACTTATGTTTTAACTTCTTGATTATGTTAAAATAAATAATTGTGGAAATTAAGCACTTTAATAAATTTTGATATTTCTTTCATTATGTGCAACGATAATGTAATGTCTATTAAAGTAAACCTTTTTAAAAGAAAGGTTTCTAAAATATATTAAAAAATCTGTTTTATTTTAGATTATTATTAAAGCTTATTTCAAGGATGGAACACTGGCGCAGATCTCATACCACTATCAATTAAATAAAATTTTCCACTTTTTAAATCATTGATATTATAGGTAGACGAATTTCTTAAACAAATGCGGTTATGTGTTCTGGGCCACCGTTCTCTCTCTGTTATTTCAAAAAGCCAAAATTTCTCATTTAGATAGCTTTGAAGAATTATGTTGTATTTTAAATCATTCAAATGATGTAATTTTAAAAAATACTAATTATAAAAGTTTATTTATTTTAATTTTATTCAGGTAAGTTCTGGTGTAAAGGTCTTTACGATAAGGGGTTATTCACAAATAAAAATTTGTATCAGAAAAAAAAAAATAATAATCATTTTTATTTTCAAACAATTAATTTTTCTTTTTCTTTCTCTCTTTCTTTTTTTTTTTTTTTTTTTTTTTTTTTAGACATGTAGTTCATACTTATTAAAAAAAAAAAAGAAAGAAAGAAAAATTAATAGCAAATATTGTATTAAGTTTCATTGTGTAACATTTTTTTCTGATACAAACTTTCATGTATGAATGACCCCTTATCGTAAAGACCTGTTGAAAATCAGCTGAAAAACAACTTATTTATCCACCGATATTTCGATGAATTCTTGTGATATTCAACTGAATGTGTTTTATAAGGTGCTCTATACAGTTGGATATCAAACTATGACAAAGTTTTTTTGCTACAGTCCGCGCATGCGCAGTAATAACTTATTTACTACATCTCTTTGAATATTAAATATATTTGTTTAAACTACAGTATTAGGACTTAGGCATATATATTCATGTTTTCCGAAAGTTTCATGAAATTTCAAAAAAAGGCTTTGGAGTTATAAAGTAAAAACTTGTGAAAAATTTTTACATTTTTAATTAAAATATTATTAATTCCATAAATATCCAAGATATCTTCACAAAACTCTACACACAAATAAACAATTACATTTATAACCATATCTAAAATTTGCAGATCAATCGAAGCTTTTCCATATACAGAGTTATCACAAGTACTTTTTATTTCATTGGATTTCTTGTTCGTCCCCTAAGGAACTTCGGACAAAGCCTTTTCTGGAAAATATGAGAAAAGACATGTTTTTCCTATCCCCAAAATTCAAAAACAACACGTTACGTATTTTTAAAAATATTTGACAAAACGTAAAATAGCGAAAGTGTTTGCATTATTTTTTCCAACACCTGTACATATATTGTAGGTTTAGTCTTATATATATACATATATATAAAGAAATTCTTAGCTTTTGCTTTCTTTGTGACAGAAAAACATCCATTTTTTAGCATATTTGCATTCTACCAGGCCCTTGAAAACGTTAGAATGCAAATAATGCTTTTTTCTCATTCGAATTTGCTATAATTCATTTAGATTTTACTTTATTTCTTTTTTGGTTTGATTTGGGTGGTCTTCGTTTTTGATCAGAATAATTGTTTGAATACTGAAATTAAATCATCTTTAAATTTCAAATTTTTGCACTGATAATATATTGTATTACTATATACATATACTTTCCTTAAGGTGGCCAAAAGTCCTTAATTATACTTTACACATAAAGTTTCATGAGATCAGTAATACCAAATTTAGGGTCTTTTCGGCTGCCTTATCACTTCTAACAGAGGTTATAGCGCTTTGCATTTTAATCATCGCTTTGTTTTCTCTCTCTATCTCCCCCCCCCCTTTTTTTTTATATTCTCCATAATTTTCAAATAAAAATTTTTTCTTGAAGGTAGATTTTCTTTCGATCGTCTATATTAAATATAAAATATCATTCCTCAAAAGTATTGGTGTTTATTGCATATTTTTTTTTAAATTTTTTAAATTTTTTTTTTTTTTTTTTTTTTTTTGAAAACACTGCATGAAACCTAACGATAGCATTTTTTTAATCTCATAGTCTAAATTATTTACTTTTAATTATGTCACTGACTTCACCATCTCAGTTTTAACCCTAATCACTCTACGAATTTTATGACAAAAAACTTTAGCAAAAAAAAAAAAAAAAAAACCTTGCCTGTAAGTGTTCCTCTAAAACAATAATTTAATTAATAAAAAATAAACAAATAAAAAGATTTTTTGCAGTTGTGTTTAACAGTTTTGGGTATGACCGGTTTATATACACATCAGTGGCTTTTTCCAAACAAATTGATAAAGATAAAAATCAAATATTTTGATCACGAATACATAAAACCATTTCATTAAATAATGCTATGTTGCAGTGTAACGTCAAATGGCGGGGCTTATTATTCAAAGTATACCTAACGACAATAACTATACATACAAGGTACAGTACGTTTGCTGATTCCTTGTCATTGTGTGTATGGCATGTGATCTTTTTCTGTATGGGATTTAGATTGAAATTTATTAATCGTATTGAAATCTCAAAACAGGTCATCTTACCATAATAGAGAGCAAAATATAGACCTAGTATAAGAGTGGACGGGACAATGGCAACCTTTCTTAGTGGCAAAGATAACTCATAAAAAAGTCATATGAATGTTGATCTACAGGAAGCCAAACTGGCCAATATTGAAATTTATCCGCCATGCTCTAAACTCTGCTTTTTGTTAAGCAGACGATATTTTCCTTTTTTCTTTGAAAGTTCTTTTTAAAAAATTTATTTCACTTTATAAGTTAGATTGTTTTGAATCTAAAAAGAATTTTATAGCAAGAAATATTAATTAGATGTACTTTAAAGACCCTAGAAGCTATCTAAAATAAGGATTTTATTTCACAGGTAAGATTCTTTTTAATATTTTATTATTCGGTTCTTTTTAAGTAATTATTTTTATAAAATGCTTATAATTGCTATACCTATTTATGTAAATTGAATTAGTTTAACTGTATTATATCTTATATTATTTCAAAAATGTCCATAATTATTTATAAGAGTTAAAATGAGTATAGACAAACCAAAGTTATAAAAACTTTTGAACTTTGTTAGATGTTAATGACAAGTTAAACATAAATTTCAACAGCTGTAATATTTTAAACTAGTTATGCTTGTTGTATCTTTTAATAATAATAATAATAATATATATATATATATATATATATATATATATTTATATTCAAAACAAAAAAATTGCCAATAATGCGATAAATGGCAAAAAAGGTAACCTTTTTCAACATTCACATGTTTTCATCTTTTCTTATATTCCCTTAATAATGGAATGCGTCGTCCACTCTTATAATATGTCTATGGAGTAAAATTTACTGATATAGACAAACTAAAAATTTATAAGAACCATGACGTAAATTCAGGCATTATTTTGCATTTCTGAAGAAGTTGAATGCCATTAATTTTATATAATAGGATTATTCCATGAAACTCGATAATATATATATATATATATATATATATATATATATATATAAACCCTTTAGTATAAATTATATATTCATTACAACGTTACTGACTTCAGGATTTCAGTTTAAAATTCAAAGAAAAGTATCGATAAAAATTAACCTTTAACTTACTTCAAAAATTTTAGAATCTCAGGTAGAACGATAACCTTTTAAACCAATGACTTAATTTCCTCAACTTAACACAATCGATCGTAATCAGCGAAATTTATTCTGATAGTGCTTAGGTTTAAGAGAATTTTCAAGAGTGACAAATTTTATTTCGCTTAGGTTTAAGCAATTAAGTATCCAATTTTAGATAGGCTATATCAGACAAGGAAGTACTTTTAGAATCCTATTAAAACGATAAAAGAGAATGTTAAAGAATATTATTGTTATTATTGTTATTATTATTTTACACTGAACAAAAAGTGAAAAGGGGAAAAAGTGCGCACAAAGTTTTACGCACAAAGTTTGTTTTTACACATGGATTGTACAGAAATCTTGCACCTTTGCATTCTAATTCTCGTAGATTGTGTCTCGTAAATATATTGTCTTGATTTGTAAATAAAATTTATTAATATATTACGTTTGTATCGTCTTATGCTTTCAAAGATGAGGGCAAATTATATATATATATATGTATACAGAATGTTCCAAAAGTGCCCCCCATCCTAACTCGAAAATGAGTTGAAATTTTGAAAAAGGGCGCAACACGTATTTAATGAATTCGGGAGAGACCTCTTTTGAAGAAAAAAGCTTGGGCCCGGAAGGGGGGCCGCTAGAGAAGGCAACTTTAAAATTTTAAATAGGAAGGTATGTCTTATAATACATCCCTGGAAACGTCTATTCAAGAGAATGAATTTGATATAAATAGTTTCGCTCTACGGTGATTATTAAAGGAGATACATGAGTTTTTAGACTTTCGAAATGTGAATATTATACTTATGTATCCCCTTTAATAATCACTGCAGGGCAAAACTATTTGTACTAAATTCATTGTCTTGAAGAGACGTTTCCAGGGATGTGTCACAAGACATATTTTGCCCAAAATGTTTGGGCTAGGGCGAGGGGATGGTAGGAGTGCCGCTAGGGAGTGCAACTTTTAAATTTCTTATGGAAGGGTATGTCTTGTGATACATCCCTTGAAACGTCTCTTCAAGACAATAAATTTGGTATAAATAGTTCTGTCTTGCAATAATTATTAAAGGGTATATATAAGTATAAAATCCACATTTCAAAAGTGAAAAATCTCATGTATCCCCTTTAATAATCATCGTAGGGCGAAACTATTTATATCAAATTCATTGTCTGGAAGAGACGTGTCGAGAGATGTATCACAAGACATACCTTCCTATTTGAAATTTTAAAGTTGCTCTCCCTAGCGGCGCCCCTAGCCCCACGGGTCCAAACTTTTTTCACCAATAGAGGTCCCTCTCGAATTCATTAAATATGTATTTCGTCATGGGCTTTTGGAACAACATATATATATATATATATAATGGTTTAAAGAACTTGTCAATATAGGATTTAATAATTTAGCGATTGAAAGAGCGATTTATTTTACTAAACGATTTAAAGAACCGTACATAAATAATTCATATTACAGGATTCGTACGGCCCTTATTTTTCGTACTACTAGTATTCTTGTCATAGAATTATCAAACCCATAAATTTAAAATTTGTTTTATTGAAAGAGAAAAGTTGTGGAAAAGTCATTATAAAAAGGAGTCCGTAGAAAATCCTTTGTTTTCATATGTGCCACGTTACATAGCTACCAACTTTTCTGATCTTTGAAATAGATATATCACCACACTTTCAAAAATGAGCAAAATTGTCTCCGAATAGTTTCGAAACGATATACACTTTAATTTGAAAACCCATGTACTCATTTTTGAGTATATTGGCATGCTCAAAAGTGGGGATATTGGGATTCTTAGTGGTCAACCCCATTTTTGAGCATGTCAATATACTCAAAAATGAGTAAATGGGATTTTCAAATTTAAGTATTTACACTCTATAGCAAAAAGAGCGACGCACCAAGAAGGAGTAATGCAAACTGGACACAAGTTGACATGCATACAGGTTTCGATGGAAAATGCAAAATTTTAAAGTTTGACTGCCATCGAATGAACATGTGACGCTGCAGCGCATCTTAATTACGCAATTGGCAGAATATTAAAAATGAGAAATTTTGATTCCAGGTCATAAATTCTTCGAGAATTCCATTCCGTCTTCTCAGATAGACAGTAACTATGCCTCGCATACAGGTGCGCAAACAATATGCGCAGATTACAGCATTTGAGAGAGTTGTGTAGTTGGGCTCAAAGAAGCCAGTTGGTTTAATCTGTGAATTGTTTGACAATTGGATAGAAGCGATGCCACTATTAGATGATATTGACAGGAATCGGTGAACGATGGCCGAACACAGTGCCAGGGAGGAAGCGGTCGGCCTAGAGAGGGGACAGAACGTGAGAACCGATCAATCGTCAGAGCGGTACTCAAAGTCCCAGTTCATCATTATCATCGATCCTACGTGCACATTGTACTTCAGTGGCTTCAAAGACCATTCATAGACGGTTCTGAGAAATGGGGTTTAGCTCACGGAGCCCCTTGTGCGGACTTTTATTAAACTTTGTGTACCGACAAGTACGTTTGCAGTGACATCATGATCGTTCGAACTGGAATGTTACTGAATGGAATAGAATTATCTTCAGTGATGCATACCATTCCAATTTGAGCCCCGATGACCAGCGAAGACACGTCTGGAGACGCCCCGAAAAAAAGGGGGAATTCAACCCGACTGTCGCCAGCTATACGGCCCGACAACCAGGAGTGATTGTCTGGAATGTCATTACATTTCACAGCAGGACCCCTTTGGTTGTCATCCGTGGCATCTTTACAGCACATTAGTACGTCGACGACAGTCTATGTCCCGTTGTGTTTCCTTTCATATCACGCAATCCTGACAGTATAATTCAGCATGATAATATCCGCCCGCGCACAGAGATAGTTTCTACTGCTTGTTTTCCTGCTTGCCTAATATTATTTTGGCCAGTAAAGTCGCCGGATCTCTCTCCTACTGAAGACGTTTGGAGCATCATGAAAAGGGTCCTACAAGCAGCTCGGGGTTTTGCGAATCTAACACACCACTTCGACAGAATTTGGCATGATATCTCGCAGGAGCATAGCTGCCAACTCTGTCAATTAATACCAAGCCTAATAACTGCATACATAAGGGTCAGAAGTGGACCGATGCGTTATTGACTAGTTCACTTTTGTGAGACCGTTTCTCTCGATTGAACCATCCAAATTTTCTGAAACTGTAATCATTTGTTTTTCTTCGCATGTACAGTCACCCAAAAAAAAAACGCCACCCCCCCACCTAATTTTGCCGTAAATTATCGTAGAAACATGCGACTGGTACCAATCAGTTTGTAATAACGTCTAGTTTATAATGTTATAGTTAGATTTTACTTAGGGGGTCGTCTACATATTAAAACTGACATCAACTTCATTTTTTTCAATAGTAACCCCCATTTTTTATAATTTATTTGAATTCTTTGGATCAAATCATCACGGAAAATGGTATAGTTTATATATTTCGCTCAATTTTTCATAGAGTTATAAGCTGTCAAAGTTTGGGGGTGCTAATGTTAAATGAATGTGACAAACATTAAATCATATCTTCCGAAATAATTATGATATTTAAATTCTGTTTTTTTTATTCTTTAGAATGAAGTGACCCAAACATATTCCATGCAAATTTTTGCTAAAAAAACATTTTTTGAATTATGAAAATTACTAATAAATTCATATTTCAAAAAATTATTAATTATGACCTATGTTAATTTTTGCACGAATAGAACGGGCATCATCAAAAACATGGGTTTCCAAATTTACAGCTCGTTCCTAACATTATTTTTTGAGTTACAGTGATATTTCACTTTTTATTCCTGTTAGGGGGCCGTCACTTGTTATAATCTGTATCCTCTATAAGTAAATGTTTGTATATAATTTGACGGAAAACTATTTTAATTTACCTTTATGTTATTTTTATTGTTTCCTAAGCAATATTTCGATGTTTATTATACAAATTGGCATATTTTTGTAAAGTTATCACAAGGTAGGCGAGGGATTGTGAAAGAATTTCAAAAGAAAATAAGCCCCGCCTCTGATTCGCTGAAACACTATTTAAAAAAAAAAGACAAATTTGCATATTCCTATTTGACTCTATATGTGACGCTGGTATGCATAAATCACAATGGTATTTACTACATCGATTATTGAAAACAAAACTTAAATGATTTAATTACAAATATGCAAAATTATTTTGCTTTATATTATAAAGTTTTAGAAAATTTGTGAAAAGGCGTGGCTTACGGTACAAGAGAAGAATATATCCGATCGTAATATGTTAAGTCTTTCTTCATAAGTGTTAAATATCTTTTTCTAGTTTTTCGCTGCTAAAATTCTATTTTAACCCTGTTACACTTTTTTTCGCATTTCAATATTCAAGAGTACGTACACCTCTAATTAAATATCATGTTTTAGAAAACACGGTACAGCGAAACTGATTGCATGAAACAGCAATTATGCATTCGACAATCGTTTTATTATTATTATTATGAATAGTTAATAATTTTAAAAAGACTTTTTACCATAAATTTTCTGTTTAAATTTTGTTGTGACGTATTTGCATTTGGTTACTGTACCGTTTGTAAGCTTTGTGTTATTCAAAATTTATCCCATAATGTAACATAATAAAATATCAAATTTCTATTAAAAGTTTTTTAATACAGAATCAAATAGTGAAAAATTGCTTTATTATTATTATTATTATTTTAAGTTTATAAGATCTATTATTGGAACACAGCTCAATAGTATTTATTTTCAATTTCCTAATCACGAAATCAAAGTCACAGTTATTATGGAATAAAAATTTAAAACAAGTTGTCTTATTAGAGTTGTCTTATTACTTTCAAATATATAGATATTGATCTTACAGAATCCTGAAATTTCATTTAAAACACTTTAAACGTCTAAATTTAAAAATTCAAAATAAAATAAATTAATCTAAATGCTTTTAAAGTTGAAACGGGAAGATTTCAAAATATATGAAAATTGGCATTTGTGTTTTGAACATTTTGGTGCGGCAGATATTAAAAACAATATTTTTATGATGAGCTGAGCCTGAGCTTAAGAGAGGGCGGATCCAGCTATTTACCACGAGTGATATCACCTGACTAAAACCGAATAAACAACATTTAAATTTATTCCGGCGTATTTTTAGCCCACTGTTATTCTTTTTTTTTTCTTTTTTTTTCAAATTTCAACACTAGCTACAGTACGCTTACGTCCTATTTACATTAAGCCTTGATATGGAAGCTATGTTGCTGTTTTTCGATGCTGCGAAATTTACAAAATATATTTGTGTTAATATACTATACAGATAGAAGAATAATTATATAATATCAACAAATCTTCTTTAATCAATATGTTTATATACATTACTGTATGGAAATGTTTATATATGAATATTGTATTTATTTTTAATGAGAGATATAAACACAAAATACTAAAAAAAAAGAAGAAAATGTGTTATAAATTTTTATAAATCAAGCAAAATATATATGCATACTTGCCAACCTAACCCGTAACATTTTTAGTTCCCGCCCCTGTGTGCACACAATTTAATTTTTAGAGTAATTAACTTCAAATACATTTACGATTAACTCATTGAGCGCCATGTGAATTCTTATGGAAATCCCATTCAGGCCACACGTGCTGCTTAGAAGCGTGTTACGTTTATCGAGTTTCAATAAACCCCATTAGGCCTTCACGATATAATCCTATAAAAATCCTATTAAAAAAAAAAAAAAAAAAAAAAAAAACATGAAGTAAATTTTAAATAAATTGTCAGTAATTACTTAAAACTATGTAAGTTCTGTAGTTTTATATCATATTTTACACTGCCGGCTGACTTAGCCTAAATGGAAAGATCAGTGTCAGCCACCGATGGCTGACACGGCTATAAAAAGACTGATGTGAAAAAAATGTACGGAAAGGGGCGGGACCAGTAATCTTCCGGGATAGGTTGACAAGAATGTATATACATAGAGCAATGCCAGAAAATGTTCTTTATTTTTCATGAACCAGATGAATGGTACTTTTTTTCTGAATAGTCTATGTATTAAATATAATGCTGCTTTAAATACCCTTTAAATGAAAAGTTTTATTACATAAAGTAATTTTCTGGCACTCTACAGCTCCCAAATGACACACAATACAAAACCCCGCCTTTTCCCAGTGTTTAAAGGGTATTAACGTTTAATATGCTTTATATTCGTTTTGATCTTTCCTTCTTCTCCTCATCTTCTTCTTTTTTCCTTAAAAAAAAAAGAGTTATGTAACATTTTGACCTTTTCAAGTGAAGATTTAGATTAAGGGTAGTCAGCCTTTTTACACCCACCGTCCACTTCGGTATCTGTGTTAAAGTGTAGAATTTTAGAACATCCCATTAAGTAGTAGGATTTATTATTTTGCATATTAATTTGTTACACACTATAAAATATAAAAGCAAAAGAATATCGTGGAGATTTATGTAAAAGTTTTTAATAATGTCATGAAAATAATAATAATAATAATTAATAAAAAAAATAAATAAATAAAAATAAAAAAATCCTTTTTTATATTTTAAAAAAGTCAATTAAAGAAAATGAAAGTACTGCAGTATCAGAACAAACTCCCATTGTCACTGTGAAAGGGCCGTGGGAACCAGGTTGAGTGCCGCCGTTTCAGACAATTATACGGCAGCTTGAGTTAAAATAATTTTGAATTTTCAAACAAATTTAAAACCATTCATCTTTTTTTTTTTTTCTTTTGATAGATATTTTAATATCTATTCAAGCTATTTAATTTTCTTCGTATGAAGTGAACTATCTGATGTTTAATCAATAGACACCAATAAAAATCTTTTAATTCATAAACTAACTCAGAAAGTTCTGTGAATTAGTCATTTTTTTTTATTTTATAATTAACATTTCTGAAATTTTTTTCCGGTGTGAAACTTAATAAATAATGTATACTGGGTGGTAGATCGTGATTTATATTTTCTAAATGTATAGACGGACCCCTAATACATTTTCACGTGTAACTCTATTTAAAATTGATTTAAGGTATATAAATAGGTATGTTTTTCGAACCGCCTTGATCTCAGAAATCTCAATATGAAGTCAAAAATAGGGGTTGTAATTGAAGAAAATGAAGTTAATGCCAGTTTTAATATGTAGACGACCCCTTAGGCAAAATTTAACTATACCGTTATAAACTAGAAGTAATTACAAATCGATCGGTACCAGTCAAATGTTTCTACGATAATTTACGGCGAAATTAGGTGGGGGGGTGGCGTTTTTTTTTTGGGTGACTGTACATCACATCTACCAATTTCCGTCTCATTTGGATTACTCCTTCTTGGTGCGTCGATTTTCTTGTTATAGAGTATATATTGTTTCGGAGCTATTTTGAGACAATTTTGCTCTTTTTTGAGAAACAACTTTTAACAGTACAGTATTTTTTAAAAAGTAATCTATCATGTATATTTTCAGCAATTAAATAAACCAATAACAGAGGTATAAAAAATTTCCGGTTATTAAGTCTCCTTTGAAAACCGGAGACTTGGCACCTATGAAATTATAACGGATTGAGCGCAACCATCATATCAGTTTTTTCAATGGTATTCTTTATCAAAAATCTTCTGGAAAAAGACGAAGATTATTCTTTCTAAATAGAATGAAACCTATTATCAATTTGTCACAACATATCCTTATGTGTGTTTTATAACAACACTTTCAGATATTAGATCCGTCTATATTCCCATTTTAAACAGCAGCCCCGCTAATTGGCGTACTCATAAAATTTTACACTGCTTAAAAAATAGATTATGAATATTCGCATTTAAATCATTTAAGTTTTATCTTTAGCAATAACTGCAGTGAATGCCGCTGGCTTACATACGAGCACGAATTATAAAGGCGTATTAAAGGGTTTACGAACTCGCTAAATCGTGTAAGCGTGATAAAATACTTTAACCCGCTTATATCGTGGGGGGGGGGGGGGGGGTTATTTAATTAAAATAAAAAGTTTTTTTTTTTTTTTTTCTTTTTTCTTTTTTTTCTTTTGCTTTCTTTCTTTCTTTTTTTTTTTTTTTTTGTAGGTGTGTTGTGTTATAGTTGTGTATAATTTAAATCATTGCTATTTTCAATTTGTCACAACATATCCTTATGTGTCTTTTATAACAACATTTTCAGCTATTAGATCCATCTATATTCCCATTTTAAACAGCCAAGCCCCGCTAATTGGCGTACTCTTAAAATTTTACATTGTTTAACAAATAGATTATGAATATTCTCATTTAAATCATTTAAATTTTATCTTTAGAAATAACTGCAGTGAATGCCGCTGGCTTAAATATACGAGCACGGATTATAAAGGCGTATTAAGGGGTTTACGATTTCGCTAAATCGTGTAAACGTGATAAAATACTTTACCCCACTTACATCATGGGGGAAGAAAAGTATTTAATTTATAAAGATTTTTTTTTTTTTGTCTCTGTGTGTGTGTGTGTGTGTCTTGTGTTGTCTTTGTGTATAATTTTTCATAGTACAATCGTTAAATACTTAATGTTCCTAATTACGAAAACAACATTTACCATTATTACCATTCTCATTTGAAAATATAAAAAAAGAAAAAAAAGAAAAAAGAAAAAAGAAAAGTAAAAGATTGTACTCACAGGTGCACGACAAAAAACTAACTTAACGTAGATCACGCTTGTTTCGCGTTCTTAAATTAGTATTTTAACGATTCACATTTGAAAAAAAGAAAATAAAAATGGTTTAAAATAAAAATGCTACAAATGGAGGATTTTTTCCTTTACGAATGGAAAGGAAAAGCAGAAAATATCTTTTTTAAATTCCCTTTAGAATGAATAGCTCTAGGAAAAATAAAAAAGACTGTTGAGAATATTTAAAGAGTTCTTTTTCGTCTCATAATAGGTTCAAAGCTTGTTAATTTAAAATATGGAATATAAAGAAGTGCACCCAGAAACTGAATACTACTTTTTATAAAAAAAAAAAAAAAATAGAGAGAGAGAAAGAAATCTTCGGTATGCATTGAAAAGTTTGAATAATATTTAAATATTTATGCAAGGAATTAAAAAAAAGTAATAAAAAAAAGTAAAATAAGGTAAAATTTTATTACTAAATTATACTGTAAATATCATGCAAGTTAATTTTATATAGTTTTTTATGATGTATTTTCATAATTAACATATATGCAAAACTATAATTACCATTTCACTTTAAATATTTGAAATTATGATAGTTTGAAATGAAAATTTTATTCACTCTTTAAATATTCGTTATATTATACTGTAATTATCATGTAAGTTAATTTCACATAGTTGTTTATGTATTTTTGTAATTATTATATATGTATAATTATAATTATCATTTAAAAAGTACGTTTAAAGATTTACTCTGGATGTTAGGAAGTTAGGATGGAATGGTTGGGAGGCACCTGTGACAGCGTCACGCATCCTCCATTACCTAAAGGTTCAGCTTAACGGATTGAGAGTCCCGAAAAACAATTTAACTACAATGGAGAGAGGGGGGGGAATACATACAAAAATAAAAAACAGTAACAAAGGAATTTTAGAGCTTATGGAAAGAGGAAACACAATAATAAAAATGAGTAGGAAGGTTAAGTACAGCATTACACAACTAGGAGAAAGTTTAGGGATAGTAAGAATATTTTTTATTTTTTAGAGAGCAAATTTTTTACTTTTTTTTGGTATTTTAAAAACACATTTTTTTTTTTTTTTTTTTTTTTTTTTTTGAACACAGGGACAAAAATAAAACACAATACAAGACAGCACAAGGACGAGGACTGGGTATAATCTCCGAAGAGAAGTCAATGCCCGAAGGCGAAAGAAAAGTGAAAGGATAAAGAAGTTAACATAAAAAAGATTAAAGGTGGGAGTTTAGACTGAGGCCCGCTTTGGGTCTGCGTCTATTCAGAGGATCATTATGGTCATATGTTGCGAGTGCGTTCAAAGCAGAGTTATCTAATTGTTCAATAGCCAAATGGAATTGTATATTTAAGTATTGGATGAAGTCATTAAGTTTTGGAGTTTCGATTTCTTTATAAATGTGAAAATTTCTAACGTACCAAGGCATATCAAGAATTTGCCGAATAGTTGAATTTTGAGCCCTAATAAGTAACTTGATATGCGATTTGGCAGCATATGACCATACCATACAAGCATAAGTGAGAATGGGCCGTAAGTAGGAAGTGTACAAGAGCAATTTGTTTTTAAAGTTTAATTTACTATTCCGAGCTAAGAGGGGAAGTAATTTACTTTTAGCTGCACGGATTTTTTTACGCGTGGTGAGAATGTGTTGTTGAAAAGTGAGAGATTGGTCTAGAATAACACCAAGGTACTTACAGTGATTTGACCATGGTAGGGGGGTGGCGCCGAGGCTAATTTGGAACTTATCACGTATATTAGTTGTCAATGCATTTCTTCCACGTGAAAAAAGAATAGCTTCAGTTTTGGTAGTGTTAAATGCTATTCTCCATTTATAAAACCAGTGAACCAAAATTTTAAGGTGACGGGAGATTGCCGAAATAGCATAACGTCTGTTGACGATTGATGCGAAAATATAGGTATCGTCTGCAAAAATAGCCAATGAGGTATGAGGGTATCTAGGTATATCATTGATATAAAGATTAAATAATTAAGGACTAATTTTGGAGCCTTGAGGAACGCCGAAATGGGCAAAAAAGTTTCGTGAAAGAGTGTCTTTCACCTTCACATGGAAGTTCCTGTCAAGTAGGTAACTATGAATTAATTTAATAAGGGCGGGTGGAAAGTTATAATTAATAAGTTTAAAAAATAAGCCAGGGGTCCAAACCAAATGCTTTTTCGATGTCAAGAAAAACTGCCGCAGTATATTGCTTCCGAATTTTGCCGGTGGTAATGTGCTCAACTAATCTGTAGACCTGATGTGGGGCTGAAAGGCCATTACAGAACCCAAATTGTTCTGGGATCATAATATTATTTTCTGCTATATGAGAGTCAATTTGTTGAGCAAAAAAGGCATCGAATAATTTACTAAGAACATTCAGAAGGGAAATTGGGCGATAACTCGAAGCCCTATCGGGGGGTTTGGCAGGTTTTAATATCGGAGCAATGACTGCGGTTTTCCAATAAAAGGGGAAATAATTAAATTTAAAAATATTATTGAACAGGTGGGTGTTTTTTGGAATATAACTGATTGGTAGATTCTTGAGGGCGTCGTTAGTGATTCCGCTGATGCCTGGATTTACTCTTTAAATATTTGAAATGGATATACTTTGAAATGAAGATTTGATTTACTCTTTGAATATTCGTTTTTCTCTTTAAATGTTTGAAATGAAGTATTTAATGAAATAAAATGTATTAACTTATTTAAAAAATATATTAAATTTATTGATTAAAATTTATTAACTCTTTAAATAACTTATTAAATTTATTAAAAAAAAATGTATTAACTTATTAAAAAGTTTTATGATTATTACATTAAGATAACTTTACTTAATTCAATTACTGTTTCTGTTTTCATCTTACGACTTTTAAAATGTTAAAAAGCGTATTTTCTAACAGATTTACTTATATATTTTTTAGCTCCCCATCATTCTATAGGCTTGGAGAACTTAAATATTCATGATAGTTTTCGACCTCCATTTTTGACATTTTACCCGTTTTGAGGTTTGAAGAATCCAAAAAATACAAAATTGATATGTGTCTGTTTGTAAGGTTCTGTTAGTTTGTCATTGTGTTAGCAGTAGTAGACCTACAACTACAGGGGCCCCTTAACTGAACGCCTCTTGTACTTCTTAACTTAATTTTTACCATAAAAAGGCATTGAAATCAGATTTAAACAGAGTTTCCAACTTTCATAACTTATTCATGAACAATTTTGGCCCCGTCTTCTTTTCGCATCAGAAATTTTGTATATTATTTCTCTTTAGTGTGTGACAACGATTAAATAAGAAGAAAATCATTTTTCAAAATTTCCGTTATGAAATAGAGGCGGGTCTAAAAATGCTCGTGAATAAATTATAAAAGTTGGGAACTCTGGATTTAAAATTGATTTGGAAACCTAAACTGACTTGAGAACAATAGGCATTTGCCCTGCTTGCCCTACCTCAGCCAGACATTGAATAAATGAGTTCTTTTGAGTTTTAGGTTGTTGTTCCACGGTCTCATTTTGTACATGATAGCTTTTAAATACCGGAACCTACGGCTTAAATTAGAATTGCAGCGAAAGTTTCACGTCAAAATAATGGCGCGACAATTTCAGAGGTGCCAATTTACTACTAACGAAAAATCAATTTCATACCACAATAAAGAAAAAGGAAAACCTGTCCTATTAAATTGCAGATAATTATTACAAAAGAATACATTAAAAAATTTCCGGTATTTAGATTACGGACAATCCGTAATTACTTGGCACCTCTGCAACTTCACCAAATGCATATATTTCAAACATAAGTTTGCTTGAAGGCCACCTCAATGCTAGAGGACCTGGGCGGCACAGACCCACTGTCCCACCGCTGATACACAACAGTGTGTTAGTTTGTTTGACTCAGTACACGATATCTCAAGAAAAATGATCGCAGGGAAATCGGAACCAGTTTTTAAATATCACTTATGACACTAGCAAGAAAACTATTGGTTTCAAACATTCTATTTTTAAAATTTCGTAACATATTCGAAATTTACGATTTTCTTCATGGGAGAATAAAACAAATTGTCGCTTAAACGTGTATTAAAATTAATGTTTTTATTATAAAGTGTCAGGCTATCTTGAAAATATATATTATGATACTGACATGAACGTCATTATCATGAAATTGCAACTATGAAAACTTCGTTAAGTTATTTGAAATTTCGAAGTTTCCTAACCTTTTGTGATAGGGGAAAATTTCGCATAAACGTCCATTTTGAAGAATATTTTCAACATAAAGTTGTCTGATTCTTTCAAAGTATCAGTTATGATGCTGGAATGAACATCATTGACTATGTATTTCCAAATTAAAAAAAAAAAAAATCATAAGTGGTTGAGCTTTACGACTTTCTTAACATAGCAGAACAAGTAATTTTTTTTTTTTTGCTTAAACGTCTATTTTGAGAGATGTTTACGTCGTAAAGATCTGAGTCTATTTTAAAAATATCATTTTTGATACTGGCTTAAGCATCTTTGATTACGAATATTTTAATTCGAAAATTTTCTATGCTATTGGAAATTTAAGATTTTTCTTAACATAGCATAATAGAGTAATGTTTCACTTAAACTTGCACTATGAAGATAATTGCATTGAAAATAGTATGGAATTGCATGAAAACTAAAATACGAAATTGACCCTAAAAAGGTTAACAATGAGATCGCATAATATTATTCCTTTTGCGTAAGGAACAAATCCAATAGGGCCCACCGTGGCCGAATTGTTATGTAACCACACTGCTAATCGCCTTCGAGCGTAGGAGAGGGGGTTCGATTCCCGTTCTGGCCCTCGGTGTTTTTCCAATTCTTCGTATTGTAATTCTGACATGTGCTATCTGCCTTTATCTGACGAAGATTTACAAGCGGACTTCGGGTCAAGCATACAAATCTGATGTACATGTGTTATCAAACAAATCCAATAACTAACGTTTTCGGTGAAATACGAAATGCTAAATGACAACTAGATCAAAGTCATCTCATCCACAATATTGAATGAAGTGACGTATATTCATTTAATGCGTTTTTGAAGGTAAGATAATCAATGTTTCCACCTTGTAGCATACTTGCCAACCATCTCATTATGAACCGTAAAATGTTTTGTACCCGCCTTTTTCTCCACACCACTAATTTTTTAGAGTAATTTTAGTCTTATTTAATCGTAACAACATTAGCAGAGAATAACTCTAAAAATATAGTGGTGTGAGAAAAGGGGCGTTTTTTCAGTGGGCGTTAACAATTGTACGGTTATTAATGAGATGGTTGGCAAGTATGTTGTAGGGACTTTTTAATTTAATAATTACCGTAAATTTTGGTGAGTGATGTTTGGTACTCTATACTTTAGTTGATGAAACAGACATACAATTAGCAAACTTTACAATTAAAAATTACTGTCGGTATGTTATATGACATCATAATAAGAAGCAAGCCCATTATTAAAAGTATGGGATTGTAGTTTTTCTATAGGGATACAAAGTCGAATTCTTATACTCTGGTGTCTCTTAACTTAAGTATTTTTTATGTTTACTTCAGTCATATTAAATTACCTAAAACAGAAAAAGACTGATATATGTTACATTAATTTGCAATTATGGAATCATTATGCATAGCTGCCAGGTTTTTTAATTTATTCCGGAATTTTGTTAGTCCCGCCCTTTATTCCCACCGTAATCTTTATGGAAATATTTTCTTCAAGATATAATTACGATTAAACATTAAGAAAATTACTCAAAAAATATTACGGTGTGAAAAAGGGGAGGGACTAGCAAGATTCAGGAATAAATTTAAAAATTTGGCAGCTATGCATTATGAGACCCAATGAAGACGTTTAAAGTGAGCGTGCGTTTTATTTATAGTTATACTGTAAACAATTTCAGCTCATGGTTGAACAGAATGTTGGTACTACAGTAGCTTCAATTTGCTAGGTTGAACCAAAACTTGGTATAACTGTAGCTGCAACCACGAAAACTTCTACCATGATTTAGTGCTTCTTGTTGAAAATAAAGCACTAAATTATGGTAAAAGATTTCCCCACTTTATGGATGTAGCTATTGCAGTAACAAGTCTTGGTTTAACGAACCACCAAATAATGGTATAAGGTTTCACCATAGCATGGTTGCAGCTACAGTGGTTCAACATAGGATAAAATTTTTAACAGTGTAGTTTACAGGGAAGCATGAAATAATTAATTTAATAAATTCTTTAATCAAGTAAATCTATTAAATGATATAAAAAAAATAAAAAATTATATAAATTTTAGAATATTGCTACAGTATAATCGTTCCTAAAAATTGCGTGCTTAGGGGAACGGTGGAGAATATGGAATATTCTGGTAAAATGGAATACCGTTTTATATCACCTATACATTACTACAGCCTATCGGAATAATTTTAAAACTCATCACTGAGCCTGAAATATGAATGGTAGTTTACTTTGTGTCAATGAGAAGAACAGTTTTTGTTTTATACAACTACTTTGGTTTACCAAGATTAAGATTTTTTTTTTTGGAAGGTAAATATTACGAATTGTGTAATCTATTTACGATGCCGTAAAAAGAGAGAAACCCTACTGTCGTTTCCGGTAGGGTGCTGAGTTAGTTAATTGTTTGATTCCCATGAACTTATTTCTACCAACAGATGGTTGAGACTGATTTATTCTCCATGATGGCAATTCGAGTTATATGGAATACTAACTATTCATATTATTTGTGTTTTTATAAAACTTGAATGTTGATACTTTTTTCAACACTGTTTATTTTCAATAAAATTTCAAAATAAAATGTTTATATTGCAATTATGGATGATTTTCTGTAAAAATACTACCCTAATAGTTATTATTTTTTAAGGAAATGGGTATAGTATAGTTTCCTTCATGGCAATCCTATATTATCTAACTCGGTCCACATTATCACTTTTTTTTTTTTTTGACTTAAAATTTTGCATGCAAACTCTATTTTTAGTAGCGTAAAATCATCATCAACACATATTAAAAAAACGAGAAAATTTGCAATAGTCGAATCCACAATTATTCAAAATATGTCCGTTTATTATGCTGAGTTCAAATAAAGATAGTATTCCATATTCACCTACTTTCCTCTATATTCTTTTACAGGGACGCACAAAAATATTAGACACATTATGGCCCATCGTGGAAAAGTACGAATTTGAAGCGATCTATTCAAAATCACTATTATGATATTCACTTTTCTCTAGTTAAAGAAATATTTATTGAATGAATTTGTTTAAATGCGTGGTAGCTTTCAAATGTTCGGAAAATCAATTGTAGTCGATACAGATTTTTTGTGAAACCGTACAAACACTAAATTATGAAGTTCTAGTTAAAAATAGTGGCAATGATATCTCAGTTTCAATAAAACCTAAATGTTATATTACATATCATTAATGCTAAAAACATTTTAGACAAATGCAGAAAAATAATATGCACTCTGTGACAAAAAAAAAAAAAAAAAAAAAAAAATCGACACATCAAGAAGGAATTCTCCGATTCTGAAGAATTTGCGTATGCAAAGCCATTTTGATCGAAGAAGCATATGATTAGGATTTGGTATCCAATGAATGAATAGCGTGAGCTCCAGATCCATGAAACCGCTCATTCTGCAAGTGTTTTAATAGCGTTGCAACAGAGTGATTCTCCATCTATAGGTCAAACTTTCTCTTGCACTTCAGATACGGATATCTTCATGGGCATCAATCCCTCGCAGAATAATTCATGCTTATTATATGCCAAAATTCAAAAACGGGCTTGCTATAGTATTGAAAGAGGCTGATTAGACAAATCGAACAATCGTTCGATATGTGGGTCGAAGCGATGCAGCGATTAAACGGTGGATGCAAGAATAGATCAATAACGACACATATCTGCATCCAGGGGCGTCAGCGGTCGACATAGGACCCCTAACAGAACGGGAAAAAAGAGCAATTATCAGAGCGGCTGTCACAGCATTGGATTCGTGATTATCAACTATCCAACGTGTGCCCCGCACACATGTGTCCAACCATAGCCTCCTAAACTAGATGCCTGTCGCGTGGCTTAGAAACTTGGCTACAGTTGAAACGGTAGACAGCGCCACCTGGTACAAATTACGCGACTTTTTTTATTGAACTGTCACCAATAATTTTAAGAAGTGATATATGATATATAAAATCGACGTTTCTTCGACTCTATTCGCCTTTTATGTATATCATATTCCACTTTTAATTAAAAATGTTTGGTGGCTGTTGGAAAAAAAAAAGTCGCGCAATCTGTAGCAGATGGCGTTGTCTACCGCTTCAACAGTTGCCAAGTTTCCAAGCAACGCGACAGGCATCTAGTTTAGGAGGCTATGGTGCAACATGATGCTTAATACACGAATGAGAGAGTGAAATGTACGTTCTCGCAGAACATTACGTCGCTAACCTCTCACGCCATACAACATCAAGTCCATTTACAATACTGGCGGACTCAATCAACTTGGAACTTCGCTGAGTGGGTATGTAATAGTCTTTAGTTACGAGTCCCATTTCTAACAGTATCATGACGACCACAATAAACGTGTCTGAGACGTCCAGAACAGAGGGGGATCTGTTTTTACTATCGCAAGTTACACGTGCCCAGCCGGATAGTCATTTCTGACACACTTACAGCACAGTAGTACGTAGACGATATTTTATGAACGGTTAAGTTACCAACCCTTTTCTAAAACCCTGAACTTATTTTTCAACAAGACAATGCCCGGCAGCTTACGACAGATGTTCCTGTGAATTATATTCAAGCTTTCCCAAAACTTTTTTGGCGATCATGGTCACTTGGTCACTACTCCACAGAGCGCATTTGGGGTATTATGGAAAGGCGATTACAGCTATCTAAAAATGTTGACGATTTAGCCTGGCAATTGTAGACAGTTTGGCAAGAAATTCCACAGGGCAAACTCGGGAATTTAATCAGTCTATGCAACGCCGGGTGACAGCTTGCATCCAGGCGAGAGGTGGACCAATTATTGATTTTCCCTTTTTTGTAATAGTAAAACTCCGAAATAAATTATTCAATTGCTCTATAAAGTTAAGCGATTGTTTTTCCTGTGTATGCTGATCATAACCAGTGATTTTTATCTCAATATGATAACTCTTTCTTGGAGTGTCAATTCTTATATTATAGAGAGTATCTTTTCAAAAAATCATAAATTCTCACCTTTTCTAAAAGTAATTGAGGAGCAAGTTTAAAAATGCATATAACTGCACTCACCTGAAAAGAGAAATATTTACTTTAGTTAAATATTTTTTAATTGTTTACATCGAAATATTAAGTATATCAAATATTTATATACAAAGGTTACAAAATCAAATGTTTATGTTTCAATTTTATATACATCAAACATCTCTTATAAATATAAAGAATGAAAAAAAAACAATTGAAATTGGTTTTGAAGAATAAATAAATAATTACTTTTTCTGAATTCAATTTTTCCTCTTCAAAAAATTGGATTAAATATTGCACGGCAAAATGTTTCAAACTATAGATTTTGTTTTTTACAGTTACCCAGAATTCAATCATTCCTATTTTCCAATACCAGCATTCTTTATTGAAATTTTTAGAATATTTTGTAGCAGTTATCTATGATTTAATAAAATGAAAATTATTCTGAAAGAATACTTGTATCCAAAATTTGAAACAGAAGAATTTATATGTTTGAATCATATTCATTTTTAAATAATCCATTTAATGATCACTCAAAAACTGTACTACTTTTAAATAAAGTTCTCTCTCATAACAAAGTTCTTTATTTATTTTTCTTTTTTGCATTTATTATCTTTCTTTCAATCAAACAATAACGATGTTTTAACTCTGTAAAATCAATGAAGTGACATAGATTCCCCATGACGCAGAATTAATGTGGACATAGAAATTAAATTCCTTCTGTGGTTTCACTATATCAATTTAGCGACAACAGCTGCAGCAATGGCTAATTATTCACCCGATTAAACTCGACTTCGGAATGCTAGATGTGTAATCAACTACGCATTTATGGGAATTACGATATCTTATTATATTTATTTGTAGTTTTATGGCGTGCTTATCATCAGAGTATGCTTGTAATTCAACCATACTTGTAATTAAAACTTCTTAAAAGTATGTTATGTATTGAGTAAAATATTCTATGAGAATTCTTAATGTTTTGTCGATCTTAAATTTTTTTTTCGTGGATTTTAAGGCATGCTTGTTATCAAAGTATGTTTGAAATTAAAGCACGGTTGTCATTAAAATGTGTTTAAAGCATCCTATGGACTTACAGTAAAATATCGTATGACAAAACGCTTGGTGTTTGTGGAATACAATAAAAAATTATACGAATATTTTTGTTAAAAAGCCCTTTTTAAATCAGGTGAATGAATAAAATTAAATTTTTACGAAAGCTTATAATGCCTCCAAGGAAAAAAAAAAAAGAAAGAAAGAAAGAAAGAAAAAAGCATCTAAAGAAATCTTTCAAGAGTAATTACATCATCCTTGTAATTAAAACATCTTTATTAAAGTATGTTACGGATTAAGTAAAATATTCATGGTAATTCTCTACATTTCTTATACTTTGTGATCATATGTTGTGTATCTCTTCTTAATTTGTAGCATGCTTGTTATCAAAGTATGTTTGAAATTAAAGCATGCTTCTCATTATGATTTGTTTAAAACATGCTATAGACATACAATGAAATATTACATGACAAAATACTATGTATACTTTATGTATTTTGTAGAAAACAATAAAGAATTATATGAATAGTTTTGCTTAAAGAAAAAGTAATTAATAATAATAATAATAATAATCTGAATACCCCCATGTCAAAAAATAAAATAAACCAACAAAAAATCTTTAAATGAATCCTTTAAAAGAAGCCTTAAGGAAGATTACAGGTATACTGCAGGTATTTTGGATTTTCTGAAATAAATCTGTATGAAACCTTTTAAAAAACTGAATATTTCACAAAGGAAGCCAGCTGTACTTTTTACTCTTCAAAATATCTGTGAAATCCGTATAATACCTGAAAAATTTTATTAAAAAAAAAAAAAAAGGATTTTAGCTGATTATTTTACTTGGGACGTACCAAAATAAGAATTTTCGGACACCATACATTGCAAAGACACAGACAAATGTTTTTGGTTCGTACACTTAGGGCGCCATTTTATCTTACTAAAACATGTAGACCAGGGTGTAAAGTGAATACAATACTTTGCTGCTTTCACGTTAAACTTTTGTTGATTTCGCTGAATTGATATAGGTTAGTTGGTTGGGTTCAACGTCGCACTAGTACTGCGCAATGGGTGATGAATTGATATAGGATACAATCATTATAAAATATTTTATGCACAGAATTTTGGTAAATATATATACAGTAAAGTCTCGTAAAACGCGGTGGCAGAGATGACAAATAAATAAAACTGTTTTACTTTTTAACACCGCTAAATTTTTAGAGTATCAATCTATTAGTTCATACACTCGCTTTAGTTTTTTGTATAAAGCTGTTACTTTGATATAAAATTAGTGGTGTTAAAAAATAAAATTGTAATATTCATGAGGCAAACTTGCACCTGCGTTGTACGAGACTTTACTGTATATATGAGTATGTATGTGCAGAGCTGCTAACCTAATCCGGTAAATTGTTAGTACCACCCCTTTTTCTACACCACTTAATTTTTAGAGTATTTGTTTTCTTCATTCATCGTAAATATATTTGAAGAGAATTACTCTAAAATTTAAGTGGTGTAGGAAAAGGGGCGGTACTAACAATTTGCCGGATTTGGTTGGCAGCTCTGTATGTGTGTGTGTAGATTCTAGGAATCTTTTCTTTTTCTTATACATACAGAGATACCAACATTTTAATTTATTCCGGGGCATTTTTAGCTCCGCCTTCATTTCATACCACTTTTTTCTTAAGAGTAATTTTTTCTTATTTTATTGTAGTTATTTATCGGAGAAAAATATTCTATAAATAAAGTGGTGCGGTTAAAGGAGTGACTAAAAATGCTCCAAAATAAATTAAAATATTGGCAGCTATGTATATATATATATATATACATATATATAAGATTCGCATAAGAAAATCTTTTCTTGTATATATGTATATAGTTAACTTTGCAGGAATTTTTGATAAAGCCATTAATTTTATGAATTTGTTACATCATATTCTTTAAGGTAAATTCTCTTGACGATATGATCAGAATATCTGTGATATGAAGACATTATCGTCAGGTAAATTTTATGATTTTGCTATCGATTAAACATGGAACAGAATATTTTAAAATTAATTAAATACATTAGATTTTATTTAATAACTTTACGAAAATAAATATGTCGTTTAACGTTTAAAAACTGTGAAATCCATATTTCTGGAGATGATGTGTTTAATGTTTAACCAAGCAATTTAACAAAAATGTTGTATTTATTAAAGATTTTTTTTTCTTTGCATTAATATTTTGAAGTTTCCGCGATTGATTTATTAAAAAATATTTAATACATAAATTGGTGGAAAAGTCAGGAAAACATAGGCAGGTTGAAAGGTCTGCGCCCCGGCATCAGCGCTAGACCCCATCCTAAACTAGTACTTAATTTATTAAATGACTGAACTATGTCTTTAGATTATAATAACTAAAAGTTTATTTCGACTTGAAATAAGGGCAAGTTCGATGAAGAGAGAAACTCAGTAATCAAATTAAATAAATGAATTCAAGTAATATAAAAATAAATCTCACCACTTGTGATTGACGTAAACTGAAGAAGTTTGCTTAGACTTTAACTCTCAAGAAGTATCTTGAACTCTACGCCCCCGTCAATGATGAGACGACTCTACTCTAAACTACTTATTACACACTCAAATTATAACTCTTCGAAGATCATTATATCCGCTCTTGAATAATACTCTCTTAAGGGCAATCTTCACGCACCGCCGCCGGAAGCCGAAGCTAATGTTATTCTATGGGAATTTTTTTTTTTACAAATAACTTATTAACTAATACATATTTTTAAATTCTGTTTTCACATTCTGAAAATTCTCAGCTGTTAAATTGACGGAATTTTTAAAAAAAAATATTTTTTTAATTTTTTGTATTTTATTTTGAAGCTGCAAAATACGATTTTTCAATATGTGAATTTTTTTCATTTTGCAAATTCAAAATAAAATATTAAAAATTAAAAAAATACATTTTTAAAAAAGGTCCGTCAGTTTAACAGTTGGGAATTTTCTAAATGTGAAAACTAATAAATAAATCACTTTATAAGTAAACATTATCGACAACAAAAACTCGTAAACGTTGCATAGATCCCAACATTTCAATTTATTCCGGAGTATTTTAACCCTTTCCGGTGCAAGATAATTCGGATCATTTAAATTACACTGCCACCGGAATTTACGAACATAATTAAAATATAAGAAATTTTAAATTTTCAAGTTTAAAAAAGGCCTTTTCTGCTATGTTATAAATGTAAATTTTTGCTAAAAAATTTCCGGGATGAGTTTTTGCACTTGAGAATTAAAATTAGGTGTTCCATCAGCGGGAACACTGCGACTGAAAGGGTTAAGCTAACTACACCACTAACACACAACTCTATTCCCATCTTCCGATATTTAAACACCTTGACAACAAAAACTCGTAAACGTTGCATAGATCCCAACATTTCAATTTATTCCGGAGTATTTTAACCCTTTCCGGTGCAAGGTAATTCGGATCATTTAAATTACACTGCCACCGGAATTTACGAACATAATTAAAATATAAGAAATTTTAAATTTTCAAGTTTAAAAAAGGCCTTTTCTGCTATGTTATAAATGTAAATTTTTGCTAAAAAATTTCCGGGATGAGTTTTTGCACTTGAGAATTAAAATTAGGTGTTCCATCAGCGGGAACACTGCGACTGAAAGGGTTAAGCTAACTACACCACTAACACACAACTCTATTCCCATCTTCCGATATTTAAACACCTTGAAAGAGCAAACCTTTATCACTTCAATTCACTACTTCCACTAACTAACTGTATTCATTCATCCTACTCAACCTGCGTAAATTTATTTCCCTCTTGTTACTCCAAGCCGGCGTAAAATCATCCCAACTTCAATCTATTGCGTCATCGGCTGTGCTTGGCCCAGACTCATATTTTCGACCTCCGATTTACTTTTACTTTTCACCAATGGTTACATTCTTTCGTCTCAACCACGATGCGACAATCTTACTTTCAATACCGCTTACCTTCGGCGGCATCGCTTTGACTCAACCTACTATTTTACATCTACCTTACAATGTTTGTGGACGCTCTTTAAGGTTTTGATGATTTCAATTTTATTTAGTCATATTTCATGTCTTCTTACATTAAAAAGCAGCAGTGTTACACGAACTTTTTTGTTTTAGAAATTATTAAAATAAACTATCGTATAAAGCACATAATAATCAAAATGTCCCTTATGTACGTGATATCGTGCTGTACTTTTACAGAGGATAACTATGAAATGAACTTGACACAAAGTTCAATTACGATAAGCAGTTCAAGGGGACATATATGTATATATACATATTTGTTTTCATGACATTTTTTGCCTTTATTCTCTAAGAATAAACTTCTTTTAAATTTATATGGCTATTATGGCAAATATAGCTGCTCAAAGTTAATGATAGTGTAAAATCAGAATACTGCGATTCTGTCAAATACACTGAAAAATATAAATATGTTTCTTGGTCTTTCTCTCTTTTCTTTTTCTTTTCTTTTTACTATTCTTGACTTAAATACTAAAATGAATAGAAACATGGATGTTTGTGTTCCAGTAGTTTTTCAACCGCAATTTTATTAACAGCATGATTTTTAATATTTTCTAATAATTTTCTGCAACTAACTATAGGATAATCTACGATTCACAAATACGGATGAAAAAAATACCAGAACACAAACATCTAATGAGGCTTTTCACTCATCACTTTTTAGGTCACCGGAATTTTGAAAGATACTTTTTTTGTAAGATTTTTTTGTACGATTAACTTTAATGAATTGCGACAAAAAAAAAAAAAAAAAAAAAAAAAAAAAAATGAAAATACAGTAGACGCTCGTATAACGCAGGGAATGCTTTCTGCGTAATAGAAAATCGCGTTATAGGAGACATACATTGTGCAGACGATTTCATTCCGCAATTAGAACAAAAGCGTCGGGTGTTGGCATGGTAACGGAGCAATCCTTCCTTGAACAGGTTGAAAATAGAAAAGATGTCGTCATGTGCTTCTTCATTTTACACGTTATACGAGACTTTGTATCGCGTTGTATGAGTAATAGTCGCAGATTTTTCGTCGCGTTATACGAAATCGCGTTTTGGGAGATTTAACTGTGCTCTTAAAGATTTCTGGTTTCAAAAAATGTGACGAGTGCAAACCCTGTCTAATGTAGAAAGTTAGTTTAATGTGACAAGTAAAAAAAAAAAAAAAGTAAAATAAATAATAATTTTCAAAACTTATTTACCGAAAAACCATCGAGCATTTCCTTTATTTGTAAATGACATATTATGAAGAAAAATATAATTTTACTAATAATATTGAAGACAATTATAAAGATAGCAAGCAAGATATCACGTATACACACACACACACACACACTTATATATATTAATTCCCAAATACAGGGATGAAAAAGCTCTGCTTTTTCTGCACCAGTATTTCCATGCAGAAATTTTTATCATATTTTTACAATTATTTTTGTGATTTTACTGGTTAGGAATTTTTGCAGAAAGGTGCTGATGGAAAAAAAAAAAAAAAGTGGAAATTTTTCATCCCTGTATATATTATCAGATTTATAGAGAAATATGCAGGCAATGGGTTTCTGGTTTATTTAAAATGTGGAAGTTTTACCCAAAACCGTAATACATGATTCTATTAATAATCTAGCAGATGGGCCTCTTTACAGCTGATATACATTTTGTTTTTGTTACTAATAGGATATGCTCTTTCCGCAAATTTTTCTTTTACTCATCAGTGAGTATTTTTTGAGGTGCTTATTATTGAAATATAAATGGAAAGACACATATATTTTTCCTCAATTTTTCGTGAGCTGATAAATTCAAAAAGTAAATGATTTCCATAAATTAAAAGCTATTATTCCATTTTTTTTTTTTTAATCTTTGATCTTACACTTACTGTCTTTCCTTTTACCGCATATTACAACCTTTTAACTTGTAGACAATCTCACAGCTGCCAAGTTTTCCTGATTTTGAACATTGCAATTTCTTTCTTTTTCTTTTCTTTTCTTTTTTAAATTGTTGTTTATTTAATTACTTCATTTATGCAACTAATATAATTAATATCTAACTATTCAGGGGTAATGGTATCTTTATTCAGGAGTAATGGAAGTCCCGCTTTTTTATTTTTTTACTTCCCTTTTCTTTAGAAACTTTCTTCAATATGTAAGAAGAAAAATGCTTTTAAAATATACTGGTGTAATATATATATATATATATATATATATATATATACAAGGTGTCTCAATTAACATTTTACAAACGTCGAGGGAAGGCTGAGAACATCACAAAGGATTCAGAACTGTATAGAAACCCATGGGCTCAAACGTCATTTTAAACCTCTAAAATGTGGATACTTTTTATGTGGATATGGGCGTAGCTATAGAAAGTTCCATTTTTAAAATAGTATTTTTTAGGTTCTAATGCACACCTGACAACCATCTCATTTATAAACGAAAGATATTTAGCACCTGCCTTTTTTTTTTTACACCAGTGTCTTTTAGAGTAATTTTATACGTATTTAATCACAACTACATTTAGAGATAATTATTCTAAAAAATAAAGGGGTGTAGAAGCAGGGGCGTGTACTAAAAATCTTCCGATTCCTAATTAGAATGTTGGAAGTAATTAAATTCTGTTTTCAAACGATTTATTTTATCGCTCAGATTGAATTAATATGAACATTCTGCATGACTTTGCGAAACAGTGAAGCATGTCCGGTTTTAAAATCTACACAGTAGGCGGAGTTAATAGTACACTGTAGCCAAAAACATCCAGCTTTTAAAGTATTAAAATAACCTTTGCGTCCATGCAGGGCCCGACTATGCTTTTTGAAGACCCGGACACTGATGCTATTTGGAGGCCCCTTTACCCTGCTCCAAAGAGCTCGCCTAAAGGACCCATTTAACCTCCAAAACAAAAATAAGTAAATAAAAATCGTGCATTTTTTAAAATTTTCCTTTAATTATACCTTCTATTTTCTCATTTTTTTAGCAACCTATAACAAAATCATTAGCTTTATGTTCAAGACAAATGAAAATGTGAAGCCCATTGATCAGCCAATGTTTAGGAAATTAGTCAGAAAATTTAAAATTTGTTTAAGCTAACTAATAAAATATAAAAAGAAATAATTAATCATTTTTTGTTTTTAATCGGCATATAATGAAAAAAAAAAATGTACTATTACATCTCAATTTTTGGAAATGAGGCCCCCTAAATTTGGAGGCCCTGTGCCAGTTCCCCGTGTGCCCGTGCCATAATCTGGCCCTGCGTCCATGGGTTCCTGTACAATTCTGAATCCTTGTTATGTTCTTTTTCGCCCCTCGAAGTTTGTAACATCTCAGCTGGGATATTATCCTCTTAAAATTTGTCGCTGTAATTTTGGGACACTCTGTAATTTTTATATACAGATACAGGGGCACACATCGGGGCATGTATAGGAATTCATGACTGCAAATGTCATCCTTATTCTTTAAAAACTGGATACTTTGTGGTATTTTTTAACAGATATAGGCGTAAAATTTTTTAACAAACGTTTTTTCGCGCGTATAATTACATAAAAAGAACTATTTAGTAATAATACCGTTTCTAATCGATGTATTTAAAACACTGACTGTATTAATACTCGTATAATTTTCTGAAACGATGGATCACCTAAGTTTCTAAATTTCATAAATTAGGCGAAGTTAAAGAAAAAAAAAATGAGTACAGACCATATTAGTATGTTTGCACTATAAATTAAGTAAAAGTTATCATTTAAATATTCGTGTGGAATATTCTGGGGAGAAAAGGTGGGTCTGTGAACATCTTGGATCAGTTGATAATACTGACTAGCACATGGTGGTAAGAGTTAAATAACACCAATATGTATATGCTCCTTAAAGGATTAATGTGATGTTTACTGTTATGAATTGCTATGAATTTCTCATTATTTCAGCCGTTACCTATGTCCTCTTATAGTTTGTAGCTCTACGTTTGTACCACCCACATATATTAAAAAATACCCGAAAACACTCGGTTCTTAAAGGATTAAGGTGATGTTTGCCGACATGGACTTCTATGCAATTCTGAATCCTTATGATGTTCACCTTCTACTCTTAACGTTTGTCGCTTTAATTTTGGGACTCTCTCTCTCCTTCTCTCCCCCCCCCCCCCCTCTCTCTCTATATATATATATACACTCAGAAGTATAGAGATATAGCGTTTATAAGAACAATTCCTAATTTTTAAATCTTTGGTTTAATAATATTTTTAATGCAGGCAATGTCTAAAAATACTAATAAGGATTCCACTTACTGGTATAATTTATCTATTATTCCTAAGAATAATTTGGGTGATAATTCATACAAAGATTAAAGGTATTTTGACTTCATTTCACCTATTTTCGTGTATTTATTTATATTTCAAAATTTATTCTTAAAAAACAAAACCTAAAAAAATTTCAAAAATGCTTTAAACAGTATGTTGCCATCATATGATAAATAGTACTTACTCACTCAAAAGTGTAAAGGACAGAGGTAATGCTTTTTTTTTTTTTTTTTTTTTTTTTTCAGGACACTTTCCGGGATGTGAAATTTCCGCCTTTTTGTTAGTACCAGTATTTTTATACAATAATCTCTATCCAATTTATTTGAACAGATACCATAAATGTTTTCGGTAGAAGATGATAGAAGATCCTGGTAAAAGATGATTACGCATTTAAAAAAGAAAAAACTCTTCTAACAATATCCTGTACCGACACCGAATATTTTTGTGTGTATCTTCAAATTTTTTTTTATTGCATCATATTCTTCTCTAAAAAAAATAGTTTTATTGCATCTGAAAAATGAATTCATATTCTTAACATACCTAGTAACATTTATAGTTTATTCTGGAGTACTGTTAGATCTGACTTTTTTTTATCACCCGTATATTTTAAAAGTATTTTTCTTCTTATTTCTTCAAAATTACATGTTGAAGAAAGTTTCTCTAAAATAAAAGTGGAATTAAAAAAAAAATAAATAAATAAATAAATAAAAAGAAGTAGAAGCAGTGAGAGATAGTGCTCAATATAAAACCATTCCCGTCAAATACAAGGCGTGACTAGAAAAATGCGAATACATTGTAAACCACGCTTTATATAACAATTGAATAAAAATTAAATTAAAAATATGGCACCAGAAATGTCTTTATTGGTTAATTCTATATTATCAGACTTTCTAAACAGCTGAATGCTGTTAAATCAGAAAACAATTCTTCTAAAGGAAAAAAAAAGGAAGGTAAAGAATATAAATAAAAGCGATGTGAAATGAAAGGGCGAGTTACAACTATGTTGCGGAATAAATTAGAAAGGCAATGCTAAATCAATATTTTTTTATATGTTTGATTAACATCACCCACGATTTTACATTTCATAAAATTACTCAGATAATCAAATTTGAGGAAATATCTTAAAATGTGCAAAGTTTAAGACTGCTGCTTGAATTTTATGCATAAGTATGCACACTTCTTAACATTTTCATCATACTGCACAATAAAGAAAGATTTACTCATTCAGTGAAATGTAAATCTAAGTTAACTGAGAAACTAATTCAGCCTTAGAAATTTAAAATTTTTAAAGGAAATACTTTAAAGTAATTTTCATTTGACTCTAAAATTTTTAAATTCAAAAGGAGAAATGTAAATTAATTTTCCAAATTAATGCAAAATCAATTTGCTTATATTCTATTAATGCTTTATATGAAAAAGCATGGAAATGATATCTCTCGTTTTGTAATATTTAAACGTATAAAAATTCAAATACAAATTGTAGTCTATATCATAGCTGCCAACTTTTACGCTTTTTTGGTTTCTGGAAAATTTTACTAGAAATTTTTATCTTATTTAAACTGTGAAAAATAAAACTGAAATAGCTAAAATTCTTCCGATAGATGAAAAGTAAAATATTTGGTAGTTGTGCTATATTAATGTATCATAGATGATACACTTTGAGTTACAATATTTTCGTGATATTTTCTTCATAAAACTGTACAAAAAAAGCCGAAATCATACAATAGAAAAAAAGACATAGGTTGCACTGATCCTATATTTTTACATGCGCTTTATTATTTTGACACCACTATTTTGAAAAAAGAAAATTTAGTTCAAGATTTTACTGCTCTAAAATAGTGGCGCCAATACAATAAAATGCACATAAAAATATAGGAACGATGTGATACCTGACGGGAAAAAAAGTTCTTAGAAAATACCATTTTATATGTTCTCGAAATTAGGAAACATAGATTTAGATTTTTTTTTCTTCTACTTTTACTTTATAACAAAAGACGCAAAAGTATCAAATGTTTTCTAATAAAATAATGGCTTAGAGAAAATGTTTGACGAAATGTAAAACAAAAACCTAAAAAAAATATAGAGAGATTATGTCTTACACATTCTCAGATAAAAGAAAAAGTTCTTTTAACATTAAACAATAAAGTACTTTTTTCAAGAGCTGATGAATTATGTCAATCTGAAAGGCTTAACACTTCTTTGTATAACATATTCTCTTCATCCTATAATCTCGAAAATTCATTATTTTTATTTCTTTACATATTTGCTGAATTAACTAATTAGCTTTTGATAATTCACGGCAAAAAGCTGAAAATTAATCGTCTGCTATTCTTCGAAGCATGCATTTCTAGGTAATAATCTCTTTCTAGCAAAACATTTCACTCATTTACTTAATGTTAAGGATTTTTTTTTCTGGGATCATAAAAAAGGGATTATCTTTCATTAAATAAACATCAGTAATTGTTAGGGAATGATAAATTTATGATAGGTATAAAGATTGGATTGCCAAAAGAAAAACAAATATATATATATATTATAGAAATTTAAACAAATATGTTATTCTTGCTTATTAGATCATTAAAGGAAAAAAAAAATATATATATATTTATTTATTTATTACTTAATTATAATTTATAAAGTTTATAGTGTTTTAAAATCGCTCATTTATTTAAAAAAAAATGAAGAAGAAATAGAAAATAGCTATAGATTTTCATTAGAAGCAACTAGGAGGTTTATTTATTTAAAAAACACTGATAACTTTTAATTATATTAATTATGTAATTACATAAAAAAAAAAATCTAAAAATACATGAAAAAGGAAAAGAAATATTTTTTACAAACTGCCATTTTCCTTTATTCTCAAAGCTACGAAGCTATAATTTATTTCTTTATTTTTTATTTTACTGTCGAATAAAATACACTCAAATTATTTTAGGTTGTATAATAAAATATTTTTTTAATATATTTCATTTTATTTTATTTTTTTGTCGAATAAAACAAAAGTAAATCGAAGTACAGATAACGTCAAAATTACACCCGTGGGAAAAAACAAAAAAAAAAAACATATTTTGCTATTAAAAATAAAGTTCTTTTTAATAGCTGTTGAATTATTTCATTCCAAAAGGCTTAACACTTCTTTGTATAACATATTTTCTTCATCCTATAATCTCAAAATTCACAATTTTTATTTTTGTACATCTTCGCTGAATTAACTAATTAGCTTTTGTTAATTCCCGAAAAAAATCTGAAAATTAATCGCCTTCCATTCTTTAAAGCATATATTTCCAGGTAATAATCTGCCTCTAGTAAAGTACTTCACTCATTTACTTAATGTTAAGATTTTTTGCGAGATCATAAAAAAGGGATTACGTTCCATTAAAAGCACATCAATAACTGTTCGGCATTGATTAATTTATGATAGTATTAAGAAGTGACTTACAAAAAAAAAAAAAAAAAAAAAAAAAAAAAGCATAAATTTGAATAAAGATGTGCTTCGTATAAGATCATTAATAAGAAAAAAAAAGCGCGTTTTTGCTTATTATTTAATACCTAATCATTTTTAAAGATTATGGTATTTTGAAATTGTTCATTTGAAACAGGAATAAATGTATAGTGTAACCAATTTGGCGTTTTATTTCTTCCACATTCAATATTAACGTTTACTTACAGATGCCTGGTAAAAATTATAATTTATTCCAGAATATTGAGAGACATACATTTTTTACTATTCCAGTAAATTTTAAAAGCATTTTTTTTTTCTGTGTACTTACATATTGAAGAAAATTTTCCTAAAATTAAAGTGGTTTGAAAAAAGAGCAGATCTAATAGTACTTCGGAATAAGTTACAAATATTACCAGGAATGATTATGTTAACATTTTAATTTAATCTACTATTTACCATATCAGGAGGAGGGCAGTTTAGGCTATAGCATAACTGCCTCTTTTACACTTTACTTTTTTATTTTCCTTTTATTTATTTATTTATTTTTGTAAGCTTCTGTGAATTTTTATATGTACCCTTAACATACAGTACTGATTGAATAAGATTAAAATTTCTCTTAAAATTTCTGGTACCTAAAAATTTTAAAATTTTGCGACTTCTTTATAACCTAAATTCCAAAAACTTTACCACAAAACCATAGCTACCATATGTCCTACAGCAAATCCAGACCTCATACAGTTGTATACCAAAACGTGTGTAAGAAAGCGTCGTCTTGTCTCTCAATACATAAAAAATATTAATAAATAAATAAATAATATTTTTTTATTTTCACCTCAACAAATGAAGTATTAGATATAAATTAAAATTATATTGATTATTGCGACAAATGAGAAATAGTTTTGTTATTTATTTATTTATTTATTTATTTATTTATTTACTTTTTTACAAAGTTTACAGTTCGTGAATTGTTATAATTCTGTATTTCTTAAATGGAATTATTCAGTAATACATAAGTTAAAAATATATATGCAGTCAAGGAGAAATACTCAAAACCCAGTGTCACATCTTTACAATTTAATACAGAAAAAAAAAAAAAAAAGAAAGAAAGAAAGAAAAAGTAAAAGAAATAACTATTACAGGGATGGAACATGGGCGCAGAATTCATACCGGAATCCGATTAAGAAATTTCTCTACCTATAATATCGTTGATTTAAGAAATAGAAAATTTTCTTACATTGATAGTGGTATGAATTCTGCGCCCGTGTTCCATCCCTGCTATTATTTAACGAAAAATTATTTATACTTTTAAAATGAAGTGAAATTTTTGATTAAGGGTCTACTTATCAAAAACTGCGCCAGTCTTTTTTTTTTTTTTTTTTTTTTTTTTTTTTTTGTGTGTGTAGAACCCTATTTTAATTTCTACGATCCACTGCAAATCAGCAAACTGTGTGCAGAGTTGCCAAACATAGTTGCAATAACGATAACAATATAACAATGTTACGGAATAATATTATAGTTTAAAAAAATTTAAAGAACACGCTGTTATAGAAATGTGAACTAAAAAGCACATAATATCCATCTTAGTATTAAAATGCAGGGTAAGAGAAATTCGTGTGAGTGACACACCATAATATTTACATACATTTAAAAGTTTAATTAAAATAATTTAGAATTAAACAAAAACCATTTTTAAAAAATCTTCCCTGACTGGGTTCGAACGCTAGACCTTTAGGTTCGTAGCGCGGTTCTTTACCTCGCAGCCACGGCGTTCGCGTACGAAAAGTTTTTTTTTTTTTTTTCTACAATATAGATTTTTTGTTTGCTCCCAGAGTGGTTACAAACATACATACAACAAAAAAACATACAGGTGAAGCTAATAAAAGCATGTTAATAAATTAGAAAAGCAATGCTAAATCAATAATTTCTTATTTGTTTGATTAACATCACCCAAGGTTTTACCATTCAAAAAAATTTTCAGGTAATCAAATTATAAGAAATGTCTTAAAATGTGAAAAGTTTAAAACAGCTGCTTGAATTTTATGCATAAGTATGCAATCTTCTTAACATTTACATCATTCTCCAAAGTAAAGAAAGATTTACTCATTCAGTGAAATGTAAATCTAAGTTAAATGAGAAACGAATGCAGCCTTAGAAATTTCAAATTCTCAAAGGAAATACTTTAAAGTAATTTTCAACTGACTCTAAAATTTTTATACTCAAAAGAAGAAAGATACTTTGTAAATTAATTTTGCAAATTAATATAAAATGAATTTCCTTATCTTTTATTAAGGCTTTTTAAGAAAGAGTATGTAAATAATATCTATCGTTTTGTAATGGTTAAAACCTATAAAAATTGAAATTGAAATTGAAGTCTAGATCATAGCTGCTATTTTTTAAGCTTTTAGGTTACTAGAAATTTTTTATAGATTTTTTTATATTATTTGATGCGCAAAAACTGTAACTGAGATATTTAAAAGTTTCTATGAAAGTTGTTAGGTAATTGAAAAGCGTAAAAGTTGATAGCTATGAAATTTAAAATACAATTATTTTTCGATTCTCACCCCCTCCCAAATTACCAATTGCGCAGTACTAGTGCGACGTTAAACCCAGCTAACCCCCCCCCCCCGAATATATATATATATATAAATAAAAAAAGCGCCGAAAATATGCAAAACGAAAAAGACTGAGCATTCCTGTATTTTTACATGTGATTTAATGTTTTGTCACCTCTATTTTTAAAAAGAAAATCTAGTTGAAAATTTAAGTTTTCTCTTATTACTGTCCTAAAATACAGGTGACAATATAATAAAAAGAACGTAAAAATATGGTAATGTTGCAACCAGAGTTCCCAACTTTTATAATTTATTCCTGAGCATTTTCAGCCCCGCCTTCTTTTAGCACCAGAAATTTTGTGAATTATTTCTCTTTAATATGAGACAAGGACTAAATAAGAAGAAAATCATTTTTCAAAATTTCTGGTATGAAAAAGAGGCTGGGCTAAAAATGATTGTGAATAAATTATAAAAGGTTGTACCACTAAAGAGAAAAAAAAAATGTTCTTGCAAAGTATTTATTTTCTATGTTCTCGAAATCAGGAAGCTTTAATTTGGATTTCTTACTTTTACTTTACGAAAAACGCAAAAGAAGTATATATATGCTAATAAAATAGTTGCTTAAATAAAACTTTCGACAGAATGTAATAAAGAAACCTAAAGAAAGTACAGATTAAGCCTTATATACGCCCAGAAACAAGGGTAAAAAATCTTTTCTAACATTAAACAATAAAGTACTTTTTTTATGAGCTAATGAATTATCTCATTCCGAAAGGCTTAACACTTCTTTGTATAACATATTTTCTTCATCCTATAATCTCAAAAATTCATTATTTTTATTTCTTTACATATTTGCTGAATAAACTAATTAGCTTTTGATAATTCACGGCAAAAAGCTGAACATTAATCGTCTACCGTTCTTCGAAGCATGTATTTATCTCTCTCAAGTAAAACACTTCACGCATTTACTTTAATGTCAAGGGTTTTATTTTATTTTATTTTTAGAACATAAAAAAAGGATTATCTTTCATTAAAAAAACATCAGTAACTGTTAAAAAATGATTAATTTATGACAGGAATAAACATTGATTTGCCAAAAGAAAAAAAAAAAAAAAAAAAAAAAAAAAAAAAAGATTACAGAAATTTAAATAAAGGTATTATTCTTATTAGATCATTAAAGGGAAAAATGTATTTGTTTACTACTTAATAAAAATTTATACAATTGATAGTGTTTTAAAATCGTTTATTTGGAATAAAAGAATAAAAATAAAAAAATATATACTAGATATTCAGTGGAAGCAACGAAGAGATTTATTTATTTTAAAAAACCCGCTAACTTTTATTTACATTAATTATGTGATTATATTTTTAAAAGAAACTAAAATTATACGAAAAAGAAAAAGGAAAGTATTTTTCTTACGAACTACTATTTTCTTTTATTCTCAAAACCATGAAGCTGTTATCTAGTTTTTTATTATTTATTTTACTGTCTAATAAAAAAAAAAAAAAACACTCAAATGAATTTAGGTTATATAATTAAGTATTTCCTCAATATATTTTTTTTTTCATTATGTTTTATTTTTTTATGAGTAAAATGAAAACTAAACGGAAGTACAGATAACATCACATTGACACCCATGAAAAGAAAAGGAAAACTCTTCTGCCATTAAAAATAAAATTCTTTTTTAACAGCTGGTGAATTATTTCATTCCAAAACGCTTAACACTTCTTTGTATAACATATTTTCTTCATCCTATAATCTGAAAATTTCATTTTTATTTTTGTACATCTTTGCTGAATTAACTAATTAACTTTTGTTAATTCCCGAAAAAAAATCTGAAAATTAATCGCCTTCCATTTTTCGAAGCATATACTTTTAGGTAATAATCTCCCTCTAGTAAAGTACTTCACTCATTTAGTTAATGTTAAGGTTTTTTGCGAGATCATAAAAAAGGGAATGCGTCTCATTAAAAGCACATAAATAACTGTTAGGCATTGATTAATTTATGATAGTATTAATAAGTGACTTACAAAAAAAAAAAAAAAAAAAAGCATAAATTTGAATAAGGATGTGCTTTGTATTAGTTCGTTAATAAGATAAAAACGCGTTTTCGTTTATTATCTAATGCCTAATCCTTTTTAAAGATTACAATGTTTTGAAATTGTTCATTTGTTAAAGAAAAAAATGTATAGTATAACCAATTTGAAGATTTATTTATTCAATATCCACTATTTTTTTTTACTTATACATACATAGTAAACAGTGTTACCTGATCTGGAGGATTTTTTTATTTAATAATCACCAATAATTTTTAATTGTAACGTTTGCCTAATCATTTCGATGATCGATACAGTACATTATGTATATTAAATATAGCTTCTCAAAATTATTAGTTATTACTGAATAAAAAATCCTTCAGGTCTGGCAAGAATCTGGTAAATATTTGCTAACATCCTAATTAACCCCTTAACTGTGACATATTTTTCAAAGGCACGCCTATAGGATCCCCATTTTTGTCGAATTAAAAAAAAAAATGATTGAAAATAAAAATATGGATAATATATATTTATTTATTCTGTAGATATTTTAAAATACACTATATATATAGTTTGGTACTGGCTGGGGCTTTATTAAAGGAAAAGTGCACGTGGGGCGTGGTCACTGCCCAAAATAGATTCGGGTGACACTGGCAAGGGGTTAATATCCCATAGTGATGTTTGTCCTGCCCTTTTTCTCACACCAGTAAATTTTTTGAGTAATATTCTCCAAATGCAATCACTGTTTAATAAGAAGAAAAATACTGTAAAAAGATACTGGTGTGAAAAATAAAGCTGGGCTAACAATACTACGGAATATTAATTAGCATGTTGGCAAGTATGCTGACAACATTTTTAATTTATTCAGGAATACTGTTAGACATGCCTTTTCTCCCATTCTAGTATATTTTAAAAGCATTTTTCTTTTTATCTTTTTGGAATTACATATTAAAGAAAATTTCCCTAAAATTAAAGTGGAGTGAAAAAAGGGCGGGTCTAACAGTACTCCGGAATAAATTATAAATATTACCAGGCCTGCTGTCATTAATATTTTAATTTAATCTACTCTTTTGTGAAAGAAATAGCTACAGGAAAAATGAGTTTCATTCGATAGTAACAATTCTACACCTTATCACATGAAATGCAGTTTAGGGTGTACAACAACCGCCTCTATTAGACTTTTTGTTTTTGCTGTTGTTGTAAGTTTCCGTGAACTTTTATAAGTTTCTGTAACATATACCGTAATTTCTGGTAGATAACCCGCAGGTAAGATAGGTCATTTCTCTACCAGAAATTTTATTTAATAGAGAAATCTATACTTTTCCGAAGGAAGAGCTCATACAAATATAATTTTATCTATCAATTGAAATTTCTGGCGCAAAGCTGGATAATATAACCTGTGGGGTATCTACCAGAAATTACGGTTTTACAAATTAAATAAGACAAAAATTTCCGGTAGGTAAAAATCATAAAAATTTGCTACTACTTTTTACCCAAATTCCAAAACTTTTTCCATGCTTACCGCATGGCACAGAAACTTGGTAACATTTCAATCAGCAGATAGCGCCATCTAGTACAGAATGCATGACTTTTGTATTCATCTGCCACCAATAATTTTAAGAAATGATATATATTATCAAGGTTTCTTCAGTTCTATTCGCTTTTTCTCTCTATCAAATCCCACTTTTAAACATTTTTGGTGTGGTGGCTGTTGATTAAAATAGTCGTGCAATATGTACTAGGTGGTGTTGTCTACCGCTTGAACGGTTACCCAAGTTCCCAAGCAACGCGGCAGGAGGCCTATGGTACTGGAAATATTTCTACATGAAATTTGTGGCAGCAAAAAAAGCGGAAAATTCTTATTTCTGAGAATGACCTGAAGAAAGGGCGGAGACCCCTGGTGTCTCTGTGTATATTTTCTATTTAATATTTTTGAATTTACTACAACAGAAAGGACGTTAGCAGTAAATCCAAAAATCTAGAAAAATAAAATGAAAATTGTCCAATAAATAAATAAATAAATAAATAAATAAATAAATAAATAAAATAAAATAAAATAAAAAGTTTTTACTGTTGATAGCTAGAAATGTTTTTTGAAAGAAATGCGGTAAAAGAAAAAAGGGGGGGGGGGAATGACATTCAGAAATCTCAAAACTGCAAGAATGTTGTTTTGCCAATTTCGAGCTTTCTTACATATCATATATTTCATATCCATCTGAGACTAATTAGGCTATTCGGAAATTTCGTGCATATCTCAGTTATAATAAGAGACTTATAAGATTATCCAAAAATGATATTTATTTATAACCCAAAAACTATTAATTGGGATGACTATAAATTCGCTAATCCGTGTTTTGTATCATTATGATTCTTTTTATGTTACAATTTATTTAGGTATTAATTCACACATTTGTTGAATATAAATTGTTATTAAGTTTGTTTTTTTATATAATTCAAAATAGGTTTTAAAATGAAGATATCTCAAAAAAAAAAAAAAAAAAAAAAAACCTTACGAATCTTGTTTCTTTCTTTCTTTTTCTTTTTTTTTGTTAAGACTTACGTTTGCGTCAAGAAGCATCCTCAATTTTTTTTTTTTTTTTTTTTTTTTAAGTAAATTTTCAGAACAATATACTTTTTCGCATTGCCTCGATCCGAAGAAATGAAATATGAAATTCAAATAAGGTTAGAAAATAATCAGAATCTGTGTGTTATTTAATACGTAGATTACCCTTAGTTCAAAATCTCATTTAACATTTTTTTAAATACACATAGTTGATGTTACCTGAATGGTACCTATTATATACCTGCCAACTTATTAATATTCTATGAAATCGTTAGGAACACCCCCTTTTTCCACTCCCCTTTACGTTTTAGAGACATTTTCCTTAAATATAATTACGATTAATGAGAAGAAAAATACTCTTAAAAAAGACAGATGAGAAAAAAAGGGGCGGATACTAACAAGTTAACGACATATTAATTAAAAAGTTGGCAAGTATGCTACAAGATTCTTCTGTATTCCCTTCCGATCGCACATCATTAACTGTATTTCACTTCGAAATATTCAAAGTAATGCATATAAATTTAAAATACGAATTATGATTTATTAATATTTTTTTAATAAACCACATTAGCAAAAATAGTATAGATAAAATTAGCTGTCAAATAAATTTCACAGATAATTTTTTCTTGCAGTAAAATAATGGAGAATAATGGACAACATAACAGCTTTAAATGGTCCGTTGTTTTCTTATCCCGAGAAAAGCTATTAAGATAAGAAAAACTGCCAAGCATCTTAACTTTTGAAAGTTTTTTCCTGGTTTATAATCAACGGCATGTGATAAAATGTTTTCTTCTTTTTGGTCTTTACATCATTAGTGATGTGGAAAAATATTAGATAATGAAGTTCTTTTCCAAGTAACTACCATTATATATAAAAGTATAAATGGGTGAGAATGTGACAAAAATATATTCAAAATAATTAGAATATAAGAACTTTCTTTCGTATTATAACACGTATCCACAAATATAATGTATGCAAAATTTGATTTGAGAATTTCAGCTGATACATATGTTCCTACTTGCCAACTATCTCATTAACCGCTTATTTGCCAAGGAAAATTTACGAGATTCGCTTCCCACTGACACCGATTTTCCCACAGGAGCACGTTCACTCTTCCAGAAATCATAGTCTCCTAAACTAGATGCCTTCCGCGTGACTCGAAAATTTGGCAACAGCTCAAGCGGTAGACAGCACCACCTGGTACAGATTACGCGACTTTTTTATTCAACTGTCACCAATAATTTTAAGAAGTGATATATGATATATATAATCGACGTTTCTTCGAGTCGATTCGCCTTTAATGTATATAAAATCCCAATTAAAAAAATTTTTGATGGCTGTTGAATAAAAAAAGTCGCGCAATTTGTACCAGGTGGCACTGTCTACCGCTTGAACTGTTGCCAAGTTTCCCAGCCACGCGGCAGGCATCTAGTTTAGGAGGCTATGCCAAAAACACTCCTTTATCGATTTCCTCCAACTCTCCTCTTCTCTGAAATAAGTGAGTCCTTCGTAAACACTATCAAGGTCACATTTAAGATCATTTTATTGCATTCCAAAACTGTGGTACTAGTTTCTTTGATAGCAGCGCAGCACAAAGTATCGTAGTTCCGAAAAGCGTATATATATGCCCGGGGCAGTTAATGCATCGGCTTAGTGAGACGGATATATATGCCCGGGGGTAGTTAAGGGGTTAATAAACGGAAAAATTATAGTACCCCCCCCGCTTTTTTTTCCATACCAGTCATTTTTTAGAGTAATTTTATACTTATTTAACTACATTTGGAGGTAATTACTCTAAGAGTATAGTGGCATGGAAAAAGGTACGTGTACTAAAATTCTTCCATTTCACAATTAGGATGTTTGCAGGTATGTATGTTTTTTGGTGTACTTTAGATTTTTATCAATATAGTGTGACTACGGACACAATTTTTTCCGTGACACTTCTATCAATATAATTATATGGCAATTTTACAGTATTTTTCCATGATTAATTAAGAGATTTTTGTTTTGTTTTTTTAAACATAAATATAGTTGTGGGAACGGCACGAAAAAATAAAAAGAAAAGGGGGTCAGTAGATGTCCGGCTATATAAACCGAAAATTAACTCTTTGAGACAAAAGCCAGTTACGGTTATTCAACTTTTAAAAGTCCTCGAAATATTCACACAATTTTTATGAAGGATCAATTTTCCTTTTCATAAGGTTGTAAGAGAAGAGTGAAAGTTTTGTTTTATATTCCCGGGGCAATATTTAGCTTCTGGAAATTAAAGTCAGGTCGGATTAATGATCAGATATTTTTTATCAATACACTTGTGAAAATTTGTCTGTCATTTTTTACACTGTAATGATAAACCACACCTGCCAACATTCTAATTAATATTCCATAATATAATTGCCTTTTTAAAAAATTATATATATATATATATATATATAAAGAGTCTTTTCTTCTTTCTTAATCTTAATTACGTTTGAAAAAAATTACTCTAAAAATATACTGTTATAGAAAAGGGGGGGGGGCGGTAATAAGAGTTTTGCCGAATATAAATTAGAATTTTGGAAGGTATGGATAAACATATAAAATTTGATTTTTTTGATTTTTTTTTTCCAATCGGGATTGAAAGTATTTCAAGTGCGGTTGAAGCGCAAAATCTGAACGTAATAGAGAAAATCAGGCTTTAATATTGGTTTCAGCACACCAAAACACATAAATACAGAACTGCCAACCAAATCCGGCAAATTGTTAGTACCGCCCCTTTTCCTACACCAATTAAATTTTAGAGTAATTCTCTTCAAATATATTTACGATGAAAAAAGAAAACCAATACTCTAAACCAATACTACTTGCCAACCATCTCATTAATAATCGTAAGATTTTTTACGCACCTTTAAAAAACGCTCCATTTTCTCAACCACTTTATTTTTAGAGCAAATTTCTCCATATGCAGTTACGATTAAATAAGAATAAAATTACTCTAAAGAAAGACTGGTTTACAAAAAAAGGTGGGTACAAAAAATGTCACGATTTATAATGCGATGATTGGCAAGTATGGTAATTTATAGATAACATTTATGATTTGTTTTATCAATATATATTTATATATGTGTGTGTGCTTGTGTGTGTGTAAAAAGTAAGAAATGCAACAAATTTTATAACTTGCTAGTTCCCTGTTGTTCTGAACTTTCAGGAACACTTAGCACAAATATGTTTTATTATGGAATCTTGTGTTAATATATCGATTAGAAGAATAAAATTTTAATATACCTTATGTCTTTCAAAAGTTTTATTAACATTTAACAATAAAATTTGATTAATCTCCATGTGTTAAACAAAGTGAAAATAAAATTCTACTCTTTATCTCAATTAAATATTTAATCCCTTGTGTTCTTCCTAATTATTGGTAGTCAATTATGCAGATATTTCTTAACAAAATATGTTTATTATTTTAATGCTTCCCCAATTCCTAAAAGTTTCTGCTTATCTCCATTAAATTTTCTGTCTACATTATTTATTATGAATTTGGATACTAATTGCGTAATTAATTGTGATCACGAACAATGTTAATTAAATATTGAAAATCTACTTACAACCATTTCGTTTGGGAATTAGATTGTAAAGATTTCTAATGAAAAGAAATGTTTGGGCAATTTTCAGATGAAAAATCATTGAGGTTCATAAAGAAGCAATAGCATTTTTAAAACTTAGTTCGATAATTTCTGAATTTTCAATATGTATAAGTTAAATTATATTTATAAGATTAATTTGGGATAATTGTAATTCTTCTAATTTAAGAACTTCGAAAAGGTTTGAACAAGAGTACATATTGTTAGATATACTGATATTTGTAATGGTTTTTAATACCATTTTATCAGAAAAAAAAAATATATATATGAAAGATATGAAATATAATAGATATAAAAGATATAAAATATAATAGATAAAAAGAGGTAAGAAATAAATTAATATTTTTATATTTTAAATTAGTGTATTTACGTTCGACGGTATTCTTTTTAGATAGCAGAAAGCATTAAAAGAAAGTTCATATGGGATTATAAATTACTCTAAAAGTATGGGAAAAATAGCGGGCGGAAAGTGCAATCGCGGTCATCATTCTTTGAAATAAATAAGCAAGTGGTTCATTTAAGTATTTTGATGTCTGGAAATAGATTTATAATTAGCCTAGAAATAAAGTTAATAAGCAATAGGCATACAAAGCAATAAATAATGGTTTTAATGAGTCTAATTACGGTTTGATTATTTCATGTCAGATGCAAAGCAATAAATAAGGATTTTAATTGACTTGGCTGAGTTGGCAAAATAGGGCGCCGACCAGATTCGCGATGTCTGCGGAGGGCAAAAGTATAACCAATACAAGACAATGAAAAGGCAGGCAGAGGCGTTGGTTTTGAATAAAATAACTAATTAAATAAAATGGGTTGGGTTTAGAAATACGCCAATTTACACCAACAAAATAGGGTTTAAAAGATGGAACTCGCCAAAAATTCGGGATCTCTCTGGAGCTCTCTTTAATCCCTCTAGCCAGAAAACTTAGCAGCTACACGCCACCGGATTTGAACGTTTCATGCGAGGTCAGGTCACCGGGAAAGTCCGTCCACGACACGGGACTGTACGACCCCCCAGCAGACTTCATTGCCCTGAAACGGCGCGGTTCCTTAGGCCGCAAATGGACTTTTAATAAATAAGCTTCTAGTTAACCTGCCTTGATTAATTTCTTATGGATTCATGACTGCATACACGAAATCAGGAGTTCACGACATGACATATATATATATATCTGTGTAAACACCACTATGAATTTAAGAAAATTTTCTACTTCTTAAATCAACGATATTAAAGGATGAGAAATTTCTTATACAAATACCAATATGAATTCTGCGCCGTGTTCCATCCCTGATATATATAGATATATATATGTACAAACGGGGGAAAAAAATGCTACACCCACTGAAATTTTGTTGCTAATTGACGCAGAAAAATCTGATAGATATCATTCAACAGGAAATTAAGCGCACTTTTTGAAAATGATGTGAAATTTTGAATTAGGGTTCATCTACATATTGAACTTTGGTTTTTTTCAATAGCATAACCCAATTTTGACTTCCTACTTGAATTTCTGAGAGTCTGGCAGTGCGGAAAAGTATGCATTTTGTATACTTTATCTTTAGTATTCATAGAATTATAACCAAAAACGTGTTAGGGGTTATCTGTAAATTTAGAAAAATAAAATAAAAATCATTCAATGTAAAGACAAAATTTTACTGTTTTACTCAGAATATTTTAAAAGAATAAAAGAAGAATAATAATAAATGACAATTAAATAGTTAACATGTTTGCAACAAATTGGCGGTACGTGTTTTCAGGTTTTTAGATACGTATATACTTAAATACTTTATTAAATAACACAATTTAGATATAATTAAATAAACAGTCGAAACTCGTTAACGTGAATTACTTTTAACATGAACTCTTTCCACAATCCCCATCAAATTGAATATTAGTTTAGTTATATGAAGATTGGTTACTGATAACATGAACAAATTTTTTATCCCCCTTGAGATTCACGTTAACGAGAGTTCGACTGAATTACTATTAAGATTGTTCAGACAGTGCTCTTAGAAAAATCTACGATATTTCTCAATCGAAAAGTATCAATCATGTCTGTACTGATCACCAATAAAGCTTAATTTTCCTTTCACTTTGTTTTGAGGTGTGACATAGCATACGAACTGAAATAATATAGCTATATATACAGTGTGTCCCAAAAATATAGACATAATGATAAAATAGAATTCATAGTAAAAATTAGAATGGGCTGATTTTTTTTCTTTTTTACAAATGTATAATTATAAACACAACATGAAGCACAAGTTGGTGTTAATCTGTATTAGAAAACACAACAAATGCTGCATATACTTAGAAAAATAGAAAAAAGGGTCTCCCATAATTATAAACAATATTTGTTATATGGATTATATTTCAGGTTGAGGAATACATTTACAAATGTTAGTATTTAAACGTGTTTCCATTTCCTTTAATCATATGAAATACACGATTTTTCATCGAAGGTACTAAATTTTCCATTATCTTATGGGGGAAGTTCATACCATGCTTGCTTTATCGCTGTTGTAAGTGTTCACCAAAAATTATTGGTGTTAATTTTCATATACTTTTCATGCTATATGTCCCCGAACGCTCACAATTGGATTTAGGTCCAGACTAAGCGATGGCCAGTCCATGACATTGATATTATTCATATTAAACCACATCTTTCTCAAGTTAGATACATGAATAGGCGCCTTGTCTTCTTGAAATATGCAGCTTGGATCACTCAATAAATCCTGTATTGGAATAAAACGGTCCCCTAAGATTTGCTAATAGTCCTAGGAGTTCATTTTCTTGTTACAAATAGCGAAAAATGTTTGTCCGTTAAATCCAAAACTATCCCAAACAAATATTGATCTTCCACCTTGCTGTCTGCTAAAAATAAAAATCCAAAAATTACAACTCCCTCGTATTTCGTCTACTAAATCATTCACATCTAATATCAGTATTGTTTTACCCTATTTTTCTAAAATCAGTCAAACCATAGCTAAAATTCTCAAACAATATGATTTTAAAATAATATTTTCGCCTTCCAATAAACTCACCTTTTCTCAGTTAAAAGATCCTATTGATATGCATAATTCTTGGGGCATTATTTATAATATTTCCTGTCAGTGTGGTTTATCATATATTGGCCAAACTAAACGCAGCCTTAAATTTCGTCTAAAAGAACATATGAATTACGTCCGCAAACAAGAAACCAATAAATTGGCTATTTCTAAACATTGCTGGGAGAAAAATCATAATTTTAAATTTAATTCAACTAAAATAATTTGCAGACCTAAATCCATTCATGAACTCGATTTCTTTGAAGCTTTTCATATTTATAAAAATTTTAAAAACCTTGTAAATTGTGATTTCGCTGTTCCCTATTTGTCTGATTGTTGGAAATTTTACATTCAGTCCACATTTCCTTAATTTTTCTACTGTTTACACAGCTACACATTCCTTAATTCCTATTGGCCACACTCCCCACCTCTTCCGTAATCCTATTGGTTGAACTAAATCCGGTCCCTCTCCTATATATACGAGCACTTCTCCAGATTCAGAATTCTTTTTGCACTGATGACGGTACGCTTTAGGCTACCGAAACAGCTGTATGCACCTCAATAATTTTTCTTTGGCGTTTCTGACGTAGTAGTTTATTCCTGTTTTAATACTTTAATATCTCTTTGAAATCATGGATATCTGTTTCGGATTTTTACCTTTAAGTTTTAAATCCAAAACTTTGGTGATCTCCTTTTTGGAAATCGCTTTACCTCTAGGCGTTTTGTCGATTTTATAAAAGTCTCGATTTACCAATCAAAAACAAGCCAAAAAATGGTTTCAAACCACTAACAGTCAGAACAGTAGACTATACATACTGCCAAGTAATGTAAATAAATAATCGTCTGCTAAAAAAACTATCTATACTTAGACATTCTAAGTATAGTCAGACGGTGTCTATATTTATGAGACGGGCGATATTACATTAAAAAAAAAGATTTTTCATAGTTTTTACGTATTTTCTAATTTTTTTTTAAATAAATCCGAATAAATCAATTACAAAAACGTATCTGAATAATTTCTGAAATTGCATGAAAAGTATTTTAGCTTGGGGTGTCATTTTTGATCTGTGTCTATATTTTTGGGACAGAGTGTATCTACAATAACGCATAAACTAAATATTTTCAAATAAATTATTATAAAGTATCATGAAGTAAGCATTAAACAATATTAATCACAGTTACCAATTCTGAATCAGTTTAACTGTTTGAGACAGCACGATTTATTTTGTAATTTCTATGAAAATGTAGTTTCTTGATTAAAATATATTTATAAATGTAATTTTTAAGTCTAAAGTATCCTTAAAATTAATTGAATGATTATTTTTATCAGAAGCCTGAAAATAATAACCAACTACTCCCCTCCCAGCCAGAAAAAAAGTAAAAGAAGCAATATATGAACTAAATGATTAAGCCTTTAACTATCACAGCCTTTAACCCCTTAACGCGCGGTTTCCTCGCTGCGAGGACGCAAAATTTAAGATGCAGCTGCAAAAATTCATCCCGGAAATTTTAGTTTAATTTAGTTCATGAATTCCGGTGGCAGTATAATTTAAATGATACGAATTGTCTTGCGCCGCAAAAGGTTAACTATCACATGATTTAAAAAGTCTGTCTTGCATTCCCAGAGCTGCCAATCAAATCCGGAGGATTATTAGTACCACCCCTTTTCCCACACTAGTCTTTTTTTTAGAGTATTTTTCTTCTTAATTCATCGTAAAAAAAATGAAGAGTATTACTCTAAAAATTTAGTGGTGTTGGAAAAGGGGCGGTACTAACTATCTTCCGGATTACGTTGACAGCTCTGCATTCCAATTCGGTTCCCTTTTTTAATTGGAAATTTCTACGTTCCACCTATTTTTCTAGTTTAAGCAGTAAGCCCCGCCTATTTAGTTAATTTTTTTGTTGTAGTGTTTGTTTGAAGGATTTGGAATTTATCACCATTAATTGATAAGGTAAATGCCACTTGCGTATTTTTTTGCCAACGGAAATTAAGTAGATTAACACGAACATGCAAGGTCACTTTTTCTTCTCTTTTTCTATAATATTTTGTTTTAGAAGACCGATGATAGGCGGAGCTTGTTTTCTATAGAAAACTGGAATTTTTGTTTTTCTATCGCTAATGTCTAAACATTATCGCTTTTGTTTCATTTCTTTGCGTTTGACGTTGTTGCTGACGTTGTTGCTGTATTTGACGCGTAAATAAAAATAAAAAAATAAAAAAAATTACATAATTTTCACTGTTATTTTTAAAGATTTTCTTCGATTTCTTATGCAGAACATTATAGCTCTAAGCCCCTCGAAAAGAAAGAATTATTTATATCTCAAAAACTGACAGCTGGAATGTGCTACAAATTTGCACACTAGTATTTTTCAGCATTAGAATTCTTTTATGAAAAAGTTAATATTGGTCATAATTCATAATTTTTTTAATATGAATTTATTAATATTTTTCAGAATCAAAGTTATGAATTATGTTTGGGTTTCTTCACAGTATCTCATATATATATATATGATTAAAAACATATTTTGATATATTATACACACACACACACACACACACACACACACACACACACACACATATATATATGTATGTATGTATGTATATAATATATCAAAATATGTTTTTAATCATACTATATATATGTGTGTATGTATATCAAGTTATTTTTTGTGAAGATATTAATAAAGGTTTGAGATATGAATTTAACATTAGCACTTTCAAACTTTAAACGCTTATAACTGTATATAATATATATATAAATAAGCAAAACAGGGATGGAACACGGGCGCAGAATTCATACCACTCTCAATGTAAGAAAATTTTCTACTTCTTAAATCAAGGGTATTATAGGTAGAGAATTTTAAACGGATTCCGGTATGAATTCTGCGCCCGTGTTCCATCCCTGGCAAAATAACTAAGGATAAATGAAAATTAATCCCAAAACACATGAGGGTCTCCTTCAGGGGAGATCCCCCATGTAGGGAATAAAATATGAGAAGTTTCTGACGAAACGTTGGCTATTTAGCCAAAAAAACACGTTTCTAGCCCCCAACGTCTCACACATGGAAGCAAGACCATACAGCAAACGAATTTAATTAATACAAAGCATGAAAAGCATTTAAATTCATAAATAAAGTACAAAAGTAAATACATCAAAATAGAATACAAAAATATAAATAATACAAGAATATAAATAAATACATATTTGGACAAACTTGAATAGTCAGTAGATTGAGGAAAATTGAACTCCCTCACCATAAATATCAGCATGTGTTTTGGGATTAATTTTCATTTATCCTTGGTTTTTTGCTTATTTATTATAGTTTTAAATTTCCTTTCGCTGCATTTGCGCATAGGTTTATAAATACTCTGTTTTAGTTCTATATTTAAAAATTAAAGTTTTATTTCATCTTATATTTAAAAATTATATAGATAAAATATACAACCAATATATTTTTCCGCATTGCCGAGACCCCAGGAATTCAAATACAAAATAAAAATAGGGTATTACTGTTGAAATAATCAACGTTGGTGCGCTATTTGAAATGCAGACGACACCCAATTCAAAATTACACTTTATTTTCTAAAAGTACTCACAATTCCCCGCCCAATGATACTTATTGCATTTTTGTACACCAATTAGCAACAAAGTTATGTTGAGTATTGCGTTTTTTTTTTTTTTTAATCAGACTGTACATAATTGCCAAAAATTTAATTTATTATGGAGCATTTTTAACTCCGCCTTTACTTCAAACCACTTTAATTATAGAATGATTTTCTGCAATATATAGCTATGATAAAATAAGAATAAATTACTTTTAATATGAAAGTACTATGAATTGAAAGGGGATCTAAAATTCTCTGGAATAAATTAAAAATTTCGCACATCAGTATAAATAAGGAATAGCTAGAAGAGATTGCGCGGAAGGAGAGATTGCGCGGAAGGAGAAATTGCGCACACAAAGGATAGGCGAGAAAGAGTAGAGTGGGCGGGTTGCGACTCCAGGTACATCAATAGTGGTCAGGTACATCAATAGTACAACATCAATAGTGAAGTACAAACTTGAATGTGCATGTTGATTGTTTCAAGAGTTTAAGATAGAACGTGATTACTTTGTCTGGTTTTCAAAAATAAATGCTTGAATTTTCATAACCCTTATTTGGTATTTCGATAGAATGGCAATAATGGAAAATATTTTTAAATAAAACAATTTCACATAAGCTAGTAACCTAGAATAACAGGTACGAGATCGGCGATTTTCTCTAAAAGCGTATAATTTAATTATTGAATAAAAGACTGCGCAATATCTCCTACGAAAATGTGCACTTTTGCTGTTTGTGCTTTTGCTGTTAATTAGAGAATGCGCTTTGATTTTATTAAAATTCTCTACTAATAGAGATTCGCAGCTTATTGGTAATGGCAAGATGATGAGGATGAGTTTGCTGAATGTCTGGAACTGTAATAACAGGAAATACCTTCAATAAGAGGCAGAACTAGTTTAACCATACTTGCCAACCATTTCATTATGAACCGTACAATTTTTAGTACCCGCCTTTTTTTACACACCAATAATTTTTTAGAGCAATTTTAATCTTATTTAATCGTAACAACATTTGGAGAGAATTACTCTAAAAATATAATGGTGTGAGAAAAGGGGCGTTTTTTCTGGGGGCGTTAATAATTGTACGGTTTTTAATGAGATGGTTGGCAAGTATGTTTAACCCATTCGAGAGGACGCATCTTTTTGGAGACTGTTCGCATAATCTGAAATTGGACATTATTGAGGAGTGCCACGATCGAGAAATCTCACCTCTGACGAGATTTACTTCTATAGTGTTAATTTTAGCCTATGGGAAATTTATAGTAAAGTATTTAAATGTTATTGTATATCTGTTTTATTTTGCACTATTTTCAAGAATAATGCTCAAGTTTATTGCAACCGTTGGCTGCTTAAATAGAAGAAATAAAACAGGATGAAAGCAAAAAATATAATATAAAGACTATAATTGTCAAATTTTCAATAAAAAAAGTAAACGTAAAGGATTTTAACACTTTCGCGACCGCTGACGTAGATTCACGTCATTCGAAAATTTGTAACTCCACAAGTGGGCGTTTCTTCCGCAATTTATATGTTATTTATTTATTCAGTATATACCCAATATAAATATTTTGACAATGAAATACACTATGGATGCAATTACTTTGAATGGAAAGATTATAATTATAATGTATATCCATTTGTAATATAAATGTGAATACAGAAAATTTTGTTCTGAAATATTGTAGTTTGGGAGAATAACGCCCACAGGCGGACTTTACTGTCAAAAAGTCAAAATCATGCGGTCGCGAAGGTTTTAAAGTTGAAACGAGAAGATTTCAAACCAAGTGAAATGTGTGGTTTTGTGTTTTGAACATTTTTGTGCGAAAGCATTTCAGGGAAAAAAAAAACTTTAATAAAAAAGAACAACGTTTACAGTAGACTTTACCTGTAGTAAAAGTAATATATTTTTTTCTTTTAAATTATACTGCTAAAATAAAAATACCATATTTTTGGATCTCTATTTTACAGAAATTTACAGAAAATCGTATTTAAATCAAATCATTAGATTTTTTTATCATGATTATTTTACACCTTTTATTTTTCGCGCATATTGTCATATAAATTACATTAAATAAAATATTGTTAATTAAAATTAAAAATTAAACTTTAAATTCGCGTAAAAAGGTAAAATAAATATTGAAGACTCATAAAAAGAAAACGAACACGTGTAGAACGAGAAGCGCATTTGGCTAAGTGCCCATCTCATTCAACGCATCACCCCTTTTCCGAGTAGGATCGTTCCGCGAGAGGTAGACATGGTTTACGAAAACGGACAGTATAGTCTTTAAATAAATTTTTATAATTATTTTTAAATTTCTTTAAATTTACTGGTTTTTTAATTATTAAATTGAAATATCCATTTCAAATAAAAAATAGTTGCTTGCATATACGTTACAACAATGTCAATTTAAGTGCAATTATTGTTATAAAAAACGTAATTTTAGTTACAATTAAACGCAAGCTGTTCTAACCATGTGCGCAATCATTCATACGCAATAAGGAGAGATTACGTAAAATAGCTCTCTTAGTTTTTATTAGAGATTTTTTTTTTTCTTATAATTATAGCAGATCAACAAAATAGTAATGGAAATGCATAGAGGAAGGGCCAATTCAAAATAATGCTCCAACAGTTCAGCAACAAATTAATATTTGGATTTTTTATATTGTTCTCTTGAATTGTGTGCAAACCCTCCAATATATAGCTTTACCTTATATATATAAACAACAATAAGATACATGGTTACATATTTACACGCAAAATTAAACACAAATTATAAGTTAAAAAAAAAGTAAAGAAAATGACGTATTAAACCTGGTTTGGTTTATTTTATTTTCGAGTTTCAGTAAATAAAAATCCATAGGAAACAGCAAAAAAAAAAAAAAAAAAAAAAAAAAAATCTATGTAAGTTTTTGATTGCCGAACTGTGTCTTTATTACTAAGCACTGAATACGGAGATGGTATTACAGGGATGGAACACGCGCGCAGAACTTATACCACTATCAATATATATATATATATATATATATAATTCTACTTATTAAATCAACGATATTATAGGTAGAAAATTTCTTAAACAAATACCGGTGTGAATTCCGCGCCCGTATTCCACCCCTGTATTGATGACAAATTTTTGATGGCATTATTGATCTTTGTTTTATAAATTATTTGGATCTTTAATATTGCTATCATAATTTACGTCTTTTTATGAAAATATTCTCTCGTATAAAGTTATTTATTCATATCATAATATTTAAAATTATTTATTACATAAAAATATTGACACACTTTGCTACAAAAATTTAAGAGCTATGTATAGTTGCCAACTTTTGCGCTTTTGCCTACTGGAATCTTTTTATAAATCTTTTTATTTCATTTATTCAGTGAAAGCTATTACAGTAATACATAGAAAATTTCTCTTAAAATTTTCTGATAGACAAAAAATGTAACAGTTGGTAACTATGCAGCTCTGTGTGAAGCAATACTGAGTTGCTATTCAAACGATATAAGCAGGGTATCAAGGATGTGTATGAAACATCTCAATCAATCAGATTTAAAATCACTCTATCACAACTGAATTTCCAATTATTTCTCTTCCATAGAAGAAAATAAAATATTTACGATCAAAATTCAAATACATCCTTAATGCTTTCATAAATGTTTTAACAGTAGTTCTATCCTTGAGCATAAGCAGAAATATATATATGCATTTAAATATATATACATATATATATCGATGTATTATCTATAGATTAAGTTATCAAAATCTTTACTTCCTATGAATTTTTTATATACTTTCATACATATCTAGTTAAATCCTTCCAGTCTAACGTTTCAGGATCTTAAATAAGCTTATGTATTCTTGAACTCCTGATACCGTAATCCGTCTGAAAATATCAGATCTTTGTCGGCACATTGTAAAGATGAGGTATTTTATATCACAGCGAAGTGTACCGGCAATTCGATTAGGCATCTATACAGAGCCTGATTAAGGGGGAAGCACACATTATTTATACTTACACCGTTATTTTTTAACAAATACTTTCCTCCTATAATAATAACAAAATTCTCATTAAAAAATATTTTAAAAGTATTCTGGTGTCTAACAACGGTGAGTAAATTGAATTGTTTTACACCGTTCATTTTTTATAAAAAATATTTCCTCGTCAAAACGTGGAATTTCTATGACATGAAGTAAAAAATAATTGTAAAAATATTCCGGTGAGAGCGGAGATAATGTGTGCTTCCCCCTTAATCAGGCTCTGCATCTATATGTATACATTAAACAAGTCTTAAACTGGAAAAAAATATTGAATAAGTGTTTTTAGGATTGCTTAAATAGTGAACAAGAAAGAATCTGGTGTGAAACAACCACACGACTTCCATTACCCACTATTACACGTATTATATGAATTTTTTGGAGATAATGTGATTAGATGGCATAAAATTGACCTAACGAAGTAGACAGATAAAAATACTCTGGTGAAAGAAACTTGATACACGTATAAAGATATGTAAAATAGAGTTAAAAAATAAGAAAAAAAGTGTAGAGTTATTTTTTGAAACACCAATTTCCGAAATCTAAAGCTAACTTGCCTAATCAGGACGACTCTTAATTTTCCTGTAATAACCACGTAAACCATGGAAAAGGATATCTAAAATGGATTTATGTAACAATTTTAAAGAAAATCGTAGAGCCGTTTTTGAGATATCAGCTTTTACCAAAACTTGGCGTACTCAGTCATTGGCCGGAAAACAGTAATTACATACAAAGGGATATTTAAAAGGGAGTTAATATGGCGAGTTTGAAAAATTATTCCTATAACTGTTTTCAAAAGAACGCACTTGCGAGACCTGAAATTGAGATTTTATACAAGACGCCTATCAATTTTCCTGAACTAACCAACTGTATCATTCGAAAGGACACCTAATAGAGTGTTTATATAGCAACTTTAAGAAAATTGTTAGAGCCGTTTTTTAGATACGTACCTACCCCATTTCCGGTTTCCGATGTCCCCCTTACATTTTTCCAATATTCACCAAAATTTTGAAAAATGAATTTCACACCAGACCTGTCTCAATTCTGAAGTTTCATAGTTCTATCTTTATTAGTCTGGGAGATATGCCAGAAGATTCCCCACATACATAAATACACACACATACACACTGACCAAGGGATAAAAACTACTTTTTCGGACTCAGGATGCCTTTAAACGTGTAAATCAGGTGAAAACTCGATATCGTATTTTTGGATCGAATACAATACTTTCATTACCTACGGTAGTCGGGTAATGGAAATAAAAAAAAATTATGATAGTTTTTTTTAAATTGCATTTTTCTTAAAACCACTTTTTCTTTTTTTTTTTTTTAGACACATTTCTCTTAAAACCATTATACAAAAGTTTCAATTTAATTTCTGTTTCTACATATTTGTCAACATTTTAATATATTCAGGAGCATATTTAGCCCCACCTTTATTTCGAACCACTGAATTTTTAGAATATTTTTCTCCAATATATAACTAAAATAAAATAAGAAAAAATTACTCTTTAAAAAAAGTAGTATGGAATAAAGGCGGGATTAAAATGCAATGAAAAAAATTTAAATGTTGCTAAATCTTGTTTCCAGAATATCATATAAGCAGTGAATCAAGCATGTGTATCCAACATCTTAATCAATGATATTTCAGATTTTGTAAAATTATCTTTTAATAAAAAACTTAACCTTTCTTATACAAATAAATTTATAATTTTTCGTTACTCAGAAAGAAAATATGAGTAATGATTTACTGCTTTTTAATCATTTTATGAATTTTATAACAGTAGTACTGTTTCTGGACAAAAGCAAAAGGAAAAAGTATATATTTCGGTATAATGTCTAGATAAAGCTATCAAAATCTTTGCTTTCTACATATTTTATATATTTCCACACATTTTCTCTTCAAGCACTCCCTTCTTACATTTCATGATCTTTGAAAAGATTATATATACTTGAACTCTGAAGAACGTAATCCGTTTGCAAGCATTGGATCTTCGTTCATTCTTTACAAAGATGTTATATTTCATATCGTATCTTTGTATATATTGGTAATTCAGTTTCACATCGATGTATTTTGATTCAACAAGTCTTTTATGGGAAATCGAACAAATGTTGAATTCCTAGTTTTCCGCTTGTTATACCGTATTTTTTGGCGTATAACGCGCTGGTTTTTTAATTCAGTTTACACCGGACATTTAAATTTACAGTAAAAGTTTTTGTTTCTTACAAATATCGCTTTATTTGTAAATTAAATTTTCTGGTGTGTAATACATTTATATCACCTGCACGCAGAGTTCACAACTTGCATAATTTATTCACGAGCATTTTTTAGCCCCGCCATTTTTTCATACCGGAAATTTTGAAAAATGATCTTCTTCTCATTTAATCGTTGTCACATATTAAAGAGAAATAATCTACAAAAGTTCTAGTGCGAAAAGAAGGTGGGGCTAAAAATGCACGTGAATAAATTATAAATGTTGGGAACTCTGCCTGCACGTTATACGGCGAAAAATACAGTAATTGTTAAGTTTTAGTAAAAATATAAGAACTATTATATTGGGCACACTTTTCTCATATTAATATCGTTATATGAACGTTTTAATATTATGGCAGTTTTTAAAGCATAATTCTGATCTTTAAAAGAGGATACTTTAAAAACTCTTTATTACATTTCATCCTTATTCAGACATTTTCTTCTATATTAGATTTTTAAACTTTTTATTATTATTATTATTATTATTATTATTATTATTATATTTATTATATTTATTTATTATTTAAAAAATGAAGCACATAATCATAGTAGCCAACTTTAGCACATTTTAACTACCGGAAAACTTTAATACTTTATATATATACATATATAACTGTTTTTTACTGACTTAACCCCTTCCTTCTCGCTCCAGTGATATTCACGGGCTGTGACCACGCCCCATGTGTATTTTTCCTTTAACATTTTAGGGTACATGAAAGCACCAGCCAGAACCAAACTATATATAATGTATTCGAAAATATGCACAGAATAACTTTATATATTATTCATATATTTATTTTCAATCTATTATTTTTAATTAGATAAAAATGTGGACTTTATGGGCGTGTCTTTGAAAAATATGCGACCTTTAAGGGGTTAATAAAATAAAAATTTCTATTAAAATTTTCATAGCAACTAACCACATATACATCTATCGGGGTGTTGAAAATTGACTTCAGTGTACCTGACAACATTCTTATTAATATTCTGTAAAATTGTTAGTAATTGCCCCTTTTCTTTCATACCACATTATATTTAGAGTAGTTATCCCCAATAGTAACTGCGATTAAATAAAAAGAAATATATTAAAAAAAAAAGACTGGTGTGAAAAAAAAAAAAAAAAAAGTGAGTACTAACAGTTTTATGGAAGAGTAATTATAATGTTGGGAGATTATGATTCAACTTTAACGTTTTCTCAGCCACCCATACATAACAAATTAGAAAAAAATATGTATATGTATATAAAAAAGTCAGAAAAACGTTATCAAACGGATCATTGAGATTACTACTAATTTTAATACTACAACTATTAGCTGGTGGTAAAGAAATCCGGTTTAATGTTACAGCATAGCCTCCTAAACTAGATGCCTGTCGCGTTGCTCGGAAACTTGGCAGCAGTTGAAGCGGTAGGCAGGGCCACCTGGTACAGATTACGTGACTTTTTTATTTAACTGTCACCAATAATTTTAAGAAGTTATATACGATTTATATATATAATCGACGTTTCTTCGATTCTATTCGCCTATCGTATCCCACTTTTAAAACATTTTGGTGGCTGTTCAATAAAAAAGTCGCGCAATCTGTACCAGGTGGCGCTGTCTACCGCTTCAACCATTGCTAAGTTTCCGAGCCACGCGACAGGCATCTAGTTTAGGAGGCTATGGTTATAGATCAGTGAGACATTTATCAAGAAACAAACAAATAAATAAATAAACAAAATACTATTACCAATAAATTTAACAAATTATTTGCTATATGACATAAACAATCGTTTAAGATAATTAAAAGGGAAAATTTATTTATTCGAAAATAGACGATAAAGTTTAATAAACATCATTTTACAGTGCTTTATTGTATCGTTTTTAACTAATAAATAAATAAGGTGAAATAGATTAATTAAGTGTAAGATGTTTTTTCGTTGCTAAAGGGAAGTATAAAGAGAAATAAAAATATTTACGTTTCTAATCAGATTCGAAAAGACTTATTCAAATAAATAAAATGTTAGCCAATTGCTGAAGGCGATTTAATGCAAAAGTAAAAATATTTCGCATTTTAACTATAAAATAAATTCACTGTTCGTAATGCATAATTTCTTCTTAGATGAATAATATTTTAAAAAGATTTCAGTAACATTTGTAATTTTTTTTTATTTACTTTCATTTTCGTTTATTTTTTGTTTTGATTTTCTAAAAAGTGTACTGTTTGAATTGATGTACTTTGTACGATATTTCTCTTACAAACGGAAATAAATGACAAATTTATTAGCAAATAAATGTTTATTTATTTTATTTCACTTTATTTTAATTTGCGACTATGGTCTATGGCCTTCCGTGAGGAAAAAAAAAAGTTTTATTTTGGAGAAAAACAGGGGATGAATATGTATTTCTGCTGGAAATAGATATTTTGTATTTGATAAACTGCTGCTACCTGAAACCTTTGCCGTATATAATTTTCTAACTTTTACCTTGTAATTTCCTGATCACCTTAATATTTCTTACCACATAACTTAAAATTTTACTAGCGCTTCAATGTTAAGCTCGATCCCTACGAAGTGGATCATTCTATTTAATTTGCAGGTAAATCGGTAGACAGAGAGATGGGAACCTTTGAGATTGCGCGCGCGCGCGATGCGAGTGTCAGTGTTTACGATTTTGATTTTGCTCTTAATATGTTGTTGTTGCTTATTGCTTGATTCTTTCTTGGCAATTTTAAGTTCATCTGGACTGATTGACGAGATAATTTTCTTTTTCATTTATCGTATTACTTAAAATATTTAATTCGCTGTTGCGTGTGTTTGAAGACAAAGGAATCTTCAATACTCAAATGATGGAATTATTTTCAATTTTTGTGTTTACAATATGCACTCAGAGGTGCCACATGTTTCGATGTTTTCAGAAAATACTTATGGATGTAATTGAAGTGTAAGATGGCCTCTCTATTTTATATTTCTCAAACTTTTAGCCAGTTGGTGTAACGTTAAAAGCAAAAAGTTTGATTTATTTTATTTTTTTGCTTTAATGTGCACTTGCAGGCTAAACTGTCTTCCAATATGCAATCATTTCAGGTGAGTCAAATCTATTTATCTCTATTTTTTAAAAATCAACCTATTTATTATTATTGTTATTCACATATTTTGAATAACGTAATTGTAAAGGCAGGAATCCAGTTGAGAGAAAAGTTGCAAATTATTATTAATATTTTTTGTTAAAATTTAATGTATTTTAACCTGTAATATTTCTCAGTTATGTTGCAACAGCTTTTATTTTTCATTCTGTATTATGTATTTTTAAATTATTCCATTTAATATATATGGATATTATCTATTAATAAAAGTATTTTATATCTAAATTATGTATTTACGTTTTCTGTTGTACTTGGTGTTGAAGTTTTATTACAATGACACTGTCATAAAAAAAATATAAATATTGTGAATAGAATAAAGTACCAACGCATTCTGATTATTTTAAATGAAGACTAGCTTTATCTTGATTCCCTCCCCCACCCCACCCCACTTTTTTCCCCCCAGAATTTTTATTTAAAAATTGCACTTTTATCTTATTAATAATAAACATTACATAATGGGCAAAGATTTTTAAAAATATTGGAGGTACTGAAATTGCTCTGTAAAACATCAGGCTGTAAAAATTAAAATGAATTTGTAATTATTTTGTTAAAAAACGGTTAAAGAATAATATATATACTACACACAAATTAAAGCAAAAAAAAGTAAGATTGTCAATATTAAAAAAATAATTAAAAAAGAAAAAAAAAAGCTCTGGGGCTACTGTTGTCGGATGATCGAAAGTAAATTTCTCCAAACAGTTCTCAAATTTTTTCAAGTCAAGGTGATATATATATACATACTTGTTTTGAGGTACACCATCTTTTCACTAATTAAAACTAAGTTCTACATTACCCTCCTTTTCTTGCATTAAGTATAATTTAATGTAAGGTTTATTCACCTTTATTTATTTATTTATTTATTTATTTATTTATTTTTTTTTTAACATGAATCTAAATAAGAACAAAATAAAGTCATTTTCGTTTATCAATATATATATATATATATATATATATATATATATATTAATTATTTTATACTTGCTATTTAGTAATATTTGGAAAAGCTTTCATAAATATTTCTGTTAAAATTTACCAAGTACATGAGGAATTTGTCAATTTTTACCTGAATTCAGATTCTCATAGATATATTAGGGGAGGGGGAGAAAAAGAAGAAACTATTTTCGTGCATATTTTAAGAGGGAAAAAAAAACTGAGTCCGAAATTGAAATTTATCGTAATTCTATTGAACCTAACCTGAATCTCTTCTCCGACCGTCCTATTAGCTCAGTGCATTTGCATTTATCTCCAAAAATAAGTAATAATAATAATAAAAAAAACGAAGTCCGAAATCGCAATCTATCGTATCTCCCCTTCTGCTTCCTATCCCTCCGTTTACGGTCTGTCTTACCTGCAAATTAAATAGAATGATGCACTTCGTAGGGATCGAGCTTAACATTCAAGCGCTAGTAAAATTTTTTGTCATAAACTTTCACTGAATGTGAACATTCACTGCGACTTGTAGTACTATCGAAACCCAATGTATTGGCATTGCTCCATACGCATTATTTTTAGTATATTTTATATACAGTAATACTTTTTACTGGTAGGAATATTAAAAATAGAAAAATAATAAATACTAAAATCGACGATAAAAGTTTAACATTTAAGTGCTTTATCAATATTTAGAACACAATAAGAAAATGAACATTTATTTCTTTATGTACAATTATATTTTTTAGCATTTTTTAAACATAGGTTATCAATCTACGCAAATAATTTTACGTTAAAAATAGATTCGAAAATTCAGTTATTCTTTTTGTATTTCATACAAAACATACCTGTCAGCATTATAATTAATATATATATATATATATATATATATATATATATATATATATATATATATATATTCATATAAAACTTTTCTCCAAATTTAACAACGATTAACAACGGGAAAAAAAAAATACTCTGAAAAAAGACTGGTGTGGAAAAAAATTCGGGATGGCACGACTATGGAATATTAATTAGAATGTTGGCAGGTATGTACATAACTGCCAACATTTTAGTTTATCCCGGAGTATTTTTAGACCCGCCTTTGTTTAGCACCACTTTATTAATAGAAAAATTTTCTCCTATATATAATTTCGATGAAATAAGAAAAAACTTTTTTTTTTAAATAAGTGGTATGAAATAAAGACGTGGCTTAAAATACTCCGGAATAAATTAAAACGTTGGCATTTGTGTATGTATAACATTTTACAGTTGACAACAAATGAAGGCGTGGTGACAATTTAAATTCAAATGAAACTGGTGATTCACGCTTAAAAGGTAATGACATATAATAAAAATATGATGTCAATTTTATTTTAACAAAAAAATGTTTACGTTTTACGAAATTTTATAACTCCTTCAGTTATAGAAATATAAATTTTTTATGACGCATGTAATTGTAAGCATATGAATAGTGAATTAATTACCTTTGAACCATTCTCAGTAATTTTCTAAAGATAACTTTGTTTTTTTAGAGGTCAGCGCTCTATTTCTTTCTAGACAAAATGAAACAAACGAAAACTGTTTTTTTTCCCCCATCAAGTATATGTGCTAACATCCGAATAATGAATAGGAAGGTTTTTAAGTACAAGCCCCTTTTTCCTGACCACTTTATTTTTAGAGTAATTTTCTCCAAATGTAGTTACGGTTAAATAAGTATAAAATTACTGTAAAACAAGGTTGGTGTGAAAAAAAAAGGCGGGTATTAAAAAAATCTTCCCATTATTAAAGAGATGGCTGGCAGGTATGCAACAAGTTAGAATAAACAAGTGGATACAAAAACAAAAATTTCACACAATGCGTTCTGTATGTATTAAACAAGATAAAATTCCGTTTAAGACAAAATTTATACTATTATTTCTTCTTCGCGTATAATTTCTTTTTTCATTTTATTTATTTGTCATTTATTTGAAAAATAAAACATTGATAAAATAATAATAATAATAATAATAATAATAATAATAATAATATCTTTAAAAATGTGACGGCATAATTGTAACACGATATTTTGCAGCAGAATTAAAAAAGTATAAACTGACAGAATATATGACGTCAGAGTATCTTTTAATGAAAATACATTTTCATCCATGACTCAAAAAGGAAAAAAAAAAGAAAGAAGAAAAGAATAGAAAGAATAGAAAGAATAGAAAATTAAAAGAAAATTTATATATCCAAGAGTAAGATAAGTAACTAGTTAGAGAGAAGAAACAGTTTTTGGAAAATGGTAAACAGAAAAAAAAGGGTTTTATTTGTAATGGTTATTCACTCAAGTGGAGTTTGAAAAAAAAAAAAAAAAAAAAAAAAAAGAAATGATAAATTTAAAAAATATAATAATAATAATAATTCCTTAGTTTACTGTGCAGAAAGTTTACAAAGAATCCAACAAGATTTTTCAAGGCTATTTGATTAAATTTACTCATTGGTTGTTCAATCAATAGGAAAATAAAATTGCATTTACCATGTGACGCGTTATATTCATCAACAATTTAATAAAATTGTCTATGAACCATTATCAAAATCTAAAACTGGTATTATTATTTCATTTTTACAAAAAGGTGGGCTCGTGTCTAAATGCCTTATTCGATTAACCCTTTAACGTTCACTACTTAATTTATTTTAAGAATTACTAAACTAATTTTAAAAATGGCTTTTAGACACATAGCTTATCATAAATATTTAAAAAATAAAAAAATAGCATTGTTCCTTTTCGAGAAATTTTCGGTTTGAAACATCTGTAAGTAAACCTTATTAAATTCAAATAATATTTAATTTAATAAATAAATCACTTTATAAGTAAACATTATCGACAACAAAAACGCATAGATCCCAACATTTCAATTTATTCCGGAGTATCTTAACCCTTTGCGGCCCAAAGTAATTCGGGTCATTTAAATTACACTGCCACCGGAATTTACGAATATAATTAAAACAGAAGAAATTTTTAATTTTCACGTTAAAAAAAGGGCCTTTTCTGCTATGTTATAAATGTAAATTTTTGCTAAAAAATTTCCGGGATGAGCTTTTGCACTTGAGAATTAAAATTAGGTCTTTCATCAGCGGGAACACTGCGACTGATAGGGTTAAACTGAAAATTTATACTCATGTAATAGGTCACCGTCACATGATTTGTATAGATTTTGGTGAGAATTTATGAATTTTTACAGTAACACAACGAAAACTTCTTTGTTATTATGATACATGGGCTTAAACAACGTACTTTATGGAGAAAAATATTCTCTCTCTTATAATTTTCTCTTTTGTTTATTTAGTGACTTCTATTACTTATTTATAGAACCGTCAATTAAATAATTTTCGGAAAGTCGAGTGGAGTCACTCCAGATTTTCTCTTCTGACGTTCAAAATTAAAAAAAAAAAATCAATACTAAAACTTTTCACATGTACTCTAGATTTTAATGAAGCTGAAGAAATGAAAATACTGATTTACATCTAAATAGAATGTTTTTAATGGAGTCATGCTAAATGTGCAATTTGAATGAACAAATATTTATGTTGTAACAAGAATTTAAGTGATGCAATAATATGAAGTAAATACATATGCCAATGTAAAGTGTATTTTATAAAAATTCTAATTTGTATTTTTAAAAAGATGTGCTTGACATTTTATTTACCATTAACGCAAAGCAAACGCATATAAAAAGAGGTTTGTTTACCGTAAATCGAAAGCTGAAGAAATATAATATTTAAAATTTTCAATAGAGAATTATTTGCATATGTTTTGAAAAAGTCTTGCATTTTGCTTCGCTTTCGAAAAATCAATAATTTGTTTTAAGTTTGCGTTATCAATAAAAATTTATCGGTATCCACTTTTCCTTTAGATCAAAAAAAAGTTTTTTTTTTTCTTTTTTTGTTTTGAGGGAGAGGAAAAAAGATGCCAAATTTCCTCGCCAAAGAAAAAAAAAAAAAAGGTTCTTAAAAAAAAAAAAAAAAAAAAAAAAAAAAAAAATCAAAATGTGCATAAAACCTGATTTAACAAATAAATTTACTCTTCGGCAGTGGAGCACGGAAAAATTCGAATTCAATATTAAATTCCCATTAAGTTAAACGTATTTTTCAAGGATGGAGAAAACGTCGGGAATTTTAAATTATATTAAAAGCTACCTAATTTATATATATATATACACTCATGTCCATAAATTAAGGATAATGCTAGCTGAGGCAAATAAAGGTTCAGAAGAAAAACAAACATGACTTATTCATAAAGTCCATTTATTAAACAAAAGGTCAAGAACAATAAAAGGTGGTTTAAGTAGGATACCATTTATAAAAACTACGATTTTTGCTCCAAAAAGCAATTACAAAAAATATCTCCCTTACTCGTCATTGTAACATCATATCGGCGTCCTCTGATGGCTTACTATAATTTGTATATTATTCTTAAAGATGTGCGCGTGTGGTATTTCTACAGGTGAAATTTTTGCATTAAAGTTCGATTTCAGTGTGAATCTGAATTATCCTTAATTTATGGACATGGGTGTATATATCAGTGTAGGGTTTTAAAAAACTTTGAACTTTTATATTAAATACTTCAATTTTTAATAAAGAGAAAATATTGAACCCAACTATGACATTTATATTGGCATAATAATTAGCCGTTCACATTTAATTGGAAGTAAAAAATGTGGCTTTTTTTAATAACCCATATTAAAGATTAAAAATGACAACAGAAGTAAGGAAACAAACGCCCATTTATGCATGCTGTTGCTAGTTAAATTTGATTCTCAGAATTCTAACTTCAGCGTTTAAATGGTATCGTAATGTGCAATCTGCTCAGCGCCTGACTGTCGCACTGGCACCCGGGGCTAGTGCCCTGGGCACGAAATTTCTGAGGAGCACAACATTTTACTAAAGACTAAAATATATGGTCTATTTTTTTTTTAACTGAACTGTGTTTCACGTTTCACTTACATTAATAAAATTTTAAAATAAAAACTGTCATTAGACTGACTGAGGGTAATTTTATTTGTCTTTAGAACCTGGCCTAAAACAAAACCAGATTAAATTTTTGATCAAATAATTTTTTTTTTCGATCTGCTTTTATGCCTGCAAAAAATTGTGGTATATTAGTAACAAGTCTTTTTTTTTTTTTTTTTTTTCGGGGGGGGGGGGGGGGTGGCTGAGAGGAGGGCGAACTCTTGCTGTTCTAAGAGGGCACGAAATTTTTAAAGTGCCCTGGGCACAAAAATTTACTAGTCGGGCCCTGCTGCTTATCGCTTCTTATCCCTTTGCAGCGCACTGTCCTCGCTGCGAGGACGCATTTATAAAGTTCAAACTGCAAAAACTCATCCCGGATTTTTTTTTTTTGTAAAATTTTACTTTTATAACAAGGTCGTCAATTTCCTTTTATTTTAACTCGTTGAGCACCATGTCAGCCATTCTAGATTCTAGACATTTTGTCATATATCTCTAAGTACCGAAGGAATCATCTTGAAACTTTAGGAGTGTGCAGAACATGTTATACTTCCAATATTTCAGTGAAAGTTTTACCAATAAAAAGTTTTGGATTTTATTCATTATTTCAGTAAGGCGTGGTGTTATCGATTCAGGCGTGGTTGCACCGATTATCAGCAGAGTTCAGATTTTATAACTCAAAAATGAGCTGACGAGAACTATTGCTTTATACATAAAATAAATAAATAAATAAATTCTAATATATGCTTTTTCGATTAATGCTTGTTTGGATTTTTTTTTTTTAATGATTACACTATGGTATGGTTTCCTGGTTAGTAAATATCCAGTTCGTGTAAACTCAGTAGTTTCTGACATTCATGCAGTTCAGCCACTCTGTGACATTAAGTTTGATTTAAGTGAGTTTTTAACGTCGCACTAGAGCAGGTCACTATTTTGATTACCACTTTTATTTTATAATTATCTTCATTAATCGTTTGTAGTAAATATAGTCGAAAGAAAAATGCAAAGGCTGCCTTTGTATTTTTCTATTAAAATTGGTATTCAAAATAGTGACTGATGAGAATCCTGTATATCAATTACTCAGAGGATAATTAGCGACGGTCCGTATATAGTATTGGTAGTATAATTTCCGGCTTATAATCCACACGTCATATAAAGCTATTTCACATTAAAAAAAATATTAACATAAAAAGGTACTGTCTAGTCTTCAGTTCGTGTCCAAAATAAACAAAGGTGATTCTACTGCTGAAAGGGTAGACGCCATAATGGAAATGCGCATTTTCAAAATTTTATCTCTGACGGCGTGCTTGCCAGCATACTAAATAATATTCCGTAGTATTGTTAACCCCGCCTTTTTTTTCACACCAGTATCTTTTTAAAATATTTTTCTTCTAATTTAATCGTAATTGCATTTGGAGAATATTACTCTAAAAATTTATTGGTGGGAGAAAAAGGGTGGGAAAAAAACAGTACGGAATATTAATTAGGATGTTGGCAAGTATGCGTATGCGTAATAGCGGGCATTACACTCTAATCAAGAATCAAACAATATACCAATAGGGTTCCACCTCATAAATATATAACTTCGACAGTTAATTAAACCTTATGGTGTAAAATGGATTTATATATTTAACCTGAAGATTCCATGCAGGAAATTACGGTAAACTTACTAGTAAATTTTTCGAGTTACAGGAACTGTATTGCAACTCCATATATTAAAAATTACGTTGTTGTTTGCTTTCCTAAAATTTGGTCGATTTTAATCCTTTCCCAAAGGTAACAGTTGAGCAAAAGAAAAATGCAGATTTACAAGTCAGGCTGTGTTGCCAAATTTGGAGAATTTTTATGCAATATCTACCTCTAAATTTTCATTGTAACAGTTACCTAATCAATTTGAAGATCAATCGTCTATTATGTATATCAAATATAACTCCTCAAAATTATTGGTAATTATTGTATAAAAAAGTCTTCATATTTTGCAACACTGATGTCAGGCACAATTAAATGTTGAAAAGTAACCCCTCCCCCCCCCCATTTTTTTTTTTTTTTTTTTAATAACTGGAAAAATAGATACTTTTGAACTTGTAAATTTTAACAGATTTATGAAAGATTTTTTATTTATTTATTTATTTTAAATTTATATATATATCAATTTTTATAATAATTGTACCTTTGTTATTTTTATTTATTATTATTATTATTATTAAAAAATGTCAGCACAAATTTTTGTTGATCTGACTCACATGCCAAGAATTACATACATGTGTTGCATGACATAAACCTAAAAATGTAAATATATATGGGAAAATACCTTGTATTTAAAATGACGTAACATAAGTTTGCTCGAAACCTCCATTCTTTTGAGAGTTGCAAATTATTACAACTTATACCAGAGCCTTGTTAGTTCATACTAGGCAACATCGTTAATATTCCGTAGTGTTTTTAGTTAGTCTCGCCCTGTTTATCACGCCAGTAAATTTTTTAGAGCAATATTATCCAAATGCAATTACGATTAAATAAGAAGAAAAATGCTCTAAAAGATACTGGTGTGAAAAGAAAGGCAGGACTAACAGGACTACGGAATATTAATTAGTATGTCTTCAAGTATGTTAGTCCCATCTTTTTTTCATGACACTTTTTTTTTTCAAGTATATTTGTTTTCTTATAAAAATATACTTTATCGTAGTTATTTATTGAAGAAAATTATTTTATAAATAAAGTGATGTGAAATAAAGGCGCGGCTAGAAGGTTTTTGAAAAATATATAATAATTTAGAATTTTGTTCTTTTTGGAAAAAAATAAAAATAAAATAAAATAAAGGATAAAAAAGAAAAAAACGAAGCATTCACTATTATTATTACAAAATGAATCTCTTAATTTTACGTAATAAAGCTTAAAATTACAAATATTTTAATGCAATAAAATAATTTACATAAATAACACAAACATTTTAATGCTAATATTTCATTATTTCATGTATTTGTTTATTATGTAAACACTGATATTGTCAACACGGATATATTGTGCGTACAAGACGATACATAAAAAAGAAGAAAAAATATCAATCTTACATTTTTATATAAAGTAATCATAATACTAATAAATAAATAATGAATAATAATACTATAGATTGAGGTAAATATATAGAAGCTTTATTGACAAGAAATTTAAGAATATATTGTTGTACCCAAAATTAAATTCCTATTAGTAACCATAAAAAAGTGATTGGTCTGAAATATTAGGTAGAAGAGAAAAAAGTGAAAGATGATATTAAAACAAAAAGAAAAGAACTCAGATATTGGCAACACATTGGAATACGAAAATTATGGTTTCTGCTTTCGTCAGCAGAAATATATATATATATATATATATTAATGTCTGAAGAAAGAAAAGCTGGTGTGATTTTTTTTATTATAATTTTTTTATGGAAAAATGTAACATTTGTAAGTAAATACTTTATTTTTAATTTATTCTTATAAGTTAATGGTATTTGGGAAAATATATTCAAAATTACAGAAAATAATCAGTAATAGTGTTGCATAGAAAATAATAAATTTTGCATTGATAAAAGTTCTAAGACACCATGCAATTATTAGATCTTTTCAAATTTTTATAAGGTAAAATTCTGACATTTATAACTTATGAATAGGTTATCACATTATATTACTTATACATACAAGAAATATAGTTCTATCATATGATAAGACGCATACACAGTACCCGCAGCAGTCCTTTATTTTTATATGCATTATAATATTTTACAACCTTTTTAATCAATCAGCATACTTTTACGCATTGCTTTAGCTTTAAAATCTTGACAAAAAACATGTGAAAAAATAGTGCTACTAAAATAATAAAAAAAAAACAATATAGGACCGCTGCGGGCACTGCATATAGTATATATATGTTATATTGTTTTTTATAAATATTCAAATAAAATTTTTTATAACATAGTAAAACTTAATAATTTATTGAATTGTTTATATTTTTTATGCATATCTCTGTCGCTCTTTTCATTTTTGTATGCCTCTGAATTTCGACCATATATGCATATACAGGGTGTTCCATAAGTCGGTAGACATTTTAAAAATTCATAACTATTTAATGAATTGACAGAATTGAACGCGGTTTCCGAAAATATCATTCTCGCGAAAGGGGATTTTTTTTCCGGTAAAGAACCTATTCTGTGTGTCCGTCGTCACCACAAACTACAGTTTGAAAACGAATTATAACACTGCTAACTGTAGGTTCAATCGGCGGTTCTTACCTGGGGGAAAAAATTTCACCAATAACATTTTATCTACCAGCATCGCAATTCAAATTTCATGTATGCAAAAGTAGGAGGCAAAAAAGGAAATAAACTGTTCGAATCGCAAAATTGTGCAATTTATAGACCTTTCATTTGCATATTTTTCTTTGACATCCGTGCGAAATATTTAGATATTTGTTTAACTATCGTCGACAAAAATTTAACAATACTTTTTTTTTTTCCTTTCCAAAAAAAAAAAAAAAAAAAAAAAAAAATGCCTACAGACTTATGGGACATCCTGTATATACATAGCTGCCAACTTTTACGTCTTTTTGCTACCAGAAATTTTTAATAGAAACTTTAATAATTGCTTTAAAAATTTTCGGCGATTAAATATGCAATTTTTTTTACAAACAAATATTGGTGTTAGAAAACCGTACAAGTTGGCAGGGCACATATGTATATAATCGTACTATCACTTGAAAATATTTAACACTTTTACACAATTACTTTTTCCGTAACTTTTACATATTTCGTATATTTTAGCAGTACAACAATACATTTTAGCCCGTTTTCACACTACTGTCTGCAAATATGTGTAATTTATAAAGGGACGATCATTACTCTAAATAGTGGTGTCAACTTTTTTAGATAATAACGCTTTTCTAACTGAAAATAACCACGTCTTAGCAATCCACAAAGCGTAAATTTATTTTATAAAAATTTACATTATACACTGTGTTAAATTAATCAGTAATTTTATCTAGAATTGGTAATAATTTATCTTTGTGAAAACAAAAATAATAACACATAAATGCCTGATACAATAAGAGTTATTTTTTTCTTTATCTCTTATAAAATCGGAACCACATCTCCATTGCATTTTACATGAAATTAACAAAATAAAATATTCAGTTCTTTTAACCAAATCGTTCATGAATATTAATTTAATGCTAACATATTTTATTGACTGTTCAATTTCCCCCCCCCCCCCCATTTGAGGATTCTATTTTTAACTTCAAAATGGAGGAATAAAAGATGGGTATAACATATAATTGCGGAATGAGAGGAATGTGTATAAATAATTTTCTGATAAAAGATTAAAAAATATATTTATAGCTTCCGTTTAAATTACTTCATTTAATGTGAACGATAAGATTAGACTAAAAAAATGTGAGGACAGATTTTTATTTTATTTTATTTATTTATTTATTTATTTATTTATTTTTTTTTTTTTTGATAAAATAAAAGATTTATTAAATATGTTCCTTTTTATTTTGGTATTTCGTTACATTAAGACATAAATATTAAAAAAATAAATGTTCTAAATCTGTAAACAGGCCTTGTAACATTCCTAAAATTTTAAGAATTTTAAGAGTCATTTTGTTATATTTTTACCACTGTTTTAAACGAACATTTCTTTATGTAATATTTTAACATTAAAACCTTCCAGTAAAAAGTAAAATTGTTTAACAACAGTGGTTACAATATAATGAAACGCAAGTATATTTTTAGGAACGTTGCGAGGCCTTGTAAATATACATTTCGCATATATTATTGAAAATATAAAATAAGTATCGATAACTACCGGCTATATCAATGATTTTTTCTTTATAGTTAAATGATATAATAACACAAGACTATATTAGAAAATGTTTCCTGATTCGGTTTACAACCCCAGTTGTCAAACTTCACAATTTATTTAGAAGCAATGTCAGTACCCGCCATTTTTTTTACACCGCAATATATTTAAAATAATTTTTTGAAATGTTTGAGAACGACAAAAGAAAGTTTTTCTCCAAGAAATTCCGGTATGAATAATAGACGGGTGCTAATACTGCTACGAAATTGAATATAAAAGTTGACAACTCTGTAATACTTGTATACGATACAATCAAATTGATTGTTGTGTTAGTCAAATTAAAATATTTTGTTAGTTTTTAAGATAGATTTTTAGACCTGCCAATTATTCTAATTTTTTCCGTAATAGTATTAAGACTCTCTCTCTCTCTGTCTTTTTTCACATCATTGTATTTGTAGAGTAATTTATATTTTATCTATCGTAAGTATGTATTGCAGAATATTACTCTAGAAATATTGTGGTAAAACCCGAGAAAACGCAGATCCTAATACTTTTACGAAATAAACTATAATAATTGGCAAGTCTCGATGTAGAAGTGTAATATTATATTTTGCACTTTATGCAGAGCTGCCAACCTCCAGATTATTTCATGCCATTAGTTCTGATTTTTTTTTTTTTTTTTTTTTTGACTTATTTCATCACAAAATTTTCGATAATAGACAAATAGGAAGAAAAAAAATCCCAGAAATAAAGCTATGAAACAATCAGGAAGGCTGACATCTCTGCGTATGTACGGTAGAGCCGTGGTTATTCGAGCGCCGATTAACCGAGTTCCGGGTTAACCGAGGTAGTCTCAAAAAGGCCACGCCACGAAGGTGGTGTGGCTTTTGAAAAATGACGTAGATAACTTTGACAAATTTTGCTATACAGCATTGTATTTTATGATTTATATATGCATGTATTGTATTGCATTTTTACTGACTACATTTTAATATGTAATATATGTATCATTTCACTTCATTTACAACATTTCATACATTTTAAACTCTGCTGTCTGTTTCCACTCCGATTTCCGACAGAGTCCGAGTTATCCGAATTACTCTTGGTCCACATTACCTCAAATTAACGAGGTTCTACTCTATTACGCTTTACTGTTACATTTGTAGGAAGATTACGCATTTTGCGTTTACGAAATGAATTAAAATATTATTTATCACTTTCAGATTTTAAAAAAAATATTTACTTTATGTATCGTATCTATTAAAAGCACTATACAGTCGAACCTCGTTAACGTAAATCTCAAGGGGAATAAAAAATTTGTTCGTGTTATCAATAGTTCATGCTATCAGTAACTAATCTTCATATAACTAAATTAATCTTCATTTTGACGGGGCTTGTGGAAACAGTTTATTTTAAAAGTAATTCACGTAACAGTGTTCACGTTAACGAGGTTCGACCAACGAGATATATAAAGTAGAGTGATAAATGGTAACACTTGAGAAGGTCCAAGATGAGTCATGTGACATGCTCTCCTTGCACCTGCGTATTCGATGGTTCCATTGGTAACAGCTTATTTTCAGTAAATTTCTATGGCAACGGTTTGGAGATTGTTTTTCGCATAAGTCATAAACGCCAATGTTTTTGTTTACTTACGTAGTTTAATATTCTTTTGTTCTAAATCATTTTGATTTTGATTTTACTTCTCTTTTATTTCGTGTAGTTGAACTTAACCGACAAAATGCTTAAAAACAGTTGAAAAATTATTATTTGTTGTTAAATTTAGCTCTTTAAAAGATTAAATTATCTTTTATAAACACTTTTAAACTTTGTTGGGAAACAATGAAAAAAAAGGTATTTTATTATTTATTAAAATGTGAAATATGTGTAAAATTATTTTAAAAACAATTTATTTCGGTCATAGGACTGTCATGTTACCTAATAATAATGATAATTTGTCGAACTGATATTTTAAATGCCAAAATAGTGATAAAGGGCCAAACACAGCAACCTATTCGAGCATGTCACGTGATTCATCTTGAACCACGGAAAGTTAAACCTTCATCCATTGAATCAGCACTCTAATTTATATATCTCGTTGGGTTCGGCTGTATTGTGTTAGTAACCTTTGGCTTATTTCACAAGAGAAAAAGAATTACAGAATGCAAATTTACTTCGGCGACATTAAGCTTTTATATAAGCAATTTATTTAAAAAATATAAGCATCTGAACTATAGTCAGGAAAAAAAATCAAACAAAAACAAAAAAAAAACGAATACTTTTGGAAAAAAAAAAAGAACTGCAGAAAGTGTTGAACATTCTATTCAATATCACCAATAATTTTCAGCAGCGATATTTATAAATTACAGACGATTAATTTGCGAAGTTATTTGGCAATTCTTATAATTAAAATATAGTGATGGTAAATATTGAATAATAAAGTTTCTAAATTTGGGAACATTGATTTCAGAATTAGATAAATAAAAAATCGCATCTCAGAAAGCAATTGAAATCATAAAAAAATATGAAAGACACAAAAAACAAGAAAAAATGAAAAAGATAAAAATAAATAAAACTAGGAGATGAGAAATGATGTGGAAACATCTCAGAAGAAATACATAACACATAAATGTAGTTCTGTTTGATACTGAAATATGGGATCTTGCATATTGTATAATAATAAAAGAAAAAAGTTCAAATTCATATTTATTTTGCTTCAATACTTTCTTTATTAAAGGAGATAAAATAGATACTTCCTGAATTATTACAGTAATAATAAATGTGTTTGAACTTTTATTTTTTCTGATTAGTTTTAGTTTTATGTGAAAAAAGTTTAACAGAAGTAACAATCGATTTTTCTTTTTTCTTCTATTGAAACGGATAAAACACAACAATAAAAAAACTCTTACTTTACTTTTTGTTAGTTTAGTCATAAAATATTTTGAGTTAAAAAATATATTGACATCATATCAAGTTATTTCACATTTGAGTCGGTCATCATAGATATTCGATATATCCGGATTCATGGAAAACAATTTAGAAATAGATTGAATTTCAAAATCATCTTTTCTTAAAGAGAAATTTTCATATATTATTCACCTATACTACAATGCATATATCTTTCTTCATGTGTCCATCACTGAACTAAAGAAACACTTTTAATCTTGTTTAGAAATGGAAATTGGTCTGAAATCTTTTACAAAATATTGTAAACATAATGTGTATTTGCTAGTTTGATACAAATAGAAAAAATAAGCCCTATCTGTCTGTTTCGCATTTTTTTTCACTGCTTACGTACAATCAGCAAAAAAAGAAAAGAAAGAAAAAAACGCCATCCCCACCTAATTTTGCCGTAAATTACCGTAGAAAAATGTAGTTGATATCGATCGATTTGTAATAATGTCTTGTTTTTAACGGTATAGTTGTATTTTCTACATACAGGGATGGAACACGGGCGCAGAAATCATACCACTATCAATGTATCAAAAATTTCTACTTCTTAAATCAATGATATTATAGCTAGAGAAATTTCTTAAACAAATACGGGTATGAGTTCGGCGTCCGTGTTCCATCCCTGTACCAGGGTTGCCAAATTTGGCATTTTTTTTATTCAATAGTCACCAATAATTTTTATTTGTAACGTTTGACTAATCACTTCGAAGATTGAGAGTGTATTATCTATATCAAATGTCACTTCTCAAAATTATTGGTGACTATTGAATAAAAAAAAGGCCAAATTTGGCAACCCTGCCCTGTACATATTAAATCTGCCATCAACTTCATTTTTTCAATGGTAACCCCCATTTTTTTTCTAAGTTTTTTTTTTTTTTTTTTTTTTTTAATTATTTGGATCAGATCATCAAAAAAATGGTATAGTTTGCATATTTCGCTCAATTTTTCACAGAGTTATAAGATGTCAAAGTATGGGGCTGCTAATAATAAATGTATATGACAAACATTAATTCATATCTTCCCGAAAAATTATTATATGAAAACTTTCTCTTTTTTTTTTAAACGTTAGAATGAAATGACTCAAAGATATTCCATGCATTTTTTTTGTTTGAAAAACGATTTTTGAATTATGAATAAATTTCTATTAAAAAAATTATGAATTATAACCTATATTAATTTTTGCACGAATAGAACATGCATTGTTAAAAAGATGGATTTCCAGAATTACAGCTCGTTCCTAACATTACTTTTCGAGTTAATGAGATTGTTTTTCCCTGTTATGGGGACGTCACTTGTTATAATATGTATCATTTGGAAGTCAATATCTGTATATAATCTTACGGAAAACTATTTTAATTTACCTTTATGTTATGCTTATTGTTTACTAAGCAATATTTCCATGTTCATTATACAAATTGGCTTATTTTTGTGAAATCATCACAAAGAAGGAGAGAAATTGTGAAAAAATTCCAAAGGAAAATATCGCTCTATATCGCTGAAACAATATTAAAAAAAAAAAAAAAAAAAAAAAAAAAAAAAACTATTTTCCATATTCGAATTTGACTCTATATGCGACGCAGGTATGCATAAACCTCAGTGGCTATTACTACATTGATTGCTGAAGACAAAACTTAAATGGTTTAATTGCAAATATGTATAGTCACTTTGTTTTATAATGTAAAGTTTTTGAAAAATGCGTAAATACGTGGTTTACGTTACAAGATAGGAACATATCCGATCCTCATATGTTAAGTCATTTTTCTTAAATATTAAATAACTTTTCCTAGTTTCTCACTGCTAAAGATTTATTTTAACCCTGTTGTCCTTTTTCTTGTACTTGAATATTCTATGGTTCGTACACCTCAAGTTAAATGTTTTAGAAAACGCGGTAAGGCGAGGCTTATTGTTTGAAACAGCAATATGCTGTCGATAATCGTGTTTTATTATTATCATTATTATTATTAATATTTGATAATTTTTATAAAATTTTTACCACGAGGTTTCTGTTTCAATCTTACTGTGGCATTTTTGTTATTGTTTACTGTACCATTCGTAAACTTTATGTTATTTAAATTTTATTACATGATGTAACATAATAAAATATTAAATTTTCTTTAAACGTTATTTAGTACATAATAAAACAGCAGAAAACTGTTTTTTTTTTTTTTTTTTTTTTTTTAAATCTATTATTGAAACAAAGCGAAATATAAATTATTTTCGATTAATTCTAATCACGGCGTAAAATTCACATTTATTATAGAAAAAGAATTTAAAACAAAGTAATATGTCTTATTACTTTTAAAGATATAGATACTGATCGCACACTTCTCATAATTAAGAATTCAAGTACAGTAGACTTCTGTGTAACACGGGATATTCGTTCTGGGCAGTAGGAAATCACGTTGTGTGGGACATACATTATCAGACCAATTTATGCAAGTTCAGTCGAACATTGAAAAACTTTATTTAATTTTATCATATTCTTTTTTTTTTTTATCGTTTTCTAAGTAAGGTTTCGATGGTTACGATACAATTTAACTTATTTTTGTAAAATTAACACATTGCAGGCTGGAAATTTTTATGGCATTCCAAAACAATAATAAATCCCACCCTCTGACTTTTTCTGAAACAATACTTTTAAAAAATGTTTCTTTTTTTTGTTAGTTTTATTTTGTTTGACTCTTTATAGATCTCTAGCATTTATAAACGAAAGAAATTTACTGTTTCGATTGTTGATGACAAAATTTCAGTTATTTAATCATGGATTTGTTAAATAATTTGATGTTTTAGAGAAACGTATAAAGGCGTAACTTATTATTACTCAAAATTGGAATGATTTTGAACAGTTTTATTGAATATTGAATGCCCTTTCCCAGGTTTTTGTTTAACTCTTGTTATCTATATTTTTGTAAATTGTATATTGTAGGTTTGTATACTTTAAATTAAATGTAACACTTTATAGAAAAGCTTTCATGCGAGGCTTACTTGTTAACATAAAAATATATATTTAATACAAATAGCTATTATTTTTTTTCTTAAAGAGTAAATATATTATTATTATTATTATTATTTTACTGCTTTCATGATAATCATTATTACTATTATTAATTTTTTCTTGCTACCTACATTTTTGTAACTGAATATTGTAGGGTTTATATGAGTCAAACTATTTAACTTTTAACGCAAAATGTAACACTATATAGAAACGCTTTCATGCGAGGCTTACTTGTTAACATAAAAATACATCCAACAAAAATAGCTATTTTTTTCTTAAATAGTAAATATTTTATTTATTATTATTATTATTATTTTACTGCTTTCATGCTAATCATTATTACTACTATTATTTTTTCTTGCTACCTACATTTTTGTAACTGAATATTGTAGGGTTCATATGAGTCAAACTATTAAACTTCTAGAGCATAAAGTGATATAGAAAACTATTTCATATTTATTAAAAATAAACTATTATTTTTTTTTAATTCATAACTTATATTTAAAGAGAGAAATATAAGTCTTTCACACCTTAGAGGAATAAAAAAATTGATTAACTGTATGAAAATGTAAAATTTGTCTTACGCGTTTTACGGGACTGTTTATTGCGCATGAGTACTAGTCTCAATTTTTTTGTCGCGTTTTACAGCAACGCGGTATATGAGTGTCAACTGCAGTTGTTCAGATAAGGTTCATATGCAAACACTATACTTTCAGCGGATTACCTTCGTTTTATATCATAATTAATATTTTTGCACTTTTTTTTTCGGAATGAATCTTAATGAATAATGTGCATCGTATAGTAGATCATAATTATTTTTCTCTAAATATATAGACCGACCACTAACATATTTTCGCTTGTAACTATATCAAGAATTGATTTAAAATACATAAATAGGACTTTTTTTCAAACCACCTTGATCTCAGAAATTCGAATATGAGTTCAAAAATAGGGTTGCCATTGGAAAAAAAGAAATTACCTGTTTTAATATGCAGACGACCCCTTAAGCAAAATCTAACTATACCGTTATAAAATAGACGGTTTTACAAATTGATTGACATGCATATTAATAGGGTAATTTGCGACGAAATTAGTTGGGGGGGGGGGGATTGCTGGCTATACAAAGTGTTTGGAAGTATTGACATAGTATAATGTAATCGGCATTCTCTGTTCATACCTAATTTCCAGCATATAATCACGTGATATAGATACCAGTTTTACACAAGAAAGTCTAACGAACTGTAGAAATTAGTGATCAGAAACTTGTCAATAAATGTTAATATTGTTGCTGCATTCCACTTTGGTCGTTTATTTTGTTAAATTTGATTATTTTCAGGAAAAGGCGCCCTCTGGTGGACATTTTGGAACTTTTGTTTTTCGAAATTCCGTGAGCGCATCTAGTGTATATATATATATACCTTCGTTGCATTCCGTTCACACGTTTGCGCTATAGGATGCTGTTTATAGAGGAAGTTTAATTATAACCACCCTGTATATTAGAAATTCACGAAAATAATTTAAATTAAAAAAAAAATTAAAATTGATTTCAAAATATTTAAATTGTTCCATGCTAATTACTTTTAATTAGTTCTCTTCATTTTACGATGTTATCATTTAACAATATGTTCTAATAATGTATGGGTATTGCATTATGAAATGATTAAAAATTATTATTATTATTTATTTTTAAGGTTCCTTTATATTTCAATGTTAAAAAATTGCATGAAATTTCAGCATTTAAGAATTAATTATAAAAAAATAATTTCTTAATCAATCCACAAAGTAATACCTATATATGATTAGTAATATCTACATATGACTTCTTCAAACAAAGCGTTGCAGCACTCATGCCTAACTTGCTCACCTGGCGAAGGGTCGTGTCTTCTTTCGACCCGAAACAACTGTTGCGATTTTCTGCATTTGTGGTGTTTAGTCAAAGCTTTGTACTTATTTCGTCAGAGAATATTTCATTGCACAAGGATTGTTCAGTTCATATAGTTCAAAACAACATCCCAAATACTTTGAACAGCACGAAATAATTCTGCAAATAACTACAGTTTGGATGTAATATATTCATTTTTCATTTATTAGTTCATGCATTTGAATTATAATCCCTCTTAACATATCAAACGTGATATATTCGCTGCCAGTTAGAGAGATTGCCACGCCTACCCTCCCGATTCATAACGAAGTAGAAATAGACATTTTCCTGATACGTTACAAGCAGTAGGTTATTGTCAGTTTACGGGTACATTCAGCGAATTATATTCAGTATATTATACTAAAGATACAACTAAATAAGTAAAACAGTGTATATTTAAACGAAAGATATCACTGTTATTTAAAATTTTAAATAATCATTTGTGTGTAATCCATACTTTTCGACATCCTAATTAATATTCTGTAGTGTTGTTAGTCCCGCCATTTTTTTCACACCAGTAAATTTTTAGAGTAATATTCTCTAAATGCAATTACGATTACAGGGATGGAACACAGGTGCAGAATTCATACCGGTATTCGTTAAAGAAATTTCTCTAACTATAATATCGTTGATTTAAGAAGTAGAAAATTTTGCTACATTGATTTTGGTATGAATACTGAGTCCGTGTTCCATCCCTGCGATTAAATAAGACGAAAAATACTCTAAAAAATAGTGGTATGAAGAAGAAGGCGGGGCTAACAATACTACGGAGTATTAAATAGTATGTTGGCAAGTATGGTGTATTCTATGATAATTATTAATTATTATTTCCCTTATTAGTAATATCAATATATTATTTATTAGCTAAATATAGATTACTTGTAACTATATATATATATACAGCGTCTGTTTATTTTCTAATCTCAGAGGCAAGATTCCGTTCATTCATTTTGGAATCTGTAATTCAAAATTAAACATTTAAAAATTTTAACATGTCTTTTAACTGCGCGAAAATGATATATAATAATTATAAGATTTATCTTAATGCCTACTTACATTTCTATCGCAGATTAAAGAATCTTTATTTTACTAGAATCGAAAACTGTACAGGGAAGAAAAATTTTAAAGCTTTTTCCTTTTTCTCTCTCTTTTTTTTTTTTTTTGATTTTCTTTTTTAACACGTTAGTGTGTTAAGACCGGGGCACACTTTCACGACAATTTCATTAAAACTTACACTTTGTTTACTCTGTGTTAAAAAAAAAAAAAAAAAAAAATTGGAGCCTTGACACCATTTTTGCTGATTATTATGTAAAATGATCTCCTGAATCCGAATATTACCCCTCATTTTGATCAATCATCCACCGTTTAATCGAGACGTTACCTCCCCCACACATATTTTATCGCTGTTCGGTAATTTTATGACCATGGACTTAATTTGTAGAATGGAAAAGAATTATTTTAACACTTAAAAACAAACAAACAAAAAAAAAAAAATATATATATAATGTATAATAAGTAATAATAATTGATTAATAAAATATAGTAAATGTAATTTAAAATTTCGATAGCAATTCCCCCCCCCCCCCAAAAAAAAAAAAAAAAAAAAAAAAAAAAAAATCCCCTTTCTGCAAATGTTCATATATTAGAATTTTTCAACTCTGTGACCCCCCAGAAAGTATTTTACAGTCAAAATAATCCTTTCCACCCTAATAAATAAAATTTACAGCCATAAAAATACCGAAAAGTGGTAAAAGTAGAGGGGCGTCCCCCAAAAAATGGTGGATCATAGGGCAAAATGGGCGGCATATTCGGATAAAGGATGTCATTTTACATAAGACTTTGCAAAAATGGTGTTGCGGTCATTTTCGTGCGGAGCAACGTGATATACGGTAAGAAAATCCATTTTAAAATAAGGAGAAGCTATTATTATTATTATTATTATTTATATTTATTATTATTTTTTAATTGCAGTGTCTATTTCGCGCGTATAAACTAAAATCTTTTACACTAATCCCTTGCATTAAAGAATCCCTAAAGAAAATGTGAAATTGCTAGCAGTAATAGCACAGCTGGTAATATAATGTATTCCAGAGTTCTATTAGTACTACCCTCCCCCCTCTTTTCATGCTACTTTGCTTGCAAAGAAAAATGAATTACGAAGATATAAGAAAAAAAGATGTTTTTTAAATTTATTGTTTTCAAAGAAACATATGCGAATTATGCAATTATTTCAGCAAAAAATTAAATTTGCCTGCTTAAAGTTTATATCATTCTGCAAGTAATGTAATAAAAAAAATATATTTGTATGCAACTGTAACATAATCTATATCTTACGAAATGATATTTTATCTCTTCTTTTAAACAAAGGTAACTACAATATACGTATATTTCTTTTAAATGTCATTCGCTTTATAAAAGTCAGTAACTTCACGAACACGTGAACGTAGAACAAAATACATGGATTCAAAATAAATTACTAAAACTTTCATTCAAAGGAAGTTTTTCAAGAAAGATTAAAATGCAAGAAAAATATATGCGTAAAATGTACAAAATAAATAAATAAATAAATAAATGCATCAATAAATGGAGAAAAAATCATTCAACGACTGAAGGGAAATACATGATGTAGAAATATACTTCTGTTTATTAAAGAAACAAGAAATTCTGCATATTCATCACAAAATACAAATTTCATATTCAGATTTATTTTGCTTCAGTTCTTAGTACGTTTCTCGGAATGAAGAGAAAGAATAATGCTTGAAATAATACAGCAGTATTAAGTATTCGTTTTATCTAAAAATTCTCTATTTTGATAAATCATACGGTTATTTTAGTACAGCATATAACAATATGAAATATTAATATTTTTATTTTATTTCGTTTAAATGGTGCACGAGAAAAGTGTTTACTCTTCAAAAACTGAGAAAATATATTTTTACTATGTAGTGTGTTTTTTGAGTTTTAATTAATTCTTAATTGTGCTACGAGTATGGTCAGTTAATTCCTTAATTCGTTTCATCAAAGTATTGTTATTTCTCGTTTGCTTATAGAATTAAACACGTAACGAATATGCTGCATGAATATGTATTCGTACTTTGCAAATGTCGATAAACTTTGTGACTTCTTTATTCAATAGTCACCAAGAATTTTACGAAGTTCTATTTGATATGTAAAATCAACGATTCTTCAATTGGATTTGTTTTTTATACATATCAAGTACTACTTATTAAAATTATTGGTGATATTTAGATAAAAAAGGCGTGTAGTCTGGCAACCCTGTCCTTTGTCAATGTTCACATAAGCATAGCTGAAAATATTTGAATTTATTCCGGAGTACTTTTATCTCCGCCTTTATTCCATGCCACTTTTTTTTAAGACTAAATTTTTCATATTTTATCACAGTTATTTATTGGAGAAAAATATTCTAAAAATAAAGTGGTGCGAAATAAAGGCGGAGCTAAAAGTACTCCGGAATAATTAAAATATTGGCAGCTATGCATAACAAATTCTTCAAATAAACAGAGTACAGTACGCGGGTGCAAGTTTGCCTCATGAAAATGACAATTTTATTTTTTAACACCACTAATTTTTTATCAAAGCAACTGATTTATACAAAAAACTAAATCGAGTGAATGAGGTATGAACCTATAGATTGGTACTCTAAAAATTTAGTGGTTTTAAAAATTAAAACTGTTTTATTTATTTGCCATCTCTGCTACCGCGTTGTACAAGACTTTACTGTAATTCTTCAAACAAAAAGAATATTAAATTAACACATTCGCGACCGCATGTTTTGGTCTTTTTGACTGTAAAGTCGCCCGTGGGCGTTATTTGCCAAAGTTACAATATTTCAGAACAAAATTTTCTGTATTCAGATTCATATTACAATTGGATACACATTATAATTATACTCTTTCTAATCAAAGTATTTATATCCTTAGTATATTTGTTGTACAAATATGAATATTGTGTATATTTTTAAGAAAGAAATGACATACAAAATTGTAAAAGAAACGCCCACTGGCAGAGTTACAGATTTTAAAAAAGCCTGAATCTATGCCAGCGGCCGCGAATGTGTTAATATGAGATAAGCCTATTGCTCATAAAATTACACAGAACCTTTACATTAAAACTATAGTTAAAAAAAAAAAAAAAAGAGTGTACTGTGCGTTTGCATTTTTCCTTTATTTTCACCTTGTATTAACTGTTATCTGTAACATATATATTAGAACAAATTTTCATCCACAGATTTATGAAAATACGAACGTTTTTTTATATTCTTATTATTATTATTATCATCACATACTTACTTGCCAACCATCTCATTAATAACTGCACAATTGTTAACGCCCCCTGAAAAAACGCTCTTATTCTCACACCACTATATTTTTAGAGTTATTCTCTCCAAATATTGTTACGATTAATTAAGACTAAAATTACTCTAAAAAATTATTGGTGTGAAAAAAAAAAAGCGGGTACTAAAAATTGTATGGTACATAATGAGATGGTTGGCAAGTATGTTATTAACCAGTTAGTAGTCGCTATAGGCATTACAGATTTCGCACATTTTATTTAACTCTCACCAATAATTTTAAGAAGTGATGTGATCGACGTTTCTTCGATTTTATTCGCGTTACATGTATATTAAATGCCACTTCTAAAAATTTTTGGTGGCTATTGAATAAAAAAATCTTGCAACATTGAAGGATTGGCGGCAAATCGACCAACTAGCGACTACTAACGGGTTAATATTGGAAATTTTTAGAATTAGTGAATATGTTACGTAAATTTATACTTTTTCAGTGTACAATTAAATTTTTTCTTCTAATATAAGTTTAGCATTATCCTACTTTTCCCTCATTTCTAACAAAAAGATCACACTAGTAACTAATATGTAAAGAATATTATGATTTTTGCCAACGATTTTTTTTCAGCACTAGCAGGGGTGGGAATTTGGCGCAGATTTCATATTACCAGTGTTTTTCAAGGACGGCTTCTAACTAGAAAATTTTTATAGTTATTTTAAGCATATTTAATCATCGAAATTACACATAACAGATTCTTTTTTTTTAAAGATTAGGGACAAATCTGATTTAAAATCTTAAAATTTAGCAACGATATGTCACTATTTCTGAAGAAAAGAAATGATTAAATTTTAGATTGAACAAGAAAAAAAAGAACACTGCTTTTACAAATATTGCTTTGAGTTCCGTGACAAGTACCTATCATTAACCAATTTCACCGAATTTATTGTTCTGCTACCTTTTTTTTTTTTTTTTATTACGAAACATTAAGATATAAAATATTTGTTCCAAAGAAGAAAAAGCTTTATACAATTTAATAAAAAGTAAATAATGTAATAATTATTGTTATATATTATTATTATTATTATTATTTGTCTCGTAGAAATGTTTGAAATACGCCATTTCACGCAGCGTTGCCAAATTTAAGGACTTTTTTAATTCTATATCTACCACTAAGTTTTTATTGTAAGATTTGTCTAATGACTTCAAATATTAATTGTTTATTTTATTTATCAAATAGTACTTCTAAAAAATATTGGTGTCCATTAAATAAAAATTTACTAAATTTGACATTACTGATTGCACGTTCACTTAACTGCAATATAAATCGTTTTATATATAAAACAATAATAAAAAATATATTGAACTTAATTCTATTTAATCAGTAATTCACTTTTTTTCTTAAATTACACAATTATTTACGTTGAATGAAATATAAGTAGAATTATCTTAAAAAATAGAGATATTTATCTTTCTTTGGTTAGTAAAAACAATTTTTAGAAGTAAAAAATTGCTTTAACGTTGATTTTATTTTTACTTCACAACATTGATATGCACTGTCTTGTTTTTAAATTTAATTTCATCTTTGCCATATGTTAAGAACTTCTGTCTCTGAAATTAATTAACCTCTCTTCAAGAAAAATGTTTCTAACAAAAAACAGTTTTGACATCTCAAGAGAAAGCGAACATTCTTGGTTAGATGCTTATGCTAGGAATGTTTAAATAAATTAAGTTTTACATGTTAATGCATATTTTTATAACAGACACGTTTGCTTTTTCTTAATGAGTATTTAGCTTAAAACCAGTTATATCTAGCTTTAAAAAATGTAAAAGAAATCAAGCTCATATATAAAAAAATTAAAATTCTTGGTTATGTATATCTAAACAGGCATTCCTAACCTTGCTGTATAAGAAAGCAGGCATTTTTATTCTTGAATATTAACGCCATGCAAATATTAGGACTTGTTGAAAAACTAATTTAAAAAAATGGGTAACGGTTGTTTTATGTATATTTCGTTACAGGAATAATTAAATATAATTAAATAACTTTTAAACTAACTACATGCTGAAAAGTGTTTACTCTAATTTCCTGCGTATAATTCGTGGATCTGCATTGCCAATTTGTGAGGACTTATTTAAAAAATAATTATCAATAATTTTGAAGAATAGTGCTTGGTGTATGCATACTTGTCAACTTAGCACATTTTGGCTGCCGAAATTTTTTAATATATATATATATATATATATTTAACCAGTGAAAGCTGTTAAAGCTCACTGATTAAATAAAATAAATATTTCTATAAGATTTTTCCGTCAGCCAAAAAGTGCTAAGTTGGATATTACGGGTGTAATTGATAGTCGATTAGACGAGGATTACAGGAATTAAAAAAAAAAAAAAAAAAAAAAAAAAAACTGGTCGCCCGCAAATGTTTTTGGTAGCCAGTAAAAAATATCCCCCAACCTTTATCTTTTCTTTTCTTTTTTCTTTCTTTCTTTCTTTCTTTCTTTCTTTCTTTTTTTTTTTTTTTTTATTTACGTCAGTATAGAAATTGAATTTTCATGTATAAAAACCAAATATTTACAAAACTAGAATTATACATCAGTAAAACCTGTTTTAAATTTAACATCATGGAATCGGTTTCTATTATTTTCACAAACTACACCATCTGCAGTGATACATTATTACAGCTGCCAACGATTGGACACTAAGTTTCTAAGCATGCGCAGACATGAGCAATTTAAACCAATTCCATAAAACGATGCACTAATTTAACACCGAGTTGTGAAACGTGCTTAAAGAAAAGTGGTGTAAATCTAATGGTGTATTCATGCAACACAGTGTCTCAAACATAGTTAAAACGTAATGAGAAAAGCGGGAATCAAAATGGCAAGAGTCAGACTAGATCGAGAGTGGAATAGGAACCGAATCTGGGAACAACGTTTCCACCAAAATATTGAACTAAAAAAAAAAATTGTCCAGTTTTCTTAAAGTTTAAAATACAGTCGCCTGTATTCAAGAGACTGTATTTTAAACATGTATGTTAAACCATTTTTAAATATCTGTCTTTTGCCTGATCTGCAGTTTTTACACATATTCATTGCTCTTGTCGTAAATAGTTTGCAAATGCGGTAGTTATGCTAATATTTACTCCATGCCTCAGAAATTAACTGTAACTTTCAACGTTAAAAGTCTGTCAAATCAAATTATCACCTCAATTATTCACAAATAATTCCCGATACTAGTATCTCAAGAACTAAGTTTTTTTTCTTACTACGTAGTTCGTAGAGTCCTTGAAGTTTCTGGATTTTCCCCACTATCAATAATATGTAGCAATTTTTGATGCGGATAAAGCATTAAAACTGAAATCGAAGTATATGGTATAAAATTACTGGAGAAAGGGACCTTGAAAAAAAGCGTGGTCGCACGAACTATGTACTACGTTAGCCTTGTTCTGGCAAATATGCGAAGTAATAACTTATTTACTTAAAACTGACAGTGCTCTTAATAAAGTAGCCGCTTACTCTATGTCAGGGTGGCGACAGACCCGCCATTTTCCCCTGATTCTTACACCAGTTTATTTATAAGATAATTTTCCACTTAATTAATCGTTCAGATTTACTTTTGGAAATTCCAAAAGAAAAATACTGGTTGAAGAATCGGGGGGCAAATTTGGTCTTTCGCGACACTGTGTATATCAAAATATTATTATTCGATTTTGTTTTTCCTTTTATTATTACTTCTATACAGCTTTTGCAATAAAATAATGTTACTACCTACATATATCATTACATTATTCGTTTTAATTCAGACAAAATTATAGTTTCTATATAAATGAGATTTTAAAAGCTATAAAAACGATAGTAATTTTTGACTAATATAGTTTAATAATGCTGAACATTTCTTCTTTTTTTTTTTTTTTTTTTTTCCCACAAAAAAGTTTAAATTGTCAGAGTTGCTAATCTTCATAATTTATTCAGGAGCATGCTAATACATGATTTCTATTTCATACAAGTATCTTCAAGGAGTAAGTTTCTCCTTATGTAATCGTAGTCACATATTGGACATTATTATACTAAATAAATTGTGGTGTAATAAAAAAGGGAGGATACTAATATTGTTCCTGAATAAATTAACACTTTTGCGACCGCATGTTTTTGTCTTTTTGACAGTCTGTGGGAGTTATTCGCATAAGTTACAACTTTTCAGAACAAAAGTTTCTGCATTCACATATATATTAAGAATGGATATGCATTATAATCATACTCTCTCTAATGAAAGTATTTGTATCCATAGTATATTGATTGTACAAATATGAATATTGTGTATATTTTTAAGAAACAAATAACATAGAAATTCCAAAAGAAACGCCTACTGTTGGAGTTTAAGATTTTCAAATGACGTGAATATACGTCAGCGGTCCCGAAAACGTTTAGAATGTTGGCCAGTATAAATATTTAACTGAAATCGTTTTCAAAATTTCCATGTCACTTAAAAATATACATACATACATATATATATATATATATACTTTCTTTTTTCTTATTCCTAACTTTCCCTCATATTCTCCGCTTAAACAACAATAAAAGTTTTATAATTAGATTGCCTATTAATATTCGCATTTTTCAATGTAACATTAAATTAATACCCTTTTTAACCATATTATTTTGTTAATGTTTAGACATCACCATTTTATACATTTTTTATATTACTTAATCATAATATATTAAAAAAAAAAAAAAATCGTTTTATTTCCTTTAAACACACACTAAGCTTCATTTATATTTTATATGACATAAAAGTATTTAAAGTTAAGTTCTAAAATTATTAATGCATTTAAACATATGAATGTCATATATATTGTTGTTCCAGTAAATTAAAGGACACTGCATTATAAATATTAACACTAAAATGCTGGATAAAATTTACTTTTTATCCATTTCATGGTATTTAATGTAAGAAAGTTGCCAAATTTTATACTTTATTCCTGAGCACTGTTTGCACCGTCTAAGTTTCATATCATTCTTTTCTTTTTCTGTTTTATTTATTATTATTATTTTTTTTTAAGTGTATTCTTTTCTTACATATTTTTATCATAGTTACATATTGCAGAAAATTACTGAACAAATAAAGAAGAATTAAAAAAAAAGGGGGGGGGGGGAGTTGCAATGTTCCAGAATAAATTATAAAAGTTGCTAACTCTGATATAACACTAATGCGTAAAATCATTTTGTTTAATAATATAATATTTTAGAGGAACGCCAAAAGGCGAGGTTTGCTGTTCAAAATAGGACAATATCCCAAAGACAACGTACTTATATATTGAATGAAAATTGGAAAATTTGAAATAATAATAATAATAATAATAATAAATAAATAAATAAATAAACTATATTACTTTTAAAAATGACATAAGAATGGCATATTTGCATACCTCCCAACATTCTAATTAATATTTTGTAAAATTTTTAATCGCACACCTTTTCTTTTTTTTTCTCACCACTTTTTTTATGAGACTTTTCCTCTTTATTTAATTGCTGTTAAATTTGGAAAGAATTACTCCAAAAAATAATAGTTTAAAAAAATGGTGGTACTAACGCGTTTACGGAAAAGTTATTAGAATATTGGCAGGTATGTATTTGAATTTTCTAAAAATTAAATTTTTCTGATTTCCTTAAATATTATTACAATAAAATTTTTCGCATAGCTTCTTTATATTTTCCTTTCTTGAGAGAAAGAGAGTTATTTGATTGGCGTTCGCAACGTGGAAAAGTTCCAAGATGAAATGCTTTTTCATTTTATTCCAATATCTTACATATAAAAGAGAATTAAATATGGGACACGTTTTGCATTCATGGCTTCGAGAAACAATGTAGCTTAAAACATTTTTTTGCATAGCTTAAAACAAATGTTTAAGGAGTAACATTTATAGATTTTTCAAACAGGAACATTTTAGGCGCAACTTTCCTTTATCTTTTTCTTTCCTCTATGTAAAACAAAAGATACAAATATTATAGTGTGTCATATATTCTTCTTTAAGAGATATTCTGCATTTTCTTATGTGAAGGTCTTCTTCTAAGATCAGGAAATTTGTTTTCTTGTTTTGTTTTCATATTTCTTTATTTTATCTGCATTTTATTAAATCTGTTAGGGAAAACTATTTATACAAGATGATTTTACGATAAAAATTACTCGAACATTTATTTTAATATCGTTCGATTTGGTTTAATAAATTGTAAATTTTCATCTTTAAATAATGCAAACATTGTTCTCTAGAAACAGTGATATGAAAATATGCAGGTATGAATATAAATATTTCAAGAGCAAATATAAAATGTTTGTAATATTAAATGCGCACCAGAATAGAAATCATCCAGTATTAATAATGTGCATGTGATAGTACAACAACTAAACTTTCTACCGTAACAAAACATGCGAAATATCCTTTAACCATATTTCATGAAATCATGGAAGCATCTGCGCATGTGCTGATTCAACGAGTCCAGTGTTATAATAGGGATGGCAATTATTTGATTCAGAGAAAATAAGCGATAACAGACCGCAGAATTACTGGATGTTTTCCAAATCCTAACCTGTCGGTCAAGTTGGCACACATCCAACTTTTTGGACTCATCCTCACTCAGAGTTTTCAACTTTTAAAATTTATTCACGAGCAATTTTAGCCCCGCCTTTTTTTAATACCAGAAATTTTGAAAAATGATTTTGTTCTTATTTAATCGTTGTCACATATTAAAGCGAAATAATCCACAAAATTTCTGGTGCGGAAAGAAGGCGGGGCTAAAAATGCTCGTGAATAAATTATAAAAGTTGGTAACTCTGTCCTCACTGCTAGTTTTAGAAAACGTGGCTACACTATAAATAGATTAAAAAGAAAAAAAAAAAAAAAAACAGAGTGCGAAGAATGCCCCTGTAGTAAGAGTGAAAAATCCCTTCAAAAAAGGTAAGCCTCAAGTATCTTGTTCTTTTGTTGTTGTTATTGTTTAGGAAATCTTTTATAAACTTCTGTTACTGTTTTTATTAATAATTATAAAAAGAAAAAAATGCTATTTATTTAAAGTTATCTTTGAAAAGCATGAAAGTTGGCATTCGTAGCGTAAAAGCACGTCTGACAAACAATAGCTCATGCGAAAAAACTATCATAATGATTGGTTTAAGCATGGAAAATAAACATAAAATAATATTAAAAATATTCGGTAATAAAATGTGTATTGGGTCATGTTTATAATTTATTTTAAAATTATTTTGTGACTATTTTTTAAAATATATTTTACAAGTTTATGGAATAGTTTTCGGGAATACATATTTATTTTTCTTTCTTTTTCTTTCTATCTTTCTATCTTTTTTTTTTTTTTTTTTTTTTTCCTACAAGCTTTTGTCTAAATATGAACCAGCGTCTACTTTTAAAAATGCAATCTTTTAAATACATCGGGTTTTTAAATAACTAATACGATTTCTTAAGAAATTCCTCTACTATTCTCAAATGCTTTTTAAAGAATATCACCATAATGAATTAACATTTTTTAGTTCAATTATTCTTAACTAGAAAGTTTTATAAAAATAAAAACTTTCGAAATCTCTGCATCACGATTCTAACTTGCTTTCAAAGAAAATAACAGAAAGGTTTCAAGAACGTTCTTTCTTTATGGAATGGTTCCAATATGCATTCTTTTCTTTCATTTGAATTTTAATTTTACATCAAAAAGAATATTTGAAAAGGAATATTGCATGATGTATTCATGATGTGAAGAAGTGACACAGCTGTAGAAATTTTTGCATAGTTTAAAACAAGTTGAAGTGTTATCTCTTGACACAGTTCAGTAATAATAATTTTTGTATAAAAACTTTTTTAACACTTTTGGCAAAAGAGAAAAAAACTTATAAGAAGAAATATTAGGTAAAAATTGTTTTTTATTGAATATTTTTTTATTTCTTATGCGAATAAAATATTGTACTTTTTAAATATATACATATATATATATTCCTTGACCTTATTAATCTTCAGTTTCATTGACGTAAAAAAAAAATAATAATTACTAAAATCTGAGTCGTGTACAGTGTTGCCAGATTTGGAGGATTTTTTTTTATTCAATATTCACCAATAATTTTTAATTATAACGTTTGACTAATCACTTCGTCTATTATGTATATCAAATATCACTTTTTAAAATTATTGGTGATTTTTTTTACTAGAAATCCGCCAGATCTGGCAACACTAGTCGTGTATAGCAAAATTTTTTTTGAATTAAGCGAGAGACTTAATACCAGAAATATTCTACAATAAAGTTTAGTTTATATAGTTGTGGAAAACAAATATGAAGTATTTCTAACAAAACATGCTGGTGTGAAACCTGATTTAAAATCTGGAAATGTTGGCTAGTATGATCGTATAGTTTGCAATGCTGGTTGTGTACGATCTTAAATAGTTGTTCTATCTGAAATATACCTAGAAAAATATATTATATATTTTATTTTATTAATGTCTCTGTGTTAACTGTTACATAATTGCCAACTTTTATAATTTATTCCAGAGCATTGTTCGTACCGCCTTTTTTTCAAACCGCTGTTTTTGTAGAAATTTTTTTTTAATAAATTACGATTAAATAAAAAGAAAGTTACTTCATAAAAAATATTACACGAAATAAAGGCGGAACTAACAATGCTACGTTGTAATTTTTCAAAGTTGAGAACTCTGCTGTTAAAAAAGAGATGAAAATATTGAGTCTTACAACTCTCTTCAGCAGCAAAATTTTAAATTAAAACTACCAAATTTCTAGCAATACGATGCTACGATGAACGAAAATTATAATCAAAAGTGGAAATTAGCTTGTTTATTTTTGTCAACTTTGACTGAAGAGGAATAAAATGTATTAATTGTTTCGAAATTAAAATTAATTAAAATTGATAAGTTTAGAAAACGGTTCATTATATATATAAAAAATATAATTTCTCATTCCTTTGATTTTATAAAAAGATATTCTTCGACCACTTTTCATGAAACAATGGAAGACTCTGCACAAGTGTGGGCTCGACGAGTCCAGTGTTAAAATAGGGGTGACAGTCATCTGATTGAAAGACAATAAGCGATAATAGAGCCGAATTACTGGATGTTTTCCAGATCCCAACCAGTCGCTCAATATGGCAAACCTCCAACTTTTTAGACTCGTCCTCACTGCTAGTTTTAAGAAACGTGGCTGCACTATATTCACATTTATTCTTTTGTTGTCATTTATTTACTGCTGAGAATATTTATTTCTTGTTTAACATTTTGCCTGTCTCATTTAATTTCACTCTTCTGGTAATTGTTGCCAAATGTAGGGGTTATTTTTATTCAATATCCCTTATTAAATTTTAACACTTTCGCGATCGCATGTTTTTGTCTTTTTGACAGTAAGGTCCGCGTGTGGGCGTTATTCCCCCAAGTTACAATAATTCAGAACAAAATTTTCTGTGTTCACATGTATATTTCAAATGAATGAACGTTATAATTATACTCTTTCCTAACGAAATTATTTATATCCATAGCAATTTACTGTACAAAGATGAATATTAGGTGTATTCTTAAGAAATATATAACATACGAATTGCGAAAGAGACGCCCACTGGCAGAGACACAGCTTTTCAAATGACGTGAATCTACGTCAGAGGTCGCGAAAGTGCTAACTGTGACTTTTGCCTAATCACTTCGAAGTTTATTCGACCATTTTAAATATCGAATATCACTCCTCCATATTAATGATGATAGTTGGAAAAAAAATTGGCAACACTGTTTAAAGTGCGTTAGGGCCGGCAAAGTGTTAAGAAGGTTTCGAGTTTGTATGAACTCTCCTGACAACATTTGATACATTTCATGAGTTGTAATTCTCTCTACTCAGACAGCACAAGCTATCACACGCTGTTCATTGAAACAACATAAAATCATAATTTTAGTAGTCGTATTGGGGATCGTAATGACTTATGAGCACTTTATATTCTGTGCAGCAATTATTCTAGTATATGAATAATTTGATTAATGGATCTTTCAATCCTTTTTCGAGTGTCCGTGATTTAAGGAGTATTTATCAATTATTTAACACACTGTTATTTCTGTATGATACCACTTCTATGGCAAGGGATTTCTAAAATTAACATTACCGAATCCATTATACCCTCAGCTACTCAGGTGTTTAATCAATTCCTATGCGCATTGACACATGTAATGATAGTTATCAATAAAAGTATATAGGGAATTTTTTGCAGATTTCACTTTGTAATCATCAATAGTAGATTTCATTAATTTTACCACATCTCTTTTTTCACATACAAATAGCCTTGCAAACAATACGATAATACTTATCAATATGGCTAATTTTTAAATATGATTTCACACCAATATTTCTTGATAGAAATATTTCATATTAATTATTCCAGTGATTAAATAAAGTGAAATTCATTGTAGGTAATTTCTGATATAAAAAATGTCAAAACTGATATTTTCCCTCTTTTTTGTACCGAGTAAAACTTAAAAAAAATAAACAATGTAATTAATAAAAGTTTCTTCTTTTTTTTTTGTTCCTACTAATTTCAAATAAAAATTTTTATATTATTTCGACAGTAATTTTTGTGGAAAAAAGAAAAAAGAAAATAAAGTATTGTTTGAACTAGGGGAAGAAAACGGAGACATTCATTCCTGTTCATAAATTTTAGATTTTTTTTTTCTTTTTTTTTTTTTTTTAAAGAATTTAGCTTTTTGATTAAAGTATACTGGGCAGCACCATACATCAGAATTCACGCATTTTCTTTGGAAAATTAAATTAAATGTATATATATATATATATGAAAAAACTGAATCATATATATATATATATATATAGGACAAAAAAAGACTTTCTTTTAACAAATGTAATAATACATGCCTTATTTTAATTATTATTATTTTTTTTTTTAAAGGAGCTTTTAAGTTTTTGAAGCGCAAGGAAATTCCTTTTATTTAAATTAGACTACCACCAAAATTTAAGAATGAAATAAAAATAAAAATATTAACTATCCGCGTTTGTAATGATCGATACATGGCGCTCTCTGAACTGCAGTTGTTAGTAAATATCATAGCCACGTGGATTTATAATTGTTCTTTCTCCACCATTACATCATGGAAAATCGATTGCGTAATATGATGATATGCAGTGGTGTGATAATTTCACCTTAGCCCACCAGAGGGCGAGCATTTCATTACAATCGCGGATTTCTGAAATGTTAAAAGTAAAATTTAGTTAGATAGAATTCAAAATAAGTTTTTGGATTTAGTAATAGCGTTCTTGCAACGAGGACACCGCAACACAAAGAGTTTAAACGACTATTTAAAAATTGATTTACATATCGATTGTAAACCAAATATCTTTTAAAAGAAACATGACAAGATTTTTTTTTCTTTTACATTTTTTCTTGTATGCAATCTTTGCCTATGGGTCAAATGCTGTTTAAGTATATGTATCAAATTACAAACGAATAATAATAATAATAATAATAATAATAAATCTTCAATTTTTTTAAGTTTGAAGTACAAACAAAAATACGATAATTAGTATTTCATTGTTTTATATACTTATGAACATTTTGTTTTTTATAGAAACAACAAGCCTGCAAATTTTACTATTTTACTGTCTACTACAAATTTTGCACATCTGTTATTTTTTTCTTTAAAAATGTAAAAAAAATATTTCTTTTTAGTCCAAATATTATTTGTAAAAGCAAAATAACACTATTCTTATTCAGAATCTAAGAGCATTTTGCTAAACAGCAACGAAAAAAAAAAAAAGTCCGTTTTTCGAGATTTCAGCGAAAAGCAATTTCTTCTACTTTCCTTCTTTTACTTATTGACACTCCTCTTTCTTCCCATTTATTTGCTGTTCGTGTCTATGCTTTATTTCTTCCGTTTTTACTTTTTATATTTCGTGTGATTTAAAAAAATCTATTTTTATTCGTTTTTTCCCGAGGCATGCTATTTATGTACGCCATTTAAAGGAATTTCTTTGTTCTGTAAATGTTATAGGCTTATTTATGACAATTCGCATCGTCACTTTGACGTCATCATGTTCTATATTCAAAACAAAACGACTATATATGCTTTTTTTTTACGAAGAAAATACTTACGCCTATTCACCTTATTATTTTGACGTTTGTAAAAAAAAAAAAAAAAGAAAAAAAAAAAAGAAAGGAAGGGAAAGTCGCATTACTGAACGTTTGTTTCGAGGACTTTTGTACTATATGTATAATTACTGCATTTTCCGGCGTATAACACGTAGGTGAAATTAATGATTTAGACACCAAAAAATTTAATTTACAAATAAAGCTGTATGTGTAAGAAACAAAAGCTTGTTAAAAAATAGTTTTTACTGTAAATTTAAATTTCCTATGAAAACTGGTTTAACAAACCTGCGCATTATACGCCGGAAAATACGGTATTAGGATTTCGTTTTTGCTCTCGCGAATTTAGTAAAAGATAAAATTATAGATACCGAAAATAAAACTTTCTGTGATACCTTTATTCAGCACACTTGCCGTATGTGCTAAATTCATGATAATAACAATATTTTAACAAGTTATTCTGAATTAGAAATAATAAAAACGCAGTAGATTAATAATTGGGTGTAGAACAAGGATAAATTACAGAATTGCCAACTCTTTATTTTATTCTGGAGCATTTTTAACTCTGAGTTTATTTCATACCACTTTATTTATAGAATAATTTTCTGCAATATATAACTGTGACAAAAAATAAGTAAATAAATAAATAATATTCTTTAAAAAGGTGGTGTGAAATAAAGGCGGGGCTAAAAATGCTCCGGAATAAATTAAAATGTTGGCAAATATGATAATTTAGAGATAAACAATACCAATGACTTGAAAGAGGTAATAAAAAAGTAAATAATACTTATTTTTTAAAAGCTATGTTTTATTGTTATTTTACTTTGATAATTTTTTTTTCTTGTGCATTAAACGATTTTACTATATCTTTCCACGAGTTTTTAAATTGAAGATCCTACTGCAGTGAAAAAATAATAAAGAACAGCTGGTATTTTCCTAGCTAAAATCGAACAAAGCTTATCAATTTAAATAATGCAATGCAAACAGCATGCAAAAACAAACACTGTTTTAAGCCTTAAGTTTTATTTAATTTAATTTGGAAGATTTTAAAAGTTAAATACCAAAAAATACATTTGCAAGATTTCATTTAAAAACATATTTTTCCACATCCCTTATCTATAAATTTTGTCAAACTCTCATTATTCCATTTTCGTTGTATGTTTACGTTCTGTGTGCTGTTTGTTTCACTTTCTCTTAATTACGTTTAACAGTTAACACGAGTAAATACAATACAAAGTGACGCAGGTTAAGGAAATATTTTTGTCAGTTCCTATGAACAAAAATACAATGTTACTGACAAGAACGTTATTCTGTTGGAAAGGCTTAATTCTTTTCTAAAGATATGAAATCTTTCTGTTATTTTCTTTGGTAGACAGCCTTTTACTTGGTAGAATCAAGTCGAATTTATTTCATTCCACTTAAGTGTTCCTCAAAATTAGTTTCAGTAATCAAAGATGCCAGTTTTCCTAGAAAGTTTCATCAAGAAGTTGAATGTGCGTGCATGTGAGAAGTGTCAGATGATTTTGCAAAAATATCTGTCTAGGGATTCTTTGTGGATTAAATATGCTGTAGTATTATGCTGTAGTATTTAGTAGTATTATTGTAAGCGTTGTTTAAACGAGGCTAAAGGTTCTTTTTCAGGCCTGTGTAACCCAAAAATTTGTGGAGCACATTCAAAAGTCCTCTCATTCCACTGACCCGCAAAGTATAAATATATAAAGCGGGTATCGTATTCTTTTTTTTTTTTTTTTCTTTGGACACTTTCAGGCAGTGTTGCCAGACTGGGGACTTTTTTATTCAATATCGACCAATAAATTTTAATTGTCACGACTGCTTAATAGCTTCGAATATTGAATAACCCTTTGCGGCGCAAGACAATTTGAAATATTTAAATTATACTGCCACCGGAATTCATGAACTAAACTAAACTAAAAGAAATTTTAAATTTTTAGTTTTAAAAAACAGGCCTTTTCTGATATGTAATAAACATGAATTTTTGCTAAAAAATTTCCGCGATGAATTTTTGCAGCTGGATCTTAAATTTTGCGTCCTCGCAGTGAGGACAGCGCGCGTTAAGGGGATAAAAAAAAGTCCTCAATCCGGCAACACCGCTTTCAGGGATGAAATTTTCCCTCTATACGTATTATTATACAGTGATATCTATCCTGTTTATTGACGACACATGACCAGAAATGCCCACATTTTAACACTTTCGAGACCGCATGTTTTTGCCTTCTTGACAGTAAGGTCCACTTTTGGGCGTTATTCTCCCAAATTACAATATTTCATTAAAAAAAATTTCTGTATTCACATTTGCATTACAAATAGATATACATTATAGTTATATTCTTTCTAATCAAAGTATTTGTATCCATAATATATTTGATTGTACAAATATGAATATTGGATATATTCCTATGAAATAAATAACATATAAATTGCGAAAGGAACGCCGACTGGTGGAGTTACAGATTGTCAAATGACGTTAATCTACGTCAGCGGTCGCGAAAGTGTTAATATATTTCGAAGCACAAATAGTACCCACCCTTTTATCAGACCATCTTATTTGTAATGAAACTTTCTCCAATGAATATTTAAAATTTAATAATAATAATAATAATAATAATAATAATAAAACCTCTTCAAGGAAATTAGAGTGAGAAAAGGCGGATACTAACAATGCTCTGAAATAAATAAAATTGTGGATAAGTCTGCATTGCTGTAAAAATACGATAAATAATACTGTACGGAAATAGTGGTCGAAAAAATAGGCGGGCATTTCTCATTCATGAAAGTGCACTAAAAAAGGGGCGGAGAGTACGATCACCGATAATGTTTAAATAGTAATTTGGTATGGGGATAATTTATGAAGTACATTCTCGTAATTAACATATATTAGTTTAAAATGTTAAACCATGTCACATTTAGCATGAAAAAATGGCAGATGTAAATAATGAAGTGAGCTACACGGGAACAAAGACGTTATAAAAAATGCTCACATTTTTTTTTTGTGTTTCGTACGAGTCATTTTCATTTTACGTGCAAACTGGCATCTAGGGTATATTTTAAGTTTTTGAGGGGGCAAGGTACTTTCCCTCATTTAAAATCAATGCCACTAGATATAATAAACCAGTCTTAAAAAAAGGGGGATGGGGGCGCGAGAGAAAGAGACAGAGACAGACACACACGGAGGGAGAGATAGACAGGGAGACCGAGAAATGAATATTTCCCCCCTTTATATTATTAAAGTAAAATTTTGTTAAATAAATAAATAAATAAAATGTGGGAGGAGATTTGTAGTTGAAAACTAAAATTACCTGAAAAGGTTAAAAATAAAATATTTTAATTTATTTTCAGACTCATTTTAGGATCAACCACATATCAAATATGCTGGTAATCCACCCTTACAGAAATTTAATCCTACATATACGTAAAAGAATTCTGCAATCCTGCATTATTTAATTATATAAAAACAATATTTTATTGTTATTTTGCTTCACATTTAAAACTAGTACCTGACAAATAAAAACAAATAAAGAATAAGTAAACTACTATAAAAATTTTCGTCCCTCTCTCTTTAATAAAATGAAATTTTATAGTTTGAATTTCTTTTATTCCAATTCATTTCAGTTTCAAGCTTAAATAACACAACTACTGAATCTTCACATTTTTTAAATACATTTTCAGGGTCGAAAATTTATATTTAAAATTCAAAAATGATAAATAAGGATGGAGCAATCACCAAAAATCCCGGTTTTCTTTTTAAAAGAGAAAATAGCAATAGAGTTTGTAAACTACTTATAGTTTTAACAATAAAATACATTTCCAAATAATACAATTTTGATGTAGAATCTAAATTATCTTGTAAAATTTCTTTTATGTGCATATCTTTATCGATTTCCTCATTTATTTTCCCCCATGTCTTTTTTTTTTTTTTTTTTTTTTTTTTTTTTTAATAATTTTCCCCGAGGCGTGCTATTTATGTACGCCATTTGAAGCAATTTCTTTGTCTTTGGAAAGTTGAGAGCTTATTTATGACAACTCGCAACGTGACTTTGACGTATTCGTATACTTTAAAAGATTCGATTATTTGTGCAATGATTGATATATTTCATCATTTTTATTCAATACAATAACTAGTTTTGTTAAAAATTCCCATTACTGAAAGAATAATTTTACACTGCAATGATTTGTTTTGAAAATCTATTCCTTTTTGCGAAACTGTAATTATTATTTTGTGTCAACATTTATAATCGATAAAATGCAATAAAAATTTCTGAGCTCCCAAAAAATGGAAACACACTATACAAACATGTCAACATTTTAATTTATTTCAGAGCAAACTTACTGCATGCACTTTTCTCACATCACTTAAATTGTAGCATCATTTTCTACATTATGTATTTACAATTAGCTCGTTCAGAAGCAAGGAGCTTTAGCTCATTTTAAACTTTTTACTGCCATTGAAAAGGGCAGAATTGTATTGTTGTTTTCACTGCATATTTTATTAAAAACAATAATGTATTGCTTATTTCAATTTGAGATTAAAAATCTAACTATACACACGATTATTATCCTTATGGTTGTTATTTAACCCAATAACTGCCCCGAGCGTATATATGCATTTCACTAAGCTAATGCGTTACCTGCCCCAGGCGTATATATGCGCTTTTCCGATACAATCCTTTGTGTTACGCTGCTACCAAAGAAATGAGTCCCGCGGCTTTGGAATGCAATACTATGATCGTGACAGTGTTTTCGAAGGATATGGTTATTTCATAAAAGATGGGGAGTGGGAGGAATCAGAAAGGGGGTGTTTTCGGAACAGTAAACACATAACTATGCGCACCTGTATGAAAAATGGGGGCACTGGTAAGCGAATCTTGTAATTTTTCCTCGGCAGGTAAGAAGTTAAGACCTTCAAACTTGAAAAACAAGTTAAAATTTATAACAGTATAATTTTGCATTATAAATGTAAAGAAGAAAAAAAGAACAGCTCAGTAACCAGATACATCCGTCAGTGGCAGTTAGCTGGTTAAATGAATTTCTACCAGAATTTACGAACAAATCTAAAACAAAAGAAATAAATCCCCCCCCCCCTTTATACAATTGAAGTAAAACTTAACATGCATAAAAAAAAAAAAAAAACAGAATATGAACATAATAATTTTTTGGGAAGATATGAATTAATGTTTGTCACATTCATTTAACATTATCATCCCCATATTTTGACAGCTTATAACTCTATGAAAAATTGAGCAAAATGTATGAACTATACCATTTTCCGCGATGATTTGATCCAAAGAATTTAAATTGACTTTAAAAAATGGGGGTTACCACTGAAAAAAAATGAAGTTGATGCCAGTTTTAGTATGTAGACGACTTGCTAAACAAAATCTAACTGTATCATTATAAACTAGACGTTATTACAAATCGACTGTTACCAGCCGCACGTTTCTACGACAACTTACGGCGAAATCAGGTGTGGCGGTGGCTTTTTTTTTTTTTTTTTTTTTTTTTTGCCCATTGTACAAAAGTATACAAATGTAGCAACTAATTTGTAACGGAGGAAGTATAATTTTACTGGTGTCGATCTACTAAACTGCATCGGAATTTATTTATGACTCCGCCTACTTGAAATGGAGAAACTAATTTGGGACAACATTTAGATCTAAATGTGCAATTAATTTGGTACAGAGGGAGTATAAAATATCAGGGATGAATTTTTGATGCTGGAAATTAAAATTAGTTGGGATTATAAAGGTTAAATACGAAGAAAAACGCACTTCATTAAAGGTGGTGTGAAAAAAAATAAGCAAAAAATAATGCTCCCAAATTTAAAATGTTGACACTAAGAACGAGGTAATTTTCTTCATCTGTATTTTCATTTTCGAGAAAATTACTCAATACATTTATTGCTCGAAAAGGAAGGAGGGAGGACTTTGGTATAAACAATGTTTCGGAGTAAAAATTAAATGTTCGCATATCTAAGGCATACTTGCCAACCTAACCTGGAAGATTATTAGTTCCCGCCCCTTTTTGTATACCACTTAAATTTTAGAGTAATTCTCTTCAAATATATTTGCGATTAAATAAGAAGAAAAGTACTCGAAAAAGAGACTGGTGGGAAAAAATAGGCGGAAAGGGGCGGAACTAACAATATTCCGAGTTAGGTTAGGTTAGGTTGGCAAGTATGCTAAGGTATCCAAGCTTGACAGTAAAAAATTTTTACCTGATTCTTCCACTAATATATATAGTAATATATTTTTTTTTACTTAATTAATTGTGCAAACTTATTATTAATATTTCCAAAATAAAAATACTAGTGGAAGAATCAAGGGGAAAATTTCTACTGTCGACACCCTGAATTACAATAGAATTATCAAAATGAAATCTCTTACAGATTTTCAGATATAATCAATGGAGTAATTAATTAAATCATGGATAAAGATCTCTAACTTGGGCTCGAACTTTTGCAAGCACCTTATATTAAAGATTAATATTAATTAACCCACAAAAATCAATATCTTAGTCTTTTTATTTATTTATTTATTTTTTATTTACTTAAAACTATGCATTTTTAAAATTAGTTTTCAAATTAATAGCTTAAATTGTTCGATTTATTTAATTATGGTTTTTATATCTAATATTGATGCAATTAATAATTAACACGTATAATTATTAGCAAATTTTAATACATTATTTAAAGTTCTGCGACGTAGTAAAATCCCTAAAAAGTGAAGACTTAAAACATATATTTTAAGAGTTTAACTATACAATTTTAAATACATAAAAACGAAAATAACTTCTTTTTACCTTTAATTAATTTTTATGTTTTTTAACGATTGCTTCTTTTAACGAACGTCCAAAAGTAAAATTACGTGAAAAAAAAAAGTATTTTGTTTATTATTTTCCATGTTATCTTTTGCATTCTTTTGCTGGAACTTTAATCATTAATAATTCTTTATATTTAGAAAAAAAGTGTACACTGTAAATTATGTACTTTTTTGTATAAAAATAGCAGTCATTTTCATTTCGGTAAAAAGGTTTTTGTTTATATGTAAAAAGTATTTTGATGTAAGCTTTCTCATCGATACTTTTTCCTTTGTAATAAAATTTATACCACTGAAAAAAGGAAGTATCTTAAAAGGTGGGAAGAAACTTGTAATTGCTTAAAAAAAAAAAAAAAATGCAAACAATATATTTTAACGGACAAATATATATATATATATATATATATATATATATATATATATATATATATACATACATATACATACATTCAAAAAAAAAAAAAAAAAAAGTTGACATAAAATCAACACTTTTTAGAAATTTTTAGATGCGCAAAAACTATTCAGTTTGTTTTCTAAACACTTGAAAGTTTTATATTTTGCAACGCTTCTTTTTATTATTTCACAAAACTGATTTTGTTTATTTTTATTATCAGATTTTTTTTTTTTTTTCTTTTATCACATAAGTTTTTTTTAAATCTCTTTAAGCGTACCTGCCAATATCGTAATTAATATTCTGTTGGGTTCCTGCCCTGTTTTTCACACCAGTACCTTTTTAGAATATTAGCCTCCAAAGGCAATTACGATTATGTAAGAAGAAAAATACTCTAAAAAAATACTGTTGTTAAAAAGAAGGCGGGACTAACAATATTACGAAATATTAAATAGGATGTTGGCATGCATGCTTTTAACCCTTTGCGGCGCAAGACAATTCGGATCATTTAAATTATACTGCCACCGGAATTAATGAAGTAAATTCAACTAAAAGAAATTTTAAATTTTAAGGTTAAAAAAACAGGCCTTTTCTGATATGTTATAAACGTAAATTTTTGCTAAAAAATTTCCGGGTTGAATTTTTTCAGCTGGATCTTAAATTTTGCGTCCTCGCAGCGAGGACACCGCGCGTTAAGGGGTTAAGGCAGAAGGTAATTATGCTTATTCAATATCGATAGACATCAGAAATTACAATTGCAAGAAATGAATGATTTTTCCCCCAATAAGTTTAACTTTTAATGGTTTGCACATTAGACCCGCCTTTTAGCCTTTTAAAAAATATTAGATGTTTTAGAGAAATTAAATTTTATTATCAGAAGAGCGCCTTAAGGCGCGGCTCTTTTTTTAAGTCGCCATAGAAGCAACATTGTTCTGCTAAGTATTAAAAGAAAAATACTGTTTACAAAATTCCAGAATGAATCTTAGTTAGGAATAAAAAGTAGACTGTACAGAATACATATAGTTGCCAAGATTTTTAGGTTATTACGGAGCATTTTTAGCTCCGCCTTTTTTTCACTCATCTTTTATTATAAAAATATTTTTTTTCTTATATTGTCGTAGTTCTAAGTGTATATATATATATTTTTTTTTTATAAATTAAATAGTATGTAATAAAGGCAGGCTAAAGGTGGTCCGGAATAAATTAACCCTTTTCCGGCCTTAAAGCTCTAAGGCGTTTTAAACACTGTTATCAAATTTACTGTCTCTTTTATTGAACTAAAACCAATAATTCTAAGAAGTGATATTTTATTTATAAAATGGAAGAATAACCTTCTTGCGACTAGGTAATAATTACATTTTAGGGATGAATGTTGAATAAAAAATAACCCTAAATTTAGCAACACTGACGTGAGGAGTGAAATTAAAATGCACCGGCAAAGGGTTCAGGAACTTGGCAACTCCGAAGACATATCACCATGTTTCAAAGAACCAATAAAGTTTTATAAAATATTAAATGTATTTTGATCAAATGCTTCTATATTCGATTTGCAATCAGTATTTAAAATAAATTAAACTTTAATTGAAGTTTATTAATTACGCTGGAAATTGATATAACAATAAAAAAAAAGTATTTATGATTTTATAGTTTAATATAATTAATATAAATTATGCTTTGATTGAAGTTTATTAATTAACTTGGAAAGCGATAAAAAATTCAATAATGAAAAATATTCCTGTTTTCAGTCCATCAGTTTACACATTTATTATACCGTCAGTTTATTTCTTATTCATCTTGCAAATGTGCTACTTTGAAATTGATGTATGATATTAAAATTTACAGCAATATATTTCATTCTGTAAATTCTAAGTGCAGAATTTATTATTTGTTTATCGTTTAGGTCAAGTAATTTAACAAACGTTGCTTAATATTTGTAAACGTTATGTTTTTGCATTGCATGCGTTTTGCAAACGAGAAAATTTATAAAATCATTGTGGTATATAAAGTAAAAGTGTAAACGAAAATTTAATGATATTATTCTACAACCAGATTGAAGATAGCATACTTGCCCACATCCTAATCAGTATTCCGTAGTATTGGTAGTCCCACTCTTTTTTTCACAACAGTAAATTTTAGAATAACATTTTTTAAGTGTAATTGTGAAATAAGAAGAAAAACACTCTTAAAAAAAAAAAAAAAAAAAAAAAAAAAAACAGGCGGGGCTAACAATACTACGGAGTATTAATTAGGATGTTGGCAAGTATGAGGTAGCACGAGGTTTTGAAAGGATTTGCAAACGCATTATGGATAATTATGGAGGGACTACTTATAGTTAATATATCGTAAATCCCGACGTATAATTCGTAGACCAGACACACTAGTTTTACACTAGAATTTTTAATTTGTAAAATAAAATGTTTTTGTATAAAGTACTACACATAAACATAAATGCAAAACGTACAGTATAAACATAACATTTTTAATTAAAATTTCTATTTTCAAAGGGGTTTACTTGACCTGCGATCTGTACGCTGGATTCTACGGTGCAGGGTTCGTACTTTTAATTAAAATTTTGAGATTATTTATGACAAAAATTACTATTGAAAATTAGTTGTTCAAAAGTACGTTAAGTGGCCCGTAGTCTATGTGAAATGCATGACTATTTTTGTTTGTTACTTATCTGATGTGATGCCAAGATTAATTTTCTAACACGGAGCCGATTAGAAATAATAATAAACAACTAAATCCTTCAAAAAAACTTTTCTTCCGAAGACTTTCCAAATTGTTTTTAATAAAATTAGTAGCATTTCCTTCTGTACTCATACTTCGTATAATGAATAAATACAATAACAGTATCCCCTTCGATGTTTTCCTATTTTAATAAAACTAAAGGATGATCTAATCTGTGCAGTTAATCTAAGAAATAGAAGCACAGACGGAAGCAGTTCGGTTATGAATTCATTACCAAAGTGTATGATTTCCCAAATGATTTGTATAACATTTGTAGAACTCATATTACTTACTAGAACAACCGAACTGATGGGGATATAAAAAAAAAGTTCTTCGTCTCATGTCTACCAGAATTTTATTTTCGCTGATGTCTGGCATAAAATTCTGCTCTGCATAATATGTGTCAGTGACTTAAAGATAGTTATATTCGCGTAGGTGCCAAGTCTCCCGCTTTTCATGGGAGAATTAATATCGGAAAGTTTTTATTATTATTTTCATCTTAGTTAATCGTCGAAAACATATGTGATATATTCCTTTTAAAACATAGTGGTGTTAAATCTGATTTAAAAATTCAAAAGGTTGGCGGCTATGCATTCGTAATAAGAAATAGTCGTTTAATCAATTTAAAGCGAAATAATGTCTTAAATTTTAAAGAAAAACATTATTTTATTTTATTTTTTGTTACATAGGTACCAACATTTTAATTTATTCCGGAGTATATTTAGTCCCGCCTTTATTTCGTACCACTTTATTTATAGAGAACTTTTCTCTAATAAATAACTTTGATAGAATAAGAAAAAATTACTTTTAAAAAACGAGTCGTATTGAATAAAGGTGGGGTTAAAAATAAACCGGAATAAATTAAAATATTGGCATCTATGTTATTATTAGAATGTCAAATTTTTTTCTGTAATTTTCCGAATGCAAATGCACATTGGGAATAAAAATTCCCACTTTCCTTTTCTACAGGTTGTGTAAGAATATGCTTTCTTTTTACTAAAGTTTTTAAAAAAAATAATATTTTCTTTGAATTATACTCGCACCACCATTTTATGTAGATACACCCCTAAGGGAGGTTCCACAGAGACTGAGAATATGTTGGCAAGTATGTAAACTTTATGTTTTTGAGCTGAATACAAGAACTGAATCGAAAATTGACCTCCGATCCTTTCCATAAGGAATTTTTTATTTATTTTTTCAAAGTAATAGAGGTTTGCAATAAAAATATCGTTAATTTTATTACTACAATAAACTAAGCTTGATCCTTCTCATAATTAAACATTCAGTTCTTTGATGATATATTTAACTGTTTGGATTCACAGTATCCGTCTGCGAAACCTTTTCTTCTTTTTTAGATATTTCTCCTAACACTCTTCCACTTTAACCCCATCCAATGTCCCACACGTCCATCGTATTTTATTAATCATCATTATTATTATTATTATTTTATTTACTTATTTATTTATTATTATTATTATTTTAAGGTTTAGTTTAATAAATATTCTTTAAAGTAAGAAATAATTTTAAAACATGGTTTTCCTAATCAAGAAAAAGGAGAGCAGATATCATGTGTTTACGCAAAATTGAACTTAATTATATACATTTTGCATTAAAAAATAATAATAATAATAATAAACTTGATAGGAGAGAACTTTTTTTACTACATGTTTCTGTTTCAGTGTGAAAAAAAGCATTAAAAATTACTTATGCAGTTTTTTTATTAGAGGCTTGTGAGAGATAGATAACATACACAAGTAAACATTCTTTACCTAACTTATAAAAAATATTCAAATGTTATATGAGTTAGAATGGCGGTATCAATCTTATTTTTTAAAAGTGTAATGTGGGTATAGTATAAAATGTCATATGAGTAATTCTACGTAGTTAAATTGTATAATTTATGACAATCAATGTAATTACTGAAGAAAAAAAATACATCTAGCATTCTTTCTAAAAATATAATTGAATAATTTTAATTAAATCCAAAATTTTCAGAGTAATGTATTGAAATCTAGCAAAGCACGTTTGTTAGAGAAAAATAAAATAAAATTCTTCTTTATTAAGAAATATTTAATGTAGAATCATAAAAGTAATTTATATGATGTAATTAAAAAGTAATTTAAGCACTCCTTAATTGATCATTACAATTATTGAAAAGTGCCCTGATTCTTTCCTTTAACAATTAAAAGAATTTAATGGCTATCTTTGAAAAGGTGTTCTAAGTAGAAAAAAAAGTATTTATTTCCTTCATCAACGCATAAATAATTAATTATTAATTTTAAATTGCTGAAACGAATAAAAATAAAAACAATTTCTTTAAACTAATATGTTGTGGCCACTACATGACTTTCTTCTATATTTTCCTATACAAATTCACTCAGTACAAATAATTTATTAAAACTATTATTGATTAAAATTATGTACAATGATAAATGCAGACGATTGTTATCTTAGAGAAAACTAACGCTAAATATCCAAAGAAACACTGTTTTATTCTCTATTTTTAAAATTCTAAAAAATGCGTTTTCATAATGGTTATATCCATTTCTAGTTTCATACAGTTATACGCCATAGAAGTTGAGATATTATCTCCGGTTCTTAGAGAATATTTCAGTATGGCAGCGACACCTATTGGTACATATGCATCAGACTTGAATTAGCATAATGTCTCATAATGGCCTTCTAAAATATCAAGTTATGTTTCATTATACGCATCAGAACCTGAGATATAGCTTTCCCTTAAATTGCGGAAATCTCTGTATAGCAGTGCCACCTGTTGAGAGATTGACACCAAAAGTTTGCAAGCCCTAATGTACGTTAAGGTGCACCTACATATGAATTTATTTGTAATTCTGTGCAATAGTTCCTGAAATATAGCCTTTCCTGAAATTGTAGAAATCGCTGTATAGCAGCACCGCCTGTTGCGAAATAAATATACAAACCTAATACGCACTTACTCAGGCTAAAGTGTATTTATATACAAATTTATATGTGAATTTAAACCGTAGTCCCTGAGATATAGCCTTCCTTAAAAGTGTGAAAATGTGAAAATCGCTGTATAGCAACGCCACCTGTTGAGTAATTGACATCAACAGCTGGCAGGCACTAACTTAGGTCAAGGTGCATCAACATATAAATTTATATGCAATTTTCTGTAGTAGTTTCTGAGATACAGTGGCCACAAAATTTTTGTCACACGCACACACAGACATTTTCTAAAAATGGTCAAATCGTGTTCTGAACCTCTCAAAACGTGCAAATCCATTGAAAACCGGAAGTAGAAAATTTTTACAAATCCAATACTTTCTTCTATTGAGTATAGAAGAAAGTAAAAATAGTTCATGAAGTCTGTATTAAATTTATTATATGCAATTAAAAATCCTCTAATCACAGATAATAATGTGGGTGGAAAATGCTGAATTAACAAATGTAATATAGAAACCAACACATAAATATAACCTGCGAAAAGTTGGTCTTAAGGTAAGAAGTCTTTTATTAACAAATTCATCACTCCGTAGGCTTAGAGGGCGACAAAGCTTATGTAAATTGGATGTGGAGTAACTGTTTGAGAAAGAATTTTATTAGGCGCGAATAACTTAGAGATAAATTTTGGTAATGCTGTACTCAAGTGTTTTAAAACGTGCTGAGCTATAAAAGGCTTATAAATAACTTCATATTTTTACATACCATGCTGTACGTGCGAAAAATATAAGAAAGCAATTAATCATATATATTAATAATAATAATAATAATACATAGGAGTAAAACTTCGAAAATTCTTAATATTACGCTTTTTATTAAGATATATTAGACTACCGCAAGAAAATTGATACAAGTTTTAGAAAAAAGGGGGTGGGCATTTTCAGTTTATGTCATTTAAAAATGTATATGAGGTGCCGTAAAGTGCATGAAAAACGTCGCACTGAGGGGTAATTGTGCCAGTATGATAGTAGCATAGTCTCCTAAACTAGATGCCTGTCGCGTGGCTCGGAATCTTGGCAACAGTTCAAACTGTAGACAGCGCCATCTGGTATAGCTTACGCAACTTTTTTATTCAAAGTCACCAAAAATTTTGTAAAGTGGGATTTGAAATTCATAAAAGGCTATTAAAATCAAAGGAACGTCAATTGCATATATTTGTACTGATAAGTATAAAGGATTTAAGTCCAAAAATGTCGATTTTGAGTTAGGTACATAGTCAGACTCAGAAAAAAATTCTCTATCGATTGGTATAAAGGATTTAAATCCATGTCATTTAGTCTTTCAGAAAATCCTTTTGTAAAAAAAAGATTCCAGTCAGAAATTTAACATTAATCTTTGGTATAAAATTTTTAATTAATTTTTTCCCGTTTATTAAATGAAGATTGACAATCACTGAATGATATAAAGAGTATAAACCAAAATAATCCTTTTTTCCTAATCGATACATTCTGATTAGTTTTGAATTAGTTTAACTTTATTTTTCGTCTCCTGAAAAATCAAGAATATGGACTTAAATCCTTTATACTTATGAGTAAATATATCATATATCACTTCTTAAAATTATTGGTGACAGTTGAATGAAAAACCCACGCAATCTTGATCAGGTGGCGCTGTCTACCGCTTGAACTGTTACCAAGTTTCCGAGCCAAGCGACAGGCATCTAGTTTAGGAGGCTATGATAGTAGAATATTAAAAAAATTAATAATATTGATTATTTTTTTCCCCCGAAATACTATATTTTTTAATGGTGATACTTTTTTTATTTGCCTGGGTGTAATATGATGGGAGTTACGTCTGACTATGCTCTTTTGTCTTAAAATTGTGTAAATTGATTAAAAAAAAAAATAATAATAATAAAGGAGCTCGAGCATATTTCATATTTTTTATAAAATACTTTTTACTTAAGTCTAAGAAAAATAGAGAAAATAAAACAATTATATGAAATAGCACAATATATTACCTTGATATATTTCAATATAAAACATCTTTAAAAAAAAAAATCAGTGGTGCTTTAAGCACGAAATTTGGAATAACAATGTATCAATATTCTTTCTTTCTTTATTTATTATTTGGCAAAGTGCTGCACTTGAATATGTAATTGTACTAACAACAGTAATGGGAATACAAAATATTTTTAATCTTAAATATTATTTATTTATTTAATTTATACATAGTCTCCTAAACTAGATGCCTGTCGCGTGGTTCGGAAACTTAGCAATAGTTGAAGCGGTAGACAGCGCCACCTGGTACTGATTGCGCGATTTTTTTATTCAATTTTCACCAATAATTTTAAGAGATGATATATGATATATATAATCGACGTTTCTTCGATTCTATTCGCCTTTTATGCATATCATATCCCACTTTTAAAAATTTTTGGTGGCTGTTGAATTAAAAAGTCTCGCATTCCGTACCAGATGGCGCTGTCTACCGCTTCAACTGTTGCCAAGTTCTCGAACCACGCGACAGGCATCTAGTTTAGGGGACTATGATTTATATATGGGAAGAACTTGAAAACTACCATTTACAGGCATGGAAATTAGGCGTAGATTATCGCGTATTTATAAAGTGAAATTTTCTTCTTAGTAAATCTCAGATTGAATAAGAAGAATACTTATTTTTATAAATTGTGGTATGAGTTCCTCGCCAAATTCTCAGCCCTCCACATAACACCTGGAAAAATTTATAATTTATTCCGGAATATTATTAGAACCCGCGCTCTTTTTTCACACTACTACTTTTAATGATAATTTATCATATTTCATCGCAATTACATATTGGAGAAAATTTCTTTACAAACAAAGTGGTGTGATAAAAATGGGCTGGTTCTAACAGTACTCTGGAATAGCTTATAAATGTTTGAGAATGCCGTTGGAGTATTTTTAGACATGCCACAATCTCTAATTTACCCCATAGCATTGTTAATATTCGATTTTTTTCCCTTACATCTTTAACATTTTTGAAATGATAGTTTTATTTAGACAATAAATTTCTGCAAATATAAATCGAAAACTTTTATTAAAAAGTAATGGTGAAAAATTTATTTCTTATTTTATTTCTTATATGCAACAGTTTCTTTAAATAATAATATTTTTATTAATTTATCGTCGCGCGTTGGAAATAATACAAAATAACATATATATATAAACTGTTTTTAAAGATACTAATTGTGCCATATTTAATACATGCGCTGGTAAACGTGAAAATTGGAATTTCTTGTTAATCGACTGAGGCGAATCGACTGTGTTAACCCTTATACCTTAGACGCATTTTTCCACAAATATATATTTCATTTTTCGCCTCTTGAAATTTCTTCTTGCGTGTTTATTTTAAAACAAAATATATGCTATTTTATTCTAGTTTAACCTTTTGTCGGCCCTAATGCTCTAAAGCACTCTAAACAGCGTTGCCAATTTTAGGTATCTTTTATTCAAACACCACCAATAATTTTAAAGAATGTTTTTTGATATATATAAGGGACAAATAATCTTTCATGTGATTAGGCAACCATTACAGATAAAATCTAGTTGTAGATATTGAATAAAATGTCCCTAAATTTGGCAACACTGACCAGAAAAGTAAAATTAAATAGGACCAACAAAGAGTTCACCCGGTCTGATTTGAGAGTAATGTGAGACTATAATTTGGTACTTTCCCTTTTCCTTTAAGGAACTTAACACTTTCGCGACCGCTGACGTAGGTAGATTCACGTCATTTGGAAATCTTTTACTTCACCAGTGGGCGTTTCTCTTGCAATTTGCATGTCATTAATTTCTTAAGAATATACACAATATTCATTTTTGCACAACCAATATAGTATGGATACAAATACTTTGATTAGAAACAGTATTACGAATCTGAATATAGAAAATTTTGTTCTGAAATATTAATACTTGGGAGAATAACGTCTACAGGCGGACTTTACTGTCAAACAGACAGAAACATGCTGTCGCGAAAGCGATGAGAGAAATTAGTATTTTAATTTTAGGGCATACGCCTGTTTCCCTGAAATTTTGTAGATCGATATGGTTGGTGCTGGAAAAAAAGTCCGTTTTTTTCCATGTATTTCTCTGCTTTATACTTAGGAGAACAAAACGACGATAATTGAGAAATAAAAGAAAGTGACCGGTTATGAATATTTTTAGTCGCCATGTATTTTTCATTTAATGGTCACTTTTATTGTAAACGATTTTTTCAAGTTTATGCACTGGATTTAGGCAAAATTGTTAAAACTTTCATATCACTGCTAGTTTCTTTTAAAATATATATGTAGAGAGAAAAAATGGAAAGTATAGACCAATTTAGGACAGAGAGAACAAAGCAGAATATAATTTCTCATTAATTCAACATTTTGCTGTGTATTGAAGTTGCGTGGCGTCGGTTACATATAATTCTATGTCGTACGTACCTGTAAGTTAAACGAAGTGCTAAACAAAATTTATGAGTTAGAACATGTCTTTTTAATATCTGACATTCAAATGAACTCCCAAGCAATCATTTATACGTATATTAACCACCAATTGATATCAGTTTCTAAAAATACTAGTCTGTGTGATTCGAATGAAGTAAAAGCGGTATTCTACATTCTAATCCAATATGATTCATACATTGCAAAAGAGTATGAATAAATAAATTTTAAAGAATTTTTAAAACATTATTTTTTATTTATTTTCTTTTCTATTTACAATACCCAATTAAAAAATGTGTTAATAATAAAGAAAGAAATACTATTAAAGAAAGTAATAAAGAAAGAATTTGTCAACGAAAAGCTTTATAAAATCAATATTATTAAAATGTAATTTTAAATATATTTTTATATATTCGTCAATTTTAATTATATGAATAAATATTTTATTAAGTTTATAGTGAACACAATATGTATTCAAATATTACTTCATATACACAGAAGAACTGTTGTAAGTAAGCTACTAAATATAAGAGACAAATATCTACCAGAACTGTGCACAGTGTGAAAGAGCATTTTAATAATAAATGCTTCATTCCCTACTTGGACTTAAAGGGCGACAAAGCTTGTATAAATTAAAGGTGGCGTAACTGTTTGAGAAAGAAATTTATTAGGCGTGAATAATATGGAGAGAAATTACGCAATGCATTATTCAAACATTTTATGATATGTTGAGGTACGATAATCTTTGAAATAACTTAATAGTTTTGCCAACTAAACTTCGGATATAATTATAAGTAGACTGTTATCTGACATTAATATTTATTAATGTAAATACTGTTCTATTTAATATTATAAATTTCAAAATTAATTTCTAACTATTCAAGGTTTTATAGCTGATTCAAGATGAGGAAATTTGGCTTTATTGTTTTTTTACAGAAGGTGTTCCCTTGATGAAGTCTGGAAAATAATAATAATGATAATAAACAGCCTTATATTAACATATATTATCCGAAATTATAACAGACACAGTTACCAACTTTTCTGATTCTTAAATCCGACTTGTCACCAGTATTTTGTGATTGAAAATTTTTGCATTGATTTTTCGCAATTAAATAAATAGAAAATTGATTTAGAAGTTTTCTGGTATAAAGTCTTCCAATTATATTGAGGGATTAAGCAACTATGAATATTGAAGTTATATCTATAACAGCATATTTGCCAACATCCTGATTAATATTCCGTAGTGATGTTAGTCCGACCCTTTTTTTCACACCAGTGAATTTTTAAAGTAACATTCTCCAAATGCAATTACGATTAAATAAGAAGAAAAATACTATAAAAAGATACTGGCGGGAAAAAAAGGCGGGGCTAACAATACTACAGAATATGAATTAATATGTTGGCAAGTATGTAACAGGAACAGAAATTTGGAGCTGAAATGCTAGTGCTATGTATTGAGAAAATATTTATTCGTTATAAATATTAGTTTAATAATAATAATAATATTAATAAAATATACACTTAAAAAAAAATAATAATGTGTAAGTGGCATGACTTCCATGCCACTTTCCCATAACTGCTAAAATAATAAAATGCGATTTGTGCAATCGTCTTTCATAGTTGGAAAGGACAAACCGTTCTTTCCTCAGACATTTCCTTCCATATATTCAGTTAGTAATTTTATCCTTATTTTATCGTGAAAACGTAAGGTTACTAGTAAAATAAATAAAAGAGTATCGTTTTTGGTAAAAACAAACCGTATCAATTTTGTTCTACTTAATATTACAACATGAACAAATTTATAACGCTAAAGCCCAATGCCCGCCTAACTTTACTGATTTGCCCTAACTGGGAAATTATTTCAATATTTTATATATAAAAATCAATTAAATTATGTTCATTCGATAGGGCCAATCTAACGTGATATTCAACGTATAAACTATTTTCTCTCGTAAGCCCGTTCTCGAGAAATCTATATTTAAGTTTGAGTAAAAATGTATTAACGAAAAAGGAGTAAGATGAGACAAATTTTCAGACATTATATCTCGAAAGAATATAGCTGAAATAGGCAAGAGCATCAAACAACATGCTTGTCTATGCTCTCACGATTTCAGTTTGTTTAAATTTTATTCATTATTTCAAAAAGGCGTGGTTTTATCGATCCATGGGCTGTTGCACCTATCATCAGCGAGCTTTCAGAATTTATAATTCGAAAACGAGCTGACAAGGGCAATTGTTTTATGCGTCAAAAAACATGTTTGTATTTGCCTTTTCGATACGTGTCTGCATTCGATACTGTCTGTATCATTGCAGTAAAGGGTGGCTTCCTAGTAAGTACTCTGTTACTGTTGGAACTTACTGCATTATTAATTTTTTCTTAACACTTTCGCGACCGCGTGTTTTTGTCATTTTGACAGTAAATGACAGCGCTTGTGGGCGTTATTCTCTCAAGATACAATATTTCAGAACAAAATTTTCTGTATTCACATTTATATTACAAATGGATATACATTATAATTATATTCTTTCTAATCAAAGCATTTGTCTCCATAGTATATTGATTGTATAAATATGAATATTCGCTGTATTTTTAAGAAATAAATAACAAATACAAATTACAAAAGAAACGCCTACTGGGGTAGTTAGAGATTTTCAAATGATGTGAATCTATGTCAGCAGTGGGTAAAGTGTTAATTACATTTTTATATTAAAATTTCCAATGTATTTATTTGTTTTAAATACTATTGTGTAGGGTCTTCCTTATTTTATTTTAAAAATGACACATTAAAATGTCACAATTTATTTAAATAAAATGCATCAAATATTAAATACATAAACACTTATAGTGTTTTTTTTAATAAAGTGAAAGCCAGTATTCGAGGACTATGCTGCAATTCTTATATTGTAATCGAATGGCTTGCCTTCGTAATTTGATATGATTTATTAAAGATAATTAAAAAACTGCTTATGGAAACAGTTATATATATATTTTATATCAAGTTTATAATTAAGAAATGCTTGTGACGGAAATGTTTTTAATTTTATTTTATTTATTTATTTTTTTTTTTTTTAAGGCTATGCGATGAGTTTATAAGTTTTATTTATTTATTTTTTTAATTTCATAGTTCATATTCTATAAAATAAAATTATAACAGTTATAAGATTAGTGTATTTACCAGGGTCGTACTCTCCGCCCCTTTTAATTTTGAAGAAAGATTTACTTCTTAATTAATCATTGTCACATTTTGTAGAGAAATATTTTAGAAAATTTTGGTGCGGAAAGTAAGGCGGAGCTAAATATGCTCCAGAATAAATTATAAATTTGGCAACTCGTGTAGTCTTGCAATTTCCACCTTTTTTTCACACTGTCTTTATTTTAGAGTTTTTTTTTTCTTTTTTTATTTCATCGTAATTAAATTTAAAAATTTATTTTCTAAAAATAAAGTTGTGTGGAAGACGGGGTGGTACTAACAATACTGCAGAATACAAATTAGAATGTTGGCAAGTATGATTATTATTTCGATATATTTTTCTTTCTTTTAATTTAGTACTGTTTCTTTCATACATTTTTTGTATAAGGCTAAAAAAATGATTAGAATATTGTGTCTAAATTAGTAATTATGCTTTTTGAAATCACAAATATAAAATAAAACAAAATTTTCAATAACACTTAATTGCTAAACAATATAATTACAGTTAAATACTGGAACAACTCTTTATTTTAAATATTATTTTAATAAAGCTTGAAAAATATGCTACACCAGCAAATGTAAATACAATTATTGGGGAAGAACTGTTTTAATCAGAATTTTTAAACTCAAGCAGCTTACTGATTTTACAAATTTTGATATAAGAAACAAAAACACAACAAAGCATTCATTCCATTGTAAATTTGCATAAATACAGTAAACTTCTTAACCCTTTGCGGCGCAAGACAATTCGGTCATTTAAATTATACTGCCACCGGAATTCATGAACTAAATTAAACTAAAGGAAATTTTAAATTTTAAGGTTAAAAAACTGGCCTTTTCTAAGATCTTATAAACGTAAATATTTGCTAAAAAAATTTCCGGGATGAATTTTTGCAGCTGGATCTTAAATTTTGCGTCCTCGCAGCGAGGACGCCGCGCGTTAAGGGGTTAAGGTTGGTGACAGTTAAGCATCGTTATCCAACCCCAAATGAAATTTTTTGTGAATTATTTTACGAGTCTCTAAACGTGTGCTCTTATTTTTTTAATAATACAAAAATAATTTTAAAATAAAAAGATTTAATCTAAAATATTATGTCACGTTATTAAAAAAAAAAAAAAAAAAAAAAAAAAAAAAAAAAAAACACTATTCCGGAGATAAACAGTTTGAATGAAAAAATGAAAAAAAAAAAAAAATGAAAAAAATGAAAAACCAATATTCGTTTTCAATGCAAATCATGTGAGAAAAGATACGATTTTAAATTAAGCAGATTTTAAATTTCTTTAACATAGGCTCCAATCAATATTCTAATCCAGAACTTCATTCAGCAGGTGATTTTAAGTAACAGTTTTTCTAGATGCATTGACTATTCGAAGACTCTGTTTAATTAAAAGGCTAATAAATTTGGATAAAATTCTGTACTTAAACTTTAATTTTTAGTTTAAACAAAATCAAATATGACACCAAATACTCAGATTTAAATATCTGTCTCAAGAAAAAAAAAAAAAAGAAATTCTCACGCTATATATTGAAACTATCACCGTAGCGCGAACACTATTAATTTTGGTGATTCTAGCATATATTTTTTTTTTAGAGCGATACAAATAAAAAATATTTATTACTATGGCCTATGGGCTCAAAATTGTTAAAATGCGATAGCATCTATGTGCCTTATTCAACTGATCTGAATATTTATACGCATGTTATAGGTCACTGTCGCCCGAACTGTATAGATTTTAGAGAATATAGTACTTACAGATTTTTTTTACAGACACACAAAGAAAAATTCTTTAATAAGATGGCCAAATTATTCAAAGTGCGATAACGTCTAAACGCCTATTCTGATCGAGCTGAAAATTTATATACATGTTGCAGATCAGAACATATGAACTGTATGAATATAGGGGGACGTAGAACCTATAGTTTTTTTACAAGGATCCATCGAAAAATTCTTCATCATTATGGCCGTCTAAAGGCCTTTTCCGATTGTGCTCAAAATTTATATACATATTCTAAGTCATCGTAGCAAGAACTGTATAGATTTTGGCCAGTATTGACCTTATAGAGTTTTACAGGGACACAACGAAAAATTTATTATCATTATGATTTATGGGCTAAAATTATTTGAAGGCAGTAGCATTAATTTAAACAACACACTATACTGAGAAAAAAAAACTCAAACACTTTATTATAATTTTTCTTTTGTTTATTTATGATTTCTGTTACTTTAATTTATTTATACACCCGTTAATTACCTAATGTTCGGAAAGTCAAGTAGGATCAGTTCAGCATACTTGCCAGCCATCTCATTAACACTTTCGCAACCAGGGCCTGATTAAGGGGGAAGCTCGCTCTTTACACATTATTTATACTTACACCGTTATTTTTTAACAAATACTTTCCTCCTATAATAAACAGAAAATTTTCATTAAAAATTATTTTAAAAGAATTCTGGTGTCTAATAACGGTGAGTAAATTGGATTGTTTTACACCGTTCAATTTTTATAAAAAATATTTCCTCGTCAAAGCGTGGAATTTCTATAACATGAAGTAAAAAATAATTGTAAAAATATTCCGGTATGAGCGAGCTTCCCCCTTAATCAGGCCCTGTTCGCAACCACTGACGTAGATTCACATCGTTTGAAAATCTGTAACTCCACCAATGGGCGTTTCTTTCGCAATTTGTATGTTATTTACACAGTTTCCTACAGTAGAAGCCTTCCGCGTGGCTCAGAAACTTGGTAAAAGTTCAAGCGGTAGACAGCGTTCCCTGATACAGATTTCACGACTTTTTATTCAATAGCCACCAAAAATTTTTTTAAAGTGGGATTTGATATACATAAATAGCGAATGGAAACGAAGAAACGTCGATTATATATATTATATATAACTTCTTAAAATTATTGGTGACAAAAAAGTCTCGCAATCTGTACCAAGTGGTGCTGTCTACCGCTTGAACTGTTGCCAAGTTTTCGAGCTACGCGAAAGGCATCTCGTTTAGGAGGCTATGGTTATTTATTTCTTAAGAATATACCCGATATTCACATTTTTACAATTATATGTACTAGTGATAGAAATACTTTGATTAGACAGAATATAATTATAATGTATAACTATTTGTAGTATAAATATCAATACATAAAACATTATTCTGAAATATTTTAACTTGGGAGAATAACTCCCACAGACGGAACTTACTGTCAAAAAGACAAAAGCATGCGGTCGTGAAAGTGTTAATAACCGTACAATTGTTAACACCCCTATTTTCACACCACTTTATTTTTAGAGAAATTCTTTCCAAATGTTGTTACGATTAAATAAGAATAAAATTACTCTAAAAAATGACTGGTGTGAAAAAAAAAAAAAAAAAAAAAGGAGGGTACTAAAGATTGTACGGTTTATAATGAGATGGTTGGCAAGTATATTCCAGATATTTTTTACTGTAAGACGCATTGTAGTGTAAACCTCACTCTCTTACAACACTTACTTGACACAGTTGCCAACATTTTAATTTATTCCGGATCATTTTTAGCCCCGCCTTTATTTCGTACCACTTTATTATTTACATATTTTTCTCCAGTATATAACTACGACAAAATAAGAAAATATACCATTAAAAAAAGAAGTGGTATGGAATAAAGGCGGGGCTAAAAATATACTTGTATAAGCATAGATGCCAACATTTTAATTTATTCCGGAGTATTTTTAGCCCCACCTTTATTTCTCACCACTTTTTTATAGATTTTTTTTTTTCAATATACAACTTTGATAAAGCAAGAAAAAATTACTCTTAAAAAATAAGTGGTATGGAATAAAGGCGGGGCTAAAAATTTTCCAGAATAAATTAAAATATTGTCATCTATGGAATAAGTTATAATGTTGGCAACTCTGACACGACTTTACGTCAAAATTTAAAAAAATGTGAAAGATTTTAGATTACTCTCTTTATATAAATGTCCACTTCCCTAAAAGAATTACAACGTAATTTACTTTCTTACAATTCAGATAAGCATTTATAGAAAAATAATTAGTACTTTAAAAATAGTCATCCTATTCTTATAACATTTTAAAAATATATATATTGGACAGACATAATTAGTTTCTTCAAACATTTAGCAAGACTTTAAGTTTCTTTCTTAAAATAACAATGATTTCTAAACTAAAATTGTTGCATTGAGAGAATTTGTTAAAACTTTGCAAATCAGTGTCACTATGAAAACTGAAACGACTATCAAACGGAAAAGTTATTTGCTTAACAAACGTAAATTGCTTATAGCTTTCGCAATAAAAAATAATTTCTGGAATTGAACTAATTTTGGATATAGTTTTAAATAACTGTACCGAATGAGAATGGAAAATTACTTTACGATTGCCAATAAGACTGGAAAATGTTTTATAAAATGATATGAAATTGGCATTGCTAGTAATAATGGAAGGATTTTTTCAAATGTCGATAATTGAAAATATTATTTATTCAAAAAATATTTAGTAAAAAATGTCAAATGCTAAAATTGTGTCTCTGTTATTAATTTTTTTTTTCTCCTATTGATAAAATTAGTAATAAATAGTAATGTGGATAAATAAACTTATTTTTGAATTAAAATTATTTGATAAAAGAAAGCCATATTTTAAAAAATAGTATCTCTGGTATTTAATTTTTCATGGATTTGCAACTTACAAAGTTAGTAATAATTGAATAAATTAAATTTGAGAATAATGGAAAATATTTTACATTGAAGAAAATAAAAAAAATAAATAAATTTTATACACTAATACAAAGGTCACTATTATTGAATTTATCATGAATTTTCAATTGGTAAAGTCAGTAACAAATGAAGAAAATTAAAATGTGAATAATAAACCTCATTTTTTCATTTAAAAAAGTAGTAAATAAACGCCGTATGCTGAAATATTGCCTAAATTGTTATTATTATTATTATGTTTCATTTCAGAGTTACTGGATAGTAGATTATTAAATTGTTTATTTCTATATAACTTTGTTTTGTGTACTAAAAAATTAACCAGTTAACTTTTTACTTATGTTACATAGCTGCCAAGTTTTTTAAATTTATTACGAAATGCTGTTAGCCCCGCCCTTTTTTAACACCGTAATATTTATAGGAAATTTTTCTTCAGTATATAATTACGATTAAATATGAAGAAAATTACTCTAAAAAGATTACGGTGTGAAAAAGGGGCGGGACTAACAGCATTCCGGAATAAATTAAAAAACTTGGAAGCTATGATGTTATAGCCTAAAAGACATATATTAATACATTTCAAATTTATTCGTGAACCATTACTTCACTTGTACTACTGAAACGCCGCGTCGGTGACATTGAAAACAAATAAATACCGTACAGATGCGGAACGTATTTATTTGCATAGTGACGTCACGTGTTCGTTGGTGTACGGCTAGTACATGACGTGGACAAACGTTGGAATTGAAATAATTTTAGTTATACGATAATTTCATGGCTGTAAGTAGTTTCAGTCACACAAAAATTAGCAATTCGTACCACTATTACCAGAAAGGTAAACATTTTAATTGATACCAGAGCAATATTAATACCCGATCTTTTTTCACACCACATTATTCAAAGTTGTCAATTTTAATAATTTTTTCCAGAGCCTCGTTAGCCTCGCCTTTTTTCAAATAACTTCTTTAACATGCTTGCCAACCATCTCATTATGAAGCGTAGTACTTTTAGTCACCGCCTTTTTTTGTACACCAGTCATTTTTTAGAGTAATTTCATTCTTATTTAATCGTAACACTATTTGGAGAGAATTGCTCTAAATATAAAGTGGTGTGGGAAAAGGGGCGTATTTTCAAGGTGCGTTAACAAGTCTACGCTTATTAATGAGATTGTTGGCAGTCCTCGGTTAGGAGTATTTTTTTTCTTATTTTATCGTAGCTCGATACATTAGAGAAAGTTTTTCTGGAAATAAATTGCTGTGGAAATAAAGTTGACGCTGAGAAGTCTCCTGAATAAATCATAAAAATTGGCAACTCGACATTATTTATAGTGAAATTTTCTTCAATATATAATTACGGGTAAATAGGTAAATTAATACCCTTCAATCAATGCTGCCAATTTTAGGAACTTTTTTAACATATCTATCATACGAATTTTTAATTGTAATGTTTGGTAATCAAATTAAAAATTACTCAGCCATCATGTATGTCAAACATCAAGCATAGCCCAACATTTTAATAGTCCAGTATAGACTATTTTTAGCCCTGCTTATATTTTCCACCACTTTATTTATAGAATAATTTGCTCTAAAATATAACTACGATTAAAATAAGATACAAATACTCTTAAGGGAAAAAAAGGTACGAAATATAGGCGGAACTAAAATTACTTTGGAATAAATTAAAAGTTGGAAGCTCTGTATCACTGCTCAAAATAATTTGCGAATATTGAACAAAAATGTCTCTAATTTTGGCAACACTGACTTCAATAAAACTGGTGTTAAAAAAAAAAAAAAAAAAAAAAAAAAAAAGGCGTAGCTGCCAACATTTTAATTTATTTCGGAGTATTTTTAGCCTTGCGTTTATTTTGCATCACTTTATTTATAGAAAAATTTTCTTCAATATATAACTGCGATAAAATAATAAAAAATACTGTTAAAATATAAGTGGTATGAAATAAAGGCGGGGCTAAAAATACTCCTGAATAAATTAAAATGTTGGCAGGTATAAAAAAGGGCGCGTAGTCGCAATACTCAGGGATAAATTAAAATCTTGAAGTATCATTTACTACAGGTAACTATATATCATATGTAAACAATAGGTTTTGTGATTATATTAACCCGTTAGTAGTCGCTATAAACAGCGACACCTATATCAAATTGCGTACTTTTTATTTAACTGCCTCCAATAATTTTAAGAAGTGTTGTGATCGACGTTTCTTCGATTTTATTTGCGTTTTATGCATATCAAATGCTACTTCTAAAAATTTTTGGTGGCTATTGAATAAAAAAATCTGTTAGCATTGAAGGATGAGCGGCAAATCGACCAACTAAGCGACTACTAACGGGTTAAATATTAAATATTATTATAAAAATTTGATGTCATCTTAAATATCGCAGGCTGTGTCTGACTCTACACTTTCTATTGAATTACATTATAGCAAAACTGCCAACTCTCAGCTTTATTTATTACAACTATTTCTGGATAGATGTTTTTTGCCCTGTTTATTCACAGAATTTTCGGTAGTAATTAAAGTTTAAAAAAAACAGTCCGTGAACTATATCATGCTTAAAAGAAGTGTGAAAACTTTCCAGTTTTTTCACAACTATAACGTATCAATAACACAACCGTTATGTATCTAACAGGGTGCGTAGTATTTTGACTATATAAATTAGATTACACACACACACATATATATATATATATATATATATATATATATATAACTGAAACTGAATATATTGATTTAAATTTTGATTAATGATTAACAATATTTCTAAATTATGAGCATAGGAAATGTGTACAAAAATAAAGTTTATATTACCTACCACAGTTAAAATGTGAAGTTTTAACTGAAATCGTTTACCGTTCCAATGTATATATATAAATATATATATTGTTTTTTCACAAAAAATATATCATATACCTGATAAAAAATAAATTATGTTTTATTTTTAAAGAATTTATTGAATCAGGATTATGTTTTAACATAAAAAATCATACTGTTTAACTATAAGTATCTAATTATAATTGATTGGTGTACTGATATTTTTGTAAAGAGATCTTCACAGGGATATGATAAGTATAAAATAGGTATAAAAATGATAAATATAAAACAAGATCCAGGAAACAATGTATAAAACTTTAAATTCTTAAAATACTACCCAGATATGTATAAAATATGTATAAATTCAGCTTTCAATTATTTTTTAATTAGGGGAAACTTTTTAGCTGACAGTAAAATTGATATCAATATAATGATTCAGTTAACGTCAAATAATAAATTACAGTTGCCAGCTTTCAAAAGCTTTAGAACTTCGAAAATGTTTAATAGACATTTTTTATATATCTCTGAAACAATCTTTACCAATTAAGTAACATAAAAAATACAAAATAATTTTCCTTTTTGCCAAAAAGCTTAAAAAATGGCAAACAATAAATACATAAATAGATGAAAAAAAAGCAATGTTGTGATGCAAAATCTTTAAAAAATTAAAGAGATTTAAGTGTATACTAAAGGCTAACAAATTTATATTATGTAGAATTCTTTATTATATTGTATAAATTTTACATTCTTTAAGCAAACCAATATAAATTTTCAATAATAAAAAAAAAAGTAAATAAATAAATAAATAAAATATAGGGTATGTGCTCCAGTGATTGGCATGCTCCAGTAATTGACATCTATCCCGAAATAATTAATAAATAAGAAAAATAATAAAATAATATATTTTACATATAAGAATTTAAACACTTTATGTCAAACATTGAAGTATAGAGTGCTAATAACTGGTAAAATGAATAACTAACAGTGTCAGACACTGGAACATAGGGGGCTAATTACTGATAAAATGAAACACTGCAGTGCCAATTACTGGAACATTGAGTAGGTGTCAAATAAAAATTCATAAAAAAAAATAATTATTATTATAATTGTTAACAAATGTATATATTTTAACATTTATGTGGTTCTGGATGTCTTTTATACCATAAGTACTAACTTAAGATTTCTATAAATATTTTCTGATGCCTAGAACATTAAAATCATCAGAGATTGCTCTAAAAGTGTCAATCACTGGTGCACTTACCCTATAAAAGATTAAAATGGGTATATTAAATTTTATTCTGGAATTTATATGGACTAGGATATGGCCATAAATAAACCGGTCAATAGTAGTTTCGTTGCCTAACAGTTTTGAGTTATTTCTGGCTATATTTGGGTCACTGAGTTCAAAAATCATTTCAGTTTTGCCCCATCAGCTCTAGATTTTTAGCTTATCTACGTTATATGCCAAAAATACCATACATTTAACGATGTGGAAATTGGTCAATAAACTGTTCAGGCAGAGTAATTTTATGCTCATGTTACAACCAAGTGCACAAAAGATAGTGAGTATATCTCCACTACTTCTTCACAGTTAGAAGTCTTATAATTTCCAAAGAAATTATTCACTTCAGTTTTTCGGCCCGTCAGTATCATTCATTGAGTTTATTTTAATAAGAAAAAGAAGAAGAAGAAGAATCATAATAATAATACTAGTAATAGTAATAGTCATACAAATAATAATAGTAATAAAGTTCATTATAAATATAATTATATCTCATAAACTAGAGCTGCTAGAACAAAATGGATGGCATTTTGGAATTAGCAGCACCAAAATTCAAAATCAATCTGAAAATTTTAGGCACCACGAAAAAAAAAATATTTTGTTGACCTGTGTAATATAACCGGAAGTAATTGTGTAAAATAAATTTTTTATTGTTGTTTTATTTACTTTTGCTTATGGAAAATTCACCACGTAAAATGAAAACTGTGCTTTACCTAGCGTTATTATAGAAATAATTTTTAAATATAGTATTTCCTAGCTGCCAACACTGCTAATTTCAGATCAGATTTACACACCAGTATTTTTAAAAAGGAATCTATCATATATATTTTTGAGGAATAAATCAACTTAAATAAACTGAAACCATTTATGAAAATTTTCCGATGTGAAGTCTTCATTGGAAAATAATGGAGACTATGGTATTTGTTGAATGTCAGGAAAATTTTAGCATAATATGATTGATTTCAAAATGGAATCAATCCTAAAGAGAACTCTAATAAATTAAAAAAAAAAAAAAAAAAGTTAGTTAAATTCATAAAAATTTTAAACAGAATCGATGTATAATTTTTATGTTAATTTCAAATATATAAAAGATAAAAATGATATTGTAACAAAATTTTCTATCATACAATAAATAAATATGCAATCATGCAAGTAATATAAGGTCGTGGAATGGACTACTTCAACATTAGAAATTTTACTTTACTCTTGAATTCTATTTTTTAGATTTGGTTTTAAGCCATTGTCGTCGGAGTAGTTTGCTATTTTGAACAGTAAAATACCGCTTTTGATGTTTCTCTAAAACAAAATAATTTAAATTTTTGTGATTAGATCAATTAAATTTTATCCACAGTAACCGATGGGCTAAATCTCGCTGGCACAGATATGTTAGAGGCATGTAAAACGTTTGACACGAATATGCAAATTCATACCTGCTAATACGCTAAGTAATATTCAGTAGCATTGTTAGTCCCCGGCCCTTTTTAATTATCGCTTTATTTTTACAGTAATTTACTTTAAATGTAATTACTATTAAATTAAATGTAATTTTATGTAATTAAATGTAGTAAAAAAAATACTTAAAAAAAAAAAAAAAAAGACTGATATGAATAAAAGCGGGTGCTTCCCTAAGGAATATTAACCTTGTTTAATTAAAATATTATTTTACAGGAACGCCTAAGGGAGGGATTACTTTTTGTATTAATATTATTGCGACCGCATGTTTTTGTCTTTTTGATTGTATCTTCCACCTCTCTTTCAAGCTGCATTATTTCAGAACAAGGTTTTCTGTATACATATTTATATTACAAATGAATATACGTAATAATTATACTCTTTCTGATGAAAGCATTTATATCCATAGTATTTTGATTGTACAAATGTGAATATAGGGAATATTCTTAAGAAATATAGAAACACGCAAATTGCAAAAGAAACGCCCACTGGCGGAGTTGCAGATTTCCAAATGACGTGAATCTACGTCAGCGGTCGCGAAAGTGTTAAATAACAATTCTCGTTTTCCGATGCAAATGTGTTAAAATTTAGAGAAATCAGAATTCTAAATTTAAGTCCTTAAAATTTTGTAATTCATATTGGTGTAATAAACGGATAGTGAATAAAAAGTGTAACAGCAGATTATGAATAAAAAGTATCACAGAGTTGCCAAGTAAAATTTTACTTAAAATTATAAGCTTATTTTATACCAATAATTGCTATAAAATTTTACTGGTGTTAAAAAATAAGTATTATACGAAATTCCTGCCGATTCTTCTATTCCGGAGCACTTTTATCGCCGCCGTTTTCGTCATACCATTCGTATTATAAGAATTTTTTTTTCTAATTTTATCGTAGTTATATATTATAGAAAATTATTTTATAAATTAAGTTGTGTGGAATAAAGGCAAGGCACAAAGTGCTGTGGAATAAATTAAGGAACTTGGCAACTCTGATATCAATACACATGAAAAAGAAAGGCTGTATTTATTTATACACTTGATTATTATGTTACACATGCATATTTAAATTGAGTATCAATATAATTTCTAATGAAAAACATATACTCTGTATATAATTCTTTTAGTATTAAAATCGAAAATGTCTAGAATTTTAAATCTATAAGGTCGTGAATTTTAAATTACGTCATATTTTTATTATGTTTGGTTAGACATCTTGAATATCAAATTTGGACAAATAAAAATATTCTATTGAAAAGAGAACATTTTATTTTATTCAGCAGCATAGAAAGAAAACTGATTTCAATGATAAATATTTATAAATTGGTTCACATATTTAAAAAGAAATTATATATTTTAGTTGAAATATTCTAAATTTAATACGCTAATTAGTTTCTCTCCAGATTATTAATATTTTTTAAAAAGTGCTAGAATCTTTTCTCAGCTAGAATTACGGTATTTTTTAAAAATTCAGTAAGATAAAATTTAATTTAAAAATGAATGTTGGAAATTTGTATCTAAATAAGTGAGAAAGAGATCACTCGTTAATGAATTTACCATCAGGCAGATTAAACAAAAGAATGCAGCAAATTTACCATCTGGCAAATTTAAATTAAATAATAAAGTTCGTTTCAGTTTCATTAAGCAAATGGTATAGATTTTAAAATTATCTTTTTAAGATAAACATATGACAATTTAATTAGGATTTAATTAACTTACAAAAGAAAAAAATTAATTTATCTTAAATTAAATCCATATTAATACGTAGAATTTTCATAAAATAATAAAATTTAGAAAATAATAATAATAATAATAATAATAATAATAATGCAAAATCTTAAAGATGTAATAATAAAAAAAAAAAAAAAAAAAAAAAAAATCGGTCTATTCGGTTAAAGCGCCCTCTGTAATACGATCAAGAATTATCCTAAAATAACGTGCGTGCTACAAACAAACAAATAAATAAATAAATGAAATAAATAAATATAAAATAGAACGTATCAAATAAATTAATTTCAATAACATACTTCGTATTACAAAGATATATAGTTACGAAATGGTTAATTTTCTATATAAGAATATTTTAGTGAATTTATTTTATTTAAATTAGTGATTTTTAAAAAAATTGTATTCTAATATATTTTGCTGTAAAATTCTTCTCTCTCATTTTGTAGAGTGTGAGTTAGTTAAAAAATATAGAGAGAGTGTATGACATTTGAGGATGAATTTTCCTATTTATGTATGCATTCCGTGTTAAAATTTTTTGAAGAGTCTATGGATACAATAAACTACAAATTAAAAAACTTCTATATAATTACACATTTTATTTAAAGAAGTGTTCAAGGGTGTACTTTAAAAGTAAAAAATGGGTTTGTGCATTTTTTATAAATGCCAACATTTTAATTTATTACGGAAGTTTTAGCCCCGCCTTTATTTCGCACCACTTTATTTATAGAGAAGTTTTCTCCACTACATATAACTCCCATAAAATAAGAATAAAGTACGTTTGAAAATTGTCTGGTATGAAATAAAGGCGGGCTTAAAATACTCCGGAATAAATTAAAATGTTGGCATCTATGATTTTTACCCCCCCCCCCCCTCCAAAAAAAAAAAAAAAAAAAGAAAAAGAAAAAAAGAAAACTAAATTTTGTTTAACCTGTCTTTCCATTTTAATGACACCATTTTTTCAGGAAAAAGAAAACATGCTATTTTTTCTTTTTTTTTTTTTTTTTTTTTTTTTTTTAATTATTATTTAGAAATACATAACTGCTAACATCCTAATTAATATCCCTTAGTATTATTAATACCCGCCTTTTTTTTTTTCTAAAATATTTCTCTTATTTAATTGTAATTACATTCTGAAAGAATTATTCCAAAAATTAAGTGGTGTAGAAAAAGGGACGGGTACTAATAGTACTAGTAAATATAAATTAGGATGTTTCAGGTATGGAAATAGAAAGAGATAATTGGTATAAATAAGCAATATCTTTGTGGGAAAAAAATTGCTTCAGTTTCTTTCATTATAAACATAATTTTGCTTATGAGGATAGGATAATTTTTTTCTGTTATTTCAGATTCTGAACATTCGATTTTACGTTCGAAACTCCAATAAACGTATAGTTGCCAAGATTTACGCCTTTTCAATTCCATTGCTTTTGTAAACACATTTTTATTTTAAAAGAATAAAATACTTTAATTAAATAAGACATAAAACTACATTAAAATAACGATATTGAAAAATGCTTAAAATAATTGACAACTGTGAAACAGTTAACTCAAGTTCGCAAATTAAATTTAAAACAATTTTATATATATTTATAGAAAACTTCGTGAAAGCATTTAAATAATTTTTAAAACTATTAATAATGACTTTATTTATTCTAAATCATAAATAAATAAATATAGTTTTATATTTTGGGCAAGATAATACGTACATTTAATCATCTAATGCAATAATATCGTTTATAAATTAGATATTTAGAATAGTGTTTTTGTTTAAGTGTCTTTAGTTTTTAATTTCATTTAAAAGCCAAACACATACCTGTCAATATCTTAATTAATATTCCGTAAAATAGTTGGAACCGCCTCTTTTTTCACGCCACTTAATATTAAAGAGTAATTTTCTCTAAATAATATGATTGTGATTCTGATAAAATAATAAGGAAAATACATTAAAAAAAGACTGGTGTGTAAAGAAAGGCAAGGCAAAAATTTTACAGAATATTAATTAGAATGTTGGCAGGTATGAAATAGGTATCTATAATCGTTTTTTTAATATGTGTATAAAAATATTTTTTGTTGTAGTACAAATTAGTACTTCAAGAAGTATAGGAATTATAGTGATTATTTGTTTAATAAGCTGTAATATGAAAAAATTCATTCGCCACTCGCTACGTGAAGAACCATTTTAAAAATCGATGAAACTCGCTATTTTTTTTTTTTTTTTTCCTTTTCGTGATTTTTATAAGGATGAATTTCACAAATCTACCATGTATAAATTACATATGTTGACATTTAATTGTAAATTAAGTCACACAGCTGCAAAATGTTTGACTTTTCATAAACCAGACACTTTTTTTTTTAATATTAAACAAGCTTTAATCCCCAACCTCCCACAAAAAAAAAAAAAAAAAAAAAAAAAAATTAATTTTGTTTAAATAATAATAATAATAACGACATTCATAGAACCATGTAGGAAAAATTCAGGTTTGAAAATCTATTTTTTATAATTTTGGACGGAATTTAATTAATTTTATTTCCATACTTATTTTATTTATTTTTGAGATATTTCACATATAGCTGCAGAAGTTAAGCTCTACTTATTTTGAAAGAATAAAAAAAAAAAAAACCTTGCCATACTTTAAAAAAAAATTTCTGCGTGCGATAAATTTTTAATACCCAGTGTTGCCAGATAGGAATCTGAAAATTTCCCCAAAATAGATTTTATTTTTCCCCAAAATGACGTTTTTTTCAAAAATTTTCCCCAAACACACACACACACACACAAAAAAAAAAAAAAAAAAAAAAAAAAGAGAGAATAAATTACTTTTCCATCAACAAAGAATATATAAAACTAGTGTGATGTGGCTACAACAAGGCTTTCTTCTGTATAATTTTACACAAAATTCATGCAACACAAATTATTAAATAAATTATTTTCCACAGATGATTTTTATCTGATAGAATAATATATCACTAAGTGATGAAAGAAAGTGCAATTTTTGCCAATATCAGATTTTTTCTTTTTTTTTTTCCGTTAAAAAAAATCTATAACTTTGTTTTAAATTATCACCTATCTATGATTCAACCATTCGTTTTAAAAATGATGACGAGATCTTTTAAAAAAATACCCATATTGAAAATTTACACGTCACGGATGATATTCTTCCCAGAGGGGAAGCGATATTCCCATATGCACAAACATTTTCTCTAGTTTACTACTTCTATTATCAATAATTCCTATCAATTTTACAATCACACGTTAAAAACAACTCTTTATGTACATTTATATAAAATTTTGTCCGACACTGTCATGTTAAAAATTTAGTTGCCTGTTGAGCTATTGATCCCCAAATCTAAGCAGCACCAGTTTATGTCAGGGTGCAACTAAATACAACTTTGGTTAAATTTCGTTCGTTTGTTGATGAGATGCAGCGTCCACAAATTTTGTGATACACACTCATACGCAAACAGACATTTTTTAAAAAGAGTCAAATCGGGCTTGGGACCAGGTACCGATTTACTCACTTGGAGGCCCAGGACACTCATGCTCAATGGGCCCCTTTTCCTCGTACTTTAATATTACAACAAACAAAACAAACTGCATATTTTTTAATCATGCATCTAAAAATTCTCTTCACTTCACTTCATTTTTCATTTTAATGGTAAGAGTAAGGCTCAACTAGATCTGATGCTTGTCTATCGGATCTACGTACATCGCGCCCATGTATATTTGCGCTGTAGTGCATGTCTTGGATTTAGTTAGCTTTAGGAAGAGTTTGGAATGCAGTATCGGTAGTATTCAGTTGTATTTGCGTTTAGCGAAAATATTGCAATTTTTTTGATGTGCTGATAGTTTCCTTGAAAGATCATACCGCCTATTTATAAAACAATGCAGTAACACAATTAGTAGTATATATGCAGTAATACAGTGCAGTATAAATTTTAATAATCCATTGACGAAAAAACAAAAAACAACGATCATTATAGCAAAATTTGGAAAATTTTCATTTAAACTATTTTTTTTAATGTATTATAGAATTTCTTGGAGGCCCCCCTCAGTGTGAGGGCCCAGGGCACATGCCCCGAATGCCCTGCCTTAAATCAGGCACTGCTTGGGACATCCTAAAACGAGAAAATCCATCGAAAACTGAAGTTCGAAAAATTAAAAAGTGCATTGTTATCGTGTTTTGAGCTATTCTAAAAGTTTCAAATGTCTAGCTAGTCGAAAAGTTATGTAATCGTTGAATATAAATGATACCGAAAGCAGCGGGGACTCGAAATAATTGGCTAAAAGTATTAAAAGCATGCATTGTCATCCTGTTCAGAGCTATTCTAAAAGTTTCAAATGCCTAGCTAGCCGGGAAGTTATATTATTGTTGAATCATATAAACGCTACTGAAGGCAGCGGAAATCCGAAGTAATTGCCTAAAAGTATTAAAAAATGCATTGTCATCATGTTCTGAGCTATTCTAAAAGTTTCAAATGTCTAGCTAGTCGAAAAGTTAGTTAAATAAAATTTCTATTGAATTATATAAACGCTACCGAAGGCAGCAGCCACCCAAAACAATTCGCTAAAAGTATTTTTAAAAATGCATTGTCATCGTGTTCTAAGTTATTCTCAATGTTTCAAATGTCTATCTAATCGGGAAGTTAGTTAAAAATATATTGCTTATATATATAGATTTGTACTGAAGAAACAAACAAACAAACAACATAGCTAGTCAATTAAAACATGATAAAAATATCAGCATAGTAGCAGCACCCTCAGGGCTATGTATGCCAGAATCGAATTGGCGTGAATTCATATCCTCAGGTCCTTATATGTATACCTTATAATATTTCCTGCGGTTCGGTAAAATGTTTCGCAAGATAAAACTTTAAATATGTTTTGCTAACGTACACACAGGCAGGGACAACGCTTTCAGGACGTACCAAAACATGTAAATCAATCACAAATGGAAAGTCAAAAATTTTCACAAATCCAATACCTTTTCTCCATGTATATAGAAAAGAAAAAACCACTATGCTGTGGCCATCACAAAGCTATCTTCTATAACATTCTTACTGTATGTATACAATAGAAGATTAATAAAGTACAATATGAATAATATAGAAGTTGATAGCTATAGCTTTCCCATAAATGAAAGAAATTTTAACATACCAGCAATCACCGTGGGTTGATATGCACCAAAATTTATCCAACGTACTTTTTATAACAACTAACTAATATATCAAGTTGAATGCATTTATACACTGTCGAAGTTAAGGTATACCATTTTTGTAAGCGGAGAAAATATCAGCATAGCATCGCCCTCTTCATACAATATGCGCTCAAATTCAATCAGTAAAACGTTTCATGATATTCATCTTACATATCTAGTATGATGCTCTAATTTACTAAAGAAAGCAGGGCCCGACTTAGACTACCTGCAGCCCCGGGGCAAGCCTATTCTGGGGGGCCCCCTTGCAGTGGCATAAGAGGTTTTTAGGTTGCAGAATTTCTGTATCCGCCTGTAGGGGGGCCCAGGGCATTTGCCCCGTATGCCCTGCCGTAAGTCGGGGCCTGAAAGAAAGTGAGATTTTCCTGAAAATTGTGGTTATCTTAGAATAGCAGCATCATCTACAGACGCTATATGTCACATATATAATCAGCATCGCCGCTTTACATCATGATCCAACTAAATATATAAGGCTTAGGATTAATTCTTCAGTTAAGGCGTGTGTTAGGATTAATTCTTCAGTTAAGGCGTGTGTTAGGATTAATTGTTCATTTGGCGTGTATTTATTTTTTAAAGTTAAATAAGTACAAAATTTTACTAACATACAAACACTCTCACAAACAAATACACAGGCAGACAGACAACTTCTAATTATGGTCAAATAGTGTACAGGACATGTGAAAGCATAAAAATTCATCAAAAAATGGAATTCCTTTTTTTTTCAAACCGGTACTTTTTAAGAAGCTTTATGATTTTCTCCCCAAATTTCCCCGCAAATTTTTTTTTTCCCCAAACATTTTCCGCACACTTTCATTCTCCCCAAAATTACCCCACGGGCAAAAGTTTTCCCCAAAATCGCGAAAAATTTCCCCAATCTGGCAACACTGTTAATACCTCTTAAAAGCTATAAAAATATTACTGAATAATTATTTTCGGTGTCGTTTTATTATTTAAAGAAACAAAATATTTCGGTAGAACTAATTTTTTTTCCAAATTAAAAAGAACATACATACTGCATACATACTGCAAAAGTAGTATTTAAAATAAAATGATTTTTTAAATGAACATCTCGTAAACCTATAACAGTAAGAAAAAGTATTCTTTAATTTCTAACTTTTATTTTAAAGCTGAATTTTTGGTGTAGTTAAAGTTAAAGTAAGATATTTAATCAAAATTTATATGGAATTTCTTTTCTTCTTTATTTATTTTTCAGTTCAAAAAGTTTCTAACTTACTTGACGCCACAAAGATTTCTTTTTTAATGACACTTGTAATCTTTTTTTTTTTTTTTTTTTCAGTAATTTGTTCTAGCAATGTTACATTATTATGTACTTTTATAATTTAGTTCTGGCATTTCCTGAAGAGTATTTTTGTTATGGAAGAAATTTAATTTAATTATAGACGGTATGAAAATATTAACATAATTACATAAAATTAACTATTTAAGCTATTTCTTGCCATCATTGAAAGCAGCATAGTAAATTTCTGAAAACGTTCTGTCAACATTGTTAGACTAATAATTAAAATGGTGTCAGGTTTGTATTATATACTAGATTATGTTATTCATTTAAAATTATATGTATTTGATATTTATTAAATCTTATTTTCAAATTTAAATGCAATTTAAACCAAGAAAATATGTTTTATTTACATTAAAAATAGTTATTTTTATGAATGGAATAACTCTCGATGTCTTTATGTTTGAACTTTGTGTCTAGATATCTTTATTTTTTTTTATAAAAGGCAATTTTAAAATTTATTTCTTAATGTCCGGGATTAGGTCAGTGCCTTCCTTTTTGTACACCACATTTTTTGCAGAGCAATTTTCTATAATATAAAACTATTGTTATATATGAAATAATAATAATGCTCTTCAAAAAAGTAATTTGTAGAAAAAAAAAAAAAAAAACAGGTACTACTGCGGAATGTATTAGAAACGTTGGCAGCAGTAATTTTGTATACTATTACAAAAAATTTTTACATTTTTTTTTAAACCTATAATTAATTACATGCTACTGTTAAAAAAAGAAAAAAAGTTTTGTTTTTATTCTATTTTTATATTAAAAATATTAGTTACAAATGTCATGATATTAACATTTTATACAATCACTAATTATATATATATATATATATATATATATATATATATATATATATATGTATGTATATATATATTAACGGCTATGTATAACAATTTGAAAGAAATTTCTCCAAGTGTTTATGCCAGCATGTACTGTTAAATTATGACGCAATATTTAAAAAAATAAAGATAAAATTCAATGGAAGAATATATATATATATATAGTAATACAATATTATCAGTGCAAAAATTTGGAATTTAAAGATGATTTAACTTCAGTATTAAAAAAATTATTCGGATCATAAGACTACCCAAATCAAATAAAAAAAAAAATAAAGAAAAATCGAAATGAATTATTGGAAATTGGAATGAGAAAAAAGCATTATTTGCATTCTAACGTTTTCAAGGGCCTGGTAGAATGCAAATATGCTAAAAAATGGATGTTTTTCTGTCACAAAGAAAGCAAAAGCTAAGAATGTCTTTGTTTACAGGCCCGAAACACCCATAGTAAAACCAGAAAAAACGAAGATCAAAATAAAACTATTACCTAAAAATGATAATCCAAATCCATTTAAAATCGTAGATCAAAATAAATTCACCACTACAAAATATAATTCAAAATTACTTAAAAAATTATTAATATATATATATATATTTCGTAATTAATCTTACATATTATGTTACTAAATAACTTTTCCTTTATATAACGTTCGGAAGCGCGAAAATCAGAGAATTTATAATCAAAATGTTTTATTATAATAAACCCGCTTAATAAAACCCACACACTGAATCACATGATAAATTGCAAGTATATTTCCAAAAAGTGAAACTTTTCACTTTAATATTAAGGTAAAAGTGTTCTACTAGTATTTTTTAAGTGTAATCTCAATCCTATTTAAACATAAAAAAAAAAAAAAAAAAAAAAAAAGGAATTGCAGTAAATATTTCCAAATAAAAATAGTGTGCCTAAAACGCAGAAAACTTTCACACCTGGATCTACAACTAAATTGATTTTATTTAAATCTAGATTTATATAAATCTCGTGCATTCAGCTAAAGATATATTTATTACGTCCTAAGAAAATACTTCAGCTATTACTATTAAAAACAAAGAAAAAAAAAGCTACCTTAGTAAAATAACTTGTAAAAACATTACAACTACAATAAACAGTTACAAACAATAAATATATAATTTGTTCTCTTTGAAAATAGTACACTAATTCAGAAATCTATAGATGTAAGAAAAAATTTGCAAATAATTTTCCTGTGAAATTAATTATAATATACATATTTTATAACTATTAAAATATTAGTTTAAACTGGCTCGTGTAATATATGTATTAATAACATAACACTTCTCTTATAAAAATATCCGTTTCATAACTAATAGAAAAATAACAAAAGAAAAATGAACAATTAAATTTTTTGGGTAGTATATTGATAAACAATATTAAATATAGTGAAACCTCTTTTAAAAAACCACTCATCCTGCAGTAGAGAATTGTACCGCCCTGTATGATTATGGCCTTTCGATAGAGATTATTCAGAAAACATAATTCAGGCAACAAATACTATAAAGCATGTGGTTCTTCAATAACTTATGTTTACAAGGTTTGTTTATACAATTTAAATATATATGTATTCGCTTGTATGAATTTTAAAGCATTTAATAAGAATTTTCTTTTCGAGGGATTGATTATTTCATATCCCTAATAAAATTGTTCAATTAAGTGTTCTTTTGAGTGGATAAGAGGTATGTATTAATTTATTTATTAAAAAAAAAAAACGTCTTGTGAGAAATAATGGTTAGAAATTCATGTTAGATTTATGCTAGATTTATCTGTAAAAAGATAGTTAAATTTATTAAGTAATATATATATATATATATATATATATAGTATAAAATTTACTTTTCAGTGGTCAAACTTCAACTTTAAATATGAAAATTTAGAAATTTACTATCTCTTACTTAAAATATCATTACATGGAAATTAATTTTACTTAGATAGTGGTCAATGATGAAATTTTTTCGTAATTTCTTAGCAAATTTGACTTCGAAGAATGGTACAAAATTGTACATGGGTCTTAAGTAAAAGTAAGTTAATATTAAATCCTATGATGGGGGGGGGGGGGTGAGGGGGAATAAGGGACCAGGAAAAGTAAGCACTTGAGATAGGTGGCTTTACGTATAGAGAGGTTTCACTATACTCATCTACAGACAAAACTCTATAAAATAAATATGAAAAAACATGATACATATTTTAAACGATAAAGAAATTTTCCTTACCTAATTCATCAATCGCAGGCGTCAGTCTAAGGGTAACAGCCACTAGGGCCACGCACATGAGCAGTATGAAAGATGCCACAGACATAATAATATAACTGACGATTTTGCGTGCCCGACCGTTGCTTCCCGTGCTGTCTTTATCGTCCATACCACCAGCTTCCAAGTCTGTACAACGCCGGTGGTGTCGTAAGTGAGATAATCTTCGTAAATCCTTAAGAGAGGTTGTCACAGAAGTTCTGTGTCCACAAAGCAAAGGGTCGTGATGGCAGATTCGATGTTTGTGCTTTTTTTGTGTGTGGTAGTGGTGATGTCGGGGATGTTCTGGAGCAGCGAGTGGTGCTCGAGGCACATCTAGCCATTCGTCACCCCCAATATATTGTTCCGCAGATGCCCAATGGGGCTTGCTGAGTGAGCTCTTCTGATTGTGCAGCGCTGTAAGGTTCCTTGAGCAAGCCAAACTACTGACCTCACTTCCACTGGTAGTGGCCGTGGTCACCAATCTCGTTCGACTGTCGAGTCCCCTTGATACAGGAAGTCTTTTACTCTGTATTCCACCCTCGTCCTTCCTCTTCCTACAGTGTTTTCTGTGTCTTCTTCGACCTTTTTTCACATGGATAGATTTTCGCTTCATTTTTAAAGGTTCTGTAATTGGCAGCAGTGGATACAATGCTGCCCTTGGCCTCCTACGTAACCTGTCACACTCTTTTTCGATGTCGGACACTTTGAGCACCACTCCATCCTTTATGTAGGACTTCCGCTTTTTCTTGGTCTTTTTGGGGTGATTGTCTGCCATAATGATTTGGAGTTGAGAGTAGACTAGAAAAATCGAGATATTCTACATATAGGAACACACATTTTGGAGATTATTGCGGAAGTTTAGGTAAATTAGGCTTAAGTTTTGCTGTACACATGTATTGCTCATTGCTACCTGGACGTTTGGTCACTATATTTGATTGCTATTTGGATGATTGTGTTTTACTAAGCGGGAAAAAAGAGAGAGAGGCCACTTTTATCAAAGGCTTGATTGAATTTGGAACATGATTTGAAAACACAAATGTACAACCATTAAATCGAAGCTGCTTATTAAATTGTTGAAGTGAATTAATTAAAGATTTGTTAAAAATGTGCTAATTATATAGCAGGCACGTAAATTCTATATTCTTAATAGAATATTATTATGCAAAAAAAGAATAGCTTATATAGCTAATTGTTATCACATATCACACAGATAAACAAATAGTTTTGGTTTTAATTTTTTATACAGAAAGATAAAAAGGCTAAAATATCAAATCTCTATTATTCAATTTATATCTTCTACAAGGCAGTTTCCTGGAAAGATTGTAGCAATAATATAGTTCAAGGGAACTTTGTATACTTTATGCATAGATCAGATGTTGCCAAATAATTGGTCGAAATACTTAATAAAACATTGACTTCAAACCTAACATTTAAAAAATTAAGTATTTACAATATGTGGTTTGTTTATGATTCAGATAGAACAATAATTGACTCAGAAATTGAGTAAAAGATCTCAACAATGTTGTTATAAAAAAATCAACGCTGCAATTAAATGCAGACACTGATACTTCTGGAAAGTGAAGAACTAACAGCCTTAACAATAATTGATTCGAATTTTTAAAATTACACATGATCCTATATGAATTATTTGCAAATGAAATTTAACAATACGTGGAGATCCAAGCAAAATATAGTATAAAAAACGTCTTTTGGGAACGTTAAACACATTTTAACTACTTAAACATAAATACACTTTCACTTTGACCAGTTTTTATATAGTATAAAACAAACTGATTTACGTTATTAAATTATACTGCATTTATCCTTTGAAATTTTTGTCGTCAGGAAATAAACAAACATATATAAGTATGTTAACACTCAAAACATCATATAAAATGAAGAAGTTATGATTTTTTTCACTTAAACCTGTGGTTTACTTTTAAAAATGCATTTATCCATTTGAGTATATCCTTTGTTTTGTATCCGAAATCAAATAATAACTTTTATACCACAAATATAATTTTAATCAATATCAGAGCATTAACTTTTATTTCTACTCTCTGTAAAACATAACGCAAACACTTCCAATAAGTTAATTATTATTATTTTTTTAATCTTTCTTCTTTCATTTATTCCACAAATAACTTTTGTAAACACAAACGAAACTGATATCCGCCAGAAAAAAATGAACCGTTATCCGTGGCACCTCTTGAAAAACACAAAAAAATATTCCACTGTTTGAAAAAGTGAAAACTTCACAAAAATAATCATTAACTTATCCTTTTATGCACAATATCTTTTTTTCACAATTTAAACCATAAAAATAATTGAAAATTTTATAATAATAAATATTTTTTTTAAACTTGTAAGACAATTATCATTTATCTGTTATTTTTTACTCAGAAACGAAAACATGAAGAGAAAAAAAAAATTGCGAAAGAAAAATATTTGCGTAATCCTTCTGGGCTGTATTTAAAAAAAAAATTCCAACACACTAAAAATGTTACAATCCGTGCGAATTTTCCCCTTTAATTTATGCTACTCCTCTGGTTCTGTCTCAATTCATCCCGAGCTCCTATCCTATTTGAGGGGGAGACGTACGGCATGCAGTTATCCCGGCTGGTCCGTGGGCGCTCACACACATGCGCCGTAGCTTCGACGCGAGGGGCTAAAGGGGCTAGCCTAAGGGGAAGCTTGAGTCCCGGGCGCAGGGTGGGCCTAAGGTGAGGAGTGGGGTATAAGCACAGGTGGTATTATCACACGAAAAATGTATTTTCATTTCTTATCTAGTTCGCTGGTAAAAGATGCTCTCTTAGAATTTTTACACTTGCTGAACTTTTTACATACTGTTTCTACTTGCTTATTAACAGAGAGAATTAGCGTGTTTTATTTGGCAAAAATATTTGGATAAGAAATAAAGTTTAAAACACAATTAACTCGTTCTTGAATATGTTAATAAAATGCAAATTTAAGGACACATTTGATAGTTAACTAATAACTAATTAAAATTAACTAATAGTTAAAATTAATAACATTTTTAAAATGTTAAATATATCAATTATATTTAAAAAATAAAATGAAAAATAAAATATTATTAAATTAAAACATTCTAATTATTTTGTTTAAAAGTATTTCCTCCCAAAAATATGAAAAGTCTTTATTGTATCTTCAATTAGTTTCAATGCTGAATATATTTATAATTATGTTTTTTAATTGATTTTTAAAATTCACAACCGTATATCAAAATAGATAAAAATTAGAAGATTTTAACTTTAAAAGTTGATAATAAATATTTTCCTTTTAACTATTTTTGTTTCTTTATTTAAAAGAAGAGAGAATTAATACTTAAAAAAAAAAAAAAAAAAAAAAAAAAAAAGAAAGAATAGACAGCAAAAGATGATCGAAAACTAAAGGATTGGATTTTGAAATACATTTTATTATGCTTAAATTCTATTAAGAAGAAAATATTTTACCCAAAAAAAGGCGTTATTTGTATTACTATGTTTTTTCTTGTTGTTGTTGTTTTATTTTTATTACTATCAATTAAAATAAGAGACCTTTTGTATATCATTACAATCATCTTTTACTTTAAAAGTAATGATTTTATTCAGAATGATTATTTAAAAGTATTGAAATTAAAAGCTGGATATTATTTTAAAAGCCTATTTTGTTGTTTTTATGACCAATAAATAAATAAATAAATAAATAAAATAAAATAAGTAAATAAAAATTTTTATTGTTATTTTTATTTTATCCGGGTTTTGGGTCAATCAATGCATATTTTAAAATATTTTCTGGTTCAAACACCAAGAACAGGAAGTAACCTTTTCATGCACATTCCTTGTTCGGACGACAATTACAGTCCATATCATTCTTAGCAAAAATTTACGTTTATAACATAGCAGAAAAGGCCGGTTTTTTTAACCTTAAAATTTAAAATTTCTTTTAGTTTAATTTAGTTCATGAATTCCGGTGGCAGTAAACCCTTTGCGGCGAAAGGCAATTCAGATAATTTAAATTATACTGCCACCGGAATTTATACTAAATTAAACTAAAAGAAATTTTAAATTTTAATGTTAACGAATTGGCCTTTTATGCTGTGTTGGAAACGTAAATTTTTCCTAAAAAATTTCCGGGATTAATTTTTGCAGCTGGATCTCAAATTTTGCGTCCTTGCAGCGAGGACGGCACGAGTTATGGTGTTAAAGAAGTTACATGGGTTTCGGAGGGTACAAAAGTATGTTTTTTCTCTCTCTTTTTAATATAATAAATTTATTTTGTATTCGAAACTTTTATCATATCAAACAGCAACACTTAAATAATGTATATATATATATATATATGTACAGGGTGATCCTAAAGTCCCCACCCCTCCTCCTAACTCGAAAATGATTCGAAATTTTGAAAAATGGCAAAACACGTATTTAATGAATTTGAGAGGGAACTCTTTTGTTGAAAAATTTTGTTCCTGGGACGGGGGGTGGAGTTGGGGGCCGCTAGGGAGAGCAAATTTCAAATTTCAAATGGGAAAGTATGTCTTGAGATACATTACTGGAAACGTCTCTTCAAGACAATGAATTTGATATAAATAATTTCGCCCTACATTGATTATTAAAGAAGATACATGAGTTTTTAGACTTTTGAAGTGTGGAATTTTTACTTATGTATCACCTTTAATAATCACTGCAGGTTAAAACTATTTATACTAAATTCATTGTCTTGAAGAGACGTTTCCAGAGATGTATCACAAGACATACTTTCCTTTATGAAATTTTAAAGTTGCCCTTCCTAGAGCTCCCCCTCCTCCCTAGACCCCCGGACCCAAACTTTTTTCACCAAGAGAGGTCCCTCTCGAATTCATTAAATACGTGTTTCGCCATTTTTCAAAATTCCGACTCAATTTTGAGTTAGGAGGGGGTTGTGGGACTTTTGGAACACCCTCTGTGTGTGTGTGTATAAATATATATATAAATTTTCATTAAAAATTCGAAAAATTCAGCCGGTGTATCCTGGTTTTCGGAGACCCTTCAGAAAAGTGGTGCACACGATTTCTAAAAATTTAATCGAACTAAAATCGAACTAAAAATTTTCGAACTTCTTTAAAACAGAATTGAATAGTGTATGAAAAAAGAATTTCTCTTTTCAGCGTTAATTGAATAAATGTGAATATTGGGTGTACTGTTAAGCAATAATGTAACCTATGTAACCTAAAGAAATGTCCGCTGGCAGAGTTACAAGTTTTCAAATGACGTGAATTCACGTCAACGGTCGCAAAAACTCTTTTTTTTTTTTTTTTTTTTTTTTTTTAGAGAGAAAGAGAGAGAGAGAAAATGTACTTTTTTCTTTAGCTTTCGATACCCATGTATCCCTTAAATGAAAGCCAGTTATTTATAATACAATTTAATATTATTTTTAAAGTTCTGTACAAAAGTTATATATATTTTTAAAAACTACTCACTAAATTGTCAATACTTTATTTGATTATCATAAACATTAGGTTATTGGGTTTGAATTCATTATCATAAGTGTAGTTAATCCTACTTAATAGATTTTTTTTTTTTTTTTTTTACGTGACTAAATCAAGGGTGATTGTAGTTAAAAATAATAATAAAAAAAGGGATGTAGACATCAATTTTTTTGTAGAAAAGAAATTAAATATGCATGATATCTGCAATTTTACTTCAAAAAATTTTAAGAGCATTGCTATTAAGATTGCTGAAAAATAATTTCACAAATTTATGTATTAGGTTTGCTATGTAATATTTTAAAAGATAACAAACAGAATTCCAATGGACTAATTTTTTTTTTAATAATTGAGCCAGCAAGTCAGATAAATTAAAATATGGGTTTAATAAATTTGAGCAGTCACTGAAGTATTAAGTTCTAATTTCTGAAAGCGGGAACTTTTAATATTCATCTCTAACATCATTTTTAAAGATATACAGTGAAACTTGAATAATTTGAACTTGTTTAATTCGAAATTCTGGATAATTGGAACTTTTTAGTCGGTCCCTTGAATTTTGTATTAAAATAATGTTAAAAAATCGTGGGTAATTCGAATTCTATTTTGGATAATTCGAATTTTTCGTACGATTACCTTTAAAATATTACTGTAAAATTTGTTCCCGAGATTTTTCTCGACTAATATATTTTAACAGTCTTTCAAAAGAAGGATAAGGAAATACAAGAGAAGCCCCTAACTAGTGCATCAGAAGATGCGGTGTATATACATGAACTTTGAGGTTTTTTTTTTTTTTTTTTTTTTTTTTCAATTGAAAGTCATGTCTAATCAAGAAGATTCTATTTTTGTATCAGGTTATATGCTATGACACAAAGATTGTACTTAAAGAAGAAATAAAAAATATCTGAATATTTTTAAGAAAGAGTTGAATACTTAAGCTCGTAAAAATTATTGATTTAATGGGGGGGGGGGGGTAGCAGTATTCTTAGACAAAGTTTATGTGTTAAATCTTTGATCAAAGAGTTTTAATTTTTTAATTTATCTTTTTTTTTTTGTTAGACAAAATAGTACTATATGTAATTCGAATTTTTGGATATTTCAAATTTTTTTCTAGTCCCTACAACTTTGAATTATCCAAGTTCTACTGTGTAACTCCTTTTTAAACAGTCTGCTTTATTTACCGTATTTTCTGGCGTATAACGTGCAGGTTTGTTAAATCAATAATCCACCGGAAATTTAAATTTACGGTAAAAGCTATTTTTTAAAAAGCTTTTGTTTCTTAAAAATATAGCTTAATTTGTAAATTAAGTCTTCTGGTGTGTACTCATTTATGTGACCTGCGCGTTATACGCCGGAAAATCCAGTACTTTTTTAATATTTTTAAATATACATCAGCTGTGAAAGTGGTCAACGTCTTCGACACCGTTATTTTTGTTTAGAAAAATTCAGCATATGACTAATATATTTCGATTAAAGCGGATAGGTATTATTGTTAAAAAAAAAAAAAAAAAAAAAAAAGGTGGAAGACTCTCACCCTTTCTTTAAGGAACACGTTCATACCTGTTATACAAAAAGTTTTTTTTTTTTTTTTTTTTTTTTTTTCCCGACACTATTATATATATATTAAAAAAAAGACAGACAGACAGAGAGAGAGAGAGAGAGAAGAAGAAGAAAAAGAAAGAAAGAAATAACATCTATCTATCGATCTATCTATATATACAGTAGCCGCCGCTTTATAAAATCACGTTTGTTTTTATCAAAATGATTTTATTAAGCGGCTGATTTTTATATCCGGCGAACCTTTCCTAACTCAATAAAAGAGTATTCATTATCTAAATATGGAAAGAAATTCTTCGCCCTTTCATATATCTACTAGCCAAATTTTCAGCTTCTAAGGACAAAATTACGTAAAAAATGAAAATTTTCTTTCAAATGGCATTCTTGTACCTATCTAGAAGTGCTACGTTGATGACTTTTGCTTTTCATATTCATTTTCGCTTACGGTTCACTCTTCGTTTGCTACAATTTAAGCACTAATATCATCTTTATTCTTATGTTTACATGAAAAAAAATTGAGAAATTTTAAGCTTCGAAAGGAAGGCGACAGCCTTCCTTTGACTATACATTTGAAGAAAACGATCATACTTTATCAAAATTTTACGCTTTACCTTCAAAATAAAAGATTTCTGCTTGCATATCTTGCAGCTAAGTTGCTTCAAAATAAGAACTAGAAACTCTATTTGAATATCTAAAAACAGAAAAAAGTACTCATTGGCCAATCATTTGGCGAATTCATTCCTTGAATTCATAACTACAACACACGTGGGGCGTGTTTTTCTTTCTTTTTTTTTTTTTTTTTTTTTTTTTTTTTGCGTAAAATTTTTGACAAAGAGCAATAATGTGATGGCTTGATATGTTTTGTTTCTTTTTTTTCATTTCAAAGGTCCGGTGAGAAAATATAATTCGTTGTTTAGCTTACATACATGATCATTTTTACTGTTGAAGAAATTTTCTTTTGAGTTTATTAACCGGCGATGCTGATTTTATTAAGCGGCGGTTTCTATTGATTTCATTCGGGACCCAGCAATTTGATCAGATTAAGCGGCTGATTTTATTAACCAGTGATTTTATAAAGCAGCGGGTACTGTATATGTATATTTAAAACTGATAGACGATTACCGAAAACACAACAAACAAAACACAGAATGATCAAACTTAACACTTTCGCGACCGCTGACGTAGATTCACGTAATTCGAAAATCTGTAACTCCGCCAATGGGCGTTTCTTTCGCAAGTTGTACGTTTTTAATTCTTAAGAATATACCCAATATTCATATTTGTACAATCCATACACTATGGATGCAAATACTGTGATTAGAAAGAGTATTATAAAGTACACCCATTTGTAATATAAATGGGATTACAGAAAACTTTGTCTTGAAATGTTGTAACTTGGGAGAATAACGCCCACAGGCAGACCTTACTATCTAAATGACAAAGGAATGCGGTCGCGAAAGTGGTAATGCAATAAGTAAGCAGATCATTATAACATCATAAAGTTCATTCCTTAAAAATTATATTTTGTGTGACATGGTGTCCATTACCACCGGGATAGAGATTTATACTTTTTTCTAATATTGGTGGTGTATTGTTGAAGTTTTATACAAATTATTTATAATGCTTTAGATAATCATAAAAAATGGCTATCTAGAACAGCGACCAGAGCCTGATTAAGGGAGAAGCACACATTATTTATACTTACACCATTATTTTTTAACAAATACTTTCCTCCTATAATAAACAGAAAATTCTCATTAAAAATTATTTTAAAAGAATCCTGGTGTCTAATAACAGTGAGTAAATTGGATTGTTTTGCACCGTTCATTTTTTATAAAAAAATTTCCTCGTCAAAGCGTGGAATTTATATGACATGAAGTAAAAAATAATTGTAAAAATATTCCGGTGACAGCGGAGATAATGTGTGCTTCCCCCTTAATCAGGCTCTGACAGCGACTACTCTCTATAAAATTACTTTTTCAGCAAAAACAACATCATGAAACATCTATTGTTGCAGAGTGAGATTTACGACTTATGTGAATTATATATTCTCGACCCTTGGAAATATCTTTGATATCGTTTCCATTAAATCCATTTTATACACTTTTAAATCTAATTATACTTTAAAGTACCGTTAGTAAAAAAAAAAAAAAAAAAAATGGTTGAATATGGAGAAGTATATAAGAATCATTAATAGTAATTGTATGAAATTAAATATATCTCTCGAAATTAGAAAATATTTGATTCTTTTTTTCTTTAGCGATACATGCTCATAGTTGCCAAATTTTACGCTTTTTTAGACAACTATTTTGTAAAAAAAAAAAAAAAATTGTTTGTCTTAAATACCAAAATTCTTGAATTAAATAACGCATACAAAGCTATTATTATATACTACAGGGATGTCAATGGCGACAATTTTATATTTATTTCATATCACTATTTTCAAAAAATAAAATACAGTAATCGCCGCTTAATAAATTCGCTGGTTATTAAAATCAGCCGCTTAATCTGATCAAATTGAATCGAATAAATGCAAACTAATAATAAAAACCGCCGCTTAATAAAATCAGCATCGCCGGTTAATAAACTCAAAAAAAAAAAAAAATCTCTTCAGCAGCGAAGATGTCATTTATTCACGCTGAACAAATTTTTATTTACATGTGATTTTAAATTTTTTAGATAAAATAGAAATAAAATACAGTAATCCTTTCGTTATCGCCCTTGGTCGAAAATTTTACATTTACAGCAATTAAACACGCCCCATCACTTGTCTTAGTAATAATTTCAAGGAATGTATACCTGAAAGTCCGATAATGAGTTACAAATTTGATTTGATTCACAAGTGTTTTTTTATTATAAAGTTCAATTAAAAGACAATTTTTAGTTCTTATTCTGAAATAACTAAGAAGCAAGAAGATTAAACGGAAACATTCCTAATTTAAAAGAAAAGCGTGAACTTTTAGCAAAATAATGATGATTTTCCTAAAAGAAAAATGCATCGGTACTTGGAATGTGTTTAATTCACTTATTTTAAAGGAACAATCAAATAATTATTTGTTAAAAATTAATTAATATTGTTTATTAGTTACATTATTTGGTATCTTTTGAAATTTCTCACCAAATTCGTGTAAATAATACCTTTTTTTGAGTGCAGGAACGTTCGCCAGATATAAAAATCAGCCACTTAATAAAATCACTTTTGCTCAGAACGAATGTTATTTTTATAAGCGGCGGGTACTATATATTACATTTTCGCATGTAAATATATCCTTTACCTGCATAAATTGATTATAAATTTTACGTTACGAAAATAGTGGTATGGAAATAACGAAAATAATTATAAGAAGGTCGTCTGGGGCAGCCCAGATACTATAGTTGGCAATTATTCATACTGCCTATAGGTCTAGAACTGGGAGTAAAAAATGCACACCAAATTAATATAGTATTACATTTGCTTAGGATATACGATGCACTTAAATTTTTTCAACACTATTTTGTGCCAACAACGATAAAAATTTAGTGTTAATTTATCATTTTATTTATTTTTTAAATTTATTATTATTATTATCATTTGTTTATCTAAAGAGTACGTTAAACGATTCTGGAAAGCACAAATGAATAGTTTCTCTTTGGAACATTAAAACCAAGTAGGAAAAAAAATGTAAATTAAAATTTTGAATATTCATGCATGAAAGGAAATTCTGGAAGTAAATTAACATGACAGCACCAACGCAGATTTGGTTTTTGATACCTTCTAACAGTCTTTTTACTTAAAAGGAGAGAGAGATTGTCCCCTCGAGATATCATGTGTAGTAAGTCATGAATAAAGAAATATTTAAATATTAGATAACATACTATCTGTAGTTCTTTAAGGTAAGGAAAATATCAAATTAATTCACTTATTCAGATTGTAGCATAGTCTCACCTCTGTTTTCTAACAATTACATTCGGATTATAATTAACACATATTAAACAAGTTAAAACAATGAGAGCATTATTAACACGCTTTTATTATCTTCACCTGTATGTTTGTATGTATGTTTGTAACCGCTCTGGGAGCAAACAAAAAATCTATATTGTAAAAAAAGACTTTCCCTATGTGAACGCCGTGGCGTTGAGGTATAGCTTCGCGCTACGAACCTAAAGGTCTAGCGTTCGATCCCAGTCATGGGAGATTTTTTAAAAATGGTTTTTGTTTAATTCTAAATTATATTAATTAAAGATTTAAATGTATGTAAATATTATGGTGTGTTACTCACACGATTTTCTCTTACCATGCATTTTAATACTAAGATAGATATTTTGTGCTCTTTAGTTCACATTTCTGTAAAAGCATGTTCTTTAATTTTTTTTAAACTATAATATTAAATTTATAAAATCGTTTTGTCTAACTAGCAATAAGTAAATTCAATTCCCCGACGATACTAATATCTTATAAAGTTCCTAAAGGAAAAACAGGATTTCTGTCATAAATAATTTGAAATGTAATGTTAAAATTATAGTGGCAATTACAAATAGCATCGGGCACATAGTAAGGACTGTGTACCCAGCTTTAATCAAATTATTTGCCTGTGAGATTTCATATTTCGTGAAAGGCTAATTTACCTGTCCTCATTATGCAAAAAAGTTTTTATTTAAACTTAAAAAAAAAAAAAAAAAGATAAGGAAAAGAAAAAAAACCTTTTTATTTAAACTTAAAAAAAAGCACAAACCAGTTCCTAATGATCTCCAAAAAAAAAAAAAAAAAGTTATAGACGTATTCATGAAACTCAAATTTTTCAGTTAAGAGTTTGATATTTTAAAGGGGGGAAAATCACAATTCCCTAAATTGATGAGAAATATTCTAAGATTTCCAAAATTAAAAATTTTCAAAATAGTTTTCGAGGAGTACTTCCTAAGTTACAACAGCAGAAAACTTGCATTTAATATTAGTAATTAAGCGATATGTGATTATGGAATAAATGTGTAATGATTGAGAGAAATCGCCATGTTCTTTCCGAGGATTTCGTGTACCTTCTTGACATTTTTGCTCATAATAGTAAATTTTGTAATTTTTTTTCTTTGACTTGCAGGGTTGTCAACTCTCAGGATTTTACAATATCCATATTTTAAAAGCTAAAATGCCCTTTCATTAGTAAATAAATTTTGTGATTAAATTAGGCGAAGATAATTTATAAAAAATAGTGGTGCGAAAAAATCTAGAAGGTTACCGATGTTGGACTTGTTGGTTTTCTTTTTTACTAGTTCTCATAGATTTTACCAGAAAAACGCTTGTAACTTATGCGTTTATTTCTATCGTTTATTTCTACAGATTCAACATCCCCCTCCCCACCTTTATTATTTTTTTTTTCCACATGTAAATTATGGTATTAGGCAAACTATACAGTCATAGAATTTTTTTATATAACCGTTTAAACATTTTATGTTGAGGGTTGGACATTTCGAAAAATAATTCCCAATTCCCTAGATTTATCAAAGTTTTCTTAAATACCCATAATTAAAATATTTCAAAATACTTTTTGCAAAATATTTCTTAAGTAATAATAATAGTCTAAAACTTGCATATAAGCAACACGAACTAAAAGTTTTCGTAACAGATTTTTCAAAAGGGAACATTTTTTTAAATTCTAACAAGGTCATAAATAATATATTTGTTCTATTTCTTTTTAGCTCTTTGATATGTTTTTCTAACTCTGTTGAAAACAGAAAAATAGAACTTATTTCATATTAAATTACACATATGCATTGAAGCATCCTCCAGAATAAATCAATTAGCTCGATCATTGCTCAAATTTATTAAGTTGAAGATCGCAATTTCTTTAGATGCACCAGTTTTCAGCTAATTGAACTTTTCGACTCTATGGATTTGTTTAATGGGAAAGAAATATATTTTCGTTGATCTATAAATAAGAATATGATGTCTTTTCATCAAAATTGCCACAAATCAATATTTATTCGTTAAAGATGTATGTATATTTTTTGACCCGGAAATATCTAATTATACTTTGCGTCAAGTTTGGAAAGTAGTAAAGAATTTGTATTTTGTGTTGAAATAAATGTTAAGATACGAATATAAATCTATTTTTTTTAAAATCATTTATTTACAACAATTATATATTAACAGTTTATAATTTATCATTATATTATGTATATATATATATCATCCGGAAATATCTAATTATACATGCACGGATTTTTGTAAAAACGATTATAAATAAGGAATTTGTTTTTTTTAATTGAAAACATTAATTAGACGTTGAAAAACGAATATGAATTTAATGATTATTATAAAATATTAATATAACAATTGAATGGTATTTTTATTTATTAACGATGTATAAATAAAATAAGGCCCGATATAAGCATAGCTGCCATCTTTCACGTTTTTTGGTTACCCAAAAAATTTAACTCTTTGCTTGTCCTATTTAATTTCACTTCTTTGATCAGTATTGCCAAATTTAGGAACTAACTGTAAAAGTTAACTAATTATTTCGAATTTTATTCGTCGATTTTATATATGACAAATGATCATTCAAACTTATTGGTGGCAGTTGAAAAAAAGAGCTGCTAAATTCGGCAACTTTTCGAGCGTTTTAGAGCGTTAAGGCTGGCAAAAGGTTAATAGAAATTTTTTATGTATTTTTGTGACAGTTTTCTCAAATTAAATAAAATAAAAATTTCTGTTTATATTTTCCGGTAATCAAAAAGTTGGCAATTATGTAAAGTAATTTTTTTTAATGTAGTTTCTGCTATATATATATATATATATTTATATATATATATATATATATATTAGAGTACTTTTTCTTGAAAATTGTGCATAATAAAAAAATAAAATAAAATTTTTCATACTTTTTTTTTTAGATCATCTGCCAAATTTTAGCAAATTTCGAAATGTAGTAAAGTGCTTTAAAGGGATCTGAAGAGAATCTCTGTAATTATAATCACATCGTATTTGAAAATAAAAAGCCTTTTGAAAATAATGTAATAAACATTAAATAATACTTTTTTTTAAATTTATTAAGGAATTCAAACCATTTTTTTGTATGAAATATGGTTTACTTAGAAATCCCATTAGTTTTTCATTTCCATAATTACATGAAAGGAAATGTTTTTTTTAAAATAATCAGCGTAATTACTTCTGCTTTGTTTCTGTTTTCCAACTTTTGTTTTTTGTAATTGCTTTTTTTGCTCTCCCTTTCTCCTTCTCTTTCATTATTGTTTTTATCGAGAAGAATTATAATTTTCTTCGTTCTCATAAAATAATTCTACTTAAATTATTACATTTTGACATTAATTTTAAAAACAGATTATTCATGTATATTTTAGTGAACTCTTTTGTGACCACATTTTCTACTAGTTATATAATTTTTTAAGTTTTTTTTTTTTTTTTTTTTTTTTTCAAAAAGACTGCGTCGTTTTTTCTTAAAGACTGTATTAAAATCACGAGAGTTTCATTAAACGACATCGTATATATTACAGATCTTCAAAAAGTACTTATTACTTAATAATAATAAACTAACAGTTATAATAAGATTGGTAGCTATTTCGATGGATTCGGAATCCATCGAAATAGCTACCAATCCTAATGTGTGCAATGACAGCGGCGCAATGGCCCCAAATGGAGCGTGGCGACACCTCATGGAGAGAGCCACCCACGGATTTCTGTGTCAAGTGAACTTCACAACAGATGAAGCCGCCGAAGAGGCCTGGACGTCCAGGTGAAAAATTTACGGCCCGATAATGAGGCAAGTTTAAAGGTTTTTATGTAACGTAATTTATAGTAATGTCTCGTTTAATTTATATATAATTTCTGATGTAATAATTTTTATTTTCGGCAAAAATTGCTATTTAAAATTACTGTTTGGCACCTCATAAAAAATATGGACTATAGGTACCTGAAATCAAACAGCAGTTTATTTTCATTTTCATTTATTTATTTATTTCTATTACTTTAGCATAGTTTCTAACTCTTCCTATTTTTGCATATCAGTATTTTCTTTCACAGAAATTTTCATTTTACTTAAATATAGAAACAACGACAAAACTTACAAAAGGTTGTTATTAAAAAAAAAAAAAAAAAAAAAAAAAAAACGTATCCAAAAATGTTTTGTCAGTTGTCAGTTATACTTTTGTATAATATCTTACCTTCCAAGAGTCCACTATTTATTTTTCTAAAATTATTTTTTAATTTTGTGACGGATGTAAAATTCCATGAGAGTATTCCTCATGAATCTAATGCCTCAAAGTATTTCCAAAACAGCAGTACGGTACACTTAAGTACTAATGTTAAATGATGAATATTAATATATATATATATATATATATATACACACGATCCTTCCTTCATCAGGCGGAAAAATGCAGATACGAATGTTGCGTCCATGTCGGTGTGTTGCTAATTTATTTCTACACTCAAGTCTACTGATGGACTGGTTTACATGGTTATTCCTACCAAGAACAATTGTTGATTTATTTATTTATTCATGTATTGTAATTAATGGTATTTTTTTTCAATGATTTTGTTTGTTTTGATATTGCTTTGGTATAATAATACCATAGCTTTCTATGTTAAGGTTCCTAATAAAACAATAGTAAAGCAAACAACTGCAGTTTTGCCAGATTCCACGACTTTTTTATTTAATGTTCACCAATAATTTTCAGAAGTGATGTTTGATATACATAATAGGCGATTAATCGTCGATTATGTGCATTAAATATCACTTCTTAAAATTATTCGTGACTGTTGAATAAAAATGTCGCGCAGTCTGGCAGCACTGAATAACTGTTGAATTCTCAAACAATTATTTTTTAATTTTATGTTGGGTATGACTGGCATTACACAGAACGTTCCTTATGTATCTTTGCCACTAAATATTTTTTAAAAATCCCTACCTTACATTTAAAAAAAAAAAAAAAAAATATATATATATATATATATATATATATATATATATATATTAAATGAACAATGCTAATAATAATAATAATGTATGAAACCATATTGCAAATGCATATAACAATTGATTTAGATAGAACTAATTAAATACGATCCTTCCTTCATCAGGCGGAAAAAATGTGGATACGAATGTTGCGTCCATGCCAGTGTGCTGTTAATTTATTCTATTGTGAAGTGTACTGATGGACGAGTTTACATAGTTATTCCTACCAATAACAACTGCTGCTTTATTTATTTATTTTTTTATTGTAATTAATGGTATTTCCTTTCAATGGTTTGGTTTGTTTTGATATTGCTTTGGTGCAATAATACTGTAGCTTTCTATGTTAACACCCCAGGATTCAGAAAAATCACCTCTTTCATTTGGTACTGAATTTGTAATGATAGGTCTGATATTTCTAATTTATTTTTCCCTTTATCCGTTTTTCAGTTGCCACTTAAATTTCATAGTTTAGTTATTTTTTAAAAGTCTAATTGTCGCATCGAAAAACTGTTTGAACCCCTGGATTCAGCAAAATCGCCCCTTTCATTCGGTATCAAATTTATAAATATAGGTCTGATATTTCTAATTTATTTTACCCTTTTTCCGTTTTCAACCCAGATTCGATATGGAACAGCTTTAGTATTGGATCCCTTTGGCAAAATTTGAAATTCGGCGCCGAAGTAGCTCGGACGTTTCTCGCCAAGATCTTTAATTGCACAATTGAGATAGCCAATTCAGTTCATCGAAAAAATGGCTTAAAATATTTAAAGTCACCAAAGGGTTCCGATACTTAAGCTGTGCTTTTTGTATTTATTTATTTATAATACTGTCTATTAAAGACTTCTGTGGTCACGAAATTTGGTGCGTAAATTGTTTGTATGCATCCGGCACTTATTGTAACTGCATTTCACGAAATTCGAAATCCCCCCCCCCCCTTCTCGGAGTCGGAGGGCAATAAACATGTGTAAAAACATGTTTTTCCGTTTGAATTCCCTCTGAATTATCTTAGAATGGCGAATTTTGGTGTGTGGATATTCATTAAGTGTACGCATTATGTACAGTCACCCAAAAAAAAAACGCCACCCCCCCACCTAATTTCGCCGTAAATTATCGTAGAAACATTTGACTGGTACCGATCGATTTGTAATAACGTCTAGTTTATAACGGTATAGTTAAATTTTGCCTAAGGGGTCATCTACATATTAAAACTGGCATTAACTTCATTTTCTTCAATGGCAATCCCTATTTTTGACTTCATATTCAAATTTCTGAGATCAAGGCGGTTCGAAAAACGTACCTATTTATATACCTTAAATCAATTTTATATAGAGTTACACGTGAAAATGTATTAGGGGTCCGTCTATACATTTAGAAAATATAAATCACGATCTACCACCCAGTATACATTATTTATTAAGTTTCACACCGGAAAAAAATTTCAGAAATGTTAGTTATAAAATAAAAAAAATGACTAATTCACAGAACTTTCTGAGTTAGTTTATGAATTAAAAGATTTTTATTGGTTTCTATTGATTAAACATCAGATAGTTCACTTCATACGAAGAAAATTAAATAGCTTGAATAGATATTAAAATATCTATCAAAAGAAAAAAAAAAAAAAAAAAAAAAGGTGAATGGTTTTAAATTTGTTTGAAAATTCAAAATTATTTTAACTCAAGCTGCCGTATAATTGTCTGAAACGGCGGCACTCAACCTGGTTCCCACGGCCGTTTCACAGTCACAATGGGAGTTTGTTCTGATACTGCAGTACTTTCATTTTCTTTAATTGACTTTTTTTAAATATTAAAACAGATTTTTTTATTTTTATTTATTTATTTTTTTAATTAATTATTATTATTTTTTTTTTCATGACATTATTAAAAACTTTTACATAAATCTCCACGATATTCTTTTGCTTATATATTTTATAATGTGTAACAAATTAATATGCAAAATAATAAATCCTACTACTTAATGGGATGTTCTAAAATTCTACACTTTAACACAGATACCGAAGTGAACGGTGGGTGTAGAAAGGCTGTCTACCCTTAATCTAAATCTTCACTTGAAAGGTCAAAATGTTACATAACTCTTTTTTTTTTTTTAAGGAAAAAAGATGAAGAGAAGGAGGAGAAGGAAAGATCAAAACGAATATAAAGCATATTAAACGTTAATACCCTTTAAACACTGGAAAAAGGCGGGGTTTCGTATTGTGTGTCATTTGGGAGCTGTAGAGTGCCAGAAAATTACTTTATGTAATAAAACTTTTCATTTAAAGGGTATTTAAAGCAGCATTATATTTAATACATAGACTATTCAGAAAAAAAGTTCCATTCATCTGGTTCATGAAAAATAAAGAACATTTTCTGGCATTGCTCTATGTATATACATTCTTGTCAACCTATCCCGGAAGATTACTGGTCCCTCCCCTTTCCGTACATTTTTTTCACTTCAGTCTTTTTAGAGCCGTGTCAGCCATCGGTGGCTGACACTGATCTTTCCATTTATGCTAAGTCAGCCGGCAGTGTAAAATATGATATAAAACTACAGAACTTACCTAGTTTTAAGTAATTACTGACAATTTATTTAAAATTTACTTCATGTTTTTTTTTTTTTTTTTTTTTTTTTTTTTTAAATAGGATTTTTATAGGATTATATCGTTAAGGCCTAATGGGGTTTATTGAAACTCGATAAACATAACACGCTTCTAAGCAGCACGTGTGGCCTGAATGGGATTTCCATAAGAATTTGCGTGGCGCTCAATGAGTTAATCGTAAATGTATTTGAAGTTAATTACTCTAAAAATTAAATTGTGTACACACAGGGGCGGGAACTAACAATGTTACGGGTTAGGTTGGCAAGTATGCATATATATTTTGCTTGATGTATAAAAATTTATAACACATTTTCTTCTTTTTTTTTTAGTATTTTGTGTTTATATCTCTCATTAAAAATAAATACAATATTCATATATAAACATTTCCATACAGTAATGTATATAAACATATTGATTAAAGAAGATTTGTTGATATTATATAATAATTCTTCTATCTGTATAGTATATTAACACAAATATATTTTGTAAATTTCGCAGCATCGAAAAACAGCAACATAGCTTCCATATCAAGGCTTAATGTAAATAGGACGTAAGCGTACTGTAGCTAGTGTTGAAATTAGAAAAAAAAAAAAAAAAAAAAAAAAAAAGAATAACAGTGGGCTAAAAGTACGCCGGAATAAATTAAAATGTTTGTTTATTCTGGTTTTAGTCAGGTGATATCACTCGTGCTAAATAGCTGGATCCGCCCTCTCTTAAGCTCAGGTTCAGCTCATCATAAAAATATTGTTTTTAATATCTGCCGCACCAAAATGTTCAAAACACAAATGCCAATTTTCATATATTTTGAAATCTTCCCGTTTCAACTTTAAAAGCATTTAGATTAATTTATTTTATTTTGAATTTTTAAATTTAGACGTTTAAAGTCTTTTAAATGAAATTTCAGGATTCTGTAAGATCAATATCTATATATTTGAAAGTAATAAGACAATTCCTTTGTTTTAAATTTTTATTCCATAATAACTGTGACTTTGATTTCGTGATTAGGAAATTGAAAATAAATACTATTGAGCTATGTTCCAATAATAGATCTTATAAACTTAAAAAAAAAAAAAAAATAATAATAATAATAAAGCAATTTTTCACTATTTGATTCTGTATTAAAAAACTTTTAATAGTAATTTGATATTTTATTATGTTACATTATGGGATAAATTTTAAATAACACAAAGCTTACAAACGGTACAGTAACCAAATGCAAATATCCCACAACAAAATTTAAACAGAAAATTTATGGTAAAAAATCTGTTTAAAATTATTAAATATTCATAATAATAAGAGTAAAACGATTGTTGAATGCATAATTGCTGTTTCATGCAATCAGTTTCGCTGTACCGTGTTTTCTAAAACAAGATATTTAACTAGAGGTGTACGTACTCTTGAATATTGAAATGCGAAAAAAGGTGTAACAGGATTAAAATAGAATTTTATCAGCGAAAAACTAGAAAAAGATATTTAATACTTATGAAGAAAGACTTAACATATTAGGATGGGATTTATTCTTCTCTTGTAGCGTAAGCCACGCCTTTTCACAAATTTTCTAAAACTTTATAATATAAAGCAAAATAATTTTGCATATTTGTAATTAAATCATTTAAGTTTTGTCTTCAATAATCGATGTAGTGAATACCATTGTGATTTATGCATACCAGCGTCACATACAGAGTCAAATAGAAATATGCAAATTAGTCTTTTTTTTTTAAATAGTGTTTCAGCGAATCAGAGGCGTGGCTTCTTTTCTTTTGAAATTCTTTCACAATCCCTCGCCTACATTGTGATAACTTTACAAAAATATGCCAATTTGTATAATAAACATCGAAATATTGCTTAGGAAACAATAAAAAATGACATAAAGGTAAATTAAAATAGCTTTCCGTCAAATTATATACAAACATTTACTTATAGAGGATACAGATTATAACAAGTGACGGCCCCCTAACAGGAATAAAAAGTGAAATATCACTGTAACTCAAAAAATAATGTTAGGAACGAGCTGTAAATTTGGAAACCCATGTTTTTGATGATGCCCGTTCTATTCGTGCAAAAATTAACATAGGTCATAATTCATAATTTTTTCAAATATGAATTTATTAATAATTTTCATAATTCAAAAAATGTTTTTTTAGCAAAAATTTGCATGGAATATGTTTGGGTCACTTCATTCTAACGAATAAAAAAAACAGAATTTAAATATCATAATTATTTCGGAAGATATGATTTAATGTTTGTCACATTCATTTAACATTAGCATCCCCAAACTTTGACAGCTTATAACTCTATGAAAAATTGAGCGAAATATATAAACTATACCATTTTCCGTGATGATTTGATCCAAAGAATTCAAATAAATTATAAAAAATGGGGGTTACCATTGAAAAAAATGAAGTTGATGTCAGTTTTAATATGTAGACGACCCCCTAAGTAAAATCTAACTATCACATTATAAACTAGACGTTATTACAAACTGATTGGTACCAGTCGCATGTTTCTACGATAATTTACGGCAAAATTATGTGGGGGGGTGGCGTTTTTTTTTTGGTTGACTGTACATTAGTGGGATTTTGCAAAACTTCGAACTCACCCGCTGAGGAAGGGGAAGTAAGAAGTGGGTAAGTTGCTGCCGAAGGCAGTGGGGACCCAGATTCTTCACGTTGCGAACGAGAAGACCTCTACCAATCACAGCGACAACTTAGGTTATTAATAAAGATATGGGATTTTGACAACTCATTTAACTTTAATGTCCAGCGAAGCGGGCAAAGCCTGCTAGTAATCTATATATTAATACACAAACAAAAAAAATTACGTTGTACATATTATTTAATAAAATTATTATTTAGTAAAACTATTTTCCACGATAAATTCAGACGATTTTCATCGCAGAGAATTATTACTGTTGCAATTATTACTATTTATTTGTGTTGAATAAAAAATTAAAAGTAATGAAAATTTAAGTTTCTATTTATCCATCAATAATTTTATAATTGTTATTAGAGCAATTTTAATAAGGAAGAGTGATTTTCCTTATATTGATTTTTTGAATTTTAAGGTATTCAAAATCTACACGAAAATTAGAAATAAATTTAATATCAGCATTATTAATTATTACAATTAAATGATGGAATATAAAAAATAATAATGAGAAATAAAATTAAATGCGTGTTTATGTTCATATTATGGTTAAAAGCTACTTCATTAATAGTTAAGTTTCCAAATGGAGAAAAAGGGGCTCATGTAATGCACGATGCTTCACCAAAGCGCGTTGCTTTGCCAAAAAGGAAAGTGTTGTAGCAGTCCGTTCTTCCCATCTCACAAAAATGGTACAGTGGAATTGTTCTGTGAGAGGCAGGGGAATATAAGAGCCGCAGCGGCATAGTCCTGTGTGGGTAATGAGCGGTTAGGGTTGGGGACAAAATCTCGCTAGGACAAAATTTCGCTTACCTAAATGAATAGAAAGGTAAAATGAGTAGGTAATTATTAGTAATGTTGCATAAAATTTCATGACAACACATACCTTACTCAGGGCACTGACATACTAACAAACCTACAACAAAATTTGTTATAAATTTTACTTAAAATAACTTAATGATAATGTTTAATAACTTTTGTCAAGATTAGTCATAATAAATTCAATCGTGCTTACCAATTTTAAAATTTTTGATTCAAGTTTGAGAACAGTGTTCTGTTTTGATGTCAGCAGTGATGTACACTACTTTTAAAATGCATTTTTAATAGCGAAAAGCAAAAGATAAAACAACTTAAAAATAATCATAGATAAAATAATGAAACTCATCTCCATGATTTATTTATTTACTTATTTTAATTAATCTATATTTATAAGGCTTTGTGGCCCCCACCAGAGATCACATGTGACACAAAATCAAATTTTCAAATAGATCATACTAATGTTTTGACGCGAAATTTTGTCCTGCGAGATTTTGTCCCGCGATATTATGTCCGGATCCCGAGCGGTTAAAATTCTCGGCGAAATTGTCCTGTTATTTCTCCCTCTTTCTCGCTCTCTCTCTCTCTCTCTCTCTTTTAATACCGAGTATGACATTTTATGGAATGTTCTTATTCTGAATATCATGAGTCAACTCATTGCTAAAACAGCTGTAAAATGCGCCGAGGAATTTCTGTTAAATGGTGAATAAAGAAAATTTTGCATGAAAGCACCATAAACTGCAAAAATATGAACGATTCTTTTACATAGGAATAATCAAGCACGACCTTTCATCACAGGAAAAAGGAAATATAAACACGAATGGTGCATGAAAGCAAGTATGTTGCTATACTGAAGCTTATTTTTTCTACTTGAAAAAGGAGTTTATATGATTATTCCTACCGCAAAAATTACTGCTAGAATTTGTAATTTATGGTATTTCCTTGAAAGTTCTTATTTCTAACAATCTATGAAATACTTGTTTTTCATCCTTTTCTGCCAAACATTAAAAAAAAAATTGCTCTTACATTTATACACAGTCACATTAAATAACAGTTAATATAAAAATAAGTATATATTTTAAAAGTTAAATATATTTATATACCTAAGCTACACCAGCATTTAAGAGCCTGTATTTTAAATTTTGGTGATTTAACTCCTTTTATACTATATTTCTTTTAAATCGCAAATTCATACATATATGTGTTATAACATAACAGAAAATATGCACTCACTATCATCCATATATTTATCTGAAACATTCATCAATGCAAGCAAAACGGTTATCAGAATATATTGAGATCATCTATCACTTTAATCTAAAAGTTCTTTTGCATCATGCGGGCATAGATCCAGAAAAATAACACAATGGAATAATGTTTCTTCAAAACATGCATAAGTTCAATGTAAAAGATTTTACTATATTAAGAGTTGCCAATTTATATATATATATATACATATACACATATATACATATATATATATCTATATATATATTCGGAGCATTGTAAAAGAGTACCCGCTTTTATTTATTTATTTATTTATTTATTTTTTAAGGGCACTTTCAGAAATGAGAAATTCTTGTATTTTTCCTTACTTTTATCGTACAGAAATATTTACCTTATTTCTAAAGCAATGTGTCGTGATTAAATAGAATAAAGATTACTGTATAAAAATAGTGGTAGAAAAAAGTGAAAATTTCTCATTCCTTAAATTGTCCTGAAAAATTGGCGGGGAATTCGACCTTTTCTTATTTAATGGTAGTTGCATTACAGAGAAAACTACTATGCGAAAAATGAGGTGTAAAAAGAGGTAGATACTAACAACGCTTTGGAATAAATTATAAATATCGGATAAAATATTTTTAATGATGGTACATTTTTGTTGACAAAACTTTAAATCTGTAGTAATTTACACAATTTTGTGTCTTACTTGTCAGCATACTAATTAACATTCCGTAGTACTGTTAGCCTCGCCTTCTTTTTCATACCAGTATCTTCTTAAAGTATTTTTGCTTATTTAATCGTAATTGCATTTAGAGAATATTACTCTAAATATTTACTGGTGTGGGAAAAAAAAGGGTGGGGGGCGGGACTAACAATACTACGTAATATTAATTTGGATGTTGGCAAATATGTTGTGTACAAAATTTGAGAAAGAAAATATTGAAGAATTTTAATATATTTTAATCAAATTAATTTTCTTTAATAAAATATATAAAAAAGTACTTTTAATTTATTTTGAAACTATAAATGTATGCCGAAAAAATACTAGTCTTATTTGTGGTTCCATAAACTTTTTTTTTCTTTTTGTTTATTAACAACATAGTCCTTAATGAAAATATGAAGGGTGCAAATGGTACCATACGGATAAAAAAAAATTAAGGAAACATTTTATCTGTTTAAAATATCCTATCTCTCTTTAATATTTATCTGTTTGGTAAACACAGATTAAAAAAAAAAAAAAAAAAAAAAACAGGAAACTAAGTACAAATATACAATAAAATACCTTTTGTTCTTGAACAAAGAAGATAGATAAGAAAACTACTTCTGTATTTGTAAATTTTAAAGAAAACGTTAAGCATAATAATTGGATAAAACAATTAAAAAACAAGTATTATGGTATGTCATTTTCGTAACTCCATCACTCAGGAACATTCATTAATTTTAAATTAGAACAAACTAACAGAATTTGACAGTTGCTAAACTGGTAGTGGTATGTGCAGGGGTGGCAGTGTCCCTAGAACTTTACGTGCATTGTTGAGCAGTTATTTTGTTCAACAACTTATTTCAAACATTTTGGATTTTTGAAGCTTGGAAGCACATGTAACTATAGCTGTCAATACCCTAATTAATTATCCATAATACTGTTAATGTCCGCACCTTTTCCTACACCACTTAATTTTTAAAGTAATTCTCTCCAAATGTAATTACAATTAAATAAGAAGAAAAATACTCTAAAAACAAAACGGTATGAAAAAAAGAGCCGAGCATTAACAATACCACTGAATACTAATTAGGTTGTTGGTAGCTATGCATGTAACCAATGCACATGTCCAGAGCCTTACATTATCTCCACTCTCACCGGAATATTTTTACAATTATTTTTTACTTGATGCCATAGAAATTCCACGCTTTGACGAGGAAATATTTTTTATAAAAAATGAACGGTGTAAAACAATCCAATTTACTCACCGTTATTAGACACCAGAATTCTTTTAAAATAATTTTTAATGAGAATTTTCTGTTTATTATAGGAGGAAAGTATTTGTTAAAAAATAACGGTGTAAGTATAAATAATGTGTGCTTCCCCCTTAATCAGGCTCTGCACATGCCTTCTTCCACATTAGCACTGAAATTCTAGAATAATTTATTTTTAAAAATAGTAGTGATAATATAATAAAACATATGTAACAGATTAGGAACGTTATTTCTCTAGTTAAACTGTGAATAACTAAGTTACAAACTATCCTGATTTTTGAATACCAAAAATTTTTAGTAAAAATTTTCGCTTTATTAACTCTTTGCCGGCTCTAGCGCTCTAAAACTTTCTAAGAATGTTGATAAATTTATGGACTCTTTTATTCAATTGCCACCAATGATTTTGTGGAGTAATATTTGATATATATAATACACGAATAACCTCCAAAGTGCTTAGGCAACCGTTACAGCAAAAATTTTGTGTTGTATATTGAACAAAAAAGTCCGTAAATTCGACCACAGTGACCAGATTAGTGATATTAAATAGGACCGACAAAGGGTTAAAAAAAGTGTTTTATCATTAGAAAAGAAACTTTCGTGCATTTGTGGTATCAAAAAATACTGAAGTCATGCAACTCGGAAATAGGCTATTTATTATACTTGGTCCTCATAAAGTAACTTACACTGTTTGCAGCAATAATCTACAGCAAAAATTTATGGGCCGAATGAAACCAAATTTCAGCTACGTCTGTGTAATGTATGAGAGATGATTCCCACAAAGTAAAAATTCAGTACGAAAAATCGCCGATAGGGGGAGATTTTGGAGATGTTCTCCCATACGCACTGTAAAATTAGTTCAATCGAAGTAGATTATGCGAATTTCCTAGGTGAGTTACAAACTTTCCTGATTTTTGAATACCACTAAAAATTTTCGCTTTATTTTTTTTATTTAATTTTTATCAATTTTTATTTTTTTAAAGGGGGGGGGGTAAATAATAGAAAGGAATATTTAGTGCTATCAAAAAATACTCAGGGAGTACTCAGGGAAAATGTTTAAAAATGCACTATTTTTATTTATTTATTTTTATTTTTGAGAATGGGTCCTTTTGGCGAACTCTTTGTGTAGGGTAAGGGGACCTCCAAATAGCATCAATGCCCCGGACTTCAAAAAGCATAGTTGGGCCCTGCACACACACACACACACCGACAGACATCTTAAAAAGTGTCGAAATGCATTTCAAAACCCTTAAAATGCATATAAAATCGGCAAAACCACAACAAAGAAATTTTATTAATCCAATACTTTCTTCTATTTCATATAGATTAAAAAAAAGTAGGAAACACACACATGCTATCAAAAAGTTTTAAAATTTTAAACCTTTTATAATTTTAAACCACATTCTACAGTTTTGCTCTTTACTTTCACACAACTGAATATAAGTTTCACCAATGTAATCAACTCAAGAGATACTTCAGTTTTCCAATAACTGTTTAATCTTGTAAGAATGAAAATGAAAAGAGTAGCAGTTGACTCCGATTATTCAATATTTGCGAAAATTGCATTTGGAAATTGTTATTGATTTGTACATCAAATCTGCTTCAGTTGATAACATATTAATTTATATTGTTCAATATTTCCTAGCAATACGATATGTGTATTTTGTTTTTGATATCAGAATTTTTTTTAATTACTCAGTTATTAAACATTTCTTTTTACTCAGTTATATAATATTTGATAACTTTATTTTACAAATACAGAAAAATTAAAATATGTGTAAGATTATATAAGCCGTGAAGTATATTATATCATAGCTGCCAATATTTTAATTTATTCCAGAGTACTTTTAGCCCCGCCTTTATTTCGTACCACTTATTTTTTTTAAAGAAATTTTGTCTTATTTTATCAAAGTTATATACTGCAGAAAATTTTTCTATAAACAAAGTGATGCGAATTAAAGGCGAGGCTAAAAGTACTCCGGAATAAATTAAAATATTGGCAGCTATGTTATAGTTTAAAACCACTGAAAAGCGATTTTTCCCAATCATTAACATTTATTGTCTTACAAATTTGCAAAAAGTGATCCTTAAAATCCTTATAATATATATTCACTTAAATTAACATTTTCGCGACCTCATGCTTTTGCCTTTTTGCAGAGCCTGTTTAAGGGGGAAGCACACATTATCTCCGCTCTCACCGGAATATTTTTACAATTATTTTTTACTTCTTGTCATAGAAATTCCACGCTTTGAAGAGGAAATATTTTTTATAAAAAATGAACGGTGTAAAACAATCGAATTTACTCACCGTTATTAGACACCAGAATTCTTTTAAAATAATTTTTAATGAGAATTTTCTGTTTATTATAGCAGGAACGTATTTGTTAAAAAATAACGGTGTAAGTATAAATAATGTGTGCTTCCCCCTTAATCAGGCTCTGCCTTTTTGACAGTAAGGTCTGCCCGTGGACGTTATCCTCCTAAGTTACAATATTTCAGAACAATATTTTCCGTATTAACAAACATATTACAAATGGATATACATTATAATTATATTTTTTCTAATCAAAGTATGTGCATCCATAGTATATTTAATTGTAAAAATACCAATATTGAATATATTCTGAAGAAATAAATAACACAAAAATTTCGAAAGAAACGCCCACCGGCGGAGTTACAGATTTTCAAATGACGTGAATCTACGTCAGAGGTCGCGAAAGTGTTAATATAAAGAAATTACAACTACAGTTATAGAAAATAATTGTCAAAAATGAACATTTGTAAATTAATAATATTGTCAATCACTGTAAATTAATTTCACACATTGAGCTGTAAGTCAGACATATTTTCCAACTTTAGCACTTTTTGGCAATCGGAAAATTTGTTGTTGTTGTTTAATTAGTGGAAACTGTTACAGAAATATATGAGAAACTTCTATAAAAATTTCTAATATTTACAATAATTCTTCTGACCACCTTTCAAAAGGGAAAATATTTTTTTTTTCACTGCACAGTTTTTTAATATATTAAAATAATTCAACTTCAGATTAAAATTACTATGTGTGTACATGAAGATAAGACTTAAGATCTTTATACTTCAAAAACGAATTAAAAATCATAATTAAAATATTTGAATCAGTGGAAAAACAACCACCCAGTGAAGTTATATATAAGTCATCGGCGATCAGATGGTTATATTAAAATAAATTTACATAATGTTATTATAAAACAATTTTGCTGTAACATTTATGTAAAAAATAAAACTAATTTCTAATAAATGATTTATTTTAAAGTAACATTTTTTTTTTCCTGTCAAAACCATGATTTCAAGGAATTTAAAACTTATTATTCTATATACAATCTTTAACTATTCTTGTATTTTATTTATATTTTATTTATATTTTATTGTATATTATTTATATTTTACTTTTAACATATATAAATTAATAATATTTTACTAAAATAAAATTATCCAATAATTAAAAGTAAGTATTAAATATATATAATGCTTTCCTTATTTGAAATAAAAACAGAAAAAATTCTGTTTTGCATGTCGAAAACAATATATTATTAAAAAAAAGATTAATTTATTGTAATGAAAACAAGACAAAAACCAATCTCCCAAATTACAAAATAAAATACACATTCACACTGATATAATACACTCATATTTATGATTGCATCAGTACATCAACACATATTTAATGATGTGAGGTGAGAAATGCTCATATGAAAAGGTTAAGAAACGCCAGAGTATCTCGTTCTCTGACATTCAGTTAAATAGTTGCTCTCTGTTTTGCTCTGATAATAAGTTTCACACTTGATAATAATTATAATAATGTTTCTCTAATAAATCGAAACTTTCATTTAAAACTACACATTTTGATTCAAAAGTTAATTTAGACTTTACACTTTTCAAAAGTATTAGTTGTAAACAACTAAAATCAATAATTTGTTTGGTTAATAAATGAATTAAATACGCACATAACGAAATTTCACAAAGATAAATAACTATTTCCAAAGATAACGAGATATCGGGAAAAATCTCTGAAAAGATAATTACTGTAATTGATATCGATTAAATAAAATCTTCTCAAACGAATGAAGAATAAATAAACTTAATTAACAGTTTAATATTTTCCGCATGATCCTGAAGAAGAGATTCATAATAACTAAAGAACAATTACTCATTTTCTTGATTTTTTAAAATTGACGCAGTGTGCCAACAAAAGGTAATTAAGCGTGCATTTATTAAACAATGGATTTTTCTATTCTCTGGGAGTAATTTATTTATTCCCATTAAAATTAGATATAAAATGTTGATACAAGTTGGCTTAAATGTTTTTTTCTCAATTATAGAGAAATAATAAAATTTAAATCTGACATGAAAGAAAATTTTAAGTAATAAAAATAATTAATTTATAGGTTAAAAGGTACTTTTATTGTGACATATATGTTAAAATGGAAACACACGAAATTTTTAAAACTTTAAACATATTAAAATTAAATCTTAATAATTATTAAATGTAACATGAATTAACAAGCTTACAAAAATATTAAGAGAACCAAAAATTAAAAAACTTTAAAACCTAATAGCTAATGTCCAATAGATGTTAAGATATGGCATTTTCAGATAAAGTGTTCCTTTAAAACGTAATATGAGTATGAAATTGAAAAATAGTTCCAATATAGAAAATAAGTAGCAGTAGTACAACTCGCTCTTTTTTCAGAACAAAAATTCAAACAATAAACATTTTTTTTAATATATATATATATATAGTATGTTGTCGAATTCGACCAACAAATTCAGAGGAATGTTAGTAATCATCAAGAGGATGAAAAATTACTATAGAACATGGGGTTGCGAACCCTTTAGATAGAAGATAATCGCAAAAGCAAAGTAGCCAGAGGAAAGCGGAGTAGGAACACTACCGTCGAGAAGGAAAAATCTACTTGTACACAAATTACCCATTCGTATGGGGGAAATTACATCAGGGAGCAAATATTCGTTAATGGACATTGCAAAATTCACAGGTGTGAAACGCAATTCAGTATCAATATGTCAGATTACTCGAACGAGAAATACGCAGATATATATCTGATTTATGGAAAAGTAGGTGGTTATAGAACCCTAGCACATAGGCTGTTCAAACACAATATCCAAGATGCTTTGTCTACACCATACCGTGTTCACTAAAACCGATCAATGACTGTGGGAGACGAGATCTTTCCAAATAAAAAGACTTAATATAAGGCAAAAAGGCAGTACTGCAACGGTTTGTCGATTCTCCATCGACAAGTACACTATCGGTTACAGCTGAACTTGTTATTCCACACAAAATCGTGTAAAAAGTTATGCGTGCTGAAAAGATACACCCCTTCCACAGACCAACTTACGACCGATGCCAACACACAGAAAAAGAAATAATGTTAGTTGACAATACAGAATTGACTAACCCAAACAGCTGACTAGAAAACTTGAGTTAAAAATTGCACTAGCTGAACTAGTCTCCAAAACAAAACCCCAGACTAAGAAGGTTGATATTATCAGTTAAGACGGCTATATCTGGAAATATTACCCTTCCTAGTCTGGGGTATTATTTTGGAGACTAGTTCATCTAGTACACTTTTAAACTGAAGTTTCCTAGTCAGCTCTTTGGGTTAGTCAATTGTGTATTGTCAACTGACAACTTTTTTTTTTCTGTGTGAATTTCCTCCTTTCGAGTAGATTTCGTACGGCCGATGCTTGATGCCACAGAGAAGGATTTACAGTTTCTTCCCTCTGTTTTATTCACAGAAGAAGCCTGATTTAGAAGTGAATTCTTAGTCAACCCGCACAATGCACATATGTAGTCTTTCGCATATCGTCACAGCAATGTCTGGTCGAATATGCAGCACAAGTTTAGAATTAACATCTGGACAAAATTCTTGTACATATATCATTTCTTAGAACTGTACCTTCTATCTAAACGCAACAGTAGTATGATGCAATGTAGCTTGTTTTCCTAGAGCACGTCCTTCCTCATTTGCTGCAGAGGGTACCGGTCATTGAGCGCCAGAAAATGTTGTTCATACATAATGATGCATCAACACATTTTCTGAACGAGGTGCATAACAATTTAGATGAGACATATCCCAGCGGGTGGATTGGGAGCTACGGGCTTTTTACTTGGACACTATGCTCCCCGAGACTTGAACACTTGGAATTTTTCTTCAGTGATCAGCTGTAATTGCTTGTTTATCAAACACTTGTGAACACATCTTACATCGCGGACCGTTACTGGTTCCGCAAGCAATGCCAGCACACTTGTTTTGTTTGAACGTATCCGGTAGCCCTCTGCCTGACGATGTTAGTGTAAGCATAGGTATCTTGAAACAATTCCTATAAAATTTTTCGTCGTTTCCTTTATTACGTATACATACTTGCCAACCATCTCAATATGAACCATACAATTTTTAGTACCCGCCTTTTTTTTCACACCAATATTTTTTTAGAGCAATTTTAGTCTTATTTAATCGTAACAACATTTGGAGGAAATAACTCTATAAATATAGTGATGTAAGAAAAGGGGCGTTTTTTCAGGGGGCGTTAACAATTGTACGGTTATTAATGAGATAGTTGGCAAGTATGCGTATATAAATATTTAAATTAAATCAGCAATCATAATTTTTATAGTTTATATGTATTTTATTTTTCAAACATTTAATGTTATTTTCCCTTAAACCATAAATGTATTAAAACATATTTATTTCTGAAATCGTGTTATGCATTAAAAATCAATTATTTACGTTATATAACATGTGTTACACTTAATTGTAATTCTTTCATGAAATATTTATTTACAAATTAAAAACGCGATTTTAATCATATTATTTAAAAATTATTTGCCAGTTTTATGAAGCTGCTTATATAAATGGATGTAAGAAAATTATAGTAAACATTTTGATGATTTTTTAAAAGAAATATTGCATCTTGTTTTAATGCTTTGTTAGATGATTAAAAGAAATAATCTGTTAATAAAAATTTATTTTAATGAATTTTATATTATTTTTTGAGATATCTTAATAGTATTTAATGTTATAAATATTACTAATACAAAAGTATTTTCTTAAATCAAATGGTATGAGTTATTTAAATACATTTGTTTGTTTTCACCATATTATAAAACGTTTTCATTTTTAACTGAAATACTAGAAACATTTAGTGTAACATTTTAGGAATAAGATATCTAAGATAAATGAATTATGAAACAAGAACACATTTGTTTATAAAAAAAAAAAGAAGAAAAGAAATAAATAAATAAAAAAAGAAAAATAAAGAATAAAGAATAAAGAATGCTAACGCAACAATGGAAATAAACTAGGATCTGCCTTTCAGGGCTGCTACAGGCAAAATTTGGATAGCATATTTCCAAAAAGTAACCCTAATTAATATTTATTAGAGATTAAATATTGTAAGAACAACTATTTGAAAAAAGTAATAAAAATATTAAAAAAAAAAAAAGAAAGAAAGCAAGAAAGAAAAAAAGGAAAAGAAAAGAGAAAGAAAAGAAAAAACTGTGTTCTATGCATTGACGCGAATGTATATCCCTGTATTCTGTGCAGTAAACAGAGAATAAATTTTATGTTGTTTTGTAATTTTTTATTAAACAGAAGAAAAATTACCTTTTGCACGAAATAAAAAAAAATAATTAAAAATGTATACATATATATTTTTATTTATATATATAAGAAGAATAGAAAATATAAATCAGCATTTTTAATCATCACATTTTGAAAATGAAAATTTTTACCTGATGCAAGTTCTAAGAACAAACTTTTCAAAAATTTCTCATAACTTAACTTAACTTACCTGAAAGGAGAAAAAAGAAAGTATTACACAGGGAACGAGTTTTTAATTCATAAACTTTAACAAAAATTAATAAATAAATAAATAAATAAATAACACCATTTTTTTTTTTTTCTTTTAATAAATGAAGAGAGAAAAATATTTTTGTAAATGCTAATTTCAGGGTTAGACATCATACATTTCCGCTGGACATCATGCCAATAAGGCATAGATGCCAATATTTTAATTTATTCCGGAGTACATTTATCCCCGCCTTTATTTCGCACCACCTTATTTATAGAAAAAATTTTTCCATTATGTAATTTCCATAAAATAAGACAAAAGTATAAAAAAAAAAAAAAAAAATAAGTGGTACGAAATAAAGGCGAGGCTAAAAATACTCCGGAATAAATTAATATATTGACAGCCATGAATAAGGTAATAACCTGTTCTTTATAAAGAAATTAATAAAATATTTCTAGTTAGTATCTCGAAAATCTATAAATGCATCGTGTATGATTTAATCTTCATTTTAATACAATTATAAAAATAACTCAATAAAGAGAAATTTTCCAAAAGCTACATTACATGACACAATTTGTGTAAAAATTCACAAGATTTTCAGTAGTTTGATAGAAGGTCTGTTAGAAAGAAAAAATGCTCCGCCTACAAATATAATAAATAGTGGAGCAGGCGTTTTCGTTTTAAACTCGATATAATGAATAATGTAATTTCCGGCGTATGACGCGCATGTCACATAAATGAGTTACACACCAGAAAAATTAATTTACAAATAAAGCTATATTTGTTAGAAATAAAAGTTTAAGAATTAACTTTTACTGTAAATTTAAATTTTTGGTGTAAAACTGATTTAACAAACCTGCGCGTTATACGCCGGAAAATAAATGAAATAGCAACAGCGATAGTTACCATCCTTTTTGACTTTCATTTTAGATTTCTTACTACTATTTTAAAAAAGAAATTTGTGATACTTATTTTTCAATTTTTCATGATTAAATAAACAGCAAGCAAAAATTAAAAAAAAAAAAAATCAGTTTGAATATATATATATATATATTTTTTTTTTTTAAGGGAGACCTTGCACCAAAGTCATAGTTTCAGGGTTCGGCGCGTTCACTTTTTTTCATATCCCTATTTTTATAAATATATATATATTCAATGCAGCAGTTGATTTCGTTTGAATAATACGGAAAATTTTAACAGATTTTTTTTTTTTTTTTTTTTTTTTTTTTTTTTGTTAATTCAGTCTAAAAAAAAAAATGAAAATTTTCCGGTATCTAAAAAGTTTTAAAGTTGAAAAGTATGACATAGGTGCCAACATTTTAATTTATTCCGGTGCATTTTTAGCCCACCATTATTTCGTACCACTTTATTTTTAAAATATTTTCCTCCAATATTTAACTACGATAAAAAAAAAAAAAAAAACCTTTACTCTTAAAAAAAAAAATAATAATAATAATAAATAAAAAAGATGGAATAAAGGTGGGGCTAAAAATACTCCGGAGTAAATTAAAATAATGGCAACTTTGCTATGAACAGATTTGCCACCTTTTATAATTCATTCCGGAACATTCTTAGGTCCACGTTCTTTTCATACCGCTATATTTTTAACGTAATTTTTCTTCTTATTCAATTGTAGATACATATTGAAGAAAATTACTCTAAAAAGGTATGGTGTGAAAAAAGGGCGGCTCTAACAATGCTCTGGAATAAATCATAAAAGTTGTCGTCTCTGCGATGACCAGGGTTCTCACAGAGGAAATGTTGGATACCAGAATTTTTATAAAGTAATTATTTTTAAATAGATATCAGCAGATATCAACTACTCAAGTCTGAAATTACTGTATAAAAATACTGATATCCATATTTCCCTTTTTGGGAATCCTACTTGGCACATCTAAGTTGATTGATCTATGCATTTTATTTATTTATTTATTATTTTTATAAGGAAAAGAAAGAAAGAAAGAAAAAATATTTTTTCGAACGCATAATTTTAACACACTAAACTAATCAATGGATTAATCTACAAAAATTCTGGTGCGAAAAGAAGGTGGGGCTAAAAATGCTCGTGAATAAATTATACGAGTTGGAAACTCTGGACGTATGATATGTATACTCATAGCCTCCTAAACTAGAGGCCTTGCGTGTGGTTCGGAAACTTGGCAACAGTTCAAGCGGTACACAGCTCCAAATGGTACAGATTGCGAGACTTTTTTATTCAACTCTCACCAATAATTTTAAGAAGTAATATATCACACTTTTAAAGCAAATTAATATCTTCTGATAAAGCCGTCGCAAATGCCTTTGGCCAATCCTACTTCCAGTCCCAGCGAAAGGGAAATTATGCAAGAAAAATGTCACGAAAAATTAATCCTGAATGGAAGAAGTTACTCAAAATGCAGAAGACTGATGAGGAACCCGGATGGAGAGCTGTTTTCGATGCTCCCTTTGGTGCACAAGAACTGGAACTTGCACTAAGACGTCTCAAAATGAAAAAATCTCCTGGTGTGGATTATATCCATGCAGAATTTCTTATCCATTTGGGCAGTGTGACAAGAAAAACAGTACTGAATGTTCTAAATAGTGTATGGGAGTCGAGTCAGATTCCGGCGCATTGGAGAAGTGCTATCATAATTCCAGTTCTAATGAAAAACAATGACTCTGGACAGTTGAATAGCTATAGGATCATTTCACTTATGAGTATCCTTGCAAAAGTCATGGAAAGACTTGTGGTTAACCGTTTCAACTGGTATATCGAGGAATGTAATATATTAGATACAGAACAGGCTGGCTTCCGAAGAAATAGGTCAACGAGTGACCAAGTGACAAAATTTAGCCAATTCGTTAAAGATTCATTACATAACACAGACATTTTAACAGCTATTTATGTTGACTTTAAGGGGGCATATGATTCTGTCTGGAGGGAAATGCGTTACCAGAAGCTCTTGAATATTGGAATTTCTTCCAAATTATTTCACTGGATTAGATCTTTCACAAACCAGAGAACATGCAGGATTAAATTCGGTGAATCTTTCTCCAAAAGCTTTAATCTTCAAACTGGGCTCCCTCAGGGAGCATTTAGTAGCTGCACCTTGTTCAATATATATGTCAATGATCTAATTTCATCACTTAAATCAATACCTGGTGTTAAATGTTTACTATTTGCTAATGATTTGGTAATCTGGACTCAAGCACCAAAAAATGTTGATAAAAATGTTATTGAAAGTCGTTTAAATAAAGCCCTGCACTTGCTCTCGAAATGGTGTGAGGAAAATAATATAGCTGTAAATTTAGGAAAGACAGCTTCACAGTCTTTCTCCTTAACCCATGAGGCTTTCCGACCAGAGTTAAAGTACCAAGGCTCTTCGATCGCCAACACAGACAGCTTTACCTACCTGGGAATGACTTTTGATAATAAATTAAGCTGGAAGCTCCATGTTGAAAAGCTTACCGGGCGTATTTCAAATAGAATGAGTATTCTTAAGCGCTTAGCAGGATGTACTTGGGGATGCGCTCGGTCCACTCTTAACACTACTTTTAAAACTTTTATACAGCCTTTAATGTGGTATTGCTGTGAAGCTCTGATCCCAGCCCCACAAATTGTGGTCAATAAACTGGAAGTGTTGCAAAACCAAGCTTTACGCTTGATCACAGGAGGTGTGAAGTCCACTCCTATCGATGCGATGTTATTATTGACAGGGAATATACACTTCAAAGATATTATGAAATTGAAGGCCTTATGTCTCTATGAAAAGCTACTGCGTATAGAGGATACCTACTGGAGGGACTATGTGACCAAGCCAAGGAATTTAAAAACCCAAAATGGATTTATTCAAATAGTCCTGGATATTAAGAAAGATCTTGTAATTCCAGGTGATATACAACCACTTTTGACACCCAGAAATCCTTTGGAAGTGATAAATGTCGATATGAGGCTGGATCTAGTTGAAACTATCCATAGAAAGAGAGATGTTGCACCAAGCGTGTTGAAATGTCTTGCCTTAGAGACCATTGCGGCCAGATGGCCACCATCTCAGTGGCTGCACATTTTTACAGATGGTTCCCAGTTTGATTGTCATCTCAATGTAGGGGCTGGCGTGTTCTCAGATCTTTTTTCTTTCTATGCCCCTGCGGGCTGTATTGGTAATTCCTTTGATGGTGAAGTTGTGGCGATACGTTTAGCCTTAAAGCAACTATTAGCTTTCCATTGCAAGTTTGAAAGGGCGGTCAATCTTTCTGACTCTCAGGCAGCCATCCAGTCAATAAGCGCTGTTGATCATCCATTAACACCGGAAATATCCCAATGTCAAGAATCATTAAAAACTCTCACTTTAAAGGGGAAACAAATTGTTCTCCAGTGGGTGCCCGGCCATTGTGGCCTTTGGGGCAATGAACAAGCGGACTTCCTTGCAAAAAAAGGTGCCACATTACTACAACATCCCAATACAGCCATTTCTTACTGGAGGATTAAACTGTTTTTAAAGAATTTATCTGCATCTAATGCCTTACGAGATCTTGAGAATAAATATAGATGAGATGTACCTTATAATCTGTACGAATCGCATTATTTTTCTTTATCGTTTTCGGCTATAACCGTTGCAATGTGAAACTAAAAGAATATTTTTTAGATAAAACTGCTTGAGATAGATATTATTCGAATTTCGAGATACAAAATTTCACCAGAAATGTTTTCTTAAAATTTTCTCAGGAAGTTTCTAAACATTCGATAACATTTGGGGGAAAAATCTTATTTCATTTTCCTACTATTAGAGGAAATTACAAGTGAATTCGAAAAGAATAAAACCTTCATTTCCGAAATCCGTACATTAAAATAAAAACAAATGAGTCATGCCTCATGACATATATTGCATTAAATCCTAATTCCTTGATAACATATACAAGATGAAAAAGAAAAGAAAGAAAAAACTGAATGAGGATTTTTAATCTCATTAATCATCGAAACATCCGCAACATCTTTTTAATGAGATTACAAATATAATTTTTATACTTATACAAAATGTTATTTCCGAATTTTTAATAAGAGTAACGCTAATTTAAAATATATTCTTAAGAAACCGTATTGTTGGAATGCTTGATAATTGAAAACATATGTAATAATGTGCTGTATAATTAAGTGGAAATTAAATATTTAATTTAGCATAAAATAAGTTCTGAGCGCATGTTATTACATGTAATTTTTATACAAATTGCAGATCATAAGTGTATTCGTATAAGAAGATAATTAATTTATTATTGATCTTTTCCTACTTTAATTCTTCTTATTTCTATTATTATTATTATTTAATAATGAATGAATCAAAACATCATATAAAAACAATTATATTGGGATTTGCATTTTACTTTTTCACCGTCAAAAAATTAGATTTAATTAAAAAAGAATGATATGTGATTATTTATAATATTTTTATTAATTTCCATTTTAAAGTTAATGCTTAGAAAATATTTATATTTTAAAGAAGTTAGTTCGTGCATATTATGAGCTTGTATAATTCCATACTTCAATTCTCCACAGTTTAATGTCATGTGATTTAGGCTAAAATTTTAAAATTTTATGCTGAAGATACAGTTTATTTTAAACTGTAAGAGCATATATTAATTATAAGATTGTAACTTGACAACTTATATAAAATTTTTACTATTTTAATAAAATATATATTTTATTTACACTCATGTCCATAAATTAAGGATAATGCTAGTTGCGGCAAATAAAGATTCAGGAGCAAAACAAACATGACTTATTCATAAAGTCCATTTATTAAACAAAAGATCAAGAACTAAAAAAGTGGTTTATGTAGGATACCACTTATAAAAACTACAATTTTTGCTCCCTGAAGCAATTACAAAAAATATCTCCCTTACAAAAACTTAACATTGCATGGTTAGCATGATGGTAGATACATTGTATGTCTCTCAGATGATGAAATACAGTCCTTATAACGTCTAGGAATGCTGAGTATTAAATTATTGATCTGATGTTGGGGAAGATTACTCCACTCAGTAAGCACAGTTCTCCGAAGCTCCAGTATACATGAAGAAGGGGGTTGACGGGCTGCAACTCGTCGGAAAAGCATGTCCTACACATGCTCTATCGGATTCTAGTCAGGTGAGAATGCTGGCCGTTCCATGCGAGTGATAGCTTCAGATTGTAGGCATCCGTGTACAATGTCTGCACTGTGAGGACGCGCATTGTCATCCATAAACACGAATTCTGGGCCCAAGGCACCCCTAAACAAACGTACATGTTGTTCCCGAATGATGTCCCGATAAATTTAGACTGTCATGGTTCCGATTTGAAATGCAGATCTGTTCTAATGTCAAATATGACCCCCTCCCCAAACGAGCACTCTTGCTCCACAGTAACGGTGTCGTTCAACTATGTTATTTTGATAGTAACGGGAACCTGACGTTCTACATATGAAAGTCTGGCGTGAATCACACTGAAATTTAAACCTGGACTCGTTGGAAAAAATCACACAAGCCCACTGTGCTGCTGTCCACATTGCATGTCCTCTACTCCAAGTTAACCGTTGGCAACAGTGCACTGCCGCGACCGGAACACATCTAAAAGGTCTGCGAGCATATAGAACAATACCTCCCATACGACTATACACCGTTTGCCTTGAAACTGTGGTACCTGTGGCTGCAGACAGCTGACGAGACAAGTCTGAGGCTGCGCTTTATCTGCTCATTTTAGCAATTACTGTCAAATACCGGTCGTCATTCGGCATTGTAACTCGGGGCCGACCAGTACTTTTACGTGGACTGGCATTTCCATCGTTTTGGTATCGAAGCCAAAGCCTAGAGATAACACTTTTGGCGATTCCAAGTTCCCCCGATACTTCTATCTGAGTGCGCCCACATTCTAGTCGGCCGATAATTCTACGACATAAAACATTATCTGCATGCGTCCTCTGTGCCATAGCTATTCGGTTGTGGCACTGAGCGGCATACAGAACGCTTGTGAAAAATTTTCCTTCTTTGCTCTCATTTCTCATCTAGACCCTTCTTACACTTTCGTCACTCTAACATAATACCGGCGTCATCTGATGGCTTCCTATAATTTGCATATTATTCTTAAAGATGTGTGTGGTATTTCTACAGGTGAAATTTTTGCATTAAAGTTAGATTTCCGGGTGAATCTGAATTATCCTTAATTTATGGACATGAGTGTATTTAAGAGGACTGAGAAAGCCATATCTCCGTCATGTTAAATTCTTTATGTACCATTTCTCAAAAATGGTGAACGATTATAAATTTTTATGGCAACTAGAATAGCATGTTTTACATACTTTAGTATACCATTTTCTTTCTAAGTGAAACTGAAAAATTATTATTAACATTTTATTGAACGTCATTTTTAAATTAGCATTTTTGGTAAAGTTTTGCACCCCGAAATAAATATTTCTCAACAAATCAACAAAATTTTTTGTTAAAGTGTTCAATAAAACATAAGGTATGTGCCATTAAAAATCTGAATTCTTAATTTTCCTAGAGACTGAAAAAAAAATGGAACAAGTATCTGAAAAATCCACATTTTGATAAAAACTCATTTGAACACTTAATTGAAAACAGCCAGCTGTGAAGGTCATTTAGAAAGAAGGAAGAACTCCGACATTTTCTTATATATATCTGTACCCTGAATGTAAAGGACGCCATGTCCATTTTGTAAAGAGAGCTACCACCATGCAGGGATGGAACACGGGCGCGGAATTCACACAGGTATTCGTTTAAGAAATTTCTTTACCTATGACATCGTTGATTAAAGAAGTAGAAAATTTTGTTACACTGATAGTGGCATGAGCACTGCGCCCGTGTTCCATCCCTGCGCCATGTCTCTGATGCGCTAAATGAAATACATTTGTCCTGAATAAAGAAAATGGAACTGATTTTATTTTCCACTGTCGGATCACCTTTATAAAATACCAGCTGGCTTCACCAGCTAGCTGGCCAGAAACTCATGAAAATTTTTACCAAAAAACATGCTCTCGGGCGCCTGCGGCGCCCGAGAGCTGTTCTGTGTTAAAGTCGCATAATATTAAAATTTTAAAAATTCAAATATTTTTTAATAAAATCTAAACGTAGCTCTACTTACACGTAAAATACACTCAAATCAATGAAAATCAAATAAACCAATTAAATCTCTCGTAATTCCTCATAACGTAGCTCTAGTTCGACGTAAAATACGCTTAAACCAATGAAAATCAAATAAACCAATCAAATCTCTCGTAATTCCTCATAACGTAACTCTAGTTAAACGGTAAAATACACTCAAATCAATGAAAATCAAATAAACCAATCAAATATCTCCTAAGATTCTCCATTCTGCGTCATTATAGAAATGGGAAGTTTTATTTTTATATTTTTATTAATTAAAAGAAAACTAATAAAAAATTAGAAAATCTGACTACGATGTGCACAATGTATTACTAGCGCTTCAATAATTTTGTTTCCAACTGTACCTTATTTATTTATTTTAAGGGGGGGGGGGATGTCGACCAATACATTTTTCTTCGACTTTGAGATGATGTGTAGTGGAAGTTTGCTGCCTTGATCGCCACACTTTGTTCACTATGTTCCTGATAGTTTCCACAATTTCACCCATTCTAAGGATGTGCGAAAAGCAAAATGGGCACAAAAATTAAGTTGGACAGACGCACAGACAAATGGAAGTCATAAATACTTTTCAACTTAGTTTAAAAGCGCTAAAAAGATATAAAAAATTGACCAGCAATAATTTTTCGTAAAGATATGAAAACTACCACAATACTTACTGGAATAAAATTCCATAAATTCCATAAAACATTTAATGATAACAAATTCCATAAAACATTATATGATTAGATGATTTAATATCGTATTTAACATTTTTTTTTTTTTTTTTTTTTTGGTTAATGGCGCTTCATCTGCTACTTCAGCATTTGCCAACGACCCACCTAATTGATGTCTAATTGTGGAGGGGCGCACGATGGGTGGCCATCGATACTACTAACAGAGACAGTACACGGCGAACATCCATGCCTTGTCGGGGTTAGGACCCGGACCTAACCACCACAGCGTATGGGCAAGTAACAAGAAGGATTTGATTCAGAAAGAAAAAGTTAAATTACAAATAGATAATAGTGAAAAATGTCCATCCAGTTAAAACTCTAAAAATAGATGAAACGATAAAAACAAAGAGAAGTAGTAATTTGACTCAGTCTTACGTAATTTCAGATTTTCTTTTGCATCACAAGAATCGCCAGCATCAGTAACCGTCATGTCATCACTGGTCTCTACGTAAAGGAAAGTCTGGTTGTTTGCATAGTTCTTTACAAAGGTTAAATTCTTCCCGAGCTGGAAGAGTGAGAATGCGGCATTTTGCGACTTTGCATTATAGCTTTCCTCGAAGGCAGTTTGCATTGTGAGAGTATTAAATACATTCTCAAGTGGTTGTACAGTCAGCCAAAAAAAAAAAAAAAAAAAAAAAAAAAAAACGCCCCCCCCACCTAATTTCGCCGTAAATTATCGTAGAAGCATGCGGCTGGTACCTATCGATCTGCATCAACGTCTAGTTTTTAATGGTGCAGTTCGATTTTACTTAAGGGCACATCTACATATTAAAACAGGTATAAATTTCATTTTTTTTTCAATGACGACCCCTATTTTTGACCTCATATTCCGATTTTTGAGATCAAGGCAGTTCGGAAAACCTACCTATTTATATACTTTAAATCAATTCTAAACAGAGTTACACGTGAAAATGTGTTAGGGGACCGTCTATACATTTAGAAAAAATAAATTTTGATCTACCACGCAATATACATTATTTATTAACTTTCACACCGGAAACAAAGTTCAGAAATGTTTATTATAAAATAAAAAAACGATTCTTATTCGCGAAATTTTCTGTGTTAGTTTATGAATTAAAATATTTTTATTGGTTTCCATTTATTAAACATCGCATAGTAAAATACATCACTTCATGCGAAGAAAATTAAATACCTTGAATCATATGAACCGTACAATACAATGTTGAATTACAAAAATCTAATTACCAAAGTAAAAGAATAATAGTAATAATGATAATAATATTAATAGCGGTTAAAAGAAAAAAAAAAGTGTTTAATATTTAAGAAAAAGAATTATCTACTTCTTGTTGGGTAAATTTTTATTTTTTACAGCAAGTTCCGCATGAAAGTGTTACTGTAAAGTTTTACATTTAATTTTAGGCGTACAAACCAACAATAGACAAATACAAAAATATAGATAACAAGAGTTAAACTAAAATCTGAGAAAGGATATTTAATATTTTCGCGACTGGTGATGTAGTTTCACGTCATTTGGAAATCTGTAAATCCTCCTGTGGGCGTTTCTTTCACAATTTGTGTGTTACGATATTTCTTAAGAATATTCCTTATATTCATATTTATATAAACAAAATAGTATGAAACGAATACTTTCACTAGAAAGAGTATAATTATTGTGTATAATCATATGGAAATAAAGATGGATATAGGAAAAACGGTTTCCTATTGCCTAGAACGAATATTCCTCGTTCTGCAGTCGTCTACTGTACTGGAATTCTTAATTTTAAATGCGTAAAATCTATATCTTTAAAAGTTATAAGACATATTACTTAGTTTTTAATTCTTTTTCCGTGATAAATGTGTCGTCAGTTTTACGCAGTGATTGGAATAATCGAAAATAAATAATATTGTGCTTTGTTTCAATAATAGATTTTAAAAACTTAAAAAAAAAATCCATTATGTTATTCGGTATAAAAAAAAAACATTTAATAAAAAGTTTATATTTTATTATGTTACGTCATGCGATAAAATTTAAATAGCATAAACGGTAGAGTAAACGAATGCGAAAATGTCACAACAAGATTAAAACAGAAAATATGTTTTAAAAAATCTGATAAAAAATTATTATATTAATTTAAAAGAAAGCAAAAACAAAAGTATTTTTCACTTCATATTGCTCTTTCAAATAATAAACCTCGTCCTACCGCATTTTCTAAATCATGATATATAACTTGAGATGCACAAATTCTAGAATAGTCAAGTTAAAAACAAAAGACAAAAGAGTTAATATACAATTTTAGCAGTGAGAAACTAGAAAAAATTATGTAATATTTAAGAACAAAGACTTAACATTTCAGAATCGAGTAAACTCCTTTTTGCAACGAAAGTCACACCTTTACATAATTTTCTAAAACTTTACATTATAAAACATAATTATTTTACATACTTCAAATTAAATCATTTAAATTTTGTCTTCAGCATTCAATGTAGTAAATGCCATTGACATTTATGCATACCAGCGTCGCATATAGAGTCATATACGAGTATGCAAACTAGTTTTTTCAATACTGTTTCCGCAATATAGAGGCGGGGCTATATTTCTTTTGGAATTCTTTCCAAATATCTCTTGCCTGCATTGCGATAATTTTATAAAAAAATAAGCCAATTTGAATAATAAACATCGAAATGTTCCTTAGAATACAATTATAATAACATAAAGGTAAATTAAATAGTTTTTCGTCAAAATGTATAGAAATATTGACTCACAGATGATACAAATTATAACAAGTGACGCCCCCCTAACAGCAGTAAAAAATGAAATATCACTGTAACTCAAAAAATAATGTTAGGAACGTGCTGTAAATTTGGAAACCCATGTTTTTGATGATGCCCGTTCTATTCGTGCAAAAATTAACATAGGTCATAATTCATAATTTTTTCAAATATGAATTTATTAATAATTTTCATAATTCAAAAAATGTTATTTTAGCAAAAATTTGCATGGAATATGTTTGGGTCACTTCATTCTAACGAATAAAAAAAACAGAATTTAAATATCAGAATTATTTCGGAAGATATGATTTAATGTTTGTCACATTCTTTTAACATTAGCATCCCCAAACTTTGACAGCTTATAACTCTATGAAAAATTGAACGAAATATATAAACTATACCATTTTCCGTGATGAGTTGATCCAAAGAATTCAAATAAATTATAAAAAAGGGGGGGGGGGGTTACCATTGAAAAAAATGAAGTTGATGTCAGTTTTAATATGTAGACGACCCCCTAAGTAAAATCTAACTATAGCATTATAAACTAGACTTTATTACAAACTGATCGGTACCAGTCGCAAGTTTCTATGATAATTTACGGCAAAATTAGGTGGGGGGGGGGGGGGCGTTTTTTTTTTTTTTTTTTTTTTGGCTGACTGTACAATTTCACCCCATGCTTCTTTAAAATACGAATTCTTGCTAGTGCTTCAATAGTTTTGCTGCCGAATGTATAAAATATAATTTTGCTTTTAAAGGCGATATATATAAATGTAATCAATCAATGTATCGATTTTTATGACCATTTTATGTTTCAAGCAAAATTTAAGACATTAATATCAGTAATTAATTAAACTTTCACATATGAAATAGTTAATTAAAAATCTATAACTTTATTCAATTAAAAAATGATACGCTCAAACATTAATCACTATCGCTTAAAAAAAATAAAAAATAAATAATAATAATAATAATTTTCATTATGAAAAGCTACTGATTTTAAATCCAACAATTACTAAACCTGCTGGAATTAGCATAATTGTATTATGTAAGAGATATTGTTTTCAAAAGAGAGTGTATTAACTTGAAATAATTTAATATAATGATAAGTATTATAAGTATCAGTATTTTTTCATTATAAAGTTTATATTTTTTGCATACTTATATTCTTACATTTTTATATTCGTTGTACATTTCTATACTTATATTTTTTGTATTCTTTGCATTTTCATATTCTTATATTCTTTGTATATTTATATAATTATATTCTTTTTATACTTATAAATTTTTAAAAGAATTTTCCTCATCCATTAGCCTACAGAAATAATAACTTTCTTTACCTAATAAACAGTGAAGCAAAAGATTTTTTTTTCTTTTATCTATCTGAATCATTAAGAAATAAAAGTTTAACGTAATAGAAACGTAAGCATTTGGACAATGAAACAGGTTATTAAGTAAATATAAAGTCATATTAATTACACATAATAAAGTTTCTTAAATTATATAATTTGTTTGAAAAGTTGTAAGGAGTTGGTAGTTTTTTAAATATAAATATTTAAAAAAAAAAAAAAAAAATGTTTCTTTTACAATTCAATAAACAAAATCAAAACCAGCCAGTAAAAAAAAAAAAAAAAAAAAAAAAAAAAAGCTAATTTTGTTTTCTATAACGTACAGGGATGGAACACGGGCGCAGAATTCATACCGGAATCTGTTCAAGAAATTTTACTACCTATAATATCGTTGATTTAAGAAGTAGAAAATTTTCTTACATTGATAGTGGTATGAATACTGCGCCCGTGTTCCATCCCTGAACGTATTAACCGCAATCGGAATCTGTCAGTTATAAATAAGCTTTTTTTTTTTTTTTTTTTGTAAATCAATAAACGCATTGCACTAAGGTGGTAAAAAAATCAGCTTACTTTTTATTCCATAATTTTTCTACAATATTACCCATACTTATTCATCATTTATTATTTTCCTGGAAAAAAACTACGAAATTTATTACATAAATTTTCTGTAATAATCTGCTAGGTGAACCATGAATAATTTAGCATTTGTGATAGTGATCTGTTAAATTTCTAACCGAAGTTTATAACTATATTGTAATCAAATCAATGTGTCTAGTTTTATTTCATATAGTATTTCAGGCAGTACTTAAGGCATCAATTTCAGTAAATAATTAAACTTCTCCGTATGAAATATTCATTTATTGATTCAAAAATCTATAATTTAATTCAGATGGCAAACGCTACTCTCCAACATTAATCATCGTCGCTCTTTAAAAGGGATTTACTATATACAATGCTGAAAAGGCAACTAATTTTAAATTCATCAATCACTAAGCCAGCTGGGATTAGCATAATTAAATTACTGACAAAATTTTATTTTTAGAAATTTATCGCGATATTCTTTGTTCCTTTCTTATAATTATCTGAACTTTTTTTTCCCTATGATAATACTATTTCTTTCATATAGCGATTTTCCGTTGTCGCTGTTTATTGCATTACACTTTGATTTTTTATTTTATTTTATTTATTTCAGGGATGGAACACGGGCGCAGAATTCATACCGGAATCTGTTTAAGAAATTTCTCCACCTATAATATCGTTGATTCAAGAGGTAGAAGATTTTCTTATATTGATAGTGGTATGAATTCTGCGCCCGTGTTCCATCCCTGTTATTTATTTATCCATTTAGACTTAGTTAATATTTAATTTAGAAAATGAAAAGTGCGCGGGGAGAATGTAACATAATGGTACTGGATAATTTAATTTAATTTATAGAAATGTCAATGATATAGGAAAAACTACTTTAACCATTTTCTTTCTAATAATAAACAGGAAAAAAAAAAAAAAAAAAACGGATAATATTTTACTTGGAGGCATTTTGTATATTTAGACCAATTAAAAAATTATTTTCTTTACTTCTCTCTCGCATTAGATTAAGTTAAAAAATATTTAAAATAAAATTGAGAAAAATTGTACTATAGAAATGGAACAGATTCAGTACAGAATCCCTTGGCGAAATTTAAAATTGGCACGGAAGTAGCTGGGATGTTTCTCGACAAGATGTTTACAGTGCAACCACGTTTCCTACGCCTAGCAGTGAGGACGAGTCCAAACTATTTGAGAGGTTAAAAGTTGACCGACAGGTTGGAATTTAGTAAACATCCAATCATTCGGTTCGCGGTGTTCCCTTATCGCTTATTTTCTCTCAACGAAAAAATTATCGCCCCTATTTTAACACTGGACTCGTTCAGTCAGCACATGCGCAGAGGCTTCCATGATCGCAAGAAACGTGGTTAAAGATTACTTACACAATTGCGATAGCAATTTTAATTCATTGCCAATATCACAACAAAAATTTAAATGTCCTCGAGGGGCTCCTATGCTAAAGCTATATGAAAAAAATAAGAAATTAATTCAGTAATCGGTTCTAGAGAATTAAATGCAGTTACCGCATCGCTTTATATAGAAGGACAGATTAAAATTAATCCTGTCGTGTTACATTAAATTCTGTTATATGCAGAATTTTTACCTTTTTTGTTTGTTCAACTTTACAATTTATGTTTGTGTTTAGTAAACTAAAAAAGAAAAATCTGTGTGCGTCATTTTTAGTTATTGATTGCTACCATTATTTCATACATAAATCTTTATTGCCTGTTTTATTTATTGTCTAACTAAATAGAGGAGTAATTGTTATTCCAAAACAATGGTACCTAAAACTGGCAAAAACCTTATTATCTAAATACACTGCACTGAATATATATATAGCTCCGGTACCATTCTTGCTGCTTCTTATGAAAAATGACCTCCTGAATCCGGATATGACCCCCATTTTGCCCTACCACCCATAATATTTTTCGGGACGCCACACGATCCCCATTTTTTATCACTTTTCGGTAATTTTATGGCCATGAATTTGATTTTGAGAATAAAAAATAATTATTTTAACATTGAAAAACAAATATATATATATAATGTATAATAAATAATAATAATACTTGATTAATAAGGTATAATAAATGTAATATACAATTTTAGGGACAAATTCCCCCTCCCCCTAAATTTTCTGCTTGCTGCAAAGGATTGTGTTTCTGAATTTTCTAACTCTGTTGCCCCTCAGAAGATATTTAACAGTTAAAATAATTTTTTCCTTCCCTACAAATCAAATTTATAACCATAAAATTACCGAAATGGGATAAAAATAGGGTGGCGTCCCTCAAAAACAATGGATGATAGGGCAAAATAGGCGTCATATTCAGATTCAGGAGGTCATTTTAAATACGAATTTCCAAAAATGGTGCTGGGGCGAGTTTTAATGCACAGCAGTGATATCTATTATTGCATAATTTTACTAAATAAAAATGATTTAGTTCTGCTATTTTACAGTTGATATATAAACACGTGATAATAGAGAATTACAAGTATGTGACACTACTAACATGAATCTATATTAAGACCTATGTTATAAATTTTCATAAAAATTAGTTTAAATATATATCTGACTGATTAAATTAAAATAATTTTGTACTAAAAAACGGTAGTACAAATGTTGACTACCAGGAGGGACTATGTCGCTAATTCCCATTAGAAAAAAGCTGACGCAATATCAAATGCATTTTTTTTTTTTTTTTTTTTTTTTTTTTTTTAATGAAGTTTATATTAAAAACTAGCTGAACTGCAACTGACGAATCTGGGGCCTAGCTGTCTTCGACAGAATTGAGGTATTGCTACAGCAAGTAACCGATTCTGATATTTAACAGAAAAAGAAAGAAAGAAAGATTAAAAGAAAAAAAAAAAACCTCACATACTAACGCTGAATGTTTTGTTGTCAAATTACAAAAGTAAAATTAAAATGACGCTGTTTTTTCAATGCTAAAAATATTAAATTATCCAAATAAACACTTTAGTACTCAATTATTACTATAGATAGATGTAAGGCTGGATTACCTCGAGCAACAAAGATTCATCAGAAAAATAAAAAATAATAATAAAACTGAAGTAAAATAAACTCTAATAACGCTGGAAAATCTCATACATGTATATAAAATCAGCTCATAGCTGCCAATATTTTAATTTATTGCGGAGTGTTTTTAGCCCCTCCTTTATTTCGAACCACTTTATTTATAGAAAAATTTTCTTCAATACATAACTTCGATAATATAAGAAAAAATTACTTTTAAAAAATAAATGGTACGAAATAGAGGCGGGGCTAAAATTACTCCGGAATAAATTAAAATATTGGCAGCTATGCCAGATTACTATACAAATACACCACTAGTAATGAAAACAAATGTTATGGAGAATTACTGCACGATTCAAAATAGCATATAGGAAATAGCACATAGAGGAAAACATTGAGAAAAGAATTCAAATAATTGAAGAATTCTACACAAGGCTTATTACTCTAAAAATATACTCATTTATGCGAAATCTGACACTGTTTACACAAAATCCTTTTAGTAATGTATTTTACAATTCAATGAGGAATTAAGGAATGTTTATTGACCAGTGTGAGAAGGTGTATTTGGACTAGGGACCTTAGGATTAGAAATTAAAAGACATGCCTCTGTACAAAAGTTACGCAATTGCTCCTCTAATCTAAGCTCTGATAATTTATCCGACAAATGGTGTCTGTTACATTATTATTTTCAGGGTCCGACTTAGACTACCTGCAGCCCCGGGGCAAGCCTATTCTGGGGGGCCCCCTTGCAGTGGCATAAGAGGTCTTTAGGTTGCAGAATTTCTGTATTCGCCTGTAGGGGGGCCCCTTCCAGAAGGGGGGCCCAGGGCATTTGCCCCGTATGCCCTGCCGTAAGTCGGGGCCTGATTATTTTTGAGTTACCTACAGCCTGGATAATCTTAACTCATCTATAGTAGAGTCTACTTAAAATGAAATAAATAAATAATTTATATATATATATATATATATATATATATACAGCCGCTCTGTTTTTTATGAAAGGCTACATATATAGCTGATTCTGCAGTGTTTTGATTTCAATTATAACCAGGGGTTGTACTCTCCGCCCTTTTATCAGGACACTCTCAAATATGACAAATTTCCGCCTCTATTCCAACCACTATTTTTTTACGATGATCTCTAACCAGATTAATCTAGAGACATTTCTATAAAAAGTACCATAAAAATTTCTGTATGAAATTACTGGTGGGAAAATAGGAGAAAATTTCTTATTCTTAAGTGTGTCCTGAAAAAGGGACGGAGAGTACGACCCCTGATTATAACTTTCTAGAGTCAAATACAGTCTAAAGACGTTAACCTTAATCCGAAGGGGGATAAAAAATTCTGTTCATGTTATCAGTAAATCATGTTTATCAGTAATTAATCTTCATAAAACTAAACTAACCTTCATTTTTATGGGGATTGTGGAAACAGTTCGTGCTAAAAGTTATTCAAGATAACAATGTTCACGTTAACGTGGTTCGACTGTAGTAATACGCAAAAGTCTTTAGGATAATAGAAGTTTATAAAGTGAATTTCAGGGGATTTCGCTATAAAATGCAAACAAAGAGAGTGAAAGGTGAAAATTTGCAAACAACGCAAATTATGTAAATTAAATTTTGAATTCACTGATTTCTAATTCATACAAAATGAACGATAAAATATGGTATGCGCCACTATGCTGTATTAAAATAATTGTTTAAATAAATACTCCAATTTTATTCTCAAATGCGAATAATTTCGTGAAATAGAAAAGTTCAGTGCTCGTTAATGTGAATGAAATTGATCAAAATATTTACTTTTTAATAAATAAAAATTGATATTTAGTCATGAGTTTTACCTAATTAATTTTTCAATAGCATTGTTTATTTAAATGTAAAAAGATGCTGGATTTATTAATATTATTAAATACGGTTTCGGAAAATTAAAAAAATTAAATTAAATCTGTTAATCAGTAAATCATTATTTAATCATTTGTTTGTTTGTTTGTTTTTTAAATGAAAGAGTGGGAATATTTCTGGTTATCTGAATACGGTTAAAGCAGAGTCTACTGAAAATAGAACAAGCAAATTTCAAACTCTCTAAAAATTATTAATATACATATTTTGCATACATATATATAATAACAGTTTTTTTCTCAGTTGACGTTGCATTCTTCAATGTTTTAATATTCAATTATAATATAGTAAAATTAAAATCAATAAATAATATGCCAAAGTTTTATTGTAATAGTATTTTATAAATTGATTTTCATATGATTCAGTTACAATATGTAAACAAAGAGGGTGAAACCTGACAGATGAATATTTACTAACATAAAAAAATATAAAAATATATAAATTAAATTTTCAATTCACACATTTCTAATTTATACAAAATAAATTATAAAATACTGCGCAGTCTAATATTTTAAATTAAATCAATGTTTAAATGAATACATTCCAGTACATTTTAGTCAAATTTTTATATATAAATTAAATTTTTATTTCCCTGATTTCTAATTTATACAAAATAAACTATAAAATACTGCGCAAGCTACTATTTTAAATTGAAATTACTGTTTAAATAAATATATTCCAGCGCATTTTAGAAAGTTTTTTTTTTTTTTTTTTTTTTTTTTGCAAGTTCAGACATGTATATTATAAAATCTGAAGCCCGTACAATCTTAATTCGGCTATAGTTGACTCTACTATAGCCGAATTAAAGAAATTTCAAACTATAGAAACATTATATATTTTTTATGCACTAAATAACTATTTCTTACACAGTGAATTCTTTAAAATAAAAGTATAATCTAGTAGCCTTTGGTTACCTAAAAGCAGGGATGCCAACATTTTAATTAATTTGGAGCACTTTTAGCCACGCCTTTATTCCATACATTTTTTTTTTTTTTTTAATAGTAAATGTTTCTTATTGTATCGTAATTATTGGTGGTACGAAAGTGGTACGAAATAGAGGCGGAGCTAAAAATGTTCCGGAATAAATTAAAATGTTGGCAGCTATGCTCAAAAGTCTAAAAAAAAAAAAAGTTTATTTTTTATTTATTTTATTTTATTTTTATTTTTTTTTTAATTTTAAAGACTAATTTCTACGTATATAGTTGATTTTTCAACGTTTTCATTTTCAAATATAAGTTTTTAGCATCAAGTAATAATATAAAAAAAAAAACATTTATGATAACACAAGTTTGTAAATCAAATTTCAAATGATTAAGCAATAAAAAGTAGAGAGCGAAAGCTTCCTCAGGTAAGGTATTCACAGATCAATATTTACATAAAACATAAAATATATAAAATTAATTTCGAATTCACTAATTTATGTTTTATAAAAAATGAACGACAAAATATTATATAAGATATTGTGCTGTACTACAATGAATCTTTAAATAAATATTCCAGTTTATTCTCAAGCGAGAAGAATTTCGTCAAATAGAAAGGTTTGGGGTTGCTGAAAATTGCGTCAAATTGATCGAAATATTACTTTACTAATAAATATAAATTAAAAATATGGTTAATGAAAATTTTTGCGTAGGCTTTACCTAAATATTTTCTCATTTGCATTGTATATATAAATTTATAAAGATGTGTGGGTTATTGGAAAGAAAGAAGTTTTATTGATATTATGAAATATGCTTTTGCTTTGCATGGAATAAAAAAATAAATAAATAAACATTTGCACTAAACTGAACATAAAAAAAAAGCTTTTTTATGTATTATATATGTTTATATATATTATTTAATGTCAAAGGTCAATATTTATAAAATTATTTATATAAATTTTCTGAAATTATATTATTTTTTAATTGGGAATTTTTTTTTTTTTTTATTATAATATTTATCTTTTGTTTTAAATTTATGAAAAGCATAAATTAATTAAGAACAAATTCTTTTTAAAATATAAATAAGCTGGTGTGTCACTCACGCGACTTTCTCTTACCCTGAAATTTAATACTATAAATACAGGTTTGAGATTAAGGGGTAAGATAACTAATACTGTTATGTAAACCTGTGTTAAAACAATTCAAATTAGACTTCGGAAGAGTTTTATATGATAATTAGTTCTGTGTGAAGAGGGCTACGGCCCTGAGAAGTTTTCCTGGATATAGTGAAATATAATAGTGAAGCACTTCCACTAGTAATAAAAAAGAAGGTTATCGCCTTAATATTTGCAGCCTACATATCTTTTGGAGATTATGTACAGACCACATGATGCACCTAAATATAATCCTATAATAATAATACACGGCAAAACTTTAAATGCATTTCCATCAATTTTCAACGATAGTCGTACTATAATTAGTTCTTTCGTGTAGCCCTGTAAACGAACAGTGAATGATTTCCCTACCATTTTCTACACGAGGCATGTTTTTGCGCATATAAAAGATACATATTCATTTAATTTGGTTTAGTGCAGTCTATAGATGTTAAACTGTACTTACCTGCAATTTTCCCCGTAAACGTAATGTGTTTGAATTATCTTGAGTGTCCCTGCACACGAACCATTTGCTTCCTCAGAACGAAAAGCTTAGTGTAGCATCCCTATATGACATCCATTTAGAATGCCAAGTTTGGACTTTCTGCTACTACTTGTTCTTGAGATATGCCGATAACAATCAGACGCACAGATAAACACACGGACAGACACACAGACCAACCGCTAAAAACATGATTTGGGGATTCACGGGTCTTCAAAACTTGTAAATATAATAAAAACTCACTTTCGAAAATTTGACCCAAAAACAGTACTTTCTCTACCTTATATGGTTAAGAACTCCGTTTAGTAACGGTTACTGTATTTAATTCTTAAAATTTCTTTTGGACGTGTTCTCAAAATGAAAACAATATGTGTATTTGATTCCAAAGGGGAAATAAAAGAAAAAGAAAAATCTGTTCCGCTTGATTTCTTACTTTAAAAGATATAGTCCTAACATCTTTAAAGAATGATGACATTTCCATCGAATACGTTTGTAAATCATAGCCATTGTATTTCAGATTCTAAGTTCAATCATTGAAGGTTTGGAAAAAGTAAACCATAAAGAATGTTCTAATTTAAAATCTTATATATATATATATATATATATATATATATTGTGTTTTTTCTAAAAAAGAAATGTAGTAAACCATTGAAGTCTGTTGTTTCCTGCTATTCCCTTCTATTGCTAACAACATTCTTGTGTTTAATGAGTCCATTTAGGCGTTTCCCCTGACATTACCCTGACAGTGCCATCTATAGAAACATGTTGGAAGTACCTTTTTCCTATCCTAAACAAAACTGCATTATCTCACGATTGCTATGGTAGTATATCAAATCGCTCTCATGCTTAGTTTTAAAATTATAGCGTTTTGAAATCGTAACTTTATTTATAATCACCCTGTATATATATATATATATATATGTGTGTGTAACAAAGCTGCCTACATTGTTAATTATTACATCAGATTTATACAAAAGTATTTTTCAAAAGGAATATGTCACACATATATTTTACGAATAAATACGATTAATTAAGATGAAAATATTTATAAAACTTTTCCGGTATGAAACCTCTGTTGAAAATAACGGAGATTTGGCACATATGATATATATATATACGAGGTGTGTTAAAAAAGAAACCGAATTTTTGCTGTATCAGCTTTATTGCTTATTGTAGAACATTTTAAGCACTGTCCCCTTCAAAACAATACCTTCTTCTGGCAATACACCGTTCCCATCGTTTCTTCCAGTTTTGGAACGTCTCCTGGAACGCATTTTGTGGGACGGCGTGCAGGTTTCTCGTCCCATTGTCCTATATCTTCTCTATCGTTTGGAAACGACGTCATTTCAACGTGTTTTTCAGTTTGGGAAATAGGAAAAAGTCTTATGGGGATAGATCCGGGGAATACGGTGGATGGAGCACAACGGGAATGTGGTATTTTGCTAGATAGCTGCAGACAAGGAGTGACGCGTGAGATTGCGCATTGTCATGATGCAACATGAACCTCTGGTTTTCCCACAATTCATTCCTCTTCCTGCGATTTCTGCGAATCACAGCACGAACTCTATCCACATGGCCAGCATCTGTTGATTTGGAAGGACTTCCAGACTTGGAATCGTCACAGACTGACATTCTACCCTGATGAAAACGTTTAAACCATTCACAGCACTGCGTGCGACTCGTGCAGTACTCCCCGTATGTTAGGCTAAGCATTTGTAATGTCTCTGTGAAAATTCTGCCAAGCTTGTAGCAAAATGTCGCACACACACGTTGTTCTAGCTCCTTCGAGCTCCTTCATTGTTACTTTGTTACTAATCCGACGAGCTGGCTGTATATATGCTTACTTCAGCGGCTGTGATTCGCTTGATAATTGTCCGAGCGACACGAGGCAAATGGCAGTTTGTTGTCTAAACCTGCTGCTAGGTGCGCCCAGTAGCCGCAGCGCTCTCTCTTTGCTGGTTGGCGTGCTATTTCAAAAGTTCGGTTTCTTTTTGAACACACCTCGTATGATAAGTAAATAATTACAAACAAATACCTGAAGTTCGATATTAAAAAAAAAAAAAAAAGTTCTATTATTATTTCTATTTTTAGAAAATAATATTCACACTTTTTTACAATATCATAATGTTAATCAAAGAAGATAAGCTTTCCTTTTAAGAGTAGTTATTTCAATTAAGTATTGTAACTGTTAAAGTATTAGTTCATATGTATAATATAAGTTCAAAATACTGATTTATTCAGGGAACACAACGTCATCCTGTATGCATTAAATGACAGTTTATGTATATTCTCAATATAAAATACCAGCGAAGTAACAAGATAAAAAAATATGTTACAAGAGTTGCGATCGCCTTAACCTTGTTGGGGTCTAGCTCGATAGTCGGTTAAGCCCTTCCAACCCAGCCTTGTTATATGCCGACTTCAAACTCAAAAGAATAAGTCACAAAGGAGGGTGATAATAAATAACCAATAGAAATGTCAATAAATTATTTATTTAAATCTACAAATCAAACCTCGAGATTTACTGTAAAGGCAGAAGTTAAAAAACAATTCATGATATTTCTCATCAACTTAATTTTTTTCTTCCTACATGCAGTAAAATTTTGAAGTCAACGAAAAATGTTGCTAAGTTTTTGATGTGATTCATAATTTTAGTTAAAGTCTGTTGCCTACACCAGGGACCTATTTCTCGGTAGAATGCTATGTTTGTAGGGGAGGAAGGGGAGGATGTAAAGAATCCCACTGGAATTCAAGTAGTGCTGGAGTACACCCCAGAAGAAATCAAATAGCTATGTCGACAAAAGCTACTGGGTTCAAACCTAGTACCTTCCACCCAGAGCCTGATTAAGGGGGAAGCACACATTATTTATACTTACACCGTTATTTTTTAACAAATACTTTCCTGCTATAATAAACACAAAATTATCATTAAAAATTATTTTAAAAGAATTCTACTGTCTAATAACGGTGAGTAAATTGGATTGTTTTACACCGTTCATTTTTTATAAAAAATTTTTCCTCGTCAAAGCGTGGAATTTCTATGACATGAAGTAAAAAATAATTGGAAAAATATTCCGGTGAGAACCGAGATAATGTGTGCTTCTCCCTTAATCAGGCTCTGCTTCCACCTACCAGATTTGGCAGCAAGCTTTGCCCACTTCTGGGACAAAGAAATTTTTTGAATAATGATTTACGAAAAAATGGACATTCTTTACACGTAAATTAAATTATTTCTGTAATAAAAGATTGTTATTACTTACAAACTTTGAATAAACACCATAAAATGCAATAAACTCGCAACGATTGTTTCGGGTAAACGTTGCCGCTTTGACTGCCGCACTCGTGCTTACTTTATTCGCCTGATGAAAGGTCGTGTGTTTTTTCGACCCGAAACAATTGTTGCGAGAGTTTACTGCATTTTATGGTGTTTATTCAAAGTTTGTAAGTAATATTTTTACAACGCCAGTTTTGTGGTGCTTTTTTATTAAAAGATTATTATGTCAGGTATTTTGAACACCACCACCTCCACCACCAAAATGAAAAAAAAAGGCCTTATTGTAATATATTTTTAACGTATAATTAACACTATGTAATAGGTTAAACATTATCATTGAACACGATATTTACTTTATCGTGAATAGTAACTTCAATACCTCAAAATATTTGCTCTGAAATAAACTGTACCAATAACAGAGATGCCAAGTTATTACGAATTGTCCGTAATCTAAATACCGGAAATTTTTTAATGTATTCTTTTGTAATAATTACCTGCAATTTAATAGGACAAGTTTAACTTTTTCTTTATTGTGATATGGAATTGATTTTTCGTTAGTAGTAACTTGGCATCTCTGCAATAACACATGTGAAGTGTATAGGCACATGCGAACGTAGTTGTCAACTTAGCACATTTTGACTACTGGAAAAATTTAATAGAAATATATATTTTATTTATTAAGTGGACTGTAACGGCTTTCACTGATAAAGTAAAATAATAATAATAATAATAAATAATAATAATAATAATAATAAATAATAATAATAATTAAATAAAAAATAATAATAATAAAATTTTCGGTAACCAAAAGGTGCTATGTTGGCAACTATAGATGCGAATAAAATTTATCAAATCCTATTTATTTAATAATCCAAATTATTTAATAATATGTTCAATATTATATATTATTAATATTATATTTCTTATGATATGTAAATAATATATTTTCCACAACATACCAGAATACCGCCGCAAAAAAAGAAAAAAAAAAGAAAGAAAATCAATTACATTCTTCCTGAATTATAATTTTCAGAGAAAAATAACTAAAAATGGCTGAAACAGTACGATTTAATATGCCAGAAAATTCACTTCGTTTGTCTTTCCCTTTACTATAGACTGCAATGTTTTTTATTTATCGCTCCAGACCTATTTATATCTTTTCGGATATATTTTATTTTCTGTGAAAAAGCCTTTGTAATTGAATGATTTTTCTTTGACAATTTATAATGCAAATATAGATTGTAAAATAAGAAAGTGTGTGTAAAAAAGATGAGGACAAGTTTTTATTTATTTATTTATTTTTAATTTTCTTAAAAATAATTGTTTATTTATAAATATTAATTCAGACATATTAAATAAGATTAAAAAAAGGTATATTTTTGCATTTACAAAACTTTCGTTTAACTTTTCCTTCACAAATTCGCATAGTACAAATAAATTATTAAAACTATTTTTCATGATGAATGCAGACGATTTTCACGCCATCATGCTAGCAAAGTAAACCATAAAAAGCAAAAGCGGTGTCAAATCAAGATAATGACATCTAGAAAAAATGCATTTGTTCAGGACTTTTTACTTTTTAGTTCGATAACATCGTTTCAAATTATCTCATACAGATTTCGTTCGGAAAGTGATCAGACTGAATTTTTCGTATGAAGCTAACGGGGCGGAGTCTGGAATTCGTGCGATCGATTGGGACTGACAGCTATATAGTCTGGTGTAAGTCAGTTGACATTGAGCCTTTGTAACGCAGGGTTTAGTCCAGAAGTAAATATTTGTTTGAATGTGACGTTAGGACATACTTGCCAACATACTAATTAATATTCCATAGTATTCTTAGCTCCGCCTTCATTTTTCCCAACAGTATCTTTTTAGAGTATTTTTCTTATTTAATCGCGATTGAATTTGGAGAATATACTCTAAAAATTTACTGGTGTAAAAAAAAAAAAAAGGGCGGGACTATCAATACTATGGAAGATTAATTAGGATGTTGGCAAGTATGCGTTAGGATTTCAAAATGCAGCGGAGTATCGAGCAGCGATGCGCCAAAAACTTTTAAGTGAAACTAAACAAATCGGTTACTGAAACGTTTGATATAATACAAAATGTCTATAGGAAGGATTTTTTGCCAAGCTCTCAAGTGTTTAGATAGAAAAAAGCCTTCAAATATGGAAGAGATGACGTCAATGACTAACAACATGCAGCATCCATCAAGTTCTCAAACTTCAAACATTATGGCTAAAATTTAAATGATTTTAGACTCTGATCGTTGCACGAATGTCTGAACGATTGTAAAGACGTTGGGACATGTAAAGTCATATTTTGCATCAAATCATCGTATAAGAACTTCAAATGTACAAAAATTTGTGCCAAGCTCTTGACTCAGTTCTTTGCAAAAAAAATAGCCCTATCCACCGTAAAGCCCCAATCTGTCACTAACAGACTCATTTCTATTCTCTTGGTTAAAACCCAGCTTAAAAACTCAGCGTTTTAACAATCTGGAGAACTTGAAGGGAAAAAAAAAAAAAAAAAAAAAAACGAAAAACTAACAAGCATTTTGAAAACATTCCTGTGTTAGACTTCAAGTCTTAGACAACATGCAGCAAAGGCTATTTTGAAGAATACACTTTAAGTGTCTGTGAAATTATTTTCAAATAAACGAATTTAATGAATTTGGTCTCATTATTTTCAGGAAAGACCCTGAATCTGTGATTTAACCATTCGATTTGAATGTATAGATACATTCTTTTAAAAAGTACACATATTAACCGCCGCTCCCCCCTCCCTTTACCCCCTCTCCTCAACCGCTCGAGACGAAGGTGCACATTTTTTTTTTTCTTCTTTGAAGATACCTACGTTAAATGTATATATATACATATATATATACACAATTAACTCAAATTTTTTAATGACATTTTTTTTTTTTTTTTTTTTTTAAGAACAAAAATTTTTTTTTATAAACAATATACGCAATTAAATGATAAATAATATATATATATATAAATAGTTTCGGTAGCCTTTAGCTGTCTTCACTGTCTTCAGCTGTCTTCAGCTTCGGTAGCTGCCTGCAGTGCATAAAGATATCAGAGGGATGCGCATCTATACATACTTGCCAACCATCTTATTATGAACCGTATAATTTTTAGTACCCGCCTTTTTTTCACTCCAATAACTTTTTAGAGTTACTTCAGTCTTATTTAATCGTAACAACATTTGGAGAGAACTACGCTAAAAAGATAGTGGTGTGAGAAAAGGGGCGTTTTTTCTGGGGGCGTTAACAATTATGGGTTATTAGATGGTTGGCAAGTATGCCTATATATGGAAAATGTATCGAATTCTGTTCAACCAATAGAAATTCGTGGAAGGTGGAGGGAGTGGCTAATAGGAATTTCGGAAAGAGAAGTTGAGAGAATTAGAAAAATTAAGAAAATGTGGACCGAATGAAAAAATTCCAACAATCAGACATATAGGGTACAGCGAAATCCCAATTAATAATATTTTTAAGATTTTATAAATATAGAAAGCTCCCATTCATGAGCTCGACTTCTTTCAAGCTTTCTATATTTAAAATATCTTAAAAATATTGTTGATTGTGATATCGCTATACCCTGTTTTTCTGATTGTTGGAAATTTTTCATTCGGTCCACATTTTCTTAATTTTTCTACCGCTTTGTTTTCTACAGCTTTGTCAATGTGTCAATAAACATTCAGCGCCACCCATGTTTTAATGTTAATCAAATAACCCGATTTATATGATAATGAATAAGTTAAATAAATGAATAAATTCAAATGAGGCAGATCTGCCACATTTCAGCTTTTTCCGTAGCGTTATTAGTACCCGCTTTTCTTTATACAATAATTTTCTGAATTGTGTAATTACGGCTAAATTAGAAAAGTTTCTTTCAAAGAAGAAGAAAAAAAATAAGATACATGAAAAAGTCGGATACTAACAATATTACAGAACATATGAAAAAGTTGACAGCGCTGTATGAAAGTCCTATCTGCCAATATTCTATTTAACACTTTCGCGACCGCTGGCGTAGATTCACGCCATTTGAAAATCTGTAACTAAACCAATGGGCGTTTCCTTCGCGATTTGTATGTTACTTATTTCTTAAGAATGTGCCCAATAATATGGATACAAATATTTTGATTAGGAAGAATGTAATTGTAATGTATATTCATTTGTAATATAAATGTGAATATAGAAAATTTTGTTCTTAAATATTGTAACTTGGGAGAACAACGCCTACAATACTATTTCTACAGTACTTTATATTTGGAGCAATTTTCTCTAAACGTAATTACGATTAAATAAAAAAAATAAAATAAAATAAAAAACCTTAAAATATGGTTGGAGGAAGGGAAAAGATTAAACGATTTTACGGAATATTACCGACTTAAAGCGTTGTCAGATATTTAATTTAACACTTTCGCGACCGCTGACGTAGATTCACGTCATTTAAAAATTAATAACTCCGCCAGTGGACGTTTCTTTCACAATTTGTATGTTATTTATTTCTTAAGAATTCACCCAGTATTCATATTTGTACAATGAATATACTATGGGTACAAATACTTTGATTCGAAAGAATATAATTATAATGTATATCCACTTGTAACAGAAATGAGAATACAGAAAATTATTGTCAAAAAGAAAAAGTGCGGTCGTATTTTATAAAAAAAATATTCTCCAAAAAATACTGATGTGTAAAAAGCACAAAAGTATAATAAAACACAGTTTTGAAATTTTATACTTTAAAATACATAAAGTGAAACGAAAATTAATCAAAGAAAATTACTCAGAACACCAATTTTATTGCAAAAACAATCGCAAAATTGTATGAAAATAGAGAATGCAGCAATCAAGGTTAACAAGATATGATAATAGGTTACTTACGTGCTCGTGTTTAAATTATTTAAATATTATATTTCATTGAATAAAGCTTTCCAGTATTTAGGGAAGTGTATATCATATTTGATTTACATCTCCTTACTTTATTTTTCTTAATTTTATTTCTTGGCACATGAATTATAATATTGTATTGATATACAGATATTTAGGCGTTGTTAATTAGATAAATTGGTGGAAGGCAGACAAAAATATCAGGACTTACTCGTCCAATTTTTAGACAGAAAATATCCACTTCTAACTACTAAAGCCGAGAAACCGCTATAAAGTATCCATATATATATATACAATGTAGTAGTATAGTCAGTGAAACAGTTTCCTTTATAAAATGAGACTTTACAGAAATATTTCACGTATGCATTCCCTCCTTACCCAATGTTTTTTTTAATACTATACACATTATTTTGGGATATTGTTTACAATTTTGTCCGCTTTTGTGTGTGAAGGGTGTGTTTTTTCTCGTAGATGTACACTCTAATATGTGGGAAATTAAACTGAACGAGAAGCTGATGATGTTGCGGACTTCTTTCTTAAACGTTATCAGATAATCTCGTCCTTGACCACACCACAATATCTTTATATTGCTAAAATTCACCGATTGATAAATATATATATATATATTTGGGAATGAAACGATTAGTGAACGTTTCCTAAAAATTTTGTACGATATATATGTATTTAAAAATACTTTTTCAAATGATTTTTCCCCACTCAAATGCACTAAATCCTTTTACTTCCCGCGTAAAGCATATAGAAAGAACTTCGTTGACAATTTGATATATCTACAAATGAACGCGATTTCACAATCACATTACACTGCAATAGAACGTCGCATGGGTACATGTTTTTCTTATGACTGTTACAATAGCCTCCTAAACTATTAGGTGTACCGGAAAGTTATGTCGTTTTGAATTAATAAAGTGAAACCGGAAATTTTTGTCTAACAGTGTTTACATGGTACTTTACAAATAACCATCTTATAAGTTACCTAAGAATATCTTAAATTTTATCCAGGATAAATATCCGATGTCAGTATTTTAATTCAAAACGACAGAACTTTCCGGTGCACCTAATATATGCTTGTCGCGTGGCTCAGAAGCTTGGCAACAGTTCAAACGGTAGAGAGCGCTGCCTGGTACATATTGCGGTACTTTTTATTCAACTAACTCCAATAATTTTAAAAAGTGACATATTACATATAAAAATCGACGTACCTTTGGTTCTATTCGTGTTTTATGCATGTCAAATCCCACTTTAACACGTTAACTGCCGTGTCACCCGTATTCGGGTGACAGCAAAAGTTCTCATCAGGCCACGTCACCCGTATTCGGGTGACAGCAAGAGTTCTCATCAGGCCACGTCGGGTGACTCCTTCCAAAGGATTTCCGAACATATTTAGATAAATATATGACAGGAGATAATAATACTGTTGAATTTTTTATTATGAAACTAGAATGTATTTGGCAGATTCTGAAAGTGATTGCGATCACTAGACTCTTTTGGTTGCTTTGGAATCGGATTTTGAAAAAAATTCAGTGAAACTCAAAAAAGGTTTGGGGGCGGAGTAACAGCAGGCGAAGGTCTTCACGAAAAAGGCCCCTGGCCAAATGGTTCAACGTGCAAATTTCCCGATTGTTTTATTATGAAACTAGAATGTATTTGGCAGATTCAGAAAGTGATTGCGATCACTAGACTCTTTTGGTTGCTTTGGAATCGGATTTTGAATAAAATTCAGTGAAACTCAAAAAAGGTTTGGGGGCGGAGTAACAGCAGGCGAAGGTGGCCTGACGGGGATTTTGTTGTAAACACGCGTGGCAGTCAACGTGTTAAAAGAATTTTGGTGGATGTTGAATGAAAAAGTCGCGCAACATGTACCAGGTGGCGCTGTCTACTGATTGAACTTAGGGACCCTCCACAGAAAGAGACTGGACATTGGCGCGCCGGCTTTTTGACGAAATTCTCCATTTTAGTGTCAGTTGCTCCATTGCTTATCATTACGCTGAGAAGAAATTTTGATAATTTTTCGTCATAATCGAAAAAGAACTTTTATTACGTTTTTACTTTGTTGGGAGATAAATTGCTTTAATTTTGAAATACTTTTAAAAGATAAAATGCATAATTATTTATTTTATATCATGCTTTAAATACTTTGAATTCTCTTATTGCATGTTGTTTTACGTATTTTTTCCCTAACATATGAGATAATTACATTATTTATTTGCTAGCTATTAATTTTTAAGTTCTGTTGTGCAATATATTTAATATGTTAGATCTCAATGTACTTTTCAGATATATTTTAAAATACATATTTAAAATAACTATATAAAAATATATTTTTTGATTTTTTTCTAGTACGCAAAATGTATGAGATTTCTTAAAATAAATTAATAAAAATAAAGAAAATAAGGTGTATATTATTTGCTAATATATGAAATATAAATTTCTTTTAAATTATTGCCATAATAAATTTTACAAATAATATTTAAATAAGTAATTATTTTTATTTACATAATATTAAGAAAAAAAAATCTGTGAAATAAGCAAATGTAAATAAATTAAATAAAAACACTTTTTAATTTCTAAAGATATTAGTTAATATTTTTACAAATTATTATTAATAAAATTTTTATTTTTAATACTTAACTAAGTCATTATTATTAATAATGCGTAACTGAAATTAATAAAATACGTATTTTTAGCTTGTAAAAATATTGCGTAAATATTTTAATAAAATAATAAAAAATAATTTCTGTTCTTCTGCCGTAGTTTTACATTTATGCATGAATTACCTGACAAAAACTAAGATTACCATATTTTTGTTAAAGAATTTCTAACTTTTATATATAGAATATATATCCTCAGAAAAAATAAGGTAGAATTACTTTCACTAAGGTAGAATTGGTTTCGCAATCAACGTATTTTGCTTAATATAGAAATATACAACAAAAAATTCCTCTGTTTTCCGATAGGAATTGAAAAAGTAACCATGTCGAAGGTTAAAAGAAAATTGTCTTTTCTTCAAATTATTTTTCTCTAAGACGAAAAAAATTAAATATTTATATTCTGCATTACTTTCTGGACAAATTTAGGACAATTTCCTTTCACTTATGTTGTTTAGTAAAGCGTCAATTGCGAAGAAAAAAGCATTAAGTTCTACGGGGATCGCTCCGAATTGGCACTAAAATGGTTGAGTCTCAATGCCCCGTCTCTCTACATATAGGGTCCCTATCTGAACTGTTGCGCGGTTTCTGGGCCACGCGTCAGGCGACTAAGTTAGCAGGCTTAAGATTCAATATGACACAACGACAATGTCGTTATTTTTGAAATAGTATATGGAAAACTATACAGCCAAATGTCACTAAAATGTGTTATATACTTAAAAAGTAAACATATCACATTACTGGTGGCAGTTATAAAATAACTTATTTATACTTACAAATAATACCGATCGTTCTCCTAATATTTTTCTAAAACATATCGTTTTCCAAATATTTTTTATCATTTTTAAGCTGTGTGAAGCAATCTTAAAAATATTTTTTTTAGTTTTTAAATAGAAAGGTATTCTTCATCTATTTGTATTGGATTCATTTTTAAATATGAAAGTCATAGTTGCCAACTTTACTAATTTTTAAATCTCAATTATCCATCAGCATTTTTAAAAAAGAATCTGTTGTACATATTATCGACGAATACATTAAACTGAATAAACAGAAAACATTAAAAAAATCTCTCTGGTATTTATTCTCCGTTGAAAATAGTGGAAACTTGGTACCTATGGAAAGTCTTCGTAGAATATTTCACCACTCCCCCATAGGTACCAAAGCTTCCGTTTTTCAAAGGAGATTTAAAACCGGAAAACATAGTTTTAATAAATTTAATTAAAAAAATTGAAAGGTTGCAGTTATTCTCGCCTATTGTTATTTCTCTACTTAAATGTATATGTATGCATGCATTCCACAATATCTTGGTCTCTAATTTCTGAATATCTCTTTTAAATATTCTAGGTAGCATGCTTATTACACAAACGCGCTAATTGTAGCTCCTCTTTCCATTTAATTTTTTTTTTGTTGTTGTTGTTGTTTAATTGAAGAAAAGATTAAAACTAAATTAATATAATTAAAACTAAATTAATATATATAATCATTCCCAGATGCATAAGTAATTAAATATACGTTAACTAGAAAGATAGTCTTACAAACAGTTTCTGAAGATAAAAATAAGCTAAATAAATTAGCAATGAAAAACATAATTTTCATGTTCATTTACATTTAAAGTACTCTTTTTACAAAAATATATTATATGATACTTTTTATCCCTCTTTCCCAATGATCTGATTTTTTTTTGCTTTTAAAATATTGGGAGATACGCTAAAGATGTTTTGGCATGAGATTTATTATAAATGATACAACCCACTGCACTACTTAATACCTTCAAGGTACAGTCGAGAAAAAATAAACACAACACTGACGGATCTTCGCTGCTAATCGATGCAGAAAAATGTAATAGGTATCATTGGATGGGAAATTGTGAGTACTATAAGACACTGAAGAGAAATTGTGCATTGGGTTTCATTTACAAATTAAAACGCACACCAACTTTGATTTATCTCATAGGTAAAAGCCCTATTTTAATTTTATATTTGAACTATAGGGGTCGCAGCAATGTGAAAAAGTACATTGGTTGTATAGTTTACTTATTTCTTTATAAAGTTATAAGCGTTCTAAATTTGAATGTGCTAATGTTAAATTAACACCATAGCTGCAAAGTTTTTTTACTTCATTCTGGAATGTTCTTAGCCCCGCCCTTTATTCACACTGTAATCTTTGTAGAAAAAATTTCTTTAATATATAATTACGATTAAATTCTAAGTGAATTACTCTAAAATTATAACGGTGGGAAAAAGGGGCGGAACTAACAACATTCCGGAATTAATTTAAAAACTTGGTAGCTATGTAACATTTCCGCGAACGCTGACGTAGATTCATGTTACTTAAAAATCTGTAACTCCACCAGTTGGCATTTCTTTCGCAATTTGTATGCATTTATGTCTTAAGTATATAACCAATATTCGTATTTTTACAATGAAATATACTATGGATACAAATACTTTGATTAGAAGTAACATAATTATAATGTATATTCATTTTTAATATAAATGTGAATACAGAAATTTTTGCTCTGAAATATTGTAACTTCGGAGATTAACGCCCACAGGCTACTGTAAAAAAGACAAAAATATGCGGTCGTGAAGGTGTTTGTACCTCAAACCTTTATTAATACTTTCAGCACCATTGACGTAGATTCACATCATTTGAAATACTGTAACTCCGCCAGTGATCGTTTCTTTTGCAATTTGCATGTTGTTTATTTCAAAAGTAGATTCCCAATATTTATATTTTTTCAATGGAATATACTGCGGACAGAAACTCTTTGATTAGAAAGAATATAATTATACTATTCTGAATAACTGTGTTTTGGGAGAACAACGCATACAGGCGGACCTTACTGTAAAAAAGACAAAAACATGCGGTCTCGAAAGTGTTAATATCTTCACAATAATAATAATAATAAAATATAATAATAATAATAATGATAATAATAATAATAATAATATTAAAATAAAAGAAATAAAAGAAATAGATAACTTGACTGATATATAGATAGATATATATATTTACGAGATAGAGAGAAGAAATCCAAATATAATCCATTATATGTTTTGATTCTAAAAAATATTTTTAATTATGAGAAATATTATTAATTTCCTATTAAAAAAACTTATCAATTATGACCTATAATAATTTTTATTTCGAATTAATACTATTGCTGAAAAATATGGCTGTGCGAGTTTGCTGCTCATTCCAATTACTAATTTTCGAAATTATAAATAAATCTTTCTCTTGGAGAGGCTTAAAACGTCATCTCTTATAAAGTTTTGCATACGATAACGAAGAAAATCGAAAAGAAATAACAGAGAAAACCGAACAAAATATTTTTAATTTTTAATTATGGGTCAAACTAGAATATCAACAGCAACATAAAACGCAAAAAACTAATTAAAAAAAAAAAAAAAAAAAAAAAAGGAGTGATATTTAACACATTCGCAGAGCTGCCAACCTACTCTGGCAAATTGTTAGGGACGCCCCTTTTTCTACACCAATTAATTTTTAAAGCAATTTTCTTAAATAAATTTGCAATGAATTAAGAGGAAAAAACTCTAAGAAATGACTGGTGTAGAAAAAGGTGCGGTACTAACAATTTACTGGATTACGTTGGTAGCTCTGCGAATTTGGCAGCTATGCTTATCAAATAAGTAAAATTACATTGCCCCCGAAAGGGTTCAAAATGGTTTTCAGAATGCATAAAAATTGACAACCACGAAAATACATAATGTCTTTTTTTAACAAACCATCTAACATAAAGAAATCTATTAAAAAAAAAAAAAAAAAAAAAAGAATGCTGTAATTTCATAAAGAGTTAAATATTTAAAAATATGTCTTCTAATTTTTTTTTCCATTATTTAAAAAACTTAAGTTTAAAAAATCATAATCTTCTACACTTTATAAGAAAACTGCATTAGAATATAAGAGAACCTACTAAATAATTTAACATGAAAGAAGGTGATTTTTCAAACTTTCGCAAAACTTTATAAATATTTAAAAATCTAATCAACGTATCTTATTTTATTTACGTTTTCCGTTTGCAAACACTGAAAGTAATATACTTCTTCAAATAAGTACTTTTTAAAACTGGATATACTTCTCACTGATGCATAAATCAATAAGTTTATTTCGAAGAAAAATGCCAAATTTTAGCATTAATCTTCATTATTCTTGAGCACATTTTGCAATATAAATCGTAGAATATAAGTCATTTTCACGTGAAGTGATAACAACAACAAATTGATAAAATGAAAATATTAAAGTATCGGCTAGAAAACTCGATATATTGGAAACGATTTAGAGAATGGCATGACGGCCAAAAGTATTATTGTTATTATTAGTATTTTAATTAAAAAAAAAAAAAAAAAAAAAAAAAAAAAACCACTTTATTTAGTCTCAGAAATCTGTTACAAAAGCTTATTAAAAATTCCACAAAATAAATAAATAAATAAATAAATAAATAAATTAAATAAATAAATAAAAACAAATGTGCAAAATTCGAAACACTTGACAGCTATTGATTCCATAACTACCAACTCTCCCACTCTCCTACTTACCCGGTTTTCCCGGAAAACTTTGTACCAGGGATTTTGTATTAGAATTTTCAATTTAATTAATCATAGAAATCAATATAATATGCTTCCCATAGTTGCCAACGTATACGCTTTTTTGGCTATCGCAAAAGTTTAATAGAAATTTTTCCTTTATTTAATCAGTGAAAATTGTCAATAACATATATACAATAATTTTATTAAAATTTTTGGATAGCCAGAAAGCGTAAAAGTTGTTAACTACGGTTTCCAATAAAAAATACTGGGGATAAAACTAATTAAAAAGTTGAAAAGTTTGGCAGATATGGCATTCCCTAAAAATTGCCTGTCAGTATTTTATACGTTATATAAAAAATAATGATATTAATATTAAATTTTTAAGTGTAATTATAAAAGAAATCAATTATATACTTTTAATAGTTTGTAAGTGCTTAATGCAGCTAAAAATAATGCAAAAATTTTCTTAAGTTACGTAATATCTTCGATGGTTATTGGATGGTTCCATTATATCAGAGTCCAACCTTTTAACCCGTTACTGCCCAGTGATCTATTTGTAGATCGCTAGTGTATTTGTAACTCCTCCTACAGGCGTAACTTTGAAAGTTAGTGTGTTATATTGTTTTTAAGAAACAAACACAATAATTGCATATATGTATGATATGTGCTATATATTTAAATGCATCGGTTAGTAAAAGTATCATTACATGCATCATCCTTTTGTAAAATAAAAATTAAAGCATAAAAACTTTTAGTAAAAAAATGCAAAATTTAAATGAAATGCCCATAGGCAGGGTTTAGATTGAACAATACTTAAAAAGGCGAGCGTTAACGGGTAAACTTACAGGGGTCGTACTCTCCGCCCCTTTTTCAGGACACACTTAAGAATAAGAAATTTTCACCTATTTTCCCACCAGTAATTTCATACAGAAATTTTTATGGTACTTTTTATAGAAATGTCTCTAGATTAATCTGATTAGAAATCATCGTAAAAAAAAATAGTGGTTGGAATAGAGGCGGAAATTTGTCATATTTGAGAGTGTCCTGATAAAAGGGCGGAGAGTACGACCCCTGAACTTATGCCGGAGCAATTTAAGCCCGTCCTTTTTTTCATACCAATTCTTCTTCTTCTTCTTCTTTTTTATGATTAAGCCTTTCTTATTTGATATTTGTTATATGTTGGAGAAATTTATTCTTAAAAGAAAGAGGTGCGAAATATAGGCGGAACTAAAAATACTCTGGAATAAATTAAAATGTAGCAACTATGTGTGATAGTTCACACATAGTTACACATATAGTTCACACATAATTTTGAGGAGTGATATATTTGAAAAATCACTCCTCAAAATTATGGGCACAATGTATATTTATGACAAAGATGCATTATAAACAGCATATATTTTCATACATATTATTATATTATTTCTTCGCACGGATACGCATTTCAGAATGCTTTCGTAAAGCAATTGCAAAATTCAAATTATATAATACAACCGAGCATAACATTCTTGTAGTCCAAACGCATGTAATAGCGAAAACACTGAAATATCTTTATGTACTAGAAAAGAAAATAAATATATTTTCTCTTTACAAAGATTGTTTGCATGTTTTGATAAAAAGCTTTTATTACAAGAAGACTCTATGCTCCTTAATTTATATTTCACATTTGTTAATATATTTTTATTATAATAGCAAAATTAATTTTTTTTGATAAAATACGGTAGTTATATATGTAATTTATTGATTTTCAATTCCGTGGCTCTTTAATGATTCACAAAAGCATATACGAGAAAATAGAATTAATATTAATTAACACTTTCGCGGCCTTTGACGTAGATTCACGTCATTTGGAAATCTGTAACTCCTCCAGTGGGCGTTTCTTCTGCAATATGTATGTTACTGTATTTCGTAAGTATAGATTATACAATAAATACAGTATGGATACAAATACTTTCGTTAGAAATAAGAGTATAATTCATATGTATATTCATATGTAGCGCATTCCTTGTTCTGAAAAAAAAGTAGCTTGAAAGAATAACGCCCACAGGCGGAACATACTATCAAAAGGACAAACACACTCGCAGAGCTGCCAACCTAATCCGGCAAATTGTTAACGCCTACTGAAAAACGCCCCTTTTTCTACACCACTTAAATTTTAGAGCAATTTTCTTCAAATGTATCTATGATGAATTAAGTAGAAAAATACTCTAAAAATTAAGTGGTGTAGAAAAAGGGGCGGTACTAACAATTTGCCGGATTAGGTTGGCAGCTCTGCATGCGGTCGCGAATATGCCAATAAACTAAGCAGTTTTTTTTTTTTTTTTTTTTTAATTATTATTTTTGTGAAGAAATTATCACTGTAATATGCTAAATACATCTAGAAACCTAAATGCATAAACGTAGTACAATGTTCTTCAATATACGTATTTTGTACTTATTTTATTGTAATAAGAATAAATAATTTAATGTAATTTTTTTATTAACTGTTTAAACTTTCAAACATGTGTTTAGAGAATTATTATTGAAAAGTAACATGATCTTGAGTTTTTACAAAAATATTCAATGACACCAAATTTAAGCTTTTAATTTTTAAGCTGTGAAAAAAAAGAAGTTTATATTTAAATCCTTTTTTATGAAAAAATAAAAAGGCATTAAAAATCAGAAATAATCTGGTTTGGCACACGCACAACTTTCACTTACAATGACATAAATAAACGTTATCAGAAATTAAGTTGTTAGATAGAAAGTTCTGTTCAACCATTTCTGACGTATTTTTGTATAGTTTAAAATAGTTTGAGAAACATTCGATAAATATTGTATTTGAAGGGGGCTAAAGCCCGTTTTATCCCCATCTAAAAAATGTAGCTGCATTAATAAATCCTTTAAGAATGTTATTAAATTAAAAACAATTTGATTTCAAATTATTTAAAGATTTTTTTTTCTCTGCACCATCACTCTTTAAAACTTATTCGAGTAATCTTGTGTAGCTTTGCATGTGATCTATAAATTGCACTTTCATCATAGCATGCATTTTAATTTAGTACAATAAATATTGTTAACACATTTGGAGTATACTTTGAATAGTTTTAAACAATTGCCAGTATATTATCCGAACTCTTTTGAGTGTGTGTGTGGGGTGGGGAGTGGGGAGCAATGAATATTTCAATATGTTTTACCATAGCCTCCTAAACTAGATGCCTGTTGTTAGGCTTGGAAACGTGGCAACAGTTCAAGTGGTAAACAGCGCCACCTGGTACAGATTGCGCAACTTTCTTATTCAACTGACACCTATAAATATAAGAAGTCATCTACAATATATATAATCGTCGTTTCTTCGATTCTATTTGCCTTTTTTGTATATGAAATCCCACCTTTAAAAATTCTTGGTGGCTGTTGAATAAAAAAGTCGCGCAATCTGTACCAGGTGGTGCTGTCTACCGCTTGCACTGTTGCCAAGTTTCTGAGCAAGGCGACAGGCATCTGGTTTAGGAGTCTATGGATCTACAGTGTTACAATTTTGGATATTGTGAAAGGTTTAAGAAATTTAAATAATTATAAAAGTCGCTTACTTTTTAAAACTCATTATGTATATATATAAAGCTGCTAACTTAATCTAGGGGATTGTTAATACCGCCTGTTTTCCTACATCGCTTAATTTTTAGAGTAATTCTCTTTAACCCATATTGGACCGCCGTCCTATTTATAGGACAGTTGAATTAAATGTCAATAATGTAAAAGAAACATTTAAAATCTGCAAAAAACTTGACATAAATTTTTAGAAATAGACTAAATTAATTAAATTACTGTGAAAAATGGAATTTGAAAAAAAATATTAATGCTGCCGAATAATAAAGAACTTCTTCTACTAAATAGTGAGCATGTGCTAGTGAAAAATCCAAATGGTCGTCAAAGACGATGTCAACTGAAATCATGCAATAAAAAACCTGTTACAATTTGCAACATGTGCAATGTTGGATGTAGAGATTGTTTTTTGGACTTCCATTCGTAAAAATCTTTACAATTTGGAAAATGCTCACTTTTGGACTGTGTAGAGACTGTTTTTTGGACTAACAAACAAAATAAAAAATTTTGTAAAATTATTATAATTTTTTACTTTTTTCTTTTTTATATGTGTAAATATCTTATACTGACCATGTTTTTAAAAAATTACATTTTTCTAATGATTCGTTTAATGAGTGGTCCAATATGGGTTAATTGTATTTACGGTGAATTAAGAAGGAAAATACTCTAAAAAAAAAGACTGGTGTGGAGAAAAGGGCGGTACTAAAAATCCTGCGGAGTTTTGGAGGCTATTGTTTTACATTGTTGTCAACTTAGCGCTTTTTGTCTACGGGAAAAATTTATTAAAAATATTTATTTTACTTAATCAGTGAACTGTAACAGTTTTCACTGATTAAATAAAATAAATATTTTCATTAAATTTTCCTGTAGCCAAAAGGTGCTAAGTTGCTAACTATGTGTGCACATGTCATACATGTACAAAATATACATTGTATACAGTTTCAAAAATGTGCTAATGAGAAATTCCTTCCTGAGACAAGATGTATTTAACCCCAGCAGCACATCTTCTCCGAAAGGCATACCCAGGATGTACTGTGGATAAAAGGGAAAGCCTATGGATCTCCTCAGGATGTTCTGTGGACAAGTGTGCTACTAGAGAAGTTCTATTCTATAGACTCAGACACGCACCATTTGTTTTACTCCAGTGAAAACTTTCAAGTAATACATAACACCGAAAATACACATTTAAAACATAAAATTTGGACTCAGTGTTAATGTCTATTTTTGAGGTATGCTGTTAACATTAAAATCCTGGATTTCGTATTTAGGGACCTTGATACGTGCAGATAAATTAATTTCGAAAATGTGATCCAAAAACAACATTGTCTATCCCTTATTTGGATAAGAGAAAGAAGAAGACGTATTCGATTAATTTTGGTTAACCTTGTACTTTATATATTAATGGTATACATATCAAATTATGTACTCTTCTACAAGAAAGAATTATAAGTATCCGAATGGCTAGGACAATGTCATGCGCTTTGACCGTATTATCTCCAAAAACACACGCCACACGCCACAATTCACTATTATTATTATTATTATTATTATTATTATTATTATTAAACGAGTTTTCGGGTTTTCTTCTAAGTACGTTATATTTATGTATACATAAATTTCAGTTATTGTGTCGTTACAATTAATTATTTGCAGAAATATGAAATATATCTTTTTAAATTCAAACTGACTTTTAATAAATTATGTCAAATACATCTAACAAGGAGAGGTCACGACATGGAAAATTCAAATCGGGACGAAATTGCGCAGGATTGTAGTATACTATGAGGGTAACAACATATTAAAGCAGTAGGACCCACTCTCCACAAAATTTCGAGAAAAAAGCGTTTAAAGTTTCAGTAATCTTTAAATACAAGTTATTTCGTAAGCAAGTAAGCGCCTTAGTGGTGTGATCCTAAAGCGCGAGTCTTCCAACCAGACGACTTGGGTTCGAGGCTACCTACGTGACTACTTTTTTTTTTTTTTATCTTTAACTTTTTATGTAATCTTAACTTTTTATTTATTTTACTTTATTTTGCAATTCAATTCAAAATTTGAAAATTTTAATAAAAAATTATTTAATTTTCTTGTGAATAAAATAATTTTTTTCTATTTTTAATATTTATAACTTAAAAATACAATAAATTTCTATAACTTAAAATATAAAGTTTAGTTTTACAAAACCCTAAATAAGAAACATAAAGAAAACAGACAAATATTTAAATAATTAAAAAATAAGCAAGCTGTAAACAAAGTGTAAAGTAGTTAGCAGGTGTACTTAAATCTTGGTTTGAGCTTCCTGATTTGGTTTGAATGTGTATAAATTACGTAAACGCTTCTAGCTTGTTAATAATAAAGGGCAGGTGGAATTTTATTTTGTGCACAGAAGAATTAAAAAAAAGGAAGTCTTTATCGAAAAAGAAACGATGTTCATTAACATTTAAAATCTACATTTAAAGATAACATTCCTTTACCTGTAATAATTTAATATCATCGTAATCCTATACTATAATTTTTCAAGAAACTGTATTGATTGGAGAAGTAATTATTTAATTTGGATAGTAATTATATGCAATTAAAATCATCATTTCTCTGTAATCTTTTTTTTTTTTTTTTAATTTAAAAAATAAAATTTAGTATTGTTTCAAAAATACCTAAATTAAAATAAAACATTTAGATAAATAATTAAAAACAGTTACTTTAGTTTTACCTTATTTTACAGTTAATATAAAACTAAAATTTATTTTTTAAGTTATATAAATTTATTGTATTTTTAAGTTACAATTATTAAAAATAGAAAAATTTATTTATTTTATATTAAAAAAAATTAAATAATATTTAATTAAAATTTTCAAATTTTGAATTGAATTATAAAATATAATAAAAATAAATAAAAAGTTTAGATTACATAAAAAATTAAAGAAGAAAAAGACGGTAGTTCCGTAGGTAGCTTCGAACCCAGAACGTCTGAACGGAAGACTTGCGCTTTACCATTACGCCACTGGGGCGCTGACTGGCTTGGGAAACAACTTGTATTTAAGGACTACTGAAACTTTGAACCCTTTTTCTCCAAATTTTGTGAATAGTGGGTCCTACTGCTTTAATATATTGTTACCTTCATAGTATACTACAATCCTGCGCAATTTCGTCCCGATCTGAATTTTCCATGTCGTGACCTCTCCTTGTAAGTAAAAATTAACAACAAATCTAGCGATTAATATAAAATAAAATTTACTTCATACTGCAACATAAAAATATATGACGATTTCGAAAATAAGTTATATATACAATAAACAAATAACAAAAACTGCAGTAAAAGATTCAAAAAACAAACATAAATCGGGAAAAATAATTTCTCTAAGAAATTGATTTCTTGTTCGACTAAGCGAAAGGCAATTATAAGAATAATTGTTTCGGTAAAATGTTGGATTGTGTTTGGTAAACATTTGAGCGCACACAAAAAGCAAAATGCGATGAAATAAAATATTTCCGATGATATGTAATGAAAATAAATTAATTTCCAAACTGCAATATAAAAGATTATCATGTATAACGATTATAAAAAGAAATATTATACACCTTTTGAAAAATAAACACTTGAGAATAGGAAAAAAAAAAAAAAAATAAAAAAAAATACGAGTCCTTTTTTTTTCTTTATTATTATTATTATTATTATTATTATTATTATTATTATTGTATAATGAATCACTTCAATGCATTTAAATAAATATATTTAATTAAATTATTTATTTATTTATTTATTTATTTATTTTGTAAATTATACAAAAATGCATTATTTAGAAGGTTTGGCGATTATATGTACTAAGCATTATTCAAAAAGTAAACTCTAGAAACATAGATTTGAAGTATAACTGCATTGTTAAAAAATTAGACTAAAATCATTAGCGCATTATGTAGAGCAAAAATACAAATATTATAAGCTGTTTCGTTTAAAAAATAAATAATTCATATAAAAAAAATAGCTGAATTCAGAAGAATATCACTAACGACGTAAATTAATTTGATGATAATCTTAAGTTCATATTTGGAAAACACATTTATTATTTAGATAATTTTAATTTTAATTTAGTACATGCCTGTCAATATTTTTTTACCCTTTTGCAAAAACTGACAATGAATCACGTCATCTGCAAATCAGTAATTTCGTCAATGGGCATTTCTTTCGCAAATTGTATGTTACTACGTTTCTTAACCCTTTCAGGGGCGGTGATGCCACTGCAAAATCACCTAACTTAATTTTTAACTGCAAAACTCATACCGGAATGTTTTTATCAAAATTTTACTTTTATAACTTAGCAGAAAAAACTCGTCAATTTCTTTTCTTTTAATTTTGTTCGTGTATTCCGGTGGCGATATAATTTAAACAAATCAAATTACCTTGCGCCACAAAGGGTTAAGAATATTCCAAAAAATCATATTTATATAATTAAAATACTATGAATACAAATACTTAATTAGAAAAAATGTAGTTATAATGTATATTCATTTGTAATATAAATATAGATACAGAAAAACTTGCTTTGAAATAAGGTAGCTTTAAAGAATAACGCCCACTGGCAAAAATTACCATCATAACAGAAAAATATGCGGCCGAAAAAAATGTGAAATTTCTTTAACATTTTCGCGATCTCATGCTTTCGTCTTTTTGACAGTATAGTCCGCCCGTGGGCGTTATCCTCCTAAGTTACAATATTTCAGAACAATATTTTCCGTATTAACATTCATATTACAAATGGATATGCATTATAATCATATTCTTTCTAATCAAAGTATATGTATCCATAGTATACTTGATTGTAAAAATATGAATATTAAATATATTCTTAAGAAATAAATAACACACAAATTTCGAAAGAAACGTCCATTGGTGGAGTTACCGATTTTCAAATGACGTGGATGTACGTCAGCGGTCGTGAAAGTGTGAATACTTTTAGTCCCCGCCAATTTTTCAGCATCATTTTAATTTTCGAGAGTAATTCTCACTAAATTAAGGTAAAATAACTGAAAAAATACTCTCAAACAAGACTGGTGTGAAAAGAAAAAAAAAAAAAAAAAACACTACTAGCAGTACTACGGAATATCAATTAGGGTGTTGGAATGTATGCTAGTATGTTCTAGTCATCGCAAAATTTTCTTCAGTTTTCTTCTATACTTTCTTCTATTTTATTCATTTTTTACAAATTAACATACACAAAAAATTAATCATAGCTGTTCATAATAGATATTTTTATATGAAATTTTGAGCAATTTTAAACTGTAAGGGCTTACATGTTATTAGATGAAAATCCTAGAAAATAAGTAATAGCAAGCAAGAGTTTTATACAAGAAAATAAACTCCGCCTTTTTTGATACAATCGATATCACACTTATCACATTTAATGCATTTATACATTAAAAAGCTGAGATATCTCTTTTATGTGTACGATAAAAAAATGAAGAATATCAGCGTCACTTATCGGCCAGTATGCACACAATATTAACATAACTCTAAGAATTTATGTATTTATTTATAATGGCCTCCTCAGGATTTAACATTTGTGAAAATATACCCAGTAGTGTCTGAGATATAGACTTTCTATAAATAACGAAAACCGAACCTTTGGACGACATGTACGAAATGTAGAAAAACACCAACTTATGCCAATGTGCAAGTAAATAAAATTTTACACGAAATTTTATTTCTTAATCTAGATCTGCCAAGAACTTTTCGCACACAGACAAATACATATTTTAAAGAAATGGTCAAATCGGGTTCAGGACATCTCAAACCGTGTAAATTTATCAAAAACCGAAGGATTAAAATTTTAGAATCCGGTACCTTCTTAGAGAGGAAAGAAAAGGTAGCTATATAAATTTTTAAAATACGTAAATGATAATTTTGTATATCGATATTTTAAAAAGAAAAAAAAATTAACTGGCACACTCAGAATAATTTCTGAAAATTTTTCATTAAATCAGAAAATTTTCAGAAAAAATCAATTTCAAAAATCAAAAACTTTTTTAATTTAATGAAAATGTTCATTAAATCAGAAAAAAATTCACTAAATATTTGAAATTCTATATTTTCTTTTCCTAAGACTACCATATTAAGAGATTTAAAGTAAAGTCTTTTCTATATATTTCATTAAAAATTTACAGAATGAAAAACAAATAGTTAAAATTTTAATTCCTTAGTATTCTGTAGAAGTTTATAAATGATTAAAAACATTATCAAACTTTCCTACACTTGCTTGTATTTCTTTGCAGAAAATATAAAATACACTTATTTGCAAAAGCTATTTTACTATTGCCGAAATACATTTAATTCTTCTTTAAAAATAAAAAAAAATTAATTTGCAGTGGCCATTAAATAACTATTAGAATTATAAAAGTAAAATCTCATAATAATAAAAATGGCACTTTTGTTCATTTTTGCGTGAAATTAACTTAACACTACTTAGTGTAAATAACTACAAATATTTGAGGCATTTCTATAAGAAAATCACAGCAATGCGCTACTTCATAAAAATGCGCAAGATAAAAAAAAATTAGCATATCTCTGCATCAGAATAGAGACTATGAATTATGCGATGAGTATTTGTTGTTGTTCTTCTTCTTCTTCTTTTTTTTTTTTTTTTGAAATGACAAGTTAAATAAAGAGATATAATACTTTGTCGTATATTTTTTGACATCTTACACGGACGTATAGCTAAAGAACAAACTTTCATTAAATTATTTATTTTAATTTATAATTGTTGCCAAGAAAATTAAACTTTAAATTTTACATCTACTTTTTAAGATAGCACGCGATCGTGTTTTATATAAAAATCAAATCATTAAATTCATATTTTTATTTATTTTTATTTCAAATTATTGCACGCGCACTATTTATTTCCTAATTCAAAATTATTAAAAAAAACTTTTTCGATATCGTTTGTAAAGATACTGTATAAATTTTCTTTTCTTTTTCTTAAAAAAAAAAAAAAGATTTTGATGAAATTCTGGCAAAAGCAGAATTTAGTTTAGGACGGAGGGCTATTAGTTTTTTTTTCTTCCCAATTATAACATCGCTTTCAAATTATTCAATTATATTTTCGATAAATTTTAGATTTCGATAAATGTCCAACTATCGAAAATGATTTCGACAAATGTCCAACTATCGAAAACGACAACGCAAAAATCGCTGTCTGAGACTAATAGGCCCTCAGTCCTAATAAAAACTGATAGTTCTTATTCATCGAATATCATTAATTACAACTTTCAGTAGCTTTAAAAGACAGCTTAGAAAACTTAATTAAAATTTTTCACCAGAAAAAAAATTTCAGTTTAAAATGAAAATGATACTCTAATAAAATGATTAACATTTCCGTTGTAAAAATGCTGACTAATTGAATATTTGAAAATAATATTAATTATTCTTTAAATTATAGTAGTATTGAAGCTTCCGAAGCGACTATCTGAAAGATGAAATTATGAAATTTATTCCTAATTAACACAGTTTTTTTCAAACTAAAATTCCTTTTGCAAGTTAAAATGTAGTACCTGGTATTAGTAAATAGAATCAGTGATCACGCATTTATACTTTACTTATTAGTTCAATATCATACTATAGGTATGGGGAACTTAGGTAATCGTGAAAAATTTCGACCTTTTTTGTTTTTTAACATTTTTGTACGTTTTCAGGTGTGAGAAATCTGAAAATGACAAAATTTGTATGGTGTCTGTCTGTAGGGTGTCTGTTAGTGTGTTAGTCCGTTAGTGTGTTAGTTCGTTAGTGTGTCAGTCCGTTAGTGTGTTAGTGTGTTAGTCCGTTAGTTTGTTAGACTGTTATCGCGATATCTCACGAACAAACGATCGCAGAGGGGTCAGATCAGTTTTAAAATATTACTTTCGATATTGGCAAGAACCGTATTCATTTGCAACATTCGAATTAAAAAACTTCGTAAGTTATGAGAAATTTACTATTTTCTCAACATGGGAGAATAGGACAAAAATTCACTTAAACGTGCATTAATTGGAAACTTTTTACTGTAAAAATGTCAGACCAGTTTTAAAATATCAGTTTCGATGCCGGAAGGACATCAGTAACTATAAATATGCTACTTTGAAAATTTCGCAAGTTATTGGAAATTTACGAATTTCTTAACATGGCAGTATAGGGCAAAATTTCACATAAACGTCAATTTTGAGAGATATTTTCATCGTAAAGATGTCAGACTACTTTTGAAATATTATTTAAAACACTGGCATGAATATTAATGACTATGGATTTTCCAATATAAAAATTTCGTAAGTTATTGGAAAATTACGAATTTCTTAACATGGCAGAGTAGAGCAAAATTTCACATAAATGTCAATCTTGAGGGATATTTTCATCGTGAAGATGTCAAACCACTTTTTAAATATTATTTTGAATACTGGCATGAATATCATAGACTATGATTTTTCCAATTTAAAAAATTCGTAAGTTATTTGGAATTTACAATTTACTTAACGTGTCAGAAAAAGGCAAAATTGAGCATAAACATCCATTTTGAGGATCATAAATACATTATACAACTTCGAAATTATATTTATGATATTTGTTTGAACATGATTGAATACAAGTATTCTAATAGAAAAATTTCGTAAATTATTCGTAATTTACGATTTTATCAACATAGCGAAATTGTAAATTTTTCATATAAATATGAATTTTGAGGATTATTGCATCGGAAATAGTAGCATGAAAACTAAACAACAGAATTGACCCTGATAAAATAAATTAATAGATTAGAATAAGATAAATATATCGAAGTGAACGGTGGATAGCCTATTAGGCGGGGATTTCATTCTGTCACTGTATCAAGCTTTGGTCAAATTCATTTCTTTTAACATGATTATAATATGTCTCGCACTAGAAATTTATGAGAACATAAATATCATGGGAACTGAGCAGAGTCTACCTATGCCAACTAGTTTATTTATGTTATAGGTGAAAAAATAAAAAAAAAAATTGTATTAATCTCTTTTAGTAACGTGGAGGCGTGGTTGCCTCGGGAATACTGCAGTTTTTGTTTTAACACCACTAAATTTTTATAGTATCAATCTATTGGTTCCATCACAACCGATTTAGTTTTTTGTATTAAGCTTTTGCTTTGATATAAAATTAGTGGTGTTAAAAAGATTTATCTGACAGCCTTATCCCCGCATTGTATGAGAATCTACTGTACTTACAAAATATCTTTTCACACTACTATAGAACAAACTTTTCCAACTGCTAAATGTTTTGCTCTTTAGAGAAAAACTAAATCATTCTATAAAAACTTTCATTAATAATATCAGAATTGCCAAGTTTTATAATTTATCCTAAAGTATTGTTAGCCCCACCTTCTTTTTTTTTTTTTTTTTTTTTTTCATACCAGTAATAATATGGAGTGATTTTCTCCTTATTGAATCGTTGCCATTTATTGAAGAGTAATATTCTACAAGAATTACGATACGAAAGAACACGGGGTTAAAAATGCTCTGGAATAAACTATAAAAGTTAATAACTCTGATTATACAGTTAACCTTTTTTTTTTTTTTTTTTTTATAAATAAAATGAAACTTAAAAGTTTGACGCAATCATCACAGATTAAAAACCTATTCAAACATATCACTATTTCTATTTTTTAATGAAATATCTATACTACTGTAAAACAGTAATTAATATACTTTAATGGTTTATTTATTTACATTATAAAACATACATATTTTAAGATTTTCAAAGTCACTCGACATTAGCTAAGGGAAAAAAAAAACAATAATAATAAAACACAAAAGAAAAGAAAGGAAATTCTAATGTTGCTAAAATTTTCCAGATTTGTGAGTCAGAAAACTAACTCTGTATTAGGTGAGGTGATTATTTGAACTTTTGAATGAATGAAAAGAAACATCCATTGTTAAAGTAATATAGGAAGTTCATGGATGATAAATTAATTTTTTTCACCACTTTTCAAAATATTTTGAATATAGTAAGATAAGAATAGAGTTTTAAATTTTGTTAAATAAATGGTATTTTTCTATTGCCCACAAATTAGAAACTTAAACACTGAGGTAATTCGAATAAAGAAATAAAAAAACAAACTATATATTTAAACACTGCGTAATGTATTTATTGCTTGAATAGTTTATGAAATCGGAAATTCCAAAACTTAATTTTAAAAAATCGCTGAATGAAAAGAAATCAGAAATATAAGTATAGGTGTATTAATTCATACTTTTTAACCATTAGTGGGAAAAATTAATTAGCTAATAATGATTCTTTTTTTATAGTTATTCGTAATAAAACGTTAATTTTTTTTTTAATGTAATTAAATATATATTTTACTTAACTCATGGCATAGCTGCTATATTTTTTAATTTATTCCGGAATGCTGTTAGCCCCGCCCTTATTTCGCACCGTAACCTTTGTAGAAAAATTTTCTTCAAAATATAATTACCATTTAAATATGAAGAAAATTACTCTAAAAAGATTATAGTGTGAAAAAGTGGCGGGACTAGCAACATTCCGAAATAAATTAAAAAACTTGGCAGCTATGTCATGGAGTTGCCAAGTTGCTACTAACTAAAATTAATTTTTTACCTAAATTTAGATGTAAAAATATTCATAGTATTTAATCACAGATAATTACTATGGAACACGTTTTAAAAATTGAAAGTTATGAAATTGACAAATATGAAAGTTACAGACAATCCGTAATAACTTCAACAATTGAACATCATATCGAAGAAAAAGAAATCGAGAAACACCATATGCACAATTAATCAATTACTTAATTAATGGTTTAATTTAATTTTTATGTGTATCATACAAAATATTTGTAACAATCTTTTAAATTGAGCTTTTGTTAGAATTATTATGTTCGCAACGATAATTTATCACAAATCAATGCAAAGTTACTTTAAAAATAAATAAATAAATAAAGTAAAATAGATAAATGGAAGTAGTACGTTAAAGCCGACACAAAGGGCTGTTACAAGAAACTTTCTTTACTTTCCTTTACCCATATATATGGTAGAGAAAGTATTGTCTTGGAGTAAAATTTTGGAAACTTAGTTTTTGTTATATTTGCCCGTTTTGAGGTCCCCTGAATCCGAAAAAACAGGTCTTTAGTAGCTGGTCTGTGTGTGTGTATGTGTGAATGTTATCAGTATATCTCAAGAACAAATAGCAGCAGAGAACTCCAAACTCGGTATTCTAAATCTGTGTCATATAGAAATGCTACACTAAACTTTTCGTTTAGATTAAGCAATTGTTTCTTGTACAGGGACATCCAACATAATTCAAATATATTTCGTCTACGAAGGAAATTGATATAAACTTTTGAATATAAACTTTTTTTATAGGCATAATGAATATAAACTTTTTATAGGCATAAAAGCATGTTTCATGTAGAATATGATATGAAAAATATTCAACGTTTATTTACAGGGTAACACAAAAGAACTAAAATAAAGTGGGATAACAATACTTTAAAATTCATGGAAATGCATTTCAGGCTGTGTTATATGTTATTAATTTAGGATTATATTTAAGTGTTAATGTAGTTTGTACATAACTTTTAGAAGTTGTAGAAGGCATCCACTAGTTAGTCGAAAACATTCTTTTTTATGAAATGTAATTAGTAGAAGTACTTTACTGTAATATTTTACCATGTTCAAGAAAACTGCTCAGAAATTTAATTTATTTCCTCATACCCATGTGGTAAATAAAGGATTTTTAAAACTAAATATTTAGTGTTTCTTTTTTGTATATTGACGCGTTTTGCGGTTTCCTGAATACTGAAGTCATGTTTTTCTTTCATATTTGGGTAAGAGAAAGTAAAAAATGTATTTGCTTAATTTTGGGCAACCTTGTACTTTATAAAAACGCACCACGGAACTGGCGTTTAAAAGTAATAATTACAAAATTTTGAATGAAAACCATAAAATGCAAGAACTCGCAGCAACTGTATCAGGTCGAAAGAAGACACGACCCTTCATCAAGCGAATAACCAGTTACTGTTGTGTTTGAAGAAATTGTGTTTCTTTGTTTGCCTGACGAAGGGTCGTGCCTTCTTTCGACCCGAAACAATTGATGCGAGTTTTTTATTTTTTATGGAGCTTATTTAAAGGTTTGTGCTTATTAACCATATACTTTGCCTGTTAATGGTATACGCACAGGGATGGAACACGGGCACAGAATTCATACCGGAAAATGTTTAAGAAATTTTACTACCTATAATAATCTTGATTTAAGAAGTAGAAAATTTTCTTACATTGATAGTGGTATGAATACTGCGCCCGTGTTCCATCCCTGTACGCATCATATCGTGTACCGTTTTACAAGAAAATTATTACATGCTTGATTGGTTAAGTCAATTTATGTTTACTGATAGCATTATCTTCAAAAATAGTTTATAATATATACTTATAAGTAGTAGATAATTAGGTAATGGAAGTGAAGTCTTGTGGTTGTTACAACAACATGTATATACAAACACACTCACACACATACATATATTTATATATTAATAAACATGTTTTCTGGTTTCCTTCTAAAATGTGTTAATGTAAATATACGTTTTAATTAACGTATCTTAATAATTAATTACTGTCACAAAAATGACATAATTCTTTTGTAATTCAAGCTGACATTTAAAAAATTATGAAAAATATTTAAGTACGAAATTAATAATAAATCTAATGATTAATAGAAAAACTAATTCTTACTGCAACAAAAAAAATATATGATAGATTTCAAACAAGTTGTTTAAAAAAATAAAAGAAAGAAAAAGAAATGGAGTAGAAGAATCAAAATACAAACAGAAATTGGGAAAAACTTTTTTTGTTTTTCTTCTTTAAGAAGTTGATTCCTTGTTCGACTAAGCGAAAAGCAATTTTAAAAATAATTGTTTCGGTAAAATGCTAGTTTGTATTCTGTAAATATTTTAACATAAACACGCACACAAATAAAAATAAAAAAATCTATGACGGAAAAATATTTTGATAAAATGTAATTAAAAGAAACTGTTTTTGAAATTGCAATGTAAAACAAAATTATATAATGACGATCATAAAATTAAATACTATGCACCTTTAGAAAAAAAAAAAAAAAAACATGAGAATAGAGAAAATATTAAAAAAAATTCTAATAGATTTTTTCTTATAATATAATTAAACATATTAATGCATGTAAATAAAAACATTTAATTTTTTCCTCCCAAATTATACAAATACGCATTATTTAGAAGTTTTGAAGGGAAAACATGTTCTAATAATTATTGAAAAAAAAAAAAAAAACTTTAGTAAACTACATTGAAGTGTAACTGCAATGGTAAAAACTTAATTAGAGTAAAATAAACAGTGAATACAAGTAACACAAAAAATAAATATAGTATAAGTTGCTTTATTTTGAAACGAAATAATAATTCAAATTAAAAAAAAAAAAAAAAAAAAAAAAAAAAAACTTTGAATCAAAATAATGTCAGTAACGAGATAAATCGATTATGACAATCCTCAGCTCATATTTTGTAAAAAAATATTTATTATTTAGATAATTTGAATTTAGTGTATACCTGCTAATATTCTATTTAACCCTTTGCCGGTCCTATTTAATTTCACTCCACTTCTCAGTGTTGGGCTTTTTGATTCATCATCCACCAGTAAATTTTAATTGCAATGTTTACTTAATCACTTCTATGATTATTATTTCATTATACATATCAAGCGTCATTCTTGAAATTTGTTGGCGGTATTTGAATAACTGATTCCCGAAAATTGGCAACAATGTTTAGAACGTTAGGGCAGGCAAAGGGTTAATATTCCTTAGCACTGTTAGTACCCGCCCATTTTTTCACACCACTTTATTTTGAGAGTAATTCTCATACACCAACATAAATTCAGCTTCTTTTGTAACAATGGACATCTCGCTTATTAAGTTTAATGCATTTATGCGCTAAGGAGCTGAGATAAATTTTTACCGTGTGCGCGAATATATTGTAGCAGATCAGCGTCAGTTATCGGCCAATATGTACGCAAATTGAATTTGTATATTTTTTAGTAATGGCTTTCTGAAGAGATAACTTTTGGACAAATATATTCAATAGTGTCTGAGATATAGCTTTTACATAAATAATGAAAATCATTACATAGCAGCTGTTGGGTGATATGTGGAAAGACACCAACTTATCTCCAGGTGCAATTACATGTAATTTTATATGAAATTTTATGCACTAGTTCATAATTTAGATCTGTAAAAACATTTTCGCGCACAGACAGATGGACGGACACTTTCGAAAAATGTTCAAATCGTGTTCAGGGCATCTCAAGCAGTGTAAATTTATCAAAAACTGAAGGATGAAAAATTTAAGAATCCAATACATCCTTATATGTATATAAAAGAAAGAAAAAGTATCTATATAAATTTTTAAATTACGTTAATGATAACTTTGTGTATCGGTATTCTAAAACGAAAGCAATTTAATTGCCACACTCATACATTAAATCAGAAAAAATTTTCCCTAAATATTTAAAATTCTATATTTTCTTTTCTTTATTAAGGGAATTAAAGTAAAATCTTTTCAATATTATGCATTAAAAATTTACAGAATGAAAAATAAATAGCTAAAGTTCTAATTAATTAATGTTCCGTGAAAGTTTGTAAATGATTAAAAACATTGTCAAACTTTCCAAGACATGCTTCTATTTCCTTGTTGAAAATTTAAAATACACTTATTCCCAAAAGCTATTTTGCTATTGCTGAAATACTTTTAAATCTGGTTAAAAAAAAAAAAAAAAAAAATGATAGTGCTTATTCATCGAATATTATTAATTATAACTTTCAGTAGCTTTAAAAGAGAGCTTTGAAAACTTAATTAAAACTTCTCACCAGAAAAAAGAAAAAAAAAAAATAATTGAAAATGATACTACAATGAAATGATTAATATTTCCGTTGTAAAAAATGATGACTAATTGAAAATTTGAAAATAACATTTAACATTTTTAGAAATTATCGTAGTATTGAGGCTTCCAAAGCCACTCTCTGAGCGATAAAATCATTAAATTTGTTCCTAATTAATACAGATTTTTCAAATTAAAATTAATTTTCCAAATTAAAATGTACTACCTGTAAATATAAACAGTTATGTCCTTGTAAAAAAAAAAAAAAAAAAAAAAAAAAACTATAAGTGCTAAATTTACCGAAATCTATATAGTTCATGATATGTTGACCTATAACATGTGAACAAGCTTTTAGCTTATTCGAACAAAACATTTAGTGTGCGTTTAGTTAGTGTTCATTCACATACATATACCAGGGTCCTTGAAAAAAATCGGGCCGTGGGAACCCTGATACACACACACACACACACACGTAGTCTTCTTCAATGTAAAAATAGCAAGAATGATCTCAGGGGACCTCAAAACTTGTAGATACACAAAAATCTCAACGTTGAATTTTTGTCATTAATGCAATACTTTCTTTGTATGTTCGGAAAATAATAAACATAGATGTGAGTGTGCACTGGTATAAATCTGGGTCCGTATTTATCGTTAATAAAATTAAATGAGATATAATTTTATTTTTTCTAAACACTGTAAAATCATTCCAACTGCATCAAGACAATATTAGAGTCTCCGATTTTGACTAATGTAGCAGATTCTCGTAAAAGGCTGGAGCGGGGATGCCAGTCATACTTGTCAACATCCTAATTAATATTCCGTAGTGCTGTTAGTCCCACCCTTTTTTTTTCACACCAGTAATTTTTTTGAGTTATTTTCTCTAAATGCAAATGCATTTACGATTAAATAATAATAATAATAATAATAATAATAATAATAATAAACTCTAAAAAGATACTGGTGTGAAAAAGAATGCGGGGCTAACAAAACTACGGAATATTAATTAGTATGTTGGCAAGTATGGCAGTTGAATACCGCAGTTTTGTTTTTTAACACCACTAAATTTACAGAGTATCAATCTATTGGTTCAGTTACATCAAATTTAGTTTTCGTATAATGCGGTTGCTTTTATATAAAATTAGCGGTGTTAAAAAGTACAATTGTGGTATTCAAAAAGTATAATTCATCTCATAGCCCTGCTTGTCTCGTTGTACGAGAGTGTATTGTATTTAAAAAGTATTTTTACACAACTGTAGAACAAACGTTTCCGGATGCTAAACGTTTTGCTCTTTAGAGAATAGCCAAATCGTTCATTAAAAACTTCCGTTAATTATATGGTTAAACTTTTTATTTTCTTTTTTTTAATACAATGCATTCTTGCCAACCATCTTATTATAAACCGTAGAATTGTTAACGCCCCCTTAAAAAACGCCCCTTTTTTCACACCACTATATTTTTAGAGTTATTTTCTCCAAATATTGTTACGATTAAATAAGAATAAGATTACTGTAAAAAATTATTGGTGTTAAAATAATAATAATAATAATAATGAAGCGGGTACTAAAAATTGTACGGTTCATAATGAGATGGTTGGCAAGTATGAAAGTGAAACCTAGAAAACTAAAACAATCATCATAGCATTAAAAACTTATTCAAATATATTTTTTAATGAAATATCTATGCTTCATAATGAAAAAAAAAATAATTATTATATTTTTAATGGTTAATTTATTTATATTAGGAACTATAAAATACACTTTTTTGAGTAATTTAAAAGTTAATTGACATTAGTCCAGGGGAAAAAACATACAAAAGAAAATAAAGGAAAATGCAGTGTTGCCAAAATTTTCCGGATTGTATGTCAGAAAACTAACTTTAATCTCAATTAGGTGAAGTAATTATTTGAACTTTTAACCCTTTAAGTTGCAGTGTTTCCGCTGATGGAACACTTAATTTTAATTCTCAAGTGCAAAAACTCATCCCGGAAATTTTTTAGGAAAAACTTACACTTATAACATAGCAGAAAAGGCCCTTTCTTTCAACCCGAAAAGTTAAAATTTCTTTTATTTTAATTTTGTTAGTGAATTCCGGTGGTAATTTAAATAATCCGAATTACCCTGCGTCGCAAAGGTTAAATGGATAGAAAGAAATATTCTTATTTTATCCAATGTTATAGTAATTTAGGAAATTCATTGACGATAAATTAATTTTTTTACCACTTTTTAAAATATTTTGAATGTAACTAGGTAAAAATAGAGTTTCAAAATATAGTAATTAAATTTCATTTTTCTATTGTCCACAAATTAGAAAGTTATTCACTGAGGTAATTCAAATAAAGGCATTAAAAATGCTATATATTTAAACTCTGCGTATTTATTGCTTAATTAGTTTACGATGCTGAAAATTCTGAAACTTAATTTAAAAAAATTGCTGAAAGAAAAGAAATCAGACATATAAATATAGGTGTATTAAATTATACTTTGAAATCATTAGTGTAAAAAATTAATTAGTTAATAATGAAAATTATTTACACTTATTCGTAATAAGACGTTAGAAATATTAAAGAAACTTTTTTTTCCTAATTAAATACATATTTCATCGAACGCGAAGAGAGTTGCCAAGTTATTACCAAGTAAAGTTTTTTTTTTTCTTCTTCTTCTTTTTTTTTTTTTTTTTTTTTTTAACCATTATTTAGGCATAAAAATATTCAGGGTATTTATTAACAGATTATTATAGAACACGTTTTGAAAATTCTTTTATGAAAGTTTCGGACAACCTGTAATAACTTGCCCATTTGAACTCATCATATCGAATGGGAAAAAAATAGAAACGTTATATATACTATTAATTAATTAATGGTTTGATTTTAATTTCAATTTTTATCATCCATAATATTTCTAATAATGTTTTTAAACTAAGTATTTCTTTATAATTATTACGTTTGAAACGATAATTTTTCACAAATCATTGCAAAGTTATTTAATTCTTTGTATCCCACTGAGACTTTAAAGTCCCATCAAAAATATTCCTCAATATAGTCTAAATTTACTACAGGATTTCATTGGAACTATGGTTTAAGCTTTAGTCCTTATAGTTTACTTCAATTAAGATTTCTGCAAAATAAAATTATTAAAATATAGTTCATAGAAATACCTCTCATAGAACGCAATGCATTAGAATAATTTTAGGTGTCCCTGTACACAGAGCCTGATTAAGGGGGAAGCACACATTATTTATACTTGCACCGTTATTTTTCAACAAATACTTTCCTCCTATAATAAACAGAAAATTCTCATTAAAAATTATTTTAAAAGAATTCTGGTGTCTAATAACGGTGAGTAAATTGGATTGTTTTACACCGTTCATTTTTTATAAAAAATATTTCCTCGTTAAAGCATGGAATTTCTATGACATGAAGTAAAAAATAATTGTAAAAATATTCCGGTGAGAGCGGAGATAATGTGTACTTCCCCCTTAATCAGGCTCTGCCTGTACACAAACCAGTTGTAGTATTTACTCCATTTTCAATAAAGAACATTAGATAGTGAACTTCAGTCACGTATATAAGTTTCAAGAAATTCCGTGAATATTTACAAGAGTTGGAGCGCGGACAGTCCGACAGACAAACAGAAGTCATAAACACTTTTTAAACTTTGTTGGAAAATGTTAAAAAAGAAAAAAAAAAAAAAAAACGCTTTTTTTTTTCTTTTTTTCATTTGAAATATTTAATTGCATATTTTGGTGCAAGTGCAACGCTGATATTTTGAACGCTGAAATCGCAATTAATCTGACCATAGATTCTCTTCCACTGCGTAATTCGCTCAAGATGTTACTGGGATTACTGTAGTTGTAAATGGAAACGATGCAGGTTTATCTTAAAAACGTGAGACACACAGTAAATGCCTGGTCCCATTACCTTGCTGTATTCTAATATTTGCTTATGTAGGCTATATATATTCAGTAGTGATCTGAATTTCTAGTTCCCCTCCCCCCACCCCAAATTTATCATTACAAAGCGGGACACACTTAAGATGTCTACTTTAATCAATGAATCGTGAATATTTCGCACTGCAGTGGTTATTATTTGTTTAGTATCATGTCATTAATAAACTTTTCATTGGTAGTCAAGCCAATAACTCCCAAAACTAGTATTTTGTGGCCACCACAAGACTTTCTTCTATATTTTTCTATTCATATTCAATCAGTAACAATATTAAAAAATAAATAAATAAATAAAAATATGATTTTTTTCTAAGTTTTTTTTTTTGTTTTTTTTTTTTTTTTTTGTTAAAAGTAAAGAAATCGAAAACTTTGTTTTAAATTATGACAGATTTATAGTTCAACCATTCGTTTTGAAGGTATTGACGAGATATTTCGAAAGATACCCATTTTCAAAATTTAACTTCCCCCAGGGGGGGGGAGCGATGCCCCCACATGCACAGAATTTATTTCCTAGTTAATTACTACTATTATCAATAATTCATATTAATTTTACAATCACAAGTTAAATATAACTCTCCTTATGTACATTTATACGAAATTTTGTCCTATACTGCCATGTTAAAAGTTTGCATAAAATGCGATCACAGCGCCACCTGTTGAGCAATTGATCCCCAAATCTAATGAGCACCAGTTTGTGTGAGGGTGTAACTAAATACCAAGTTTGGTTAAATTTCATTCATTGGTTCGTGAGATACAGCGTCCACAAGAAAGTGATACAGACAGACAGACAGACATTTTCTAAAAACTATCAATTCGTGTTCTGGACATCCCAAAACGTGTAAAACCATCAAAAAACGGAGGTCGAAAAATTTCACGAATCCAATACTTTCTATATATTACATATAGAAGAAAGTAAAAAAAAAAAAAAAAAAAAACGAACCATGCAAATTCAGAGATACTTGTTCTAAACCGTCGTACAAGCTCAATTTGCCGTCTGTAGAATACGTTTAAAAGAGCAATTTCTCCATGACATCCACATAATTTGATAAAATAATTCCTCAGGATGCTCAACGTTCTTGAAATATAATTCTACATGAAAACTCACCTCATGGTTATCGAAGTAAACCAAGTGAAAAAATGGGCGCGGTCATAAGGATTTAGGTCTTCAGAATATGTGTTGATAATAGATGAATTTTAAGGCGTCTATGAGTTGTAGCTTAACCCTTAATGAAATATTTCATTCATCAAATATCTAAATGTTGCTAAAACAAATTAATTAATAAATTTTGTTAAAGGTGTACATAATCGAGAAAACAATATTTTATAAAGCATTTTCTATTTTATAAAATATTTAATAAAAGTTTAAATTTTCTAAAAATCCCTAAAACTAAAATTTTTATTTTTATTACACTACTTATTTATTAACGGAGCACGTATGTATTAACTTGAAATACATAAATTACCCAATATTGTAAAAGCGACTATATTTGATTAATTGGAGATTTATGATCGAGCGTTTATTTCCTTAATTAAAGAACAAACTCATTAATCTCACAAATTAAACCTCGTTTAAAAGAGTTTTATTAATGTATTTTTTCTGACACTTATTTTTAAAAGTTAATGTTAATTGTTTATCAAAATGTTTGAGCTTTTTGACAATGTTAAAGGAAAAAACAAAAAAGCACGAACGATTTTTTTTTCCCTCTTTGTTTTATTTAAAATTTATTTTCGTTTTTCTTTTCAATCGCTATTAATCATTCGACAAACTAGATTTTAAAAATGTTAAGTAAATGGAAAATGCTTTAAACACGTTTTTGTAAAGAACAAAAAAAGTTTCTTTTTTCTTTTTTCGATAAATGTTTATAAAACAAAGATATGGTGATTAAAATAATTTTATTCAATAAATAATTGTCGCGATGAACTTTGTTTCCAACTTGGTAATTTGCTTTTAACCATAGTTGTCAAGATCAGCACTCTTTGACTACCGGAAAAGTTTAATAGAATTTTTTTTATAAATATATTTTTGTAACAATGTTCATCGATTAAATAAAAATAAAATTTCTGTTAAATTCTTCTGGTAGTTACATTTTTCAAGTATGCTGCTAAAGATAGATACCAATATTTACTCTTTATGGTTACCGGAACATTTTAATACAAATTTTTATTTTATTTAATCAGTAAAAACTATTACAGAAATTTATGAAAAATTTCTATTACAATTTCTGATAGTTTGAAAGCATAAAATACGACAGCTTTATGCTAAATAGCAGTAATAACGGAGCTGCCACTGGCGACTTTTTTATTATTATCATTTTCAATCCACTATTTTTCCACAACATAAAATTAAAATATATTTATGCATGCAAATTACAGTATTACCATACATGCCAATATTTTAATTTATTCCGGAGTATTTTTAGCCCCGCTTTTATTTCGCACCACATTTTTTTTTTTTTTTAGAATTTTTTTCTTACTTTATCGAAGTTATATATTGGAAAAAAAAATTTCTATAAATAAAGTGGCTAAAAGTACTCCGGCGGGGCTAAAAGTACTCCGGAATAAATTAAAATATTGGCAGTTATGTATTACCTGCGTAAATATTTTATAAATTTTATCTTTCAAAATGGTGATACGAAAAGGAAAAGCAACATTTATGCATTGAGAATATACGATATATGCATAGTTGCCAACATTTTAATTTATTCCGGAGCATTTTAGCCCCCGCCTTTAATTCTCACCACTTTATTTAAAAAATATTTTTTTTAATAAATAACTACAATAAAAGAAGAAAAAATTGCTCTTAAAAGAAAAAAAAAAAGGTGGTATGAAATAAAGGCAGGCCTAAAAATACTCAGGAATAAATTAAAATGTTGGCATCTCTGTATATGTATAAAAGTAACAAGTATACGAGGGTTGCTATTTACATTTCTGACCTTGGTAAAAGTAAGTAATGCCAGGCAACCTCTGACGTTTCTAATCGAAAGTTTGATATTTTAAATCTTAATTTCTTCAGAAATTTTTGCCATTTTAGCGTGATTTGTGTTGTTTACAGTAAATTGAAAAATTTATCCCGGGCGAAAAATGGAATTGACTGGTGAACATTTTATGCGATTATTTAACATAAATTTCGACTTGGATTATCAAGGCAAGAGTGCTTCGATGAACCTCATTTTATAGCACTGTAAAAAAATGGTATAACGAAATCAAACGCAGTCGACATTGGCTCCAGGATGAATTCTGTGAAGGTCATCCAAAATCCGTTGTAGTGCCAGAAAATATCGATGAAGTGCGTGAACTCATAAAGCAAGATCTTTATGTGACATACCGTGAGATTGGGGCATCTTTGGGCATTAGTATGATAAGCATCAATAAGATATTACATGAACATTTGGCCGTAAATAAGATTTGTTCGCGTTGGATCACGAATAATCTAAGACAAACTCTCTAAAGAATATTCGTGTCGATTGGTGCAAGGAAATGTTGAAAAAATACATTCAAGTTGAGTCAAAAGTTGTTTATATCATCTATACAGGTGATGAATCATGAATCTATGCATATGAGCCCGAAACGAGACGATTTGGTTCGTCTTCGAAGACGAAAATTGTTCGCGGAAGAAGCACATCGAAGCAAATGTTTGCCTGTTTCTTCGGCATTACCGATCACGTGGCGATAGTCGCGTTATAGCAACGCAGGACGGTCAATTCTGAATGGTACATGGCCAGAAGTCATTGGAGAAATTCGAAAAACGCAGAAGAAGAGGCGTATCATTCTTCATGACAATGCGAGCTCTCACACATCGGCTCAAACAAAGGCGTTTTTGACCAGCCAAAATATCGATATAAGAGGGTCATCAGCCGTGCAACCCTGATTTGACATCCGATGAATTTTCTTTTATTCCCTCATATTAAAAATAAACAACGTGGTCAATGATTTTCGACATCCGAAGAAGCGGTTGATGCATTCAAAACACATGTTTTGGAGTTACCTCAATCGGAGTGGAATTTGTTCTTCGAAAATTGATTCAAACGCATGTAAAAGTGAACTAATCTTCATGGAGAATATTTTAAAAACAATAAAACCAATTCCGAACATAAATATTTATTTTTCATTATTAGGCCAGAAATATAAAAAGCAAACCTCGTAATATCCACTCAATTGTAATTTAAATAATATAAAACGAACTTATATTAGTACTTCATGATTCTTTTTTCTGAATTACGTAAACGTTCCATTAGCATGGCGATTTAATTAGAATGTTATGATGTGGGAGAGACATTTGAATCTCTATTAATAAAGATATAAATTAAAATTTGATATAATTATTTTTGTCATATAATGCACAATGAAATAGTAATAAATTTTTTTATGCATTTTTAATTAATCGTATTATAATTTATACTATACGCATTGTACTATGCATGTTGAATATTTTAAATTTCAATAAATGGTACATAGTTAAAAATAAGAACAACTGCGTTTTTTAAAATTTATATTTGTGCTTTAAACTCTCAGGAATCGTACACTATGTCTCCTAAGTCAAACGATATTAAGACTTTTCTTTTTCTTTCTTTCTTTTTCTTTTTCTTTCTTTCTTTCTTTTTTTCTTTTTTTTTTTTTTTTTAACTGAGTTTTAAAAATATGATCTGACACTCACACTTTTCAATTATCCCACATTACCATAAACCACAGGTGTCAACTTTTGGATCATTTTTTTTAAGGAATGAAGTCTAGTCTCTAACAGCATTTTTTGATACAATTAGTTGTAAATAATTAGTAGATTACTTGCTAAAATTTTCTATTAAACAATAGTGGTATTACCTCTTCTGGGAAGAATGGAAAAAATGGCAACTATGGCAAATAATTCTAGTATTGCAATTTAAGTTGATTGAACAAGCAAATATTGATTCGCAAATGCTATTTTATTTGCTGTCCAAATCCGACAATGATATATAGTGCGGATCGCCTATTTTTTGTTCTGTGTCTTTGACAACGACTCAAAAAAAAAAAAAAAAAAAAAAAAAAAAAAATCAAATTTATTAGCTTTCTTTAAGAGGAAAACTGTTAATTTAAATTAGCAGTGAAGATTCCGTGAAAAAATATTGATCATAAAAATTCCCTTTTCAAAGTTCTTTTTCCTTTATTTGTAAATGTCGTTAAAAATTAATACTATTTTTTAATTCTTTACATGGAGAAAGGATATCTACTTACACGTGTTTCGATAAAGTCAATGTACTTATTAACCCTTTAGGTTCGCTACTTAATTTATTTTAAAAATTACTAAACTAATTTTAAAAATGGCTTTTAGCCACATAGCTGATCATAAATATTTAAAAAATAAAAAATTAGCATTGTTCCTTTTCGAGAAATTTTCGGTTTGAAACATCTGTAAGTAAACCTTATTAAATTCAAATAATATTTAATTTAATAAATAAATCACTTTATAAGTAAACATTATCGACAACAACAACTCGTAAAAGTTGCATAGATCCCAACATTTCAATCTATTCCAGAGTATTTTAACCCTTTGCGGGGCAAGGTAATTCTGATCATTTAAATTACACTGCCACCGTAATTTACGAACATAATTATAATAGAAGAAATTTAAAATTTTTATGTTGAAAAAAGGGCGTTTTCTGCTTTGTTATAAATGTCTATTTTTGCTAAAAAATTTCCGGGATGAGTTTTTGCACTTGAGAATTAAAATTAGGTGTTCCATTGGCGGGAACACTGCGACTCAAAGGGTTAACTCACGTTTTAGAATTTTAAAAAATTGGCAATTACATACATTAATATTTCTTATAAAAATAAAACAAGTTTAACATTTAAAAAGATATAAGAAATTTGCGATTTATATACTTATAGACACACAAAGGTAATTAATTCCATGTAAATGTAATTCCTCTCACATACAGAAATATTTCCGGTTACAACAATATTTTCTAACAAAAGTTAGTCCTATTTAATGATATAAATTTGTTGTAAATGTATGAGATAAATTTCTGTATAGTAATAGATGTAGGAATACTTGACGTTCTTTGTGGCTTAGATAATGGAATTACCGATATATATCTTGCTAGAATTCTAATTAATATTCCGTAAAATTGCATTTTTTTTTCACCCCCAGTCTTATTTTAGAGTATATTTCTTCTTATTTAATCGTAATTACTTTTGAAGATAATTACTCAACATACAACGTGGTGTAGAAAAAAAAATGGCGGTTGCAAACAATTTTATGGAATATTAAATAGAATGTTGGCAGGTATGTATATATACTAACAAACATTGCTTGCTATACTATTCACGGTATTTCAATTAAAAATAGAAACTAAAATAATCTGGTGTGTCACTCACACGACTTTCTCTTACCCTGAAATTTAATACTATAAATACAGGTTGCAGATTAATAGGTAAGATAACGAGTACTGTTATGTAAACCTATGTTAAACAATTCATATTAGGCTTCTGAAGAGTTTTGTATGATAATTAGTTATGTGTGAGGGGGTCTACCGCCCCCCTCAACCCCCCGTTTCATTAATGCACCTACATTTATATAGAATTTAATTCGGTTATTAAAAAATATTTCTCTTTTTAAAAAATAATTTATTAAAATTATTATTTAAAAAAATTATCTTTTATGATAAGGCAGACGATTTCCATATTAGAGAAGTAGTATAACACCGAATATCCAAAAAAAGTCCATTTTATTCTCAATATTTAAAAAAAAAAAAAAAAAAAAGTACGATTTTTTTTCAATGTTTTTTTTTTTTTTTCGTTAAAAGTAAAAAAAAAAAAAATCGATAACTTTGTTTTAAATTATCGCAGATCGATGGTTCAACCATTCGTTTTAAAGGTATTGGCGAGCTCTTTTGAAAGATACCCATCATGAAAATTTACTCCCCTCGAGGGGTCTTCCCCCCAGGGGGGGGGGGGCGAGGCTCCTACATACACAAAAATTTTTTCCCAGTTAACTGTCTCTATTACAAAAAATATATATTTGTTTCATTTGGTTTAGTGTAGTCTATAGACGTTAAACTCTATTTTCCTGCAATTTCCTCCATAGACGTAATGTATTAGAATTCTCTTGATGTCCCTGTACACGAACCAATTGCTTGATCTTAACGAAAAGCTTACTGTAGCATCTCTATATGCTACACATTTAGAATACCAAGTTTGAACTTTCTGCCATAATTTGTTTTTGAGAAATGCTGATAACAGACAGACACACAGACACACACACAGGCACACAGACCATTTGCTAAAAACATGATTTTCGTATTCAGGGCACCTCAAAACGTGTAAATATAACAAAATCTCGCGTTCGAAAATTTGACCGAAAAACAATACTTTCTCTACCTTATCGGTAAGAGAAAGTAAAAATAAATAAATCCATTAAATTAGTTAAAACGTTTGCTTTGGATCCCCGCTGCATTAGGTAATGCCTTCCCTACCTATGCTATATTGATTACGGATCCCCACTACTTGTATTTGCGCCTAAACCAAACATTTAATTTTAGATATAAATAGCGTTGCTATTCATCGTCTGCGTAGCTAAATAAATAGCGTTGCTATTCATGAAGGACTAAATTTTTCGGACAGACATTTCTTAGATAGATTATCATGTTAACACTCTGACAATATATGGTAGCATTACGCAATCCACCCAGCTACAAACATTTTAATTAATTAAAAGAAAACATCCGTAATTTCGTGTATATAACCCGCGGGTAATCTATAAATAAAACCTGAGTTTGTATGACCTGCGGGCTATTATCCGGTGCGGGGTATCTATCGCAAAGGACGACAAAATCAGCACCAGTCTCATTTTCGTTTTAGAAGTCTGGATTATTAACGTATAATGACGATGAAATTGAGGACTGTGAAAAGGAACTTGATGAGCAGTATAATAAGGATGACGAAGACGCACTGTCCCAAAAATTTTAATTCTGATACGGAAGAATCCTATTTCGATGGATTTGAAGGAATTTTGTAAATAAATTTATTATTAATCTATAATTTTCTTATAATTCCAATAAAGGTTTTAATTGTTAGAAGTTACTCCAGTTTACAGTAATTTATATACAGAGAAAGATTAATACTAAGTTATGATTATTTGCTTTTTCGTTAGAGGTAAGTAAATTTGTTTATTATTTATATCTAGTTGTATATTTCTTTTTTCATTGTATTTTTTCTTACTTATTATTAAAATAATAGTAATTAATATTGAAATTACAAACAGCGATTGCCGACCAGGTGATTTTAGAAATGCGGGGTATTTTTCGGTTATAATTACTTTTAAATAAATTTTTTACGCTGCGAGTTACCTAACCCACCTTCCGCCGCGGGTTACATTTTTCCCCTGCGGGTAGATGTGTCTTTGCCGTAGTCACTATTGAACTCAGTGGCGACGGTAAAGACATGTCTATGGCACTAAATCGTGAGATGTGCCGCTCCATGGTGGAAGTTTTCCTTTTCCTTTCCGCCGCGGGTTATATACACGAATTACGGTAATCAAAAATTGGACTTCGAGGTGGATCAAGCGAGGTCAAAACGGACCTCCTTGCAAAATTCTATACTACTGTGATCAGCCATTTCCCTACAAACCCTAACAGCACATCTCCTCCATATGGCATCTTTAGGATGTCCAATGGATGAAAAGGACACCAATGGACATCCTAAAGACGTCTTCAGGATATATTATGGGCAAGTGTGCTATTAGGGAAGCGACCAATACTCCTCTAAGTAGCACATATCTTCCGTACGGCATCTTTAGGATGTCCTATGAATGAAAAGGACACCAATGGACATCCTAAAGACGTTTTCAGGATGTATTATGGGCAAGTGTGCTATTAGGGAAGCGACCAATACTCCTTTAAGTAGCACATATCTTCCGTACGGCATCTTTAGGATGTCCTATGAATGAAAAGGACACTAATGGACATCCTAAATACGTCTTCAGGATGTATTAGGGGAAAGTGTGCTATTAGAGAAGCGACCAATACTCCTCTAAGCTTAACTGTTTTTTGTCACTTTCTCGTCATTCATACGGTTTAGAACACTGTGAAGACACTGAAAGATTTCCTTTTATCACTTGAATTTTATCCTTTTTCTATTATTTATCAGTAAAAAGTAACACAATGGCCCTTGGAGGATCAAACTCACGATATTTGTGTTATATAGTTTGACGCTGTGAGCAACTGAGCTAATAGACCATGTAAAGACTTTTCAAATTTACGTTTCTATCTACAGAGTCGACCATTTCAGAAATTTATTAATTCAAATTAATTTAAAACTGCTAATAAAAAGTTTCGAAATCGGGCATTGAGTTCAATCGGAAAAGATAAAATGATCTGAATCCAAAATTCTGTAAATGAGATGAATGCAAAATTCTGTAGCTCTGTGATCAACCACTTAAGTACAAAGCGACGGAGACACACACAACTTTTTATTATATGTTGAGAAATATTACGAATCCAGAACTAAACTTAAATTAATCAATATATTTTTTTAAAAAAAGAGAAGAAAAAAAAAAAAAAAAAAAACTTTTTTTTTTTTTTTTTTTTTTTTTTTTTTTAAATTAATTTTTTTGCATTAAATGAAAACTTTATATTGATAAAATGACTGTTACGTACTTTTTGTCTTTAAATTTAGAAGTTTACGAGAAAAAAAAGCTTTTTTCCCTTTTTGTTTTTCGTTAAAAATACATTTCGTACATAAAAAAACAAACATAAATGAAGCAATTTACTGAATAATATTTTGCTTCCTTTTTCTGATTCTTGCCAACATTATTCTCATTTAACTTGGATAAGAATCAGGTTTTTCTTTTCTTCTTTTCACGTGATTTAATCCTACAACTTTCCAAGAATTGTAACAAATCCAGTTTTTCTCTAAAAATTTCTATGCATGAAGAATGTTGCCGAAATGTATATATATATATAATTTTTTTTTCTTTTTTCTTATATTATTTTAAGAGAAAAAAATAATATTTTGTAAAACTTCTGATTTAAAGAATCGAGATAATTTGAAACAGAGATTTGAAATAGAGATTCGGAGAATTTGAAATGTTTAGTAACTAAAACGTTTTTCTATGCATGGCTCAGTTTTTACGTTTTATAAAATTTATAATAAGGAAAAAGAAAAAAAAAAAAAAAAAAGATCAACTTTTTTGCGATAAATGAACAGAGAAAAATCTTTTGAAATAAGTAAATAAATAAATAAATAAAAATAATTGTAAATTTATAAAACTGATTATATCAGTTTTATTTTTATTTGTTTATTTATTTATTCGTTACATCGTTTTAATTTTTAATAGTATAAAAGATAAAGAGAAGGGAATTGTTTTAACCAATTGTTGAACCAATTTTTTAAATCCTTGGACTATATTGGTGTATACACATAGTTAATGTATATCAACTTTGTAGCAACACATTTTAAGAATATAGATTTATTAAATTATTTAGAATGCAAAATTTCCAAATATTTCGACAAATATACCAACATTATAATTCATTCCGGAACATTGTTAGCACCTGCTCCTCATCCACACCACTTATCTTGAAGAGTACTTTTCTTCTTGCTAACTCGTATTTACATATTGTGGGAATTTATTATTATTTTTTTAATTAAGATTATTCTAAATAAAAGAACTAGTGTACACTCGATATTCAAACTAAAAACTTCTTCACACACCATAAAATTAATGAAAACACCACCGGTTTCGAGTCTTGCTTTTGCCGCATGTGTTCGCACCTGAGTAAGAAAGGTGCAAAACCTTTCAAAACCAGTAGTGTTTTCATTAGTTTTATGGTGTGCGAAGAAGTTTTTAGTTTAAGTACAAAAAAATTTGTTTCGAAAGCTTCTCATTATCTTTTTTTGTGACACATTTTTTTCATTTTCTTTTCATGTAAGTGAAAGTTTTGAAAACGAATCTTTTTATTAACACTTTCGCGACCGCATGGTTTTGTCATTCTTACAGAAAGGTCCGCCTGTGGGCGTTATTCTCCCAAATTACAAATTTTCAAAACAAAATTTACTGAATTCACATTTATATTACAAATGGATATACATTACAATCATACTCTTGCTAATCAAAGTATTTGTACCCGTAGTATATTGATTGTACAAATATGAATATTGTGTAAATTTTTAAGAAACAAATAACATACAAATTGCGAAAGAAAACTGGTGGATTTACAGATTTTCAAATGATGTGAATCTACGTAAGCGGTCGCGAAAGTGTTAAAATTTTATATTAGAAATTTTTATGAATAGAGTTATTTTTTTTTTTACCTCATTGAATTATTTAATGTATCATACTGTAAAAAATATTTTACTAAAAAAGAAGAACATATCAATAATTTAAATAACATTTCAGTCGATGATGTAATCACCTTCAAAAATCCTTTCAGAAAATTCCATTTCCAGTTTTACTTTTACTTTATTTTATTTTATTTTATTTTATATAAATTTACTTAAGTACCTATTAAGTATAATAGCATTCCCGAAAGGGATATCGGTCCTGAAGGAATTGTCCTTCGGGGCAGATTTTAATCATTGATTAAATTTTCTCAACGTATGAATTCCTGAAATAAAAAGAAAGAGAGAGAGAAAGAAAATGAGTGATAAAAGCTCTTTTATTATATTTTGATGAAAAAATATCGATTTATCAAAGCGTATTCTATTTTATAAAAAAGCAAAAAGACCGTAAAAAATTATAATAACAAACAAAAACTTTACTATATACCATAACTACCAATTTCCGAATTTTTTTCATACCACTATTGTAAAGAAGTTGTTTTGATCTTGTTTAAAAGTAGAATCTCAATGTTTAGCTATAGCACTTTTTGTAAAGTATGGTATGAAAAAATAGGAATAGTTGACAAGGAATCCGGACATAATATCGCAGAACAAAATCTCGCCGAACAAAATATCGTGTCAAAAAAAAAAAAAAAAAAAAAAATAGTATGATCTATTTGAAAATGTGATTTTGTGTCACGTGTGATCTCTGGTGGGGGCCACATGGCCTTATAAATATTAATTAAATAATTAAAATAAATAAGTAAGTAATTAAATAAATCATAGAGTTGAATTTCATTATTTTATCTATGTTTATTTTTATTTTTATGTTATTTTATCTTTTCTTTTCACTATTCAAAATACATTTCAAAAATCGTGTACATCACTGCTGACATTAAAGCTGAACACTGTTCAAAAACTTGAATTAAAAATTTTAAAATTAATATGCACGATTGAATTCATTATGACTAATTTTGACAAAAGTTAATAAATATAGTATTTAAACTATTTTAAGTAAAATTTATAAAAAATTTTGTTGTAGGTTTGTCAGAATGTCAGTGCTCTGACTAAGGTATGTGTTGTCATGAAATTTTATACAATATTACTAAAAATTACCAACTCATTTTTGTTTTGTAGTCACTTACGTCGGCGATATTTTGTCCTCCCGATATTTTGTCACGCGAGATTTTGCCCCCAACCCAATTGACCTATTATAAATTTTTAAACTCTAATCTCGATTTTACTAAATACAAAATTTTTATAAAAATATATTTTTGAAGTTATGTGTTTATAAAAATATATTTTTGAAGAATGTACATCAATGCCTATTATATCTACAATTAGTAGATATAATAGGCATTGATGTACATTTCTTAAGAAAATAATCTGGTGTATCACTCAAACGATTTTCTCTTTACCTGCATTTCAATACTATGAAGATACATTGCAGATTAAGTTGTGTTGTTGTTGACGTATTCCACTCGGAAATTCCGAGCCCCGGTAGTGGAACTTTCCGGATTTTTTTTAAGGCATGAGGGGTGCGTCTTCCGTTATTTAGGAGCGCTTCATAGGGAGGAAGTACGACTTTAGCTCCAGAAGCTGGTGAAAGATGGCAGCACCAGCCAAACAACAGGAACTTGAATTTTGATCCGGATCAGAGCGAGTCAAACCCATGTTCCGGTAGCCCCAGATGTATAATTTTTGATGGGAACTTGGAGGGCTTTGCGACCACGACGGAATTTAACGTGCACCAATCGCCATTAGCGTACACGACGGTCTCCGGCCGGCTCGAGGACCGAACAAGCAATCTTTTGATTACGACCGAACTCTTTCCGACCAGGCTACAGCGGCCTCATTTAAGTCGTAAAATCAATAATCAATAAGATAATAAAGATCAATCTACTTTAAAAATATTTTAAAATAGGTGTAGGAACAGTTTTGTTTGACATGTAATTCTATTAAAAAATTATTCGCCTTTACAAAAAATTGTGGTATTTGTATCGTTACTCTAGGTCTGTAGACTATGAAAAATTGTTTAATTAAAAAAATATTTTGTATAATTAGCATTATATTGAAATTCCTAGGAAAAATTGTGAAAATTGAAGCATTTATTTCTGAAAACGAGACAAAATAACCACGTTTTATTTTATGCTCTTGAAGCAATCAACATGCACATTTAAGTCGGCACTTCACTACTGATGTTGTACAACCACTTGAAATCACAGCTCACCCACTCTACTCTTTCCCACCGATCCCCTATGTGCACAATCTCTCCTAACGCGCGATCTCTCCTAGTTTTACCTTAGATTTCCATAATATGCATACTACTTATATGGTTTGGCACATTTGTATACCAAAAGAGCTGAGACATGTTCTTCCCGTAAACGTGATTAAATTGAAGCAAAGCAATGTCATCTATCGGTCAATACGAACTAAAATTGAATCAGCATAGTTTTGCATAATACAGTGAAAAAAAAAAGTATGTGACTAATATCTAGAATCTAAATGGTGTCTCTAGCAAGTATAGTTCTACGTCATTTTTATAAATTCTAGTTATCCTTTTTAGCGAGTTCTAAAAACTACTATTAGAATTCTACAGCGTTTTCCTATATTATGTTGGACAATCTTATTTAAAATCGCGGCGAATAAATGCGAACTCAAGAGGCGAGTATTAGTAACCATAGCTGCCAAGTTTTTTAATTTATTCCGGAATGTTATTAGTCCCGCCCCTTTTTTACACCGTAATATTTTTAGAGTAATTGCTTTCATATTTAATCGTAATTATACATTGAATAAATTTTTTCTACAAAGATTACGGTGTGAAAAAAGGGCAGAGCTAACAACATTTCCGAATAAGTTAAAAAAAACTTGGCAGCTATGTGTAACTATAATCTTGGTTTACGACCGAACTCTAGGAAAACATGCGAGAATTTCTCACAATACAAAGGATTCAGAATATTCATAATATTAATAATATTGTTTCGCCATCTAGAAAAGTGTAGATTAGAAATTCTCGATCATTTCGTCTATCCAGGTTATTTGTTTACAGAAATCTATATTTCTAGTTTATAGTATCAGAAAATGATCACTTATTCCTTCTAGATGAAAGCGGTATATTTTCGTTCTGTGTATCTAACTCACATATCAAGTTAAGTGCATTTATACACTTCAGAAGCTGACATATCGCGTTCCCTTGGAGGAAAATTCCAACATAACAGTTCTCCCTGTTAGACAATATATCCAATAGCTAATCAGCACCACCTTAATTTAAAGTACACAAGCATTACGTTTATTTAAATTTCATCCACTGGATCACAAAATACAGTGTAATACATATACACGCGCACACACATTTTCTAAATATGGCCGAGGACAACGTCTCCAGGATATCTAAAAATGTGTAAATTCATTGAAAACCGAAAGTGGTAAATTTTCACTATTTCACTATTTTTTTTTTTCTTATCTATGTAGAAGAAAGTAAAAATCAAATAAATAATTACTAAAATAGGAAAGATAATTTTTAAATTTTTAAACTACTATAATACAAAAAGCAAAACAATAAAATGTTGGTGAGATTTTTAAGTGTGAAATAAATATTTTTTTTTTTCCTTTCGGAGAATGATAAAAAAAAAAAAAAAAAACATTTAATTAAATTTTTCCTGTAAATCTCAAGATATTAGACGATAATTACTTTTTTTTTTCAACTGCATCTGATTGAAATTATAATGGGGAGAAAGACGTTAAAATTTTTGCTGAATTTTTAAATATATACAGATAAGAGATTTTCTTTTTTCTCTAATAAAAAAATCGTATACTTTTTTTAATCAATTTCAGGAAAATATAAAATTAGATACAAAATGTTGCTGACAGGCAATTTTAATATTATAATGGTACCCTTTCTTCTGTTCATAGATGGTAATCAAGAAATATTCATTTAATTATTTATTTTCTTTAAGTATCAACATATAAAAATAACTGTTTTTCATCAAAACATACTTTTTTTTGTACTAATTGATAGCAAACGTGCTGCGAATAATTTTTAAAACGCTGGTGTTTTCTTAGATTTCTCAGAGTTAGAATTTCTTCGGTTTAACCGAAAATTTATTTAAACTATAATAATGTATAAAAATTCTATAAAATATTTATACTAAGCGGATACTTAAAAAAAATAATAATGCTGAAAATATTAATGAAGTTTTGAATATTCAAAAATATAAATATTTTAAAAATATAACTTACCAAAAAATACACAAAGCAATATTCAAATATGTTTAGATTATATTGTTGAACTATATGACTGTAAATTTAAAATAAAGGGAGGAAGCATTTTAAAATTCAATTTTAATTTTTTTAAATTTAAATAATTTTCAAGAAGTTTTAATATATATTAAATATTGATATATTTCAGTATAAATGTAACGAATGTTTATAACTCTAATGCATTCATTCGTAAAAAATTAAATTCATTTTAAATTAGAGATAGAGATCATTTTTTTCAATTTTTAACTTATTCAATTATTTTTTTTTTCTTGATAGAAAGCATATGAAACTTATTAAATAATGAAACGTATTTTTGTATATCATTAATTAAAAAATTTAAACTTAAAAAGAAATAAGCAAAAATAATTTTAAAATTTTACACATGTCATTTCTGTCACGCTATTAAATATTACTTTTGACCATTTATTTATTTAAATTTTAGATTATATTAAAATTACATATCTGATGAAAGTCCTACATGTGAAAATTAAAATTTCTGAATTTTAAATGTGACTCAATTGAGAAAGAGAGATTGAGGTACTTTTGGACTTTCGTTGAGTTTAGAAAAAAATGTGAGCATAAATACTGCATTTAAACTAAAAAAAAACTTCTCAAAATCGCAATATCCCTTAAAATTTGGTTGAAACCCGTTTTCACAAAACAAAATAGGTTGAAATGACAACATGGCCGTAACCACGGTGACAACCTCCACCCCCCACCGAATATATACATATTCGGTTAACATATAACCAGAGATGACAAGTTACTACTAACGAAAAATCAATTTCATACCACAATAAAGATAAAGTAAAACTTGTCCTAATAAATTGCAGATAATTATTACAAAAGAATACATTAAAAAATTCAGGTAATAAGATTACGGACAATCCGTAAAAACTTGGCATCTCTGCATAACTAGGATAATAGCCTCCTAAACTAGATGCCTGTCGCGTGGCTCGGAAACTTGGCAACAGTTGAAGCGGTAGACAGCGCCACCTGGTACAGATTGCGCGATTTTTTTTTTATTCAACTGTTACCAATAAATTTAAAAAGTGATGTATGATATATATAATCGACGTTTATTCGATTTTATTCGCCTATTATGTATATCATATCCCACTTTTAAAAATTTTTGGTGGCTGTTGAATAAAAAAGTCGCGTAATCTGTACCAGGTGGCGCTTTTACCGCTTCAACTGTTGCCAAGTTTCCGAGCCACACGACAGGCGTCTAGTTTAGGAGGCTATGCTAGAATAAACGAAATGACTGAGAATTAATGATTTATACTTTTCTAAATGGTGAAACAATATTACGAAATTCCCAATTGACTTCCAAACATTGGGTCATAAACCAAAATTTTTGTCACTAAAACACGCCTCCTGTGTTAGCATTCATTTGCAGAGATTTTTAAATGCAGGGTGTTTATAAAGACCCGGACCCATTTTAATGTTTAATAACTCATAAAATAATAATGATAGATTAAAATTAATAACATAAATGGTTAGATAGACTCAAAAAGTTTCATGGCCCTTGTCAATGAACTTCCACGTGTGCCCCCTTCGTCGCACGGAGAATATCAAGTCGATAGTCAATTTCACGCCAGGTCGCATCAAGCATGTCGGCATCCACAGAGGCTATTGCGGTTGTAATTCTGATTTTTAGGTCATCAATGTTCGACACTCTTCTCCTGTAAACATTGTCCTTTACAAATCCCCAAAGGAAAAAGTTCAGCGGCGTTATATCAGGTGATCTCGGTGGCCAAGGAATTGGACCTCCTCGCCCAATCCATCTTCCTTGAAAATGGTCATTCAAAGAACTACGAACGATGGTACCCCAATAAGGTCGTGCACCATCTTGTTGCAAAAGACATGTGGCTGAAGCTCTTCTAGTTGTGGAAATACGAAGTTTTCCAACATGTCTAAGTATACGACTGATGAGACCGTCTTTTCTGTAAAAAAGAAAGGCCCAATGACTCGGCCGTGCATTAGTCCACACCATACATTAACCTTTGGGGAATCCCTTTGTGCCTCACGGCATTCATGGGGGTTTTCAAAAGAATCAAAGAGTCAAAAAAAGTCAAAAGAGAGAAAAATGCAATTAATAAGCAGACGATATTTAGAAAAATACAGATATTTAGACTGGAAAATGAAATTATCTGAAATTAACCACACGCGCAGACGATATTTACAAAAGTAAAGATATTCAAACCTGAAAAGAAAATATATGAGTTATTCCATCAATAAATGCCATAAGTTTGTTTATATCTTCATTATTTTATGAGTTATTAAACATCAAAATGGGTCCGGGACTTTATAAACACCCTGTAAGATTGACCACAATAATATAGGAAACAGGCTATAGAATTCTAATAGGGGGTTTTAGAACTCACTAGCAAAATGAACTACAATTTATATAGATGACATTGAACTGTTTTTACAAGAGACAAAGTTTATCTTCTACGTACTATCAATTCAGAATTTTTTTTTTCAGCCTATAAATGCAAAAATTAGCAGCTATGCGTAAAGCTAAAAAGTGTGTCTTTAATATGACCTTTATTATATAACTAAATCATCCATCAAGAAAAGCAGAATTTTCAGACTGAAGTGAAGGAATTTTATTATTATAATTATAATAATTCCATTTAATAATTAAGAATAAAAGAAAAAAACTTTAGGGGAGAATATATATCTAACAAAGAACGAATATTATATGAAGTTGAACATTTTATCCTTAATGTGACCTTTTTTTTTTTTTTTTTTTTTTTTTTTATAAAAAACTAGATCATTTTGAGAGTAATGTGAGGATTTTTTTTTTAAATACTAAGAAGATTAGAGGAAACATAAGGGAGAAAATATAAAAAGCTATTTGCTTTCATTTCATATTTTTATCGTTATATTATTTTTTTTTCCTGTACTATTTTCTTTTATAACATAATTGTATAACGTTAATTTTATATTAAATTCAATATCTTTATTTTTATAAAGGAGTAAAAGAAGAACAGTTATATTATATAAAGCTGGAAATTGTGTCTTTAGTCATAGCCTCCTAAACTAGATGCCTGTCGCGTTGCTCGTAAATTTGGCAACAGTTCAAGCGGTAGACAACGCCACCTGGTATAGGTTGCGCGACTTTTTTATTAAACAGCCACCAATAATTTTTAAAAGTGAGATTTGGTATACGTAGAAGGCGTATAAAATCAAAGAAACGCCGATTATATATATCATATATCACTTTAAAAAATTATTGGTGACTGTTGAATATAAAGGTCGCTCAGTCTGTACCAGGTGGTGCTGTCTACTGCTTGAACTGTTGCCAAGTTTACGAGCAACGCGACAGGCATCTAGTTTAGAAGGCTATGCTTTAGCAGTGTTGCCAATAGTACAGAACTTTTATTCACCAATAATTTTGAGGAATAATAATAGATATATAAGCTAGAGAATTACCATTACCAGGAAATCATCTTATACTGTAATAATAATAAAACAAATCCAAAGAACTATGAATCAAAAGAGCATACATAAATATGTTTTTTGACGCATAAAACAATACCTCTTCTCAGCTCGTTTTTGAGTTATAAATTCTGAAATTTCGCTGCTATTAATCTGTGCAACCACGCCTGAATCGGTAACATCACGCCTTAATGAAATAATGAATGAAATCCAAAACAAGTAGAAATTGAAAGATCATGGACAAACGTGTTCTTTGGTGCATTAATTAGTTGCCTATTTCAGCTTTGATGTATATTCAATCGAGATATAATGTCTAAAAATTCGCTAAAATAGAATCTAAATATTGATAAAAGTCATGGTTCTGGCAGGTTTTAAAGGGACTCCTCCCACATTTCTCTCATTCCTACATTTATCTCAAACTTAAATACAGATTTCTCGAGGACGATCTTACAAGGGCTAACAGTTATGCCAAAAATCACATTAGATTATGCCCACTAGGGGTGAAAGTTTTCCGTCTTTTGACGGAACTCTTCCACCGGAAATTTTTTACAATAATCTGTACCCTATTTAATCAAAGGGTATTAGAGTAAAAATACACTCATTTTTTCTAAATAAAAATAGTGGTGCCGATGACCTCTTTAATGAACATTATTTAATTGATATCTATTATTACACTATTGGCGTGGTTTCCTGGTTAGAAGTATTTAGACAACCGTTACAATTAAAATTTAGTAGTAGATATTGAATAAAAAGTCCTTAAATTTGGCTACACTATCTTCAATATGCTGTTTAGAAATTAAATTTATTGATCGTTAGGAAAAATGAGTAAGTGAAGCATTTAAACCGAAAAATATCTGATAATCGTAATAACCTATAACAATTCGTTAACAACCATTTTTAATAATAATAATAATAATAATAATGCCTACTCAACTGTTAACAATATATTTCCTCGATGTTATTTTCATAAACATATTTATACTACTTTGATCTAAGGACAATGCTTTTTTATAGAAAAGTGCAAAAACAGAATAAAAAAATTCTTTTTCTTTATGATTAAATTACATAAAGCTTAAGCAGTGTGTCTTTAATATAACCTTAAAAAAAAAATCATCAGCCATCAAGAAAAGCAGATTTTTCTCTTCTATTTCTACATGAGACTAAAGAGAAGATTTTTTTTTTTTTTTTTACTATTATTTTTTTTATTATCGAATTTGAGATTAAGAAGATTAGAAGAAACATAAAGGGAAAAATACAAAGTATTTGCATTTATTATATATTTTTGTCTAACGATGATATTACTTTCTTTTTTGTTGGAAGATTAAACAAAAATAAAAAAATAAAAATAAATAAAAAAAAGGAGGGGGGAAGAAAATGAAAAGATAGAAAAAAAGAAATTAACCGTTTAATTGAAAAGAGCTATAAAGAAAAAAAGTTAAAGATATGGTGTCATTACTTTTTTTAGATAAAGAAACGTAATATATATTTTTTTCTTTTTTCTTTTTTTAATTTCAAATCTTTCAAATAGACAAAACGTATCAAAATACATTTTTCTTTATTAAATAATTGAACATATACTTGCTTTTCTTATTTTTATATTACGTGTTCATTTTTATAATTAAAAAATATTTTATAGCCTTTCAGAATAACTAGGAAAAATAAAGTAAATCATTTTATAATTAAAAATTATTCTTTTCCTGATTCAGAGTGGCGACAGACTTGCCTTTTTTCCTTTGGTACTTACACCAGTATATTTATATGAACATTTTTCACTTAATCAATCGTTCAAACTAACTATAAATATTCCGAAAGAAAAAATACCTGTGATAGAATCAGGGGGAAAATTTGGTCTATCACCACCCTGGAATTGTATGTGTGTTTATGTTCCTTATATAAACATACATGACTCGAAATAGGATTGATATTTCGATTTTGGTTTTTAACGTCGCACTAGTACTGCACTATGGTAATCGGCAACAGTGTGAGACCCGTTTCTAAGTATGGTCTGGAGACAAGCCGTCACAATTTTTATCCTCCATGGATTGGATGGCTTCTCCTCTTCGATGACCCACAGAAGTATAATTTAAGTGCGAGAAAAGAAATTATAAACTACATATTATTGCACAAGTTATACGAACAAAGTATTTTATACGGAGCATGCGATAGCTATTTCATAACATCCACTCTGGTATATCCATAGAATAATAATCAAGAAAGATGGCGCACGTTTATACTCAAATGCTTAAATCCCCCTTCTAGCGAATTGCCAGAGCTTACATCCTTTGTATCCAGATATCTTGAAATAGGGTATCCATCTTTGGTGCCTTTATCGCTATCTGTTGTGACTGGTGACTCCTTGATTGGCTGACATGGCGATTAAAAAATCTCGCCGACATATCGCCAACCAATTATACTGTAGCATTGTTAAAACCCTATATCATAGCTGTCAATATTTTAATTTATTCCGGAGTACTTTTAACCCCGCCTTTATTTCGCATCAGTTTATTTATAGAAAAATTTTCTTCAATACATAACTTCGATAAAATAAGAAAAAAAAAATAGTAAAGGCGGGGCTAAAATTACTCCGAAATAAATTAAAATATTGACAGCTATGCTATATCCAACATTTCTGGAATTTTTTTAATCGAAATTAAAACACGCATGTTCCATCTTATTCATTTTACACCTATGGGTATATCATAATAATAGTAATTTTTAATAATGGTATCCTATGAACTATGCAGTTTACAAATTTCTTACAAGTTCTATTTTTTACTTAATTATGAGTATTTTTTTTATACGAGGTAATTGTCTTTTTAACCCATTGCGGAGAAAGGTAATTATGCACATTTATCATGGAAAACCAGTACAATTTACAAACAAATTTAGATGAAAAAAAAAAAAAAAAGAAAAAAGATATTTTCATCTATGTTGTAAATATAAAATATTTGTTGAAAAATTCTGGGTTGATTTCATGCATTTTTAAACCAATAATTCGAAATAGTTTCAAGGATGCTACGCGTTAAATGGTTAAAGCCGGGGCAATTTTCAATTATTTGTAAAATTAGTTTACATTTTATAGGTAGCCCTAGATTTTACTAGTATCTCTCCTAAGGAAAATCCATACTATTGAACTTTGGAAAATTTGCTCTTTTCCGGCTGTATTAGTTCGGTAATCAGAAAGCAGAAACTTATCTGTTCCAATTTGAACGGATTTTTAGCATCACTTTTCTTGAGTAAATAATTTCACGTTATTTAATCATAAATAACTCCTTAAAAATTTATTAAATAATCTTGGGTGGCACTCACAAGAATTTCTCTTACCCTGCATTTCAAAACTGGAAAAACCGATTGCAGATTAAAGTGTAAGATAGCAAGTACTGTATAAAATCCTGCATTTAAAATTGTTCAAACAAGGTTTAACAATAGATTTATTTCCATACTTGCCAACCATCTCATTAATAACCGTGCAATTGTTAACGCCCCCTGAAAAAACGCCCCTTTTCTCACACCACTATATTTTTAGAGTTATTCTCTCCAAATGTTTTTACGATTAAATAAGACTGAAATTACTCTAAAAAATTATTGGTGTGAAAAAAAAGGCGGGTTCTAAAAATTGTACGGTTCATAATTAGATGGTTGGCAAGTATGTATTTCACAAATAATTCTGTGTGACGGACCGGCAGCCTCCTCAACTCCTGTTTAGATATCGTACAGAATATTTATATAGAATTTAGAGCTGTTATTCAATTTTAAAGTTTATTCCAAATTTTTCAAATAACTTTCACCCGCACCACGTCTCTGGACTTGATCAAACTTCTCACGTAGCAACCTCATACACTTCAAAATACAACATTCAATTGCCTACAATTATTTATTTTTACGTTATATAGAAGACATACAGGGACAGACAGGGAAAAAGACATACACAAATATCAAGTGTTAAAAACTGTACTTTAGTGTTCAAAACGAGTAATTATACAAAAATCAATCGACAAAACTTGACTCAATATATACTTTATTTACTGTATGCGTATGAGGATTTAGATTTGATGCTGAACAGTTTTTCTGAACATTGTAAGTATATTAAAGCACTTCCACCAATTATATTCAACAGAAAAGAATATTTTCACTTATTTATTATTAGCCCCGTAACTGTATGTCTTCTTTAAATTATGTGCAAACCAAATTGCGTGGTTATTTTCCAACGTATAACGCGCGGGTCAAGTAAGTGAGTTACACACCAGAAAATTTAATTTACAAATAAAGCTATGTTTGTAAGATAGAAAAGCTTGCTAAGAAGTAGGTTTTGCTGTAAGTTTAAATTTCCCGGTGTATAAATCATTTAACAAACCTGCGAGTTATACGCCGGGAAATACGGTAAACATTGTGGTATATTAATAACACAATACTGCCAGAAATGTATCTCCAGCATCTATGAAGTACAAAGTTGAGGAATTTCATAATTTATTTCGGCGGCATTTTGAGCCCCGTTTTTATTTCGAACCACTTTATTTATAGAATAATTTTTCTCCAATATATAAATTAGATAAAGGTACCCTTAAAAAAATAAGTGGTATGAAATAAAGGCGGAGCTAACGATGCTCCAGAATAAATTATAAAATCTGGTAACTCTGACAAATATACCCCTATTATATTCTAGTTCTTTGATGTGACCCTGTAAACGAATGGTTATTGATTATTATACCATATTCTACACGAAACATGCATTATTATTATGTATATCTTTTTTATGCAATCATTTGGCGGAAAATAATGTTTGTCAAAAAATCAAAATTTAAGTTAAATTTTGTTTCTTTACTTATAGCAATTTAAAATCGGCGCAATAAAAATGCATGGTCTGGAAGACATTAGCATTTTCACAGCTGCCAATCTGTTTTTTTTTTTTTTTTTTTTCTTTTTTTTTTTTTTTTTTTTTTTTTTTATATTTGTTAAAAAATATTCCAAAACATACGTTTCAAAGGGTTAAGAGGACATTTGCGGATGTGGGTTCCTATGCAAACTCGTTTTGACCTGTCCTATCTCCCCTTAAATTTGTTTGCAGTAATTTTGGGATACCCTGTATATTAAACTGTGGCTATCAAGTATTTCGCCTGTTGATTTAATTTATTTGAATTTTCTTGGATGTCTTTGTACACGAACATATTGATTGGTTTCAACGAAAAATTTACAGTAACATCACTTTATCCGATGTGACAAGTTAGAATACCGAGTTTGGACTTCATGCTAATACTTGTTTCTGATATATGACATTCCATACCTGTCAACATCCTAATTAACATTCCGTAGTATTTTTAGCCCAGTCTTCTTTTTCACACCAGTATTTTTTGCAGTATTTTTCTTCGTATTTAAATCATAATTGTATTTCGAGAATATTACTCTAAAAATTTGCCGGTGTGAAAAAAAGGGCGGGACTAACAACACTACGGAATGTTAATGAGGATATTGCACACACAAACTAAAGATTAAAACTTTATTTATTTATTTATTTATTTTTTAATTTTTTTATTTATTTTTTATTTTTTTATTTTATTTATTTTATTTTTTTGAGGATAGGGGGGAAACATGGGTCCGATCTGACTGCCATAGCGACCTTCCTTAAAAAACGACAGACGTCAAATCAAAAGTCGGAATGTGACGTCACGTGATCAAAATAACGACTGCCACAGTCGGAATTAAGGTATAGTCTGGTCGGAGAATAGATGCCACGGACTTCAAAAAGTGTTATATATAAAGTGACCAGATTTCTCTAGGAACTGTTACATTTACGCATGAATAACGGCTTTCTTGTTTACTTAGAAATAACACATGCACTGTATGGATAAAATCACTTGGCCACTTTCAAATTTAGCCGCTTTCTTGAATACCTATTTAATGGAGTACATATTTGATTCTCTTAGAGTTTGTGATGCTTCTGAGAAAATATATATTTATATAAACAAATGTGAAGAGGTTAAGATTTATTAAATATATATATATATATATAAGCTGACGAGCATGTTTTGGGTTTTTCGATCCGCTATATAAATAATGACTTAAACAAAGTATTTTAAACAAAAATGGAGTTAAATTCTACGATAGAAAAATTAATAAAGATATAATTTTTTTTAATGACTTTTTCTGGAATAAAACATAAAAACATTGCACCAAGTCGTTCAATTTATTTTAAAAGTTGCGTCTGCCTATTTTAATATAACTTGATATAGTACCATCAAGTTTATGAGTATAATATACGAATTAAATTGCATACTTAATAGTTTTGCGTCGGGTTATTTTATTGTAATATTAAAATAACTCCAGACATTTTAGTTATGTGAAGAACAGCGCTCTGGCGCTGTTCTCTGGCGCAGCACTCTGGCACACTTTCGTCACCACTTCTTTTTTTATATGCTAAACTTACAATATAAATTTCAGCAATTTTAATAACAAAAATCATATTTCTTGTGTATAGTGATGGCAATTTACATACTTGCCAACCATCTCACTATGAACCGTACAATTTTTAGTACCCGCCTTTTTTTTTCACACCAATATTTTTTTAGAGTAATTTTAGTCTTATTTAACCGTAACAACATTTGGAGAGAATAACTCTAAAAATATAGTGGTGTGAGAAAAAGGGTGTTTTTTCAGGGGGTGTTAACAATTGTACGGTTATTAATTAGATGCTTGGCAAGTATGAATTTATGTATTTTACTACATACTCGCAACTTTCAAGCTGTGAATTTGTGTTTCCAAATCTGTTAAAATGCTGAACATAATTTCAAGCTAATCATGAGAAACTAAATGAAATTTTAAAGGACCAGTAATAAAATACTATTATTAAAAATTTAAAGTTGCATACAGTAAAGTATCGTACAACGCGGCAGCAGAGATGACAAATAAACAAAATATTTTTATTTTTTAACACCACTAAATTTTTAGAGCACCAATCAATTAGTTCATGCACCCGATTTAATTTTTGAATAAAGCAATTGCTTTGATATAAACTTAGTGGTGTTAAAAAATAAAATTGTGATATTTATGAGAGAAACTTGCATCCGCGTTGTTCGCGACTTTACTGTATACAGACATACAATATTTGTATTTATTCGAGAGCGCTGTTAGTACACGCTCTTTTTTCACACTTTACTTGTCGAGTAATATCCTGAGTTCAGTTCAGGCAGGCGAACAAACAAGGGTGCAAGACTTTCTGCTTATGGAGAGTACACTGACATTAACAATATTTATCAATAATTTCTACCATATTTGTGCAGTTTCTTTTATTTTCATTGAAATTATTGGTAAAGAATACTGGTGTCAGTGCTACTTCTAGAGAAGGAAATTCTTGTCACTTGCAAATAAATTGAGCCAGCAGAGGGTTGTTCAAAAAAAAAAAAAAAAAAAAAAAAAAAAAAAAATGGGTCTCTTCAAGAAAAGTGGTGTGAGAAAAGGGCGGGTGCCAACAATGCTGCGGAATAAATTAAATTTTGGTATGTCTGTAAATACAGAGGTCGCAGTCTCCTCCTTTTTGTAGGGCTGATTCGAGACTGGTAGCAAAAGAGTCTGAAATTTTTAATCCTTGAAAGAGCCCTATAAAAATGAAAAAAGAAAAGAAAAGAAAAATGCCACCCTTGTATATATGTATTATTCCAAGAATGATAAGTATGTGACTTTTAAAAAAGCTTTTATCCGTTTTTAAATGAATAGAAAATGAATATAAAAAATTTGAAATCTGTATTACAATTTAATTTCTTTTACACAAGGAATAAAGCTATAATCTTACATATCAACATTCTACTAACGTAAAAAACATCCCTCCGTAAGCAAAAAATTAAAGGAAAGTTAATACCATATCTTATTTAATAGTGGTTTTTCTTCCGAAAATTTACTTGATTCAAAAAGATGTAAGAAACAAATTCCCCCCACTTACATCTGAATAAGCATAAATAACCTGGATATTTTTTTATCTTATTAAATACTTAAATCATTACAAGAACAAAACAAAGAATTTGCATTCGTTTTAATACTTTTATCGATTTTTTTTCTTTTGTTCTTTTTGTAAGAAACAGAGAGAGACAGTAAAAAGTATTAACATAAAATGAACAAATAATACAAAGACGAATATATATATATATATATATATATATATATATATTATGTTCGTTTTCTTTTCTTTGAATGGCTATTTTTCTTTTTAACTTAATTCCTCCAGATTCCATATAAATATTTTTATAGTGTTTAAAACTAATATGTTTAAAACATCAGACGATAATCTTTAATAATATAACGTGATGTTTATATGACATATAACGTTGTATAAACATACATATATTTTATATATCAAAATTCAGATTGAAAGTTTTAGAAATAAATATTCAGTATAAGAAACTTAAATAAAGATAATATTATATTTTTTAATATGGGTGCCCTACTCCACGCCAAATATTAATTTTATTTACTCTTTATCGATCTGTATAGAGGAAAAAAAAAAAAAAAACTAAGGTATACTGATAAAATTACAAATAATCCTAAGTAAGAAAATAAGGTTTTTATCTTCCCCAACTTTCTATTTTTAAAGAATACCAATTATTTTATACAAATTCGCGTCGTTTTTTACGTTAATAATGAATATTCTTAAAAAAAAAATTTGAAGTAATATGCTAATGCTAGGTCTAAAATTAAAAAATAATTTGTTTTCGATTATTTCATAATTTTATTGTCATAACATTGAGATCATTAGTAATTTATAAAATGAAAATAAATAAAAGTAAATCGCAAAGTAAGCGGGTGGGGGATAAAAATTTACGACACTACATACTTGCCAACCATCTCATTATGAACCGTACAATTTTTAGTACCCACCTTTTTTTTACCACCAATAATTTTTTAGAGTAATTTTAGTCTTATTTAATCGTAACAACATTTGGAGAGAATAATAGCTCTAAAAATATAGTGGTGTGAGAAAAGGGGCGTTAACAATTGTACTGTTATTAATGAGATGGTTGGCAAGTACGATACTAACAGAAATTTGCAATCATCATTTGGGTTGGGATTAAAGTTGAGTGGGTTTTACTTTAAGCTACAAAATGTTAAGTTTACGATATCCTGCGATTTACCTTTATGTATGGATCTTAATTTAGATATTCAGCGTAGGAGAAGATTGCCTCCTCCTGTAATCCTAGAGATGTCTTTTGGCGAAAGACGGAGGACATTGCAGCCGCAGCCAGGGTGGATTAAGCATCATTTGGAGTACGAGCTTGAAATCTTTGAAACCTCTGGATGGTCCCTACCTGCCTGGACTATGTCAAGTTTAACAGGTTTAATACCGTCAGAAGGGGTGAATACTCCCAAATGACCGCATGGCGACCAACTACACTACGAGCTACTTGAGCATCTCATAGATATGAGCTGTATCTGGAGGAACTAAATTAAGACTTCTAACTGTAGACTTCTATATTTTATATAAGATTTCGTCAATGTAATATCACTTTTCAGAGTTTTTCTTGGACACGTTGTTCGACCAGCACAACCGCATTTCCAAGAATGCGCTAAGGGAAGCGTACAGAGCACGCGCCAGGATGTTGGAATTTTGAATTAGGTGCAGAGCTAGCTGATTTGGAGAATAAGCTTAAATAGACCACTAGAAACTTTTTTATTATTTACTATGGGATATGACGCATTATATCTTTTATCTAACCATTAGATTCCTGTCATTTAGCAATTGATAAAGGTTAACATTTTATGATTGAAAGGTTATGATGAAAGGTTATTTAAAGAAAAGGTTAACATTAATGATATAATGGCTTTGCACATCAACTATTGAGGTTTGAGGAACTTAGAAAACTAACCATTCAATTAACTACACAGCCAGTTTTTCAATAATAACATAAGCATTATTAAAACATTTGGAAATTTATATCATAATGCAATATTGCCACAATATAGATGGAACAACTTTTGTGATATCATTCCATTTAACACAAACAAGAAAAGGCACATTACATGTTGAATTTTGCATTGTAATATCGATATCATTGTTAAATATAGTACTCGCATTCATGACTTTATTAAGTAGCTGATATTTATAACCGGCGAGCTCTCCTGAGCACAAAATAGTACTTATTCCTCAAAAGTGGAATGAAATTTCAAAATTTAATGATTATTGTGAATAATAGGGAACGAGATTATCTATTTTTTAAGATTAATTAATTAATTTTTTATTAAAATTAATAAATTAAATGAGTACATTAAATAAAATTAAGAAATAATAATAATAATAAAATAAATTATATGTATACTTTATATATATATATATATATATATATATATATTTGTTACGCTTCTTAAAATCTTTAAACTAACACTCTGTTTCGTCGGAGAAATTCTGTATTTCTTGCAAAATCATAATACTGAGCGTAAAATTCTAGTTTCATAATCTGATTTTCCAAAATCATTCTTAACACTTTGGCGACCGCAGGATTTTGTCTTTTTCACAGTAAAGTCCGCCTGTGGGCATTATTCTCCCAAAATAAAATATTTCAGAACAAAATTTTCTGTATTCATATTTATATTATAAATGGATATACATTATAATTATATTATTTCTAATTAATATATTTCTATTCATAATATATTAGGTGTACCGGAAAGTTATGTCGTTTTGAATTAATAAAATGAAACCGGAAATTTATGTTTAACAGTGTTTACATGGTACTTTACAAATAACCATCTTATAAGTTACCTAAGAATATCTTAATTTTTATCCAGGATAAATTTCCGATGTCAGTATTTTAATTCAAAACGACAGAACTTTCCAGTACACCTAATATTTTATTGCAAAAATATGATCCCTGGTACATACTTAAGAAATAAGTAACACACAAATTAAGAAAGAAACGCCCACTGGCAGAGTTACAGATTTTCAAATGACGTGAATCAACGTCAGCAATCGCGAAAGTATTAATTAGTATTTTGGCAGTTATGGAAGATGACGCAGGCGAAACATTTACATCGACTTCTGTTACAGCTTTTTTGGCCATTTTCTTCCATTGACATTTAATAACTCAGTTAATTTCCTCAGCAAGTGGTTGAGTGATACTGATTGTATTCGTGGAACAAACACTAGTTTTATGTGTTGCAACGTTAAATCTGTGAGATGCTTAACACCTTTATCTAAAACCAAAACGATAACTCCAACTTGCTTTTTGTTCCGTTGAACCAGAAAAATCCTTGAAAATTACAGATATCGTCCATGACTTCTTATTATTCTGGTGATCTACTGGTAAATGCTTTATACTCCTCTTTAACTTTTTGCCGGCCCTAATGCTTCAAAGCGGCTTTACCAAATTTAGCGAATATTTTATTCAACTACCACCAATGATTTTCAGGAGTGATATTTATATAAATAATGGGTGACCAACGGAGTGAAATTAAAAAAGACTGACAAAGGTTTAATGAAGCGAAATTTCTTACTGCTTATAAAAATTGAAGAGGTTCCCTTTGCGTATCCCACCATACTACATGTCGAAAAGAAAAGTTGCATTCTTCAATCGATTCAGTTAAATATCTATCAAGTGTTTTCCTGCTTTACTGTGCTATTTTACCATGTTTTTATTAACTTGTTTTCTTGTTTGTTTGTTTGTCCAGTACAAATCTTGCAATCAATTTTTAACTAACTTCCCGACTAGCTAGACATTTGAAACTTTTAGAACGATGACAATGAATTCTTTTAATACTTTAGGCAAAACTGAATTCATAATTAATATTTGTTTGAACATTTCTTATAATTGCCCTCTTTATTACGCATTTGATCATTTTCTTTGAAGTTGTTTTGATAATTCATAAAAAAATAAAATAAAATAAAATAAATAAATAAATAGAACTATTTATTAATACATAGAATCGTCAAGCTTATATGATTCAACTGAAAATTTTAAAACGTGGTATATAAAAAGTTATTTTTATCTTGTAATTATTTTGTAAAAAAAAAACAAATTTGAAGAAGAAGAAAATAAATAAATATCTTTTTTTTTTTTTTTTTTTTTTTTAATAAGTACTGTATTTTTCTGTGTATAATCTCCTTAACTGACAAACAAATCTTACATGAGAAATCTAATGTGATATAGATTTCCAAAAAAATTATTCATATCTGTTAAATAAAACTTTTGGTGTTAAACTAATTTATCTGGCTTACGGAATATGCTCAGAAAAGTACAGTGTAAGGAAAAACCGTCAAGTTTCTTAATGAAAGAGCTTAGAAATAATTAATTATTTAAAAATAAAGCAACAGACAAACGCTGTTTAAAATCTTCTTTTAAAAATTTCCAAAGTAATTGCAATACTGGATTTATAAGGATTAAAAAATATGACTTTCAGTGGTTTAATAGGAAATTGGTTTAAATTTATTTTTCCTTTAATCGAACTTATAAACTTTGCAAAGAAACTTTATCTTATTTTATTTTAAAAAATTGAGATAAATTTTCTTCTTTTGAAGAATATTCTACCTTTTAAAGAATATGAACATAAATGTTTAAAGTTTTTATCTTTTTCAATCTAGAACATCCAATTTCTTTGAATATAAACAACCATATAATATGAAATATCATCTTAAGGTTGATATAATTTTTTTTTTTTAATGTTTTTCTTTAACATTATAGAAAAGCAAATTTTATGTGGTTTTCCCCCATTAAAAATATTTCAAGTCTGCGGTAGTTTTATTTGATTTATTTATTTGATTTATTTATTATTATTTAAATAGAACAAGAAAAACAAATGTAAAAAACTTTTAGATAAGAAATGATCTCTATTTATAAAGGAAGCAAAAATATTTATAGAACTCAGAACAGAATCGGATGTAAATCATGAGGAATTTTTAAATTTTTTTAAAAAAAATCTATTTATTAAAGTTTCAAAATTTATTTATGATTTTTTAAAAAATTATTATTCAACTTAAATTTGCTAACATTTTCGTCGTATGTTGTACATTTTTGGGACTTATTTTACGTCATACGTTTAAACAGTTCCGTACAACTTTTTAAATACTTTTCAGATTACATTTCCATTTTTTTTCCCTTAGCCCTTTGCGGCGCAAGACAATTCGGATCATTTAAATTATACTGCCACCGAAATTCATGAACTAAATTAAACTAAAAGAAATTTTAAATTTTAAGGTTAAAAAAACCGGCATTTTCCGTTATGTCATAAACGTAAAATTTTGTTGAAAATTTTCCGGGATGAATTTTTGCTGCTGGATCTTAAATTTTGCGTCCTCGCTGCGAGGACACCGCGCGTTAAGGGGTTAATGTTACATTTTGCATAATTTTCGCTGCATAAACGTTTTACGCATGTGTATCAAACGAAGAAAAAATTGCTTCGGATCGAGAATGCACAATTTTCTTTTATTTATTTATTTGTTTATTTTTAATAATGGCGAAATTATTGCATTTTTTTAAGGTATTATTTTATTTTACATTAAAAATGTAAAAAGCTCGTGTGCTTTAGAGAAACATTCTATAAAGATATCAATCAGAATGTAATTTAGTAGACACTAAAAATATCTATTGTGCGGTAAAGTCAATACAAACTGACGTTAAGTAAAATCTTCCCTTTTTTTTAAAAAGATAAATCTGGGAATCATAAGTTAATCTTGCTATTTATATAAAAAGATTATGTTTAACTGAAGAGAACTTGTGATCCTGTAAGCTAGAAAAATCACATTTTAATATAGTATAGTCAATTAATAGAAAATGTACAAATTTTCAGCGTGAGACTCCAGGGTTCCCCATTTCAATGGATGCTAGGCAATGAATTATTGCGCATGATATGGATATTTGTGTCACCCACCATTTTTACCACATCTAAACTTTTTATATTTTCACGACTTCAGCTCAAGTAAAAATTTTTTGAAAGGCCAGGCGTTAACTTCTTTATAAACTGTTAAAGAGCACCTTTATAACTTCTTTACAAATGATCATGATTATTTTTTTTTAAATAAGGAATTTTCCAGCTACCAAACTATAGTAAAAATTCATAAAAGTAAAGAATGCTTATGTTTTTTAATAAAATTGTTTTATGTCTTCGTACTGCATTGCGGTTACTGTATTTTCCGGCGTATAACGCGTAGGTTTGTTAAACCAGTTATACACCAGAAATTAAAATTTACAGTAAAAATTAATTCTTAACACACTTTTATTTCTTACAAATATAGCTTTATTTGTAAAATAGATTTTCTGGTGTGTAACTCATTCATTTGACCTGCGCGTTATGCACAGGAAAATACGGTATCTATCATTCAAAATCCGCAGAACATTCCAGATAACTATAAACTTCCTCGTTACAATAGACATGCAAATATTAGCAGTTTTTAACCCTACAAGGCTCAATTTTTTTTTAGTGCGTGACAAAAGTATATAGGTTGTAATTACTGATCAAAAGATAGAAAAAACTTATTAAAAAAAAAAAAAAAAAAAAAAACATATTTCACGGAAAAATCAACTTTTTAGCTCAACGTACCGTATGTGTAACATACATAAAAATATGATTTATAAAAATGTTTACTATTGTAATATAAATAAAACAACTTATCTCTGCAAAATATACACTTCGTTATAACACACAGTATTTTTTTTTCGAGTCAAAACTGTTCAATAACTATTCTTTTTTTATTTTTGAATTCAGACAAACGTCTAACGTATCACTTTCATTCAAATTTCGCACTGAGTGCACTATAACAGAAGCACGAACGACATCTTTAGGTAAAGATTCGTATTACTACATTGCTAAATGTCAGTAGCGTCTGTCAAGATGTCAAGAGACGTCGCTACTAATAGTTTTATAGCTATAGGAACGATTAAAGTCGGTGTTCCACATATTTAACTGGGTGCCTTGTAGGGTTAAAACGCGATAAATAGGCTTTATGCGTTGCCGCTTTGTTTTCAGAACTCGTGCTTAATTTATTCGCCTGACGCAGGGTCGTGTTTTTTTACGACCCGAAACAATTGTTAATAGTTCTTATATTTTGTGGTTTTTACTCATATTTTATATCAATTGCTTTTAAACATCAGCTCTGTGGTGCTTTCTTTATAATCTATACATATCTGTCTACTTCCAGGTAATTTCTTAAAAGTAAATTTCCCTTACGTGATCGTCGAAAGCTGCACAAAATTTTAAAACTTGAAAATAATACTAGTAATAAAAGCTACAGAAAAACGAGATATGTGGCAGCGAAGTTTGTCACTGACTGACGGACTTCAAGAAAATTAGAGCATGAAAGCACCTGTGACAAACGTTATGCAACTTCTTCTGAATAATAGCATGAAAAAATAAACAACGTATTGAAATCAGGAATCTTATATTCTGCCAGAGGAAGGATAAAAGTAAAAAAAAAAGAAAAGAGGAGGTAGCAAATTATGCGAGTAAATAGGTAATATTGGGTTGGCCGGAAAGTTCTGTCGTATTTTCCTTCCTGCAGATAATTTTACCTGTCAGGTTTAAGACAAGCAGGTATGATGCGTAATGCGGGGTCATAATATATAGCATACCGCTAGTGGGAAAAAAGACGGCTACACTCAATACCCATACAGAGCTGCCAACATAATCCGGCAAATTGTTAACGCCCATTGAAAAACGCCCCATTTTCTACACCACTTAATTTTTAGAGTATTTGTTTTCTTCATTCATCGTAAATATATTTGAAGAGAATTACTCTAAAAATTAAGTGGTGTAGAAAAAGGGGCGGTACTAACAATTTGCCGGATTTGGTTGGCAGCTCTGCCATACTTGCCAACATACTATTTAATATTCCGTAGTCTTGTTAGACCCGCCCTTTTTCCAACACCAATAAATTTTTAGAGTAACATTCTCCAAATGCAATTGCGATTGAATAAGAGGAAAAATACTCTAAAAAGATACCGGTCTGAAAAAGAAGGCGGAGCTAACGATACTACGGAATATTAATGAGTATGTTGGCAAGTATGAATACCCTATATCACTTAGTTGCAATTTAAAGAGTGAATAATCTGGCAGTTGGTAAAGTGCATTTAAAACATTTTATTTGCCATGAGTTCTAAAAACAAATCAACGCATCGGTTGCTTATAAGACCTCATGTGAAACGTTGAGAAGTGAAGTTGTAAATGTTTGGACCTGCCAAAGATGGTTTTCCAAATTTCACTGCGAAAACTTTTCTCTAAAATTAAACCGTCGATCTGGTCTGCCATCCAAGGTCAATAATGACATTTTGCGATCTACGTTGGAGAGTAATCCACATCTAATCACTACAGCAATTGCAAAGGTTCTCGGCAACCACTGTTCCATCGCTTAATACATAAATATCTTAGATTTGCCTTGAAGTAGAGTACTTTCGTTCCGCTAAATTTGACTGAAAATAAATTATATGCTCATCTCTAATTTTGATGTGAGACACAATGTGGAAGAGTTTTCTAACAAGCTCATTTTGAAAGATGAAAAGTGGATCCTTTAGGCGAATTTAAAAAACAAAAACAAAAAATGTTTACTGCAAACCTAAAACATCGACCTCCGCCACAATTATTGCAAAACCTGATCTTCATTTACGGAAGTTGATCATCCGTTTGTGATGGAATAGAAGATGTTCAATGTATTACGAGCTAATTAAACAGGAGCAACCTCAGTGTTGCCAGATTTTGAGACTTTTTTATTCAACATCCACCACCAAATTTTAAATGTAACGGTTGCCTAATCGCTTCGAAGATTAATCGTCAGCTATTTATGTCAAACATTATTTCTCAAATTTATTGATGGCTATTGAATAAAAAAGTAGCAAAATCTGGCATCATTGGGGTAACTGTCAATGCAAACACTTCATGTAACCAGCTTGATAAATTGAATGCAGCTATCACAGAAAAGCTGCAAGTAGTAGCGAACAGAAAAGTATTCTGTGTTCCATCAAGTTGATGGAAAAATCATATACTACAATGATGACGCAACAAAAGTTGAATGAGTTTGGATGAGAAGTTCTTAGTACCCGATTACCTGAAATAGACCATCGGATTACTACATTATGGTGGCTTGAATAAAAAATAGATCTGGCAAGACTGCTTAGAAGTCGCATAGTAATTACATGTTAGCGGAAATTCTTTTCATGTATTATATTTTACAGGATCTCGAACATTGTGCTTTATCTTTTGTTTTCGACCTCTTCATACCGATTTTTTGCCGAGCACCAACCATTAAACAGTAAAAAGAATACATTCTCATAAGATGACATTGTCATTACTTGAAACCACACATTTCGCAGTTTCTTTCCTGATACGTTTTTGGTTACTCAACATGAATGTTCACCGAAATAAAAATTGTTAATAAATATATATTATAAGAATTAAATATCATATTTCTAGTGTGAATAGTCAAAACTTCATAATTATTAATTTTAATTCTCTTTTAACACTTAACGGACGGGCCAAGTAAATCTACGCTTTTACATTAAGACTGCCTAAGACGGGCAACGTAAATTTACGTTTGCTGTTTTAAGGGCCGGGCTACGTGGAAAAGTTATTGATTATGATATGTCAATTATGCAAGTTCCTCTTCGTAAGAGTGGATGTTTTTATAATATATCACGTACATAAGGGCTACTAGCGGGGTGCAAGAGTTTACGTCTGCATACTCGCCAACATCCTAATTAATATTCCGTAGTGTTGTTAGTCCCATCCTTTTTCTCACACCAGTAAATTTATAGAGTAGTGTTCTCCAAATGTAATTTTCATAAAATAAGATGAAAAATATTCTAAAAGAATACTGGTGTGAAAAAGAAGGCGGGCTAACGATACTACGGAATATTAACCCATTTTATCCGATTGTCCTATTTAAAGGACAGCTGAAAAATAGAATATATAAATCAGAATTTGCTTGGTGAGAATATCTTGTCAGCTGGAATATATAATTGTATATATAAGCTTCTGCTAACGTGTTATGCAGAGCTGCCAACCTAATCCGGCAAACAGTTAGTACCGCCTCTTTTTCTACACCAGTCATTTTTTAGAGATTTTTTCTTCGTATTTCATCGGAAATATATTTAAAGAAAATTACTTTAAAAATTAAGTGGTGTAGAAAAAGGGGCGGTACTAACAATTCGCAGGATTAGGTTGGCAGCTCTGGTTATGTGTCTCACCTTCTCCTCCTCCTCCATCTGGAATCTTTGTTTAATCATTACATAAGGGGGGCGTGGTTTATCTTCTCTTTTCGGTTGAAAATTCTTTCTGGAGAACTATCATGTAAATAAGAAAGTATTATACAGATAAAGCAAAACTTTATACTCGGAAAGCTCTTTTCACTGTTGAAGAGAGCACTAAAACATATAAGTGCAAATTTCATCCTCTTTATTTCAATGTCCTGCGTACAAGGTGGAAAATATTTCTTATACAGAATATATATATATATATATATATATTTCAAATTTTGTTGTGTTCAGTTTAATTAGGTTTAATTAACCTTAAAAAATATAATTTTTCTAAAATTTAAGCAAAATAAATAAATTGGGATAAAATGGATTAATTAGGATGTTGGCAAGTATGTTGCTATCTACTCTGATTACTCCAGAATTATACGAAGTGAAAAAATTTACTCCTCGAAGATTTCTCCATGGCAATCGCTGAAAATCTAGGGCCCAGTGGTGAGAAATTTTATGCTAGGGGGATCGACAAGTTGCCTGAAAGATGGCAAAGAGTGGTTGCAAATAATGGGTATTATATTATTGATTAAAATGTAAATGAACGTTTTAAAACACTGATTAAAATGTTTTATTAAAAACTAAACAGAACTTTCTCGCCAACACAATACGTAGCTGCCAACCTTTTTAATTTTTAATCAGAATTATTAAATCCATTTTCTTAAAGGAATATATCGCATGCACATTTAACGATTAAGTAAAATTTAAACAATTATAAAATTTATCTGATATTGTCTCACTTGAAAATGAAAGAGTATTGTGGGAAATATTACAAAACTCTGGCAATTGAAAATCAGTGGTTTGTTTTGAATTAAAAATAAATAAATAAATAAATAAATAAATAAAATAAAAAACGAAGAGAAAATCTACAGGTTGTAAACAAAACACTGTTTTCATTGTGGTAAACAAAAAATATGACAACCTGACTGAAAATAAATTTTTTCCCCATTTCTTATTTAACTGTTTCCCAATTAAAGCATTAATTAAAATCTTTCAAGACATTTTAATTATTTGCAAAACAGGTATCAATTTATTTTTATCAAAGGCATTAATTAAAAATGGCTTTTCACTTCCAGGGTATTTATATTTCAATTATTTTTCTCAGTATAATAGGAAATCAAATTCTGTTTTTATTCTTTCACTCTATTTTTCTTAATTAAAAACGCATTACTCTTTTGTTGAAATTTTATGCAACTCATAAAGATAAATATAAAATCAATTCCATTAAAAATCATTCGCTAAAAATTAGTAGTGAAATTTCTCAGTTAGGTAATAAAAATTTTATAGATTAGATGGTGATTTTTTTTTTTTTTTTTTTTTCAGTTTTATTTATTTGTTTATTTATTTTTGTTTTAATCAGTTTGAAATCTTAAATTAAAGATAATACTTTAATAATCACTTTCTTGTTTTAACATTTCATCATTTATTTAAAATAATCAGTTATTAATTCAGAAGATAATTTTGCCTGGATACAATTATAAATAACAGATAAAAACGCATAAAAATTTATTTCAGATTTTTTTTTTTTTTTTTTTTTTTAAGTACAGAAGGTTTCAATCGCTACGCATACTGAAATACCAACGTTTCCGACAGATATCCACAAGCATAAATTTTATTAACCCTTTCAGGGGCAAGCAAATTTTCCTCATTTAAAATCAACAGCCACCAGAAATCACCAAATTTTATAATAAAATTCAGGGGACAGTTTTTTGCGATTTTGAATTAAAATTTGTGATTGGACTATGCAGCCAAGCCCCTGAATAGGTTAATAGGGGTACCGTGAAGTTCTGTAATACTAATTTAAAAACCTGGCATTGGAATTTTTTCCTATACAACATTTATAAATCTTTCAAGAAGGTACAGAATACTACTGATTATCCGTGAAATTGAGTGCCAGAGCTTTCACGGATAAACAGCAAAAAGGCTCGAAATTAGAGATAAATAACATAAAATATATTTTAGCTCGAAAATCCGAATGCGTTGTATACAAAACATAATACAAACAAATGAAAATATTCACAATTTGTAAAAAAATTGTATTTTTTAAACCATACGATGTAAAAACAACAAACGAAAAAAAGCGCTACGATAAAGCCAAAATACTACCATAAGTTAGTTTAGGCATTAAGTTAAACAGTTTATCATCTCGATTATTTTTATACATTGAGCTTATCTCTGTGACAGACCTCTATCAAGTATTACTTTATGTAATATGCATTATAAAAACAGTATTTTTTTTTATTAGGATAGGAGTATTTCTTTCAATCTGGCATCTTGCATCATTACCAATTTATAGTGTTCCACTTCGAAAATGCCTGCCAATATCCATTTTTACCATTTAATTTCTTACTCTATCTTAAATATTTTTGTGAAATCCGTAAAAACTTATATATATATATATATATTTATTTATTTATTTCACTTCCTGTGGGTGAGGATCGAACTCACAACCTTCGGGTTCGTAGTTGTGTACTCTGGTCACAGAGCCAACGGGTCTTGGCTGAGAATTTCCTGCTTATTTAGAGTAGTGTTTTCAGACATTTCATTTTATTCATTTCCCATCGGTGAGGATCGAACTCACAACCTTCGGGTGCGTAGTTGTGTACTCTGACCATAGAGCGAACGGGACTCGTCTGAATATTTCCTGATTATTTAAACTAGAGGGTTTTTTTTTTTTTTTTTTTTTTTTTTTTTTGAAAGGGTGTTGAAATACAAATACAAGTAGTCCTGTCGTACTAAATTAAATTCTGTCATAGCGCTAGAATTTTATCCATAGTTTTTATTATTATTATTATTATTATTATTATTATTATTATTTAATAAAGCATACAGTGAAGAAAAATATGAACTTAGCTTTGGCACAAAATTTTGTAGAATATTAGTTCTTTGAAAATTAATTTTTAATTTTTTTTTTTTTTCAACATTGAAAATTTCTTTTTAACCCTTTGGGCACATTTGACGAGTGAGACTCGTCATCTGCTTACTTGGACGAAGTTACGATGGACGAGTCTGACTCGTCATCTGAATTTAAGAAGTAGGCGTTAATGTTTGCGGCACCCCCACCAGTGGGCGTTGATCGCAAACACTTTCCTGGCGTTTTTTATAATATCTTAAAACCATACTTATATCATCAATAGAAGTATATTCCAAATAAAATGTATAACTTTTACATATTAACACTTTCGCGACCGCTGACGTAGATTCAAACCATTTGACAATCTGTAACTCCACAAGTAGGCGTTTCTTTTTCAATTTGTATGCTACTTTTTTTCTTAAATATATAATTAATATTCACAATTTTACAATGAAATATACTATGGATACAAGTACTTTGATTATAAAGAATAAAATTATAATGTATATCCATTTGTAATATAAATGTGAATATAGAAAATTTTGTTCTGAAATATTGTAACATGGAGAATAACGCCCACAGGCGGACCTTACTGTCAAAAATTTAAAATCATTCCATATAGCGACAAATTAAATCTATCCCTTGGGCATAAGAAACTTCAAATAATTCAGTACTCAAAGGGTTAAATTATTATTTCACAATGCCTTCTTATTACATAAATGTGTAAATGATATCTAATAAAAAGGGAAATGGTAATTGTAAATATAACTATTATTTATTTATTTAGATATCAGTTTTAAATTCTTAATAAATGTATAATTTTAATACTTAGATATAAAGGTAACTATTACACGAATTATTTACAAATAATAATTATGAGAACAACAAAAATAATAAATGAATAAATAAACTATTCATATTTATTTCGCAAATTTTTTCCTCCCAATTCTAATACGACAAGAATACGAATAAAATATCTTGTACATTTCTAAATAAAGCTTTGTGTTTTATGTACCTAAATGGGCTACCTTCTCTAGCTAAATGTTTAACATTCCTTATTTCTCCAAAATGCGGATAAAGTCTGGAAGATAATGGCATATGTCTCTATCAGCATTATAGTTTTTATTTTTTACGTATTTCATTAAAGATTAAGAACATTAAGAGAAACGTAAGTCCCTTAAAAAGGAAATCATTTGTAATCCAGAGGAAGCGTTTCATTGACCCACATCAAATATTCCTCCTTGTATTTATCGTTATAAACGTTTTCCTTATCAATAAAAGCACACATTACAAAATATAAACATAATTACGATACGTGAATACTATTATTTTTTTGCATCAATAAATAATATATATATATATTAAAATTTTCAACTTTTGATTTATATATCATTTTGTTATTTATATTCAGTGTACTGAAAAACTCTTTCGATTTTACTTTAAAACCTGACACCAGATATATTTTTTTCGTACAACATTTAAATAAATTTTAAAAAATGTTGTATTATAATGATGATGTCTCTGTACAGAAGCATAAACTTTAAAATGACTCTCGATATGTCGTTAGCAGAAGCCAAGGCGAATGTTATTCTATGGAGAATTTTCCTCCATTATAACTCATTAACTAATATACATTTTTAAACTGCGTTGTCACATTCAGAAAATACACAACTATTAAACGGTTTATCGCTTTCTAAAATTTGATTTTTAAAAACTTTTAATGTTTTATTTTGAGGTGGTAAAATACGAATTTTCACAACGTGAAATTTTGTATTTTTGAACTTAAAAATAAAATATAAAAAATTTAAAAAATCTATTTTTAGAAAGCGATAAACTGTTAAGCAGTTGTGATTTTTCTAAATGTGAAAACTGAATTTAAAAATATGTATTAGTTAATGAGTTATAATGGAACAAAATTTCCCATAGAATAGCATTGTCTTCAGCTTTCGAGAAGAGAAGTAGAAAGTCCCCTTAAGAATGAAATGCGCGTCTATACTTTTTACTTAGTTTATATGACGGGGGTAACATGTAACCAAATCCTATAACAAGTTACTCATCAACGCAGAAAATGCAAGCATTCATCAAATACCTGACCTGTTTTGGTTTGTCCAAAATTTCTTCGTCTATAAAGAAGTATTCACACCTAGACTAAATGATTTCATTCAACATTGAAATGTTCAATTCCATTTGGCCTTAGAAGCTCTTGGTAATTCTGATTTAAACACATTTGTGTATGTAATCACGATAAACCTGTCAATAGACATAAACCGAAAGCGGGCCTCCATCTTAACTCCCACCTTTAATGTTTTCTTTTCTGTTTTTTATTTCTGTTTAACCTCTTTTTCTCACTTTTACTATCGCCTCTCACATTGTCTTCTCCTTAAAATTATATGCTGTGTTGTTTTGTGTTAAAAAATAAAATAAAATAAATAAAAAATAAATAAATTCAGTTGTTTTTAGTCTTGTTCTGTAGCCGAAAAAGTGCCTTTATCAAGGATGACTGTCCGAGACAGTCCGAAAGATAGATGCAAGCTGTTTACGATTCATATTAAAAATTATAAAATCTGCTCTTAAAATGTAAAAATATTCTTACAATCCCTAACATTTGTACGAGTTTCGTAATTCTATATTTAAACATTCTTAATTTTATATTTTGTTCTTCCTATTTCTGTTTTAGCTCTTGAATCATTTTTATTTTTTGGTTTTCTTTTAGTTTTGCTGCTATTTTATGTTACCAGTTCCCCTTTGGCAATGAAATTGAGTTTAAGGACATTCCATCTCCGTTAGCCTACATCCTTCTGCAGAGGGAGATGCGTGATTTTGATCACAGGTGCTTCCATCTCTACACATTCAAAGTCCATATAATAAGAATATTTTAAAACATTTCTTATTCCATTTGACTAATTCAAAAACGCATGGTAGTACTTTCCAGTACATATATATATATATATATATATATATATATATATATATATATATATATATGCAATCAATTAAATGATGTTCATTCGAGAGGGCATAACCTAACGTGATTTTTGGCGCATAAACTGTTAGCCCTCGTAAGCCCGTTCTCGAGAAATCTATATTTAAGTTTGAGTAAAAACGTAGTAATGACAGAGGAGTAGGGGGAGTCCCGTTAAAACTTGCCAGAACCATGACTTTTATCAATTTTTATATTCTATTTTAGCGAATTTTAGACATTATATCTCGATTGAATGTATCTCAAAGCTGATATAGGCAACTGATTAATGCATCGAAGAACAAACTTGCCTATGCTCTTTCGATTCCTGTTTGTTTTGGATTTCATTCATTATTTCAGTAAGGCATGATGTTATCAATTCAGGTGTAGTTGCACCGATTAGTAGCGAGCTTTCAGAATTTATAACTCAAAAATGAGCTGACGAGGGCTATTGTTTAATGCGTCGAAAAACATATTTATGTATTCTCTTTCTATTCATTGTTGTTTGGATTTTTTTTTTTTTTTATGATTACAGTAGGGATGGTTTCTTGGTAAGTATAACTATTAAATTAATAATTTAAAAATAATATTCATTATGTTATTTAAAAATACTTTTGCTTCTAATTTTATCTAATACTGCAAGATATAGAAACAAAGTATCTTGTACAATTCTGAAATACTTTTAGCATTATCTAGTACTTCTAGCTAAATACTTTATGATCTTTATTTTTCGAAAATACGGCTAAAGTCTAGACGATAATATCATACATTTATACATATCTAGAAGCATTATAAGATTTATTTTACTTCATATATTTTATTTGTTTATTTATATTTTGTTAAAGATTAAGACTTTTAGCAGAAACTTGAGCCCACTAAAATGGAAATCAATTCCAATTCAGAAGAAACATTTTATCGAATCGTATCATTTATTTCTTCTTATGATATGCATCAGTAAAAGAGTTAACTTTTTTTTTTTTTTTTTTTAATTAACAATAAAGCAAACAGTGAAGAAAAATATTTTTTTTTTTTTTTTTTATCACGGAAATTTAAATAATATTAATTCTTTGCAACAAAATAAAATATATATTTATTATATGAGGTTGGCACGAAAGACCAATAACTTTGAAACAAATAAATAACACCGGAAATTTACACAGTATAATATTTGTAAATATTTTAAGGAGAGATATCTCTTTTTTTTTCTTCTTCACGATTTGGCAGTAAAAGTGAATTTTACTACAACCCACCCCGTGTGAGCTTTCTCTCTTATGCACAGGAAGATGCGTGAATTGATCACGAGTACTTCAGTTTTTCGACATTCGAAATCTTATGTGCCAAAATACTAATTAATATTCCGTAGTATTGTTAGCCCCGCCTTCTTTTTCACGCCAGTATCTTTTTAGAGTATTTTTCTTTTTATTTAATCGTAATTGCATTTGCAGAATATTACTCTAAAAATTTATTGGTGTGAGGAAAGGGGTTTAATTTAATTCTAAAATAGAACTTTTCTGCCAAGCAATACGTATGTGTGTATATACATACAGTTAAATATGTATAAATTAGTATTTCATCATATTTTATTGCTATTATGCATAATTTTGTTATTTATGTACTATTTTTATCTATCAAATTTCCTTGTTGTTTATGAATTTATTACATTTAACACTAGATATGAATAGAGATATTAAATACTTAAAAATAATCTTGATATGTAGGTCGTAATTTCCTTTGTTTTCGATTCTATCTAATATAGCAAAAACCTCCAGTAAAATATCATGTATACCGCTAAATAAAGTGTATTATTGTATGTATTAATTTAAAAGTTTATCTCCTCTATCAAAATGTTTGATGTTTCTTCTTTTTTTATTTATTTTTATTTTTTATGTAACCCAACTGCAAAGGATAATAGCATACATTTCTATAAGCCTTATAATTATCTTTTCTTCTTCTTCTTCTTCTTTTTTTTTTTTTTTTTTTTTTTGAGTTTTATTAAACATTAAGGCCATTAAGAAAAATGAAAGCCCACTAAAACGGAGAATTTTTAAAGCTGCGTTCCATTTAATTCTTCATGTAATACGCGTCATAAAACCACTTTTTGTCTAACAATAAAAAACACAAAATAAAGAAAGTCGTGAACACAATTACAATACAAACAGTAAATAATACTGGGCTTTTTTACCGATATAAAAATATATGACTTTTTTTAATTACTACTTCACCATATCTCACTCATATTACATAAACTAATTATTCATATATTATTTTGTTTTTCATATTCATCAATCTTCTTTTATTTTTCAAGATTTTATTACTTTAACAATTAGATAAAAGTTTAACTGTAAGATTGAAATTGAAAAAAATAAATCTTCATATGTAATTTGCAATTTTTCCCCTTCCAAATTTATAAAATACGGCAAAGAACATGACTAAATTATCTGGCAAATTTCTAAACAAAGCTTAATATTTTTTGTAGTTAAGTGGAGTATCACTGGCTAAATATCCCATATATTTTCTTTATTTTTTTTACAAAATGTGACTGAAGATTAAAGATAATATCATACGTCTCTGTAAGCATCGTAGTTTTAATTTTTTATTTCATTAAAGATTAGGACTATTAAACGAACGTATGATAGATAGAACAGAAATAATTTGTAATTCAGGAGAAACGTTTTGGTTCTCGGTATCATTTAATTCTTCGTGAAATAAGTACAATTTGTTAACAATAAAGACATGCATGTAAAAAAAAAAAAAAAAAAAAAAAACAATCTTGAGAAAAATTTTACAAAAAAAAAAAAAAAAAAAAAAAAAAAAAGCACAAAACTGCAGATAATCTGAAGGTATTTGGAACAATAAATAGTTTAAGAGGGGGGGGGGATTACTTGCTTACAAACTGCAAATTTTTTGCTCTTAAACTGCTGTTATTTTGCAGATTTTATGATTTTTGTTCTAAATATCCTCAAATTATCTGCAGATTTTTCTGCAGTATTTTTTAGCTGGGTACATATGTGTGCGTGTGCGTGTAAACTTAATTTTATTAAAGATTGTAAAGACTTTAGCTCTTTCCAACAATATTCAACCATATATTTCAATTACAACAAATTTCATAGAATTTAGTTACCGCTATACGTTTGTTGTTTTTATATAGTACAGAGTGGTTATAGTTTAACTTCCACTATAAACAGCATCCCATACTTCCCAACATAACCCGGAAGATCGTCAGTTCCCGCCCCTTATTGCACACTGCTTAATTTTTAGAGTAATTCTCTTCAAATGTAACTACGATTAAACGGGTGAACGGAATGCAACGAAATTTGGTATATAGGCTGCACACGCGATGCGCTAACGCTCACGGATTTTCGGCAAAAAAAAAAAAAAAAAAAAAAAAAAAAGTTTAGTTACAAAATGTCCACCAGAAGGCGACTTTACCGATAAGATATTAAATTGAACACAATAAACGACCAAAATGGAATACAGGAACAATATTAACAATCCAGAACAAGAATTATTAGTAATAAAATGTAAAACTGGGAAAAAGCTGTCAGTTCTAGGAAAAACAAATGTCGAGATTTCCATATGCTTGCGAAGAAGAGGAAGCTTTATGCATAACAGGTATTACTTAAGGTGGTTCGATGACAAGGTGATCAGAAACTAGTCAATAAATGTTAATATTGTTTCTTTATTCCATTTTGGCAGTTTATTCTGTTACATTTAATGTTTTTCCGGAAAAGGCACCTTCTGGTGGACATTTTGGAACTATTTTTTATTTTTCGAAATTCCGTGAGCGCATGTCGTGTATAGTCTATATACCAAATTTCGTTGCATTCTGTTCAACCGTTTGCGCTGTAGGATGCTGTTTATAGGAGAAGTTTAATTATAACCACCATGTATTTTATTTTTTTCTATGAATGGATTTTCATACATCGTTGTCAACTTAGAGACATTTGGATACTGAAAAATTTTAATAGAAATATTTATTGTAACGGTTTTAACTGATAAAGTAAAATGAAAAAAAAAATAATTATTAAAATTTTAAATTTTAAAAATTATTAAAATTTTCTGGTAGCTAAAAGGTGCTACGTTGGCAACTATATTCATCTATTGTTCGTGATTTATTATAAAATATTAAAACAATATCCCATACATTTCTTGAATAAGCAATTATAAATTTGATATAACATAATTGCCGTAAGTACTTGTTTTTCAGTTTGTTTTTTCAAATATTCAGGATCTAAATAAACCCCGGTTACACCAACATCGGTATTTTTAACAATAACAAAGATCTACATAAGTATTGTAGGTAAAATTTCATAATTTTAGCTGATACTCATGTTTTTTGATGTTCTGAAACCAAAAATGAAATAAGTTTAATTGTATCACGTATAGACATTTGTCAATACATGGTGTCTACGGACACAGATTCTCCATTTTCTTCTAGTTTCTGCTAAGTTTCTATATAATTATCCCCAATATAATTATATGATAACTATAAATGTTACCATATAATTATATTGATGGCAGACGTCACGGAAAAAACTGTGCCGACAGATGTCCTTTATTGGCAAGAATCTATAAGTGACAGAAAAAAACTGACTTCAATTTTGGTTTCAGCACACCAAAAAACATAAGATATAATCTAAAATTATCAAATCAAAAATTTTGATATGGGCCTGGGCCTGTGTATTTAATAATTTTTTTTATGGCAGAAAGTATGCGCTTAAATAAATAAATAATTGTTTACGTGTTATTTAAAAACGTTATTTACACAAAATAAAACAAGCACAACTATTTCATACTTACAGAGCTGCCAACCTAATCCGGCAAATTATTAGTACCGCCCCTTTTTCTACACCACTTAATTTTTAGAATATTTTTCTACTTAATTCATCATAGATACATTTGAAGAGAATTGCTCTAAAAATTTAGTGGTGTAGAAAAAGGGGCGTTTTTCAGTAGGCGTTAACAATTTGCCGGATTAGGTTGGCAGCTCTGTACTTACAAACATAACCCGGAAGATTGTTAGTCCCGCCCCCATTCCGCGTATTTTTTTTCACACCGGTTTTTTTTTTTTTTTTTTTTTTTTTTAGAGTTCTCTAATTTTAACATTAAACTTTTGTTTATTATAAATTGAAAATAATAATAATAAAATATTTTTGAGGGTTTACTTTTGGCCTTAATAGTGCTCTTTAACTACATTTAATTTTCCATTAAATATTTATTTCATATCTGCCAACTATCTCATAAATTAGCGTAAAACTATTAGCGCCCCTTTTCTCACACTACTTTATTTTAAAAGTAATTCTCTTCAAACGTTGAAACGATTATATAAGCATACTTGCCAACCATCTCATTAATATCCGTACAACTGATAACGCCCTTGAAAAAAAGCACCTTTTATCACACTACTTTATTTTTAGAGTAATTCTCTTCAAATGTTGTTACTAATAAATAAGAAAACTAGTATGTTGTGGCCACCACAAGACTTTCTTCTATATTTTCCTATACATATTCAATCAGTAACAATATTTAAAAAAAAAAAAAAAAAAAAAAAAAAAAAAAAAAAGTACGATTTTTTTTCTAAGTTTTTTTTTTTGTTAAAAGTAAAAAAAAAATCGATAACTTTATTTTAAATTATCACATATTTATAATTCAACCATTCGTTTTAAAGGTATTGAGGAGACCTTTCGAAAGATACCCATCTTGAAAATTTATCCCCCCGGGGGGTACTTCCCCCCAGGGGGGGAAGCTATGCCCCCCCATTCAGAAATTTTTTTTCCTAGTTACATACTACTATTATCAATAATTCATATTAATTTTACAATCACAAGTTTAAAACAACTCTTATGCACATTTATACGAATTTTTGTCCTATGCTGCCATGTTAAAAATTTAGATAAAATGCTATCACAGCGCCACCTGTTGAGCTATTGATCCCCAAACATGATCAGCACCAGTTAATGTCGGGGACCAATTAAACACCAAGTTTGGTTAAATTTCGTTAAAAAAGTTTGGTTAAATTTCGTTAAAAAAAATAAATAAATAAATAAAAATTGCGATTTTTTTCAAAGTTTTTTTTTGTTAAAAGTAAAAAAAATCGATAACTTTGTTTTAAATTATCACAGATTTATGGTTCAACCATTCGTTTTAAAGATATTGACGAGACCTTTCGAAAGATACCCATCTTGAAACTTTGCCCCCCCCGGGTGGGTACTCCCCCCCCGGTGGGGGGGGGAACCGATGCCCCCACATGCACAAAAATTTTTTCCTAGTTAACTACTACTATTATCAACCTGATCTTTTGAAACATACCCGTTGTGAAAATTTACCCCCCCCCCTGGGGGTGTATTTCCCCCCTAGGGGGGGGGGGAAGCGATCCCCCCATGCAAAAATTTTTTTTCCTAGTTACATACTACTATTATCAATAATTCATATTAATTTTACAATCACAAGTTTAAAACAACTCTTATTATGCACATTTATGCGAATTTTTGTCCTATGCTGCCATATGTTAAAAATTTAGATAAAATCCTATCACAGCGCCACCTGTTGAGCTATTGATCCCCAAACATAATCAGCACCAGTTTATGTCGGGGACCAACTAAATACCAAGTTTGGTTAAATTTCGTTAAAAAAAAAAAATTGCGATTTTTTTTCTAAGTTTTTTTTTGTTAAAAGTAAAAAAAATCGATAACTTTGTTTTAAATTATCACAGATTTATGGTTCAACCATTCGTTTTAAAGGTATTGACGAGACCTTTCGAAAGATACCCATCTTGAAACTTTGCCCCCCCCGGGTGGGTACTTCCCTCCCGGTGGGGGGGGGGAACCGATGTCCCCACATGCACAAAAAGTTTTTCCCAGTTAACTATTACTATTATCAACGAGACCTTTCGAAAGATACCCATCTTGAAAATTTACTTCCCCGGGGGGGGGGGGTACATCCCCCCAGGGGGGGAAACCGATGCCCCCACATGCACAACATTTTTTTCCTAGTTAACTACTACTATTATCAATAGTTCATATTAATTTTACAATCACAAGTGTAAAATAACTCTCTTTATGCCCATTTATACGGAATTTTGTCCTATGCTGCCATGTTAAAAATTTGCATAAAATGCGATCACAACGCCACCTGTTGAGCGATTAATCCCAAAATCTAATCAGCACCAGTTTATGTCAGGGTGCAACTAAATACCAAGTTTGGTTATATTTCATTCATTGGTTCGTGAGATAGAGCGTCCACAAAAAAATGATACAGACAGACAGACAGACATCTTCTAAAAACTATTAATTCGTAATCTAGACATCCCAAAACATGTAAATCCATCAAAAAACGGAGGTCGAAAATTTTCGCGAATCCAATACTTTCTCTATATTACATATAGAAGAAAGTAAAAAATTACTCTAAAAAATGACTGGTATGTGAAAAAAGGCGGGTACTAAAAATTCAACGGTTCATAATTAGGTGGTTGCAATTATGCATAAGAATAAAATTTCTCAGTGGTTGGTGTAAATAAAAGGATAGGCACCAAATATTTCACCCTTCATAATGAGATAGCTGGCAGGTATACTATTTACCAGAACAATTATTTGTAAATGTTGAGAAATCTACTGAAAATATTTTTCGCACCAATCATATTGAAAAATATTGTAAAGCCTTAAACTTTTATTGGCCAACGACACTTTAAAGTATCAAATAAAAGTACCGCATAACGTTTAAAAAAGCCTATAAAAATGAATTTATGGAAGAAATATCAAAGATATTTATAATAATAGATCGTATATTTCTCACTATAATCTACATGTAGCCGATTTCTTTCCTTGAAGAAATTTATAGAGTGCTCTCGAAGTTTCTACTTGGCATTTTTCAAGATCATTACTTGTCTTATTATTAATTAATATATTATTTAGAAAATCGTCCGTCAGACTCAGAAAAAATATAAGGAGCATGTAAAGTAAATAATTTTTTAGACATTTTAAAGCTCAAATATCTTTTACCTGACAACATCATAACCTCACAAATTCCCCATTAATTACTACGATGAGGTGATATTAATAATTTTAATTGTATATATCTTTAAAATAAACTCTTAAGTAACTAAAGAAATATGTTTAAAATACTTTTTTGTCTGTTTCATAACGCGGTACATAAAGGGTTAAAAATCTAAATTTATGAATAAAATAATTCGATTACTGTTAATGAAAGTACAATTTAAAATATTGCAGATAACCGTTAATATTTATTAGATTTTGTAATTAACAGTGTTTTCTTCGCGTGTTTTACCATAGCCTCCTAAACTAGATGCCTGTCGCGTGGCTCGAAAATTTGGCAACAGTTGAAGCGGTAGACAGCGCCACCTGATACAGTTTGTGCGATTTTTTATTCAACTGCCACCAATAATTTTAAGAATTGATATATTATATATAAGTCAACGTTTCTTTGATTCTATTACACTTTTATGTATATCATATCCCCCTTAAAATTTTTTTTGGTGGCTGTTGAATAAAAAAGTCGCGCAATCTGTAGCAGGTGGCGTTGTCTGCCGCTTCAACTGTTACCATGTTTCCCAGCCACGCGACAGGCGTCTAGTTTATGAGGCTGTGGTTTTACATTCTTTAATATAAACATAAACAGGATAAGTTTAATTTATTGCACCAATAAAAGAATGAATATGTTATTTTTTTCTAAATTCATGATAAATTGTATGTATAATAAAACAGACGTATCATTTTTTTACCAAATTAATTTTATCATCATTTTATTTTGAATTTGTGTAATAGGTCATCGTAGAGCTCGTCTCAGCATTTTCAAAAAATAAATGAATAAATAAATAAAATTAAAAAATTGGTAAAAATAAGATTTTTGTTATTATTATTTTTTTTTAAGCTTTTATCATAATTACCATTGATATTATAAATGTTCAATTTTAACTCAAAATTGTGCAAGCATGTTAGTTACCAATCCAAAGAAATAAAAACCTTGAATTTTGTAATGAAGTGTTCTTTTCTATTTTCTGCCAAAAGAATGACTTCTCATCTTGGATTCAGTTCAGACATTTTTGTTTTATTCGCTGTGAATTAATCTTGTACTTTTCCACATCTGTGACAATCTCAACCGTATTTTTAAGACGTATTGTATATAAAACACTTTCAGGAGCAACTTTAGATATTTCTCTAAAGCTATTTTTACGTTTTAAAAGAAGGTTTTTATAAAAGGTCTTTGAGTAAAAACCTAGCTTTTAGAATATTTCGAAAGAAATTATAAAGTTATGTATTATGCTACTAACTCACATGGCAATGATACAAAAACGAAGCAATAGAACTTTTAGTGTAAAAAAAAAAAAAAAAAAAAAAAAAAAAAAACTCAGAATTCTAAAATATGTGCTTGTATAAAAAAATTTGCTGATGTGCAAATTTATAAATAGCCTTTTTAAGAACAAAGTGCCAGATCTTCAGACATTAAAATAAATTAAATGTATCAGTGTTATAAACAGTGTAATGTGGGATACATTTGTTGGATTAATTTAACAAAAAATGTTTTTTTTTTTTTTTACAGAAACATACACAGATTTTTCATTAACAAGCAATTTTGAATAAGAAAGTTTATTATTATTTATGTTAAAACCCATATCTCACCACCGTCCTAAAAATAGGATACCATGCAAAATTGGTATTTATATAAATTCTTTTGAATATTTTAATTCAAATTAAAGGCGATGAATTATTTAAAAGTCCAATAAATGCATATGTGTCTTTATCATTAGTTTAAATTAACGTTTATTATATATTTTTACTTTCTTCAATATTCAATAGAAGAAAGTATTGGATTCGTAAAAATTTTTTTAATTTGGGTTTTGATGGATTTACACGTTTTGAAAGCTGTAGAACACGATGTGACCATTTTTAGAAAATGTCTGTCTGTGTGTGTGTGACAAAATTTTGTGGCAACTGTATGTTAAGAACTGCTGCACAGAATTTCATTCAAATTGGTATGTAGTTGCACCTTGACATAAATTAGTGCCTATCAACTTTAGGTAAAAATTGTATTACAAGTTGTGTTGCCATCTCGCTTTTTCTAAATTTTTAACATGGTGATATAGCACAAAATTTTGTATAAATGTGCATAAAGAGAATAATTTTTTAGTAATCATTATGAAATTTACAAGAATTATTTATAATAGAGATAGGCAACAAGGAAAAATTTTTGGATGTGTAGGAGCCTCGCCCTTTGGGGGAAGTCCCCCCTCGAGGGGAGTAAATTTTCATGATGGGTATCTTTCAGAAGAGCTCGCCAATACCTTTAAAACGAATGGTTGAACCATCGATCTGCGATAATTTAAAATAAAGTTATAGATTTTTTTTTTTCATTTTTTAACAAAAAATAAAAATAAAATAATGTAATATTGACAATAAAATTGACATTTTTTGGATATTTAGTGTCATACTACTTCTCTAATATGGAAATTGTCTGCATTATCATGGAAGATAATTTTTTTAAATAATAGTTTTAATAAATTATTCTTACTGAGTAAATTTGTATAGGGAAATGTAGAAGAAAGTCATGTGGTGGTCACAACATACTAGTTTAATTTTTTAAATGACGATTTTTGAAGATTTATTCATTACATTTTCAACACATTATTACTCAAAAAGGTTTTACGTTCAAGAATAACGAACATGCAAATTTATAAAGGCAATATTCTACACTTTTGTACTGGTAAAAAAATTATATATATATATATATATGGTCGGTTTTCCTTATATTTACGGCTGTCCTAAATCATTGTCCTATTTTTAGGACAGCTTGTAACGATTAAGCTAATGGAAGGTTTGTAAGTTTTTTTATTTTGTGTGTATACATAGGCTTAAAGAAACATATATTTAAGATTTATAAAGAAAAAAAAATTTCCAATGCTTGGTACGATATGGGTTAAATAGGTTTTTAATGCTGTAATAAGACATTGTTATGATCAGTGACATTTTGCAGCTTTTAATAGGTCTGTTATGTTAGTATTTCAGATATTGTTAATCTGTTGAATCCTACCAACATGTTGAAACCAATATAGGTGTCAGGTATTCTGTTTTTCAAGAAAGACTTAATACCTTATCTTTTTTTTTTTTTTTTTTTTTAATTGTTTTAAGCTTTTTTAATCGTTGAAATAATATATTTCTTCAAAAAACAGTGGTGAAAACTGTGATTAAAAAAGTTGGCAGCTATGTTTGAATGATGAACTGCCATGATGACCTGTTAACCTGAATTTCATGGTAATTTTCTATTTTTAACAGTAAGCCCGTATTTTGACGTTTCTCTAAAATTTTACAATATTTAACCCTTTACCGGCTCAATTTATTCGCAAGGGTGGCAGAGTTTTCTTTCTGAAAACGGAACACAGATACGAGTAATCTTTATCAATCATATTCTGTCGCAATACATTACTGCACAAATATGATAGAAATCACAGATTTAAAAAAAAATGGTATAAGATTTCTGTCTTGAAAAGGGAAACTCTTGCACTCTTGTTTATTTCCCTGCCTAAGCTGAGCTCGGGATAACTCGGCAAGCCGTGTTGCCAAATTTAGGGACTTTATTTTATTCAATAAATACCAATAATGCTCCGTAGCATATAGGATAAGAGGTTGGTTATAGACTTGACATCTGCAGAGCAAACAACGGTACTCATATTCAAATATATTCATGTAAAATTCTATTACATTCTGTACATTTACAACAAAAGATTGTTTTTTATGTTCAGTATTTCATTAAATATGATTAAATGAAATGTGTTCAACATTTTTTGATGATCCTGTATTTGTTTTCAAAAAACAACCTTCTCTAAAAATGCAAAAAAAAAAGTATCTATATAGTAATAGTTCTAAGATTCTAAGACGGAAGGAGGCTGCTCACCACTATGCAGCGGTTTTGAGCGTTTTTAACCCTTAGAGAAGTGCTCGAAAGCCACTGTGGAGATTCAGAAGAGCCCATCTCCAAAGGTTAAGCCTCCCCCGTTGTTTATTGTATAGCAAATAACAAAAAAAAAAAAAAAAAAAAAAAAAAAAAAAAGAAAGAAAGAAAGAAAAGAAAAAAAAAATTTACAAAGGTCGCCAGAGCAGAGCTCTCCCGCGACAGAAGGCGACAAAGTTGCATGAAAGTGAAGAGGACCGGAGCCAAGTGACCGGTAGTCTATTTAGAAAGTTCATTCAGGTAATGTACAAATTTCACAGTCTTTATACAATGTTCTCGCAGTCTTTATATCAAGCCCAAACACCCTATGAACGATGTTGGTTAATAACAACATCAGCGCAGGATGATTGCTTCCCGAGAGCACTTCCGTGGAATACAGTAGCATGAGACATGACCAGTATTCGCCATGTAGGAGAGGAGGAAAATTTCAGGAAAGATAGAGAAGGAATTTAGTTTGTTGAATTTGAAAAAAAGTGGAAATTTCATTTTCTGTGTGAATGACACTATCATATGCTTGTAAGTACCCTGTAAAGTTTTAGAGGAGAACCAAAGGAATAAGGTTTACTTTTAAATATAGAAAAATACGCAGGTAACAATGTGTTAAGAAGTCGCGTAAGATCAAGCCACATCTGACCATCTTATCCTATTTAGTCACATAAACTTCTTAAAACGCCATAAAATACAGGGAAGTACTACTGGTTTCGAAAGAATAAGTCTTTTCTTTTTCAGGGGCAAAAAACACGTGCTAACATTGAAGGCAAAAGCAAGACTATTGTACACCTGTTCTTTAATTTATAACATACTATCCTAAGTGATTATGATATCTGATTGTTGTCTCCTTTCTACTTTCTCTTCAAATTAGTATATAGAATAACGAATTACACTGTATCTGTTACGTAAAACAAGTCCTAAAGCATGCTTGCCAACATTCTGAATTTTTAATTTGATTTATCACCACTATTTTTTAATAGAAATCTTTCATATTACTTTTCTACGATTAAAACAGTGGAAACTGTCGTAGACATTTCTGGTGTTATGTCTCCCGCCTAAATCGGTAGAGTTGTCTACTGTGCTTAAAGCCATGTTGCCATTGTTTACACAATTTTGGCCACTGGGGTATTTTAATAGGAATTTTTATTTTATTAAATCAGTAGAAACTATCATAGAAATAAATATTAAAAAAAAAAAAAAAAGTATAAAAAATTTCAGGTAGCTGTAAAAGTTGGCAACTTCGTAAAGATGTTTGAAATAGTCCATTTTCTAATCATCCAATACTCTACACTCGAAATATTCAATTTACTAAATACATCTAACAACAAAACTAACTATTTTTCAAGTTTTTATTTAGCAAAAAATATTTCATGCATAAACTTGAAATGTAAACTCCAGTCAAGTTCGTAGATATTTAAAAACAGCTGTTCTAACCGAAGTAAATATTTTCTAAAGTAAAGAATTGATTCAAAATTGAAAATCATTGAAAGCACATTTTACGCCAAATGTACATTTTGAACATTTCATCGCACATTTTTATTTTTATTTTATTTTTTAAACTCCTAGTCCTTTTCAGATGTCTAGGAGGTTAATGGAATTTATAGGAAACATCAATATTTTTCAAGTAAAAAGAAGATTTATAAAATGTAACTTAATCATCTCTAGAAAGCATTAAGTTATTGAAAACTTAATTTTTGACGGATTTCCTTCCATCAACCTCTTTAAAAGACTATTATTGCTCGTCTAGCCGAGATTTTAATCATTGATTGCATTACTCAGTATATGCATTTTAGGCTAGAGAGTGAACATTTCTTTCTTGTTTTTATATAGAAATATTGATTCTGTAAAAGCGGTTACGTTGGAAGATATTACATTAGTTTTCATTCAATAGCACACAGAATTTTTAACTAAAATTTATTTTTCGTTAGAATAAGAACTTGTCTTACAGAGTAAAAAGGATTCATATAACAAAAAAAAAAAAAAAAAAAAAAAAAAAATGGAATTATTGAAACTTTTATACGGGGTATTGATAGTCGAAATTTTTCCCTGATTCTTCCACCAGTAGTTTTCTTTAGGAAATTTTACTAGTAAGTTTGCGCGATCTATTTAGTAAAAGATTATATACTGGTATATAATCTTATAGATATATATACTGGTGGATGAATCAAGAAAAAAATTTCGATTGCTGATCAGTATTGCCAGATTGAGAGCATTTTTTATTCAACTCTTACCAATAATTTTGAGAAAGGATATTTATATACATTATAGGCGATTAAGCTTCAAAGTGAGTAGGTAAACGTTACAATTAAAATTTAATAGTGGATATTGAATTTAAAAAAATCCCAAGTCTGGCATCACTGTTGCCGACGCCTAGTTATAGAATTAGAAAACATAATAAAAAAATCTTTGAAATATTAGTATTTCCTTTAAAATGATCATTAAAGCTGCTGTCAGTTTTTCATAAAAAATGACAATAATTTCATACATAAATAAGATTAATATTAAAGCATATTTATAGGAACTTTTAAGTATGTGCTAAAACCCGTTGTTATGCAGGGGCTTAATTCAAAGATTTCCAAATGTAAATTGAATTCTGCTTTAGATTTAAATTGTGAACATGAGTCGAAAGGAATTCGTTTTTTTTTTCACAGGAATTTAAGTAGTAAAAAAGCAAGTTAAACTCAGTTTTGAATTCTTCGCAAGAATAAATTTAGTTCGTTAAAATATTTTTTCACGTTCATTCTTTCCCTTTTTTAAACGCTAGAGAGAGACTATCCACACACCCTGTCTTTATCTATAGATAATCCAGCATTTTTTTTTTTTTTTTTTTTAGAGCACTGTTATTTTCGGTCCCTTCAGGACACTTCATTATTAGTGAAATGTTCTCCTATAGCCTCCTAAACTAGATGACTTCCGCGTGTCTCGGAAACTTGGCAACAGTTTAAGCGGTAGACAGCGTCACCTGGTACAAATTGCTCGACTTTTTTAATAATTTTATAATTTTATCAAGTGATATATGATATATATAATTTTTTTTTTTTTTTTTTTTATAATCGAAATTTTTTTCTTGATTCATCCACTGTAATATTTATGTAATAATTTTTTACTTAACACTTTCGAGACCGCTGACGTAGATTCACGTCGTTTGAAAATCTATAACTCCGCCAATAGGTGTTTTTTTTTTTTTTTTTTTCGTAGTTTGTATATATGACTATGATGAATGATATATATAATCGATGTTTATTCGATTCTATTCGCCTTTTAGGTATATAAAATCCCACTTTAAAAATTTTTTGGGGGCTCTTGAATAAAAAAGTCGCACAATCTGTACCGGGTGGCGCTTTTTACCGCTTGAACTGTTACCAAGTTTCTGAATCACGCAGAAGGCATCTAGTTTAGGAGACTATGATTCTCCAATATGCGACCACAATTAAATAAGAAGAAAAATACTTCTTAGGAAGAATGGCATAAAGAAAAAGCAGGTACTAACATTGCTCTGGAATAAATTAAAATGTTGACTTGTCTGTATCTACTAGTCTGTGCACTACTATTCCATAAATGACAGGACACTTTCGATTTCAGACATTTTTTGAAATATCTCAAAAAGTATTAGACAAATCATCTTGTAACTTCAGGAGTGGGAAGAACAAATGTTATACCTCATATATTTCAGTGAAAATTTTGCTCTGAAAGTGAAAGGGGGAACAGTCAAAATTGAACAAAAATTAAAATGCTTTGCATCAACCTGTAAAAATTATTACTTGAAATGCAATCAGGCTGTAGTACGTGATTATGGGGCTTTTTCTTATTATCTGCATAAACTTTTATATCTCTACCGTATGCAGAGCCTGATTAAGGGTGAGGCACACTCTCACCGGCATATTTTTACAATTATTTTTTTACTTCATGTCATAGAAATTCCACGCTTTGACGAGGAAATAATTTTTATAAAAAATGAACGGTGTAAAACAATCCAATTTACTCACCGTTATTAGACACCAGAATTCTTTTAAAATAATTTTTGATGAGAATTTTTTGTTTATTATAGGAGGAAAGTATTTGTTAAAAAATAACGGTGTAAGTATAAATAGTCTTAATCAGGCCCTGACTGCATGTAATCAGGGAGATATACCTGTTTCTTTAAAAAGTTACAAATAATAATAATAATAATAATAATATTTTTTAGCTATAACACGTAATTTTTTTAAACTGAATGCAAAATCATTTTCAGGAAACTTAACATACGAAATTAAACACAGCATACTGCAATCGGAATGAAAATATATTAAACACCTAATGAATATGAGCACTTTTACTATACAATATTTAACTGCGCATGCGTAAAATTTAGCGAAACTTCATTTGTGTAATTTAATAGCCAAATGTATTGAGCTACTTATTCAAAAAAACCCAAACAAGTATCGCAGAAACTCAAAAAATTGTACGTGATAGAATGAACTGCTGTTCAGTTTCTCTCTCTCTCAAAAAAAAAAAAAAAAAAAAAAAAAAAAAACCGCTAAACTATAAGGGGTTTTATTCACATTTTATTTTGTTCAATGAATGACAATACAGTTTCGATGACTGTAAATAAATATAGAGAAAAACCCCTTACCATTTTCTAATTTTTGAATACAGTTGGAATTCAGTTCTATCGGGTACAACTTTTTGAGTTTACACGATACTTGTTTGAGATTTTTATGTAAGTAGCTCAATGCATTTGGCTATTAAATTATACAAATGAAATTTCGCTAAATCTTGCGCATCCGCAGTTAAAAATTATTTAGTAAAAATGCTCATATTTCATTAGATAATTAATATTTCTTCATTTTGTTTGCAGTAGGCTGTGTGTAGTACTATACGTCAAGTTTCCTGAAAATGGCTTTGCACTGAACAGTTTGCGTGTTATAGCTGAAAAAGTGGCAATCTTCTTTGCAATTTTTTAAAACAAACCGTGTTATCTTCCTGATTATTTTCAATGGAGACATAAAAATTTACATGTATAATAATAAGAAGCCCCATAATCATATGCTACATCCAGATCGCATTTCATGCGTTACTTTTTACAGGGTGGTGCCAAACACTTTCATTTTTCACTTTCGGGGCAAAAATTTCACTGAAATATATGTGGTATAATATATTCTTCATACTCCTGCAGTTTTAAGATGATTTGTCTAGTATTTTTTAAGATATTTCAAAAATCATTTGAAATCGAATGTGTTCGGTCATTTATGGAAAGGTAATGTACAGTCACCCAAAAAAAAAACGCCACCCCCCCACCTAACTTTGCCGTAAATTATCGTAGAAACATGCGACTGGTACCAATCAGTTTGTAATAACGTCTAGTTTATAATGTTATAGTTAGATTTTACTTAGGGGGTCGTCTACATATTAAAACTGACATCAACTTCATTTTTTTCAATGGTAACCCCCATTTTTTATAATTTATTTGAATTCTTTGGATCAAATCATCACGGAAAATGGTATAGTTTATATATTTCGCTCAATTTTTCATAGAGTTATAAGCTGTCAAAGTTTGGGGGTGCTAATGTTAAATGAATGTGACAAACATTAAATCATATCTTCCGAAATAATTATGATATTTAAATTCTGTTTTTTTTATTCGTTAGAATGAAGTGACCCAAACATATTCCATGCAAATTTTTGCTAAAAAAACATTTTTTGAATTATGAAAATTATTAATAAATTCATATTTGAAAAAATTATGAATTATGACCTATGTTAATTTTTGCACGAATAGAACGGGCATCATCAAAAACATGGGTTTCCAAATTTACAGCTCGTTCCTAACATTATTTTTTGAGTTACAGTGATATTTCACTTTTTATTCCTGTTAGGGGGCCGTCACTTGTTATAATCTGTACCGTCTATAAATAAATGTTTGTATATAATTTGACGGAAAACTATTTTAATTTACCTTTATGTTATTTTTATTGTTTCCTAAGCAATATTTCGATGTTTATTATACAAATTGGCATATTTTTGTAAAGTTATCACAATGTAGGCGAGGGATTGTGAAAGAATTTCAAAAGAAAAGAATTCTGATTCGCTGAAACACTATTTAAAAAAAAAAAGACAAATTTGCATATTCCTATTTGACTCTATATGTGACGCTGGTATGCATAAATCACAATGGTATTTACTACATCGATTATTGAAGACAAAACTTAAATTATTTAATTACAAATATGCAAAATTATTTTGCTTTATATTATAAAGTTTTAGAAAATTTGTGAAAAGGCGTGGCTTACGGTACAAGATGTTAAGTCTTTCTTCATAAGTATCAAATATCTTTTTCTAGTTTTTCGCTGCTAAAATTCTATTTTAACCCTGTTATACTTTTTTTCGCATTTCAATATTCAAGAGTACGTACACCTCTAGTTAAATATCATGTTTTAGAAAACACGGAACAGCGAAACTGATTGCATGAAACAGCAATTATGAGTTCGACAATCGTTTTATTATTATTATTATGAATATTTAATAATTTTAAAAAGATTTTTTACCATAAATTTTCTGTTTAAATTTTGTTGTGACATATTTGCATTTGGTTACTGTACCGTTTGTAAGCTTTGTGTTATTTAAAATTTATCCCATAATGTAACATAATAAAATATCAAATTTCTATTAAAAGTTTTTTAATACAGAATCAAATAGTGAAAAATTGCTTTATTATTATTATTATTATTATTTTTTAGTTTATAAGATCTATTATTGGAACATAGCTCAATAGTATTTATTTTCAGTTTCCTAATCACGAAATCAAAGTCACAGTTATTATGGAATAAAAATTTAAAACAAAGGAATTGTCTTATTACTTTCAAATATATAGATATTGATCTTACAGAATCCTGAAATTTCATTTAAAAGACTTTAAACGTCTGAATTTAAAAATTCAAAATAAAATAAATTAATCTAAATGCTTTTAAAGTTGAAATGGGAAGATTTCAAAATATATGAAAATTGGCATTTGTGTTTTGAACATTTTGGTGCGGCAGATATTAAAAACAATATTTTTATGATGAGCTGAACCTGAGCTTAAGAGAGGGCGGATCCAGCTATTTAGCACAAGTGATATCACCTGACTAAAACCAGAATAAACAACATTTTAATATATTCCGGGATATTTTTAGCCCACTGTTATTTATTTATTTATTTTTTTTTTTTCAAATTTCAACACTAGCTACAGTACGCTTACGTCCTATTTACATTAAGCCTTGATATGGAAGCTATGTTGCTGTTTTTCGATGCTGCGAAATTTACAAAATATATTTGTGTTAATATACTATACAGATAGAAGAATAATTATATAATATCAACAAATCTTCTTTAATCAATATGTTTATATACATTACTGTATGGAAATGTTTATATATGAATATTGTATTTATTTTTAATGAGAGATATAAACACAAAATATTAAAAAAAAAAAAAAAAAAAGAAAAAAAAAAGAAAATGTGTTATAAATTTTTATAAATCAAGCAAAATATGTATGCATACTTGCCAACCTAACCCGTAACATTGTTAGTTCCCGCCCCTGTGTGTACACAATTTAATTTTTAGAGTAATTAACTTCAAATACATTTACGATTAACTCATTGAGCGCCACGCGAATTCTTATGGAAATCCCATTCAGGCCACACGTGCTGCTTAGAAGCGTGTTATGTTTATCGAGTTTCAATAAACCCCATTAGGCCTTAACGATATAATCCTATAAAAATCCTATTTAAAAAAAAAAAAAAAAAAAAAAAAAAACATGAAGTAAATTTTAAATAAATTGTCAGTAATTACTTAAAACTATGTAAGTTCTGTAGTTTTATATCATATTTTACACTGCCGGCTGACTTAGCCTAAATGGAAAGATCAGTGTCAGCCACCGATGGCTGACACGGCTCTAAAAAGACTGATGTGAAAAAAATGTACGGAAAGGGGCGGGACCAGTAATCTTCCGGAATAGGTTGACAAGAAAGTATATACATAGAGCAAAGCCAGAAAATGTTCTTTATTTTTCATGAACCAGATGAATGGTACTTTTTTTCTGAATAGTCTATGTATTAAATATAATGCTGCTTTAAATACCCTTTAAATGAAAAGTTTTATTACATAAAGTAATTTTCTTGCACTCTACAGCTCCCAAATGACACACAATGCAAAACCCCGCCTTTTTCCAGTGTTTAAAGGGTATTAACGTTTAATATGCTTTATATTCGTTTTGATCTTTCCTTCTCCTCCTTATCTTCTTTTTTCCTTAAAAAAAAAAAAAAAGAGTTATGTAACAGTTGGACCTTTTCAAGTGAAGATTTAGATTAAGGGTAGTCAGCGTTTCTACACCCACCGTCCACTTCGGTATCTGTGTTAAAGTGTAGAATTTTAGAACATCCCATTAAGTAGTAGGATTTATTATTTTGCATATTAATTTGTTACACATTATAAAATATAAAAGCAAAAGAATATCGTGGAGATTTATGTAAAAGTTTTTAATAATGTCATGAAAAAAAAAATAATAATAATTAATTAAAAAAATAAATAAATAAAAATAAAAAAATCTGTTTTAATATTTTAAAAAAGTCAATTAAAGAAAATTAAAGTACTGCAGTATCGGAACAAACTCCCATTGTCACTGTGAAACGGCCGTGGGAACCAGGTTGAGTGCCGCCGTTTCAGACAATTATACGGCAGCATGAGTTAAAATAATTTTGAATTTTCAAACAAATTTAAAACCATTCATCTTTTTTTTTTCTTTTTTTCTTTTGATAGATATTTTAATATCTATTCAAGCTATTTAATTTTCTTCGTATGAAGTGAACTATCTGATGTTTAATCAATAGAAACCAATAAAAATCTTTTAATTTATAAACTAACTCAGAAAGTTCTGTGAATTAGTCATTTTTTTTATTTTATAATTAACATTTCTGAATTTTTTTTCCGGTTTGAAACTTAATAAATAATGTATACTGGGTGCTAGATCGTGATTTATATTTTCTAAATGTATAGACGGACCCCTAATACATTTTCACGTGTAACTCTATTTAAAATTAATTTAAGGTATATAAATAGGTATGTTTTTCGAACCGCCTTGATCTCAGAAATCTGAATATGAAGTCAAAAATTGGGGTTGCCATTGAAGAAAATGAAGTTAATGCCAGTTTTAATATGTAGACGACCCCTTAGGCAAAATTTAACAATATCGTTATAAACTAGACGTTATTACAAATCGATCGGTACCAGTCAAATGTTTCTACGATAATTTACGGCGAAATTAGGTGGGGGGGTGGCGTTTTTTTTTTGGGTGACTGTACAAATAAGCCAACATTTCTAATTTATTCTCAAGCTTTGTAACTAAACGCGTTTCTTTTCTTTTTTTTTTTTTTCAGTAATTTTCTCTAATGTGTAATTATTGTAATTATAATGAAATAGGAAAGTAAAAAAAAAAAAAAAAAGGTGAGTACTGACAATTCTAAAAATAAATTAGAAATATTAGCATATCTGATACTATTCTAAAAAATGGTTGGAGTTTCTGATATTTAGAAATATCCGCTTAACACTTTGAGCGCGACGGAAAAGTTATCTCGTCTTCCAAGATTATTCACTGTGCCTTAGGGACAAAATAACACATCCCCTATGCAATGTTTACCTAAGTATTTTCCGCGTGTACATTGAATTATTTACTGAATGAACATTTTTTAATTTATCATTTATTATCTTAATTAATTAACTTACTTGTTAACTAGGATGAATGCGCGTCCATGCAGAAATAAATGTGTTAAGAAATGCTTACTAAAATTAATTTATCGGATTAAATTACCAATAACGTTTTTGTTAATTAAAAAGAAAAAAAAACGATGTTTAACATAATTATGATTTATGTATGAAATATTAATATTAATATGTAAAAATCTTTTAAAAATATGAAAATAAATAATGTATATAAAATGTATATATTATGAATATAAAATTATTTGGGAAAATAAGCAAACAAATTAAAATAACTAAAAATATTAATCTTTAACCCTTTCAATGGCTACAGGCACACTACATTTTAATTCCCAAATGCAAAAATGCATCCCAGAAACTTTTTACAGAATTTTACTTTTATAATTTGGAAGGAAAAGCTTTATTCATTCTTTGTAAACTACATTTTTAAATTTTAGTGGTTAATGATTTTATGTGAAAAGAAGTACTGTGCCCAGAATGAGAATTGACCCTTTGCAGCGCGCTGTTTTAACAGCGAGGACGCAATTATCGTGTTAACGGCAAAAACCCATCCCGGAAATTTGTTAATAAAATTCTACTTTTATAACAGTAGAGAAATTCGTCCCTTTCCTTTTTTTTTTTTTTTTTTTTTTGTTGTTGTTCGTGTATTCCGGTGGAAGTGTAATTTAAATAATCACAATTATCTTGGCTAATGCCGTATTTTCTTGTGTATAATCCGCAAAGCTGATAAATTACGTTTCCGTTAGAAATTTTAATTAACAAAGTTATACGTGTATGATTTTTTTTTTTTTTTTTTTTTTTTTTTTTGATTGTGGATTTTTTTTTTTTTCTGTTATCTAAAATTTCTAGTCTAAAAATAATTTAAATGATCTACAGAATTTATAAACAACTAATTGTGGTAACTTAGGCTTTTTTTTTTTTCTTTCCTTTCATTTTAAGAGAATTAATTTTATTTAATCGAACTAGTTTTAACAAATATGAATATAAGTTGAACTAACTCATTTTCAAGATGATTAATTCGATTTTTTTTTTTCTTCTCTTGCGAATTTGCGTGACTCTGCAAGAAAGGTACATTCATTAAGAGAGATTTCTACTCAAATATGTTTTATGTCCATACCTTGTTTTAGAGAGCGCGATAAAGAAAATTTGTATTTTAACAGATGGGGGTAGTTTAATAGGTACAGTGTTGTATTTAATTATGCTTTTGCACATGCAGATAATAAATAGCCAATTATATGCAGAAATATATTAAAAAAATATTTCATGCTTGAAAACTGTTTGTATATAAATATATTGATTTATATCCCTTGGAAAGATAAAATTAATTTTTAATAAACATTTTCCTTTTTATTATTATTTTTATTGTAATCCAATACAACAGTTGACTCTGGGTAATCTTCAGGCCTTTTTTTTTTTTTTTTTTTTTTTGTAAATATGAGTTCAAATGTAAAATTTATAGAAATAGATCAAATGAAAAGAGGAAAGTGTAAAACACGTATATAGGAAAACAAATAGATACGTTACATTTTGTAAAGTACCTATACAAGGTGTATATTGACCAGATTTTTTTCCGTGATTCTTTCCCCACTATATTAATATAATAATTGTTTCCTTAATTAATCGTGGAAACATTTTGCAGAAGATTATTACATGAGTTAGTGGTGGAATAGTCACGGAAAATATACGGAGAGTAGTTACACTGATGTAAATATATATCGTGATAACTAAAAAGAAAGCACGTATTTGCATACTTCAAATCATATTTAGTAATATTCCGGAGTACTGTTAGCCCCACCTTTTTTTTCACACCAGCATATTTTAAAAGCATTTCTCTTCTTATTTTATCCAGATTACATATTGGAGAAAATATCTCTAAAGTCATACTGGTGAAAAAAAAAGGCGGAGCTAATAATATTCCGGAATAAATTATAAAAGTTATTAGCATAGGTGCCAACTTGTACAGTTTTTAACACCGGCATTTCCTTGTAAAAAGTTTACTCACATTTAATCTCAGAAAACTGCTAAAAAATATATATATATTAAAAATGTCTATCAAAAAATTTCGGTATAAAAAAAAACGCACTAGGTGGGATAGATTGACATTAAGAGTTTAAATATTCTGTTATGTTTAAATTTTTTATGCTTTTGTAGATGTAAATTTAATGTAAATTTTTAAATATACAAGAAATCAAAAACATAATAATAATAAATAAAAAATGAGCATCAACGTAAAAAAAAATTACAACGAATGTAAAATCTGATATTATATACTATAATAATAACAGGAAATTTAAAATATGATAATATTACTTCAGTTAAACATAAAAGTGAATTGTTGTACATGGAAATAAACAAATACAGTTTATATTGAGAAAAAGTAAACATATTTTTGTTGATGTCGAAAGAAAAAAAAAAACAGTTTTAACTTTCTATTTGTGTTTATATTTAGCTAAACTGTTTCAATCATAAATTTAGTATTAATTTTTCGAAAGTTTTAACAGGTGCGCTATCTATAAATGGCGAAAATATTAGCAAAAATGACCACAATTTTACTTATAATAATTTTAAAAAAATAATTTTTTTTTTTAATTTGCAAATTTTAACGAATGTTAAGAAAGGTACATAGCTGTCAACCGTTCCGATATTTCGATATCAGTAGTTGTTATAGAACAATTTTATGAAAGTTTGTAACCGATTTTTATGATTAAATAATAATAATAAAAAAAAGAAAAATCGAAACGATTGGCAGCTATGATGGTACGATATCATATGATATTTATATAAGTATTCACGATAACTCTTACTTTTTTATTTTAATTATTTTTATAAAAATATCAAAGCTATCTTTCTCCGGATGTATAATTAATTCTTCGTATACAATATCCCCGTAATGGTTACACAGAATTAAATAGCGATCTATTAGCTTTTAAACATTAAAATATTTGCAATTATAAGCATAATTACGCCAAAAATAACATTAAATATTTTACTACTACTAATAATAATAATTTTCTAATGTCTGAAGAAAAATTGCTCCTGCAAAATTATTTTTCATAATTTTATTTAAAGTGCATTTTCTGAAGTCAATAGTTATTTAGATCATTTTATAATATAATCTTCATCTTATCCTACTCACAAGACTTATATTGATAAACAAAATTAATAAATTAGAAAATATTACATCTTTTTCAATTTTTAAACAAAACCATAAACTTTATGACAGAGTTCAAAAACTCAAATAATCTCTTAGTTACTTTAATGGAGATACTTCCCAAATACTTCTTTTCACCTAATGAGGTAACTTAAAATTTCGTCAATACTATCATATGGGAATATAAACTTTGTTGGAAACTTTCTTATCTCTTTGAGATGAAGAATTTTACACTGAGGCAATTACTTTTACTTTTATGGCATTTTAATTTCATCTCAAAATGTTTGTTAGGTCGAGAATTTGCCTGTAACAAATTAATACTGGGACAAAGTAACTGAATAATAATGTCTCTCTTCACAAGAACTTTTGAAAAAATAATTAATAGAAATAACTTCGAAAAATAAAATCAAAGTAACTTTTGTAATAAAGGAAATTCAAAAGTGTTATTTCATTAATTAACTTTGTTATTTTATATTATTGTAGAAAAAACATTCTGTGGATTTATAAATTTATAAAATGTGTATGTAAAACAATTTGTTAATTAACTATTAAAATATATTTTCTTTAGTTGAATGAATTTATTATGCACAAACTTATTTTTTATTAATACATGCATCTAGGCACAATTATTGACATTATCAGGGGTTGTAATCTCCGCCCTTTTTTTGTCAGAACACCCTCATGAATGAGTGATTTTTTAATTTATTGCTACTAGTAATTTTAAAATCCAAAAGTATTTCTTCATGAAATTTGTGGTGGCAAAGAAGGCGACAAATTCTTATCTCTGGCAGTGTCCGGAAAAAAGGGCGGCGACCCCTGCATTATACACAAAATTAATTATTTAAAGCTTTCATCTATGTTAATAATACACATTTACATAGTTCATAAATTCTCTTTCTTTGCAAAAAAAAAAAAAAAAAAATATCACCGCTAATTTTTAATACTAGTTTTAATGTATTTAATTTCAGGAAATCGATACAGTGAAGCACCGATAATACGGAAACCTATAATCCGGCAGCACCTATAATCCAGCACTGATGATTCCTCCCCCCCCCCTTCCTTTCTTTCTTCTCCGCCACAAATCATAGTACTTAACGGGTTACTCACAGATGGTCTTGGAACAGCATACTTTCCGACATTTATGGATCGTTAGTTAAGTTTACTGAATTTCTTTTAATTTTACTGATTTACTGATCGATATCGATTTTTTACGGATTAATCAAGATGTCGGCAAAAATTCCGAAGAAGAATTTTGAAATTATGATGCTAGAGTATAAGACTTTCATTTAGCGTCTTGCAACACCAATTTTAAGCACAATCTTTTGATTATAACTAGATTCTAAAACTAAAACTCACAATACATAATATGTTATGTATAAACGAAATTTCAAATTTATATTGAAAAGTCTCTCATTTAGAACCATGTCCAGAAAGTACTTCAAATAATTTATCATATTTAGCTTGAATTTCTAACATATCTATGTCATAAGGAAAACTTTAAGCGATATCGATTATCTCCAGATAAAAAGAATTGAAGACAGATGCGGAGAAAAGACAGTTTTAAAACTACCTATAAATTCTTGATTATCTGCTTCTAAAATTTAATGAACCGTTCCTTTTACCGAGAAAATTTTCAAACAGTTCAAATAAAAAATGCATTTGAATCCCGTATATTTCTTTAGTGGAGATTTGAATTTATTTTTAAAAGACGTACTTTGTTTCAAATTTTTCTTCAAGCGAAAAGATGACATAAATGATATCCTTCTCTGCCTTTTCTAAAATCAGTAGACTTTGAAACAGTTATTGCTATTTGGTACATATATATATATATATATATATATATATTCATATTTTCCTTTAGCTTTACGATGTCTGTTCATTCATTAATATGTAAATATTTTTTTGTTTGGCTCCTGTTGTTGTTGTTACTGAGATGTCGGGCAAATGAATAGTGATATTTAGGATATTTTTATCCATTGCTATTATAAGAAACATATTACCAGGACACTATCCTTTTCTGTTATAATAATAAGCATCAATAGAAAGTGCATATAAAAACATGTTTTTTGACACATAAAATAGTTACTCTCGTCAGTGCGTTTTCGAGTTATAAATTTTTAGTTTGCTAATGATCGGTTCAACCACACCTGAATCGATAAGACCACGCCTTACTGAAATAATGAATGAAATCCGATGCAAACATAAACTGAAAGTGTTCTTGAATGCATAACGTGTTCTTGAATGCCGGTTACCCATTTCAACATTGAGATATATTCTATCGAGATATAATGTCTAAAAAGTCGCTAATATAGGATTTTAAAATTGATAAAAGTCATGGTTCTGGCAGGTTTAAACGAAAGTCCTCTTATTCCTTTTTCTTTACTACATTTTTACTCAAACTGAAATATAGATTTCTCGAGAACGGGCTGACGAGGGCAAATAGTTTATGCGTCGAAAGTCACGTTAGATTATGCCCTTTTGAATGAACATCATTTAATTGGTTTCTATTATTACACTATTGGGATGGTTTCCTTGTTAGTATTTTCTTTCCTGCAATAATTTGCCCTTGAGAACAATGTTATCCGTGGGAAAGTATTTCAAAATATAACAACTATTTCATTTATTTAAAATTTGCCCATTTTACACATAGTCCTCAGTTTTTTTATAATATAGTTTTCAGTTTTTATATAATATCATAGTTATCAAAATGAACGTTTGGTTAGTTACCGGAAAAATTTAATAGAATTTTTTTATATATATTAGTAACAGTTTTCATTGATTACATAAAATAAAAATGTTGATTAAAATTTATCGTTGACCAAAAAAATGTAAAAGTTGGCAACTATGTAATATAGTTTTCTATCCTTATACTACCTGTTATATATATATATTTAGATAAATGAAATATTTCAGATGAAATGGAACAAATCTTTATACGGATATGCAAATGGAGATTTCTGTCATTTAACCCTTTCAGGGGCAAGCAAATTTCCTTCATTTAAAATCAAAAGCTACCAGAAATCACGAATAATAGTAAAAAAACAAGAAATAAATGAAGTTGTTCGTCTAAGTTATAAAAGAAAAACTTTGTAAAAAATTTCCGGGGGCAGTTTTTGTAATTTTTAATTAAAATTTGTGGTTGCTCTATGCAACCACCGCCCCTGAAAGGTTTAAGCATAATTCCTCTTTTATTATACGCTTACTATGGATATCAGTGCTTATTGCATTAATAATTGACATGAAGCTGTGTTGCAAATTTCTACATGCAATTTGTTTCAAAATTTACTTGTGATCTCGAATGCCACATTTAACCCCTTAACGATCTCGTAATTTTCAAGAGAATGGTAAAAAAAAAGTGCCTATTTTTTTTTTTTTATTATTATTCAAGAGTATAAAATAAAGTGTATGGACAATATATGTATTATTTTTGTATTTTCGGATATATATATATATATATATATATATATATATATATATATTTTAAAGCTTGAAATCGAGAAAAGTTTATTTTACAGGAAAATCAGGGTTATTATGACTGAATGTTGCTCTTTCCAGAAGTAGAAAAAATGAAAGATTTTTTTTTTTTAAACAATAAAAAAGAATTTTATGAAAAGAATTTTACGTATAATAAAACACTATATGCATATTATACTGTTCTCAGATTTGCTATCCGAATTTTCGTAAAGATCACTTATTCCCGAAACCCCTCACTTATTCATTTATACTAAAATTAGAATCCAAGTACCATTTTTTGATTTTGACTCCATAATATACACAATATTAAAAAATATACTTTACCACAGGACACAAATCTACGTTTATTTAAAAGCCTAATTCAGCTAAGAATACAAAATAAGTATTACAAATATTTGAAATTGAATAGTTCTCACATTTAGTTTAAAATAAACCAACTATCCCTAATTATAATTTAAATAATCTGTTTCTTTCATCTAGAGTGCAAAATAAAAAATAAACATTTTTCAGGTATTAGAAATGGTTTGTTTTTAAATATTTTTAATGCTTCCCTTTTGAATACTTCATCCTGGAAATATCTTGAGAAATATTGGGCAAAATCTCACCCCGTCATTTTCACGGGAGCGAAAAGGAAGGGTTTAATAGACATGGCAGTAACACTTTCGCTATGAACAGCTTCTTGCAGCTCAATCAAGGTATCTTTATTTCATGCCTTTGTTCATCGTTCGATTTAGGTTATATTGCATAGTTGCCAACATATTAATTTATTCCGGAGTATTTTTAGCTCCGCCTTTATTTTATACCACTTATTTTTTAAGGATAATTTTTTTCCTATTTTATTGAAGTTATATATTAAAAAAAAAAAAAAAAAAAAAAAAAAAATCTGTAAATAAAGTGGTGCGAAATAAAGGCGGGGCTAAAAATACTTTGGAATAAATTAAAGTATTGGCATCTATGATATTGTCCGAAATAGGAAACGTTTAAAATATAAAATAAATGAGTATCGACGAATTGTACATAATGAACAAATTTCTGTATCGTCTATTGCTTCCCCCTATTGGTTTTATAGTCACTGTTTTGAGTTTCCTAAGTCTACTAGTATTTCTTTTTTATTATTTACTCATGTATTTCTTCTTTCAATTTGGACTTCTGTGAAGCATTTTTCGTTTTTAAAAACATGAAATATTTTGTTAATGACCATTTTTCAAAACCTTTTATTCTAATGCTAAAAAATGACACATCTTTCTCTCGATCGTTCTGATTAACTCTTTATTTTAACCCATCTATTTTTTTTTCTTTCAATTACATTATTTTTAGTAGTATCCTCTTTCACTTTTATTTATTCATTAGCAACTTTCTTTTTCTGCTACATTTCCCCCCTTCAGTTTATGCCACAACAGAATTTATTAAGAATTTCTATCTTATTTATTAAAGGACCTATTTGAGCGTCAAGCTCAAAATCGAAAATTTGGAGATTCGAAATAGAAGCCGGCGGAAGACCGACGTGTACGATATTGGTGTATGTAAAAATGCGTTCATTACTGTACTCTACATACCACAAAATAATAATCGTGGGGATTAATCGAAGCGTTGGATGCATCTCGTCTAAGGAGGATCAAAATTGGGAGGGCATGTCACCAGATCACCCGATGGGGGTAAATCCAAGACCGTCGCCGTATTCAGATCACAGTAATGAATACATATAATTAATTCGAGTATAAACGATTCTCGTCTGTTTACATTTCCTATTGTGAAAACTATAATTTTAATTTATTGTACACAATTAAATGTTCGGCTCCAAAATATTTTATTTATTTTATTTATTTTATTTATTTATTTATTTTTATATACTAAATTGAAATTGTTCAATTTCGAAAAACGAATTAATTGTATTTTTCGCATTTATAGCTCTAAAATGAAGCATTTAAACATTTACAACTCAATGTTTGAGAAATAAAGGCTAATTTAACGGATCTGAATTTTTTGAATGTGAAAACGGAATTTAAAAAAAATTACGTAAGTAATGAGATATTTTTGTAACTTTCCCTATAGAATAAAATGGATCTTGGACGCGGGCATAGGAAATAAAATGTTGTGTTAAAAAAAAAAAAAAAAAAAAAAGAACCGAAAAACACTTGTTCAGCTATAAGAAGTAAGAACTTCGTGAGTAACAAAAAAAAATAAATAAATAAATAAAATAAATAAAATAAATAAATAAATAAAATATAATAATAACAATGAAATTCTAATACTCCGTCATCACATGAACTCAGCAAGTTAATAAATTATCAAGCGGTAGCAACTGTTTTGGCCATCATGCGCTAGTTTTGCGTTACATTTTAAAATTATTTTTCACAATTTTACCTTTAAAAAATTTTCCCCTAATATCCAGCACGTTTACTTTTACACATAACTGATAAATTGTACTAGTAACGCATTTCTTGTTGTTTCATGTCACACTTGTTAGACCGTAGTAGCACAAGTTTTTTGTTTGCTTGTTTGTTTTTAACGCAGTGATGAATGCGCCAAGCGGGGAAGCTTGCGTCATCCGAGGCATAAAGATGTCCTGCATTATAAGGCTCTACTCTTTACCGTTAACGCAAGGATTATACTCTCCACCTTCTTCGCTGCCACTATTTTCATACAGAATTTTTTATCGTATCTTTATAGCATAGATGCCAACATTTTAATTATTGCGGAGTATTTTTAGTCCCGCCGTTATTTCATACCACTTATTTTTTGAGAGTAATATTTTCTTATCTTATGTAAGAAATACACTGAAGTAAAATTTTTTACAAATAAAGTGGTACGAATTAAAGGCGGGGCTAAAATACTCCGAAATAAATTAAAATGTTGGAATCTATGTTATAGGAATATCCTGTGATTAACTAATATTTAGATTTTTGTGTAAAATATAGGCAAAAAAAAAAAAAAAAAATCACGAAAATGTCCTGACGTGCGGGACGTACGAACCAGCGGAAGTTATTACTAACGAAAAATCAGTTTTATACCACAAAAAAGAAAAAGTAAAACTTGTTCTCTTAAATTGCACATAATTGTTACAAAAGAATACATTAAAAAAATTCCGGTATTAAGTTTACGGACAATCCGTAATCACTTGGCATCTCTGACCAGCGGTAAGGGTACTATTCTACTTACAATGACATACATATTTACGGAAACTATTGTATTTCATACAAAATAAAATCTGATAGAATACTGAAAGCTCAGATATCTTGTATGGAAATGAGATATTTTATATCATACTTGCCAACCATCTCATTATGAACCGTACAATTTTTAGTACCCGCCTTTTTTCACACCAATAATTTTTTAGAGTAAATTTAGTCTTATTTAGTCGTAACAACATTTGAAGAGAATAACTCTAAAATTAAAGTGGTGTGAAAAAGGGGCGTTTTTCAGGGGGCGTTAACAATTGTACGGTTATTAATGAGATGGTTGGCAAGTATGTTATATAGTTGCCAACATTTTAATTTATTTTGGAAAAATTTTCGCCCCGCCTTTATTTCGCACCACTTTATTTTTAGAATATTTTCCTCCAATACTAACGACGATAAAAGAAGAAAAATTTATTCTTTAGAAAAAAGTGGTATGGAATATAGGCGCGGAAAAACTGCTCCGGAATAAATTTAAATGTTGAGAACTCTGATACTATATACTTTTAAATACTATATTGATTGATTTTAAGATTTACTTATTTATTTATTTTATAATATATTGTATAACCAGGCACAGATACAGAAAATTATCATTACTGAAACTAGAGACTATGTCATATCAATGCACAGAAATAGAGAGATGGTAGATCCTTCATATTACATAGTGCTTCAAATGGTATTTGAGATTTAAAACTTCAATCAAAAGTAATGGTCAGTGATTAAAGATATAACGTAACTTTCGTTAAATAAATCTGTTTCATAAGGAAACTAAATTTAAAAGATATCGATAACTTCAATTGGAAGGAATTAAACTGAGGTATAAATATGGAAACGTAATTCTGCAGTTTTCCCTAGAAATTCTACATAACTCAGATACGAAATTTAATGAAGCGTTACTTTTACCGAGGAAATCTTCAAATAGTTGAAATAAAATATGCATGTGAAACCTATAAATTTCTTTTAAAGAATTTTGATTATCCCTTCTTGCCGTATTTTGTCCCGAATTTCTTTTCACTTGAATGCATAATTCAGATAAAATGAAGCATTACATATCTAGAAATCAGAATATTTTGTTGAATGAAATTTTATACTAACCAGATTGATACATATAGTTTAAATTGCGTAAAGTATTTCAGTACAGTAATAGTATATATATATATATATATATATATATTGGTAAAACAATATACATTAAATTTACGTTTGCATGAAGCTCAAATTGTATTACATCAGCAGACAGATTTTTGATCATTTCTTTCAATTTTAATACATTTTGAGGAAGTATATATGCAAGTAATAACTGTTTGATTTTGGCAGTCGTCAATAAACAATTTAACATGTTCGCTTTGTTTTCGTACTATTTAACATTTTTCCAATCCGCCTATTTTTCCAATGCAAACAGAAAGCCCCGCCTTTTGACGTTTTTCTAAAACATTATATTACAGAAGATATTAAAACAGATTTTTGTGATTAAGATAGTGGTTACTATTAGAAAATAGTTTTGGAAAGTGATTATTTCCTTATGTGTAAATGACTCTACATTTATCATGCGATTACTAATAGCGTAAAAATTATAAGCGCGGTAAATTATCTTACTACGCCTTTCTTATTTAAAAATTGACAAAGATCGAATTTCTTTCTTTTTCTCATAAATGTTATACCAATTTAACCTCCGAATTTGAATTGTGATTCACCAGAAGTTAAATTAATATTAGATTGAAATTAATGATGTGTGATAGTGAAAACAAAACTATTCAAAAAATGGTTTCCAAATAAAATTCATGTCTGACGACCCAATTTTCATACTTGCGCAGGCAGTACAGTTTTAGTATAAGGCCCCCATGACACCTTTTTTTTTAGTATAGAGTCCCTATGGCAATTTTTCTGCCATGTTGGCGATACATTTTTTACTTATTTATTTATTCTGACATAATGTTTTGTTAAAAAAAAAAAAAAAAAAAAAAAAAAAAAACCTGATACCTATTTTGATAATACTTTTTATTAGTGCGTTTTTTAGTCAATGTTTGACGATAATTCACATTCCGTTTATATATTTATAGCATTGCTAGCTTTAAAATTACGCGTGCAAAAGTTCTAAAGATGCAACTTTTAAAACACATTTTCCTATAAAAAGATTTCAGCAGACAGATGTCGTCATTTTTCTGATTAAATCATTGAACTAAGACCGCGTGCTTTTAAATATTGCCGATAAATATTATCTTTTATCCTCGCGTATGTTATTAAATATGTCACTAAAATATAATCGTAACTAGACCACGTTAGATAAATATATAGATTATTGCTTACTAAGTTTTAAATGGCACGATATTGCCATTTGAACAAGAAACACATTAGCATATCTTTCAAATAATTATGAAAATTGAAATTATTGAGAATATTGAATTAGTTTTCATTTTTTATCATGGTTGCTTTGCGTATTTTGTCCCTGGCTCTTCCACCAACGTATTCATATAATAATTTTAATTAATATGTTTTTATGATCAATTAACGGGAAAGTTACTGTGTGATAATGTAGATAGAGGCGCCAGAAAAAAAAAAAAAGGCAGGTCCGCAACAACCTCAATTATGAAATAGATAAGTGATCTTGAAACCCCAAACAATGTCGATTAAAGTAATATGAGATATTTTCCGTTTCAGATTGCTATTGCTAAAAATGTTTTTAAACAGCACAATCACGTACGAATATGCGATTCATCCAGTATTTTCTGAATGTTAGAAACAGTTTCATAATGTATTTGTATGTGATGACATAGCCTCCTTAAGTAGATGCCTGTCGCGTACCTCGGAAACTAGGCAACAGTTGAAGTAAAGACCCTGGATAGAGAGAGACTGGACATTGAAAAAAATATGGCGGTCATTCGTTCAAAAGCCACTCTATCGGCGTAAGACGTAATTTATTTTTACCAACGTCTGATACTTTCCTTTTAATTATAATCTGGATAAAACTTTCTTGTTTGTCTCTAGAAAGCCCTGCAGAGTATCATTTGAAATTTTGAAGAGCATAATGGTATCATATATAACAGGCTAAACAAACATGGCGGATCATCTGGCGAGTCAATGTCCAGTCTCTTATTATATAGGGTCTCTATGTTGAAGCGGCAGACAGCGCCACCTATTAAAGAATATGTGACTTTTTTATTCAACTGTCACCAATAATTTCAAAAAAGTGACATATGATATATGTAATCGACGTTCCTTCGATTCTATTCTCATTTTATGTATTCCACTTTAAAAAATTTTTGTTGGCTGTAGAATAAAAAAGTCGCGCAAGCTGTATCCGGTGGCGTTGTCTACCATTTCAACTGTTGCCTAATTTCCGAGCAAATGCGACAGGCATCTAGTTAAGGAGGCTATGGTGATGATTATTAAGTTTCGCTATTTTGAAAAAAAAAATTGTTTTTGTTATTTTCTTTAAAATAATCCTTAATTTTTTAAGCGCAGAATTTGATTTAATTTTATTAGCTTTCAACGATAAAAAGTCCACTCTCAAAAAATAAAAATATATTCCCTTTGCTTTTTCAACATATGAAAAATGAACAAGTTATTTAAATTGTACAAAGATTCAATTAGTTACATTAATAAAGTTAAGAAAAATATAATAATAAAGAAAAAGTTTAAAAATACCATTACCCTCAAATTAATAACACGTTAAGAAAAAAATTAATAAAATAAAGGAACATAATTTCAGAATGCTGACAAAAAAAGCAGGAAATTAAAAATAAAAGGAAAGGAAATGAAAACGAGTAAAAGGAAATGTGAAAAAAGTAAAAAAAAATTAAAACTGACGTTAGTATTTCATAAAGGAAATAAGATAAGGCTTATCGATTCGTTATACATGTATAGTTTATGTTAATTGTTTTTAAAATGTTATTATTATTATACGTACTATTATTAAATATATTTGTAACTAATTATATTTAATGTTTATATTTTTTAAATGAAGCTTTTAAAAGAATTTATATCATTTTTATTTTTTTTTTAATATGATAAATAAAACTTGTTAGAAGAAAAAGTGTATAATAATCCATTGTCATGCATCATACTCCAACAAATTAAGCTCGATAAACAATTTATTTCGCTTCTTTTTAGAAATGATGCATAAAACGGCATAATGATGCATAAATAAAAAAATATTCATGTTCATAACATTTTCCTACAAGTTACAAATTGCATTTAGAAGGAGAGTCATTAATAAAATAATAAATATAAGGTCTAGTTGTCACAAATTAATTAACACATCTTATGAATTAACACATTTAATTTAACAAGAAAAAAAAAGAAAAGAAAAGAAAAGAAAAATGAAAGAAACACCAAGTATATCTTAGTTAGATCTATCTTACTGTTTTTATTTTTGTTTATTAATATTTTACCAGTATTGCAAGAATATAATTTGTCCGTTTTTATGTAAATAAATTGTGGCATATGTACAAAGTAGAAAATATGAACCTTTTTTCGGTCCTATTTAATTTCTCTCCTCTCGTCAGTGTTGACAAATTTACGGACTTTTTTATTCAACATCGAACACAAAATTTTAATTGTAACGGTTACCTAACCACTTCGAATGTTATTTGACCATTATATATATATATATATATATATTAAATATCTCTCATTAAAATTATTGGTGTTAGTTGAATAAAAGTAGCACGTTATATAGCGTTTTAGAGCATTAGGACGAAGAGAGGGTTAATTAAACAAATTATTGAATTTTTAGAACGATTTTCCTATATTCATACAGCCTATTTGGTGGCAGAATGGTTAACATCCACCTATCGGGTTTGAGCCTTGAATCATGTTTTTAGTGGTGCAGATTCTTCTTTAAGATTTAGATCCGGGTCTTACAAACTTTAATGTGCTAAAAAGAAACTTTGACGTATAACCCTAATCAAACCTTATGCGCATTTATCATTATATATATTTACCAAGATACTTTAGACAGAGTATGTTAAACTCTGCTAATTTTTTAATAGTACCTAGTTTACTTTTTATTTATTTTTATTTTTATTTTTATTTTTCTTTCTTTCTTTATTTACTTTTAGAAAGTTTAACTCCAAGAATTACCGATTACTTCCATTACATAAAAATTTTTCGCTGAATAGCCACATGGTTTGATGCAGTTTTCTGCCACTGTTTTATTAACTGATGAAACTTGTTTTACGATAGATAGCGTTGTCAACACACACAATTGTGGTCGTCCGAAAATGTCCCAGCACTGCCTCGTCGAAATTGTAACACAGGTTCAATACTGACATCTGGGCAGGGGTTCTCAAAGATTATTAGTCTGGACTGTATCTTCTGCTTTTTCGTCTCAAAAGAGCAAAAAAGTTTGTTTTTCTACAGCACGTCATCCCAGATTTGTCCAAAAAATACCGGCCACTGTGCGTCAGAACATGTGGTTCCTTTCGAACAATACCTATGGAAATAACTCGTCGTCGCTTTTTGAACGTTGCACTATGATGCATTGTCTGTATTGCGAACCTACTTTACGGCAAATCAATAGTTTAGTACTTATTAATGGTAATTTTTTTCAACTCGACTCACACTCTTTACAACTTCGGATTTTTTTTCCTTCTAAAGGTGGTATCAGACGAAAGAACATACATTCTGAAGTATAAGCTATTGCCTCTCAAAAGCTACCAAACAACTTTATCGGAATATAGAAGGGTTGTTTTTAAGCATAAACGAAATCTAAAAAAAGTAAACAACGGACCCTATATTTGGTGATAATCCACCTCAAAGAGGTTTAAAAGGGATAGAGGGTACTCTGTAATCGCGATTCTCTGATTGGAGGACTTCATTCTAAAAACTACCGTTTGCATACTTGCCAATATTTCTAATTTTCAAATCAGATTTAATACCAGCATCTATAAAAAGGATTCTGCCATATATATTTTCGGCGAATAAATAAACTAAAAGCGTTTATAAAAACTTTCCGGTATGATGTCTCCTTTGAAACCCTAGGTGCCAAGTCTCCGGAGACTTAGCACCTATGCGTATGTGATTTTAACAGTCGAAAATGTGTGATTGAAGAATATACGTGAGACAAAACTATCAAACGCTATTATTTCACCCGTTTCCTTCATAAAAAAACTGTTTATGCGTTACTATAATGAAATGCCTTTCATACGGAACTTCGTCTGATAGCGGCTTAAATGAGGTTATCAATTCTATGTTCTAGAGCAGTGGTCGGAAAACAGCGGCTCGCGAGCCACACGCAGATTTTTTGCCTCTTGAGTTTTTAACAAATGTCGACTTAGGAATACTCTAATTATGTTAATAAGAATGAATTAGCCAATATAAATTAAGTTAAAAATTTTTGACTCCCAAATGGTATTTTAATCGTTGAATTGTTGATTTTTGGCTTTGTTCAAAAATGAGTTTGCCGACCACTGTTCTAGAGTAATTTTTTATCCTATTCATACCTACTGTTATCCCTTTGAAACTTTAAGGCAAATTCGGCAACACAATGTAAACATAGTTACGAACTTAGCACCTATTGGCTACCGGGCAATATTAATAGAAATATTTATTTTATTTAATCAGCGAAGTGTAACGGTTTTCACTGATTAAGTAAAATAAAAAATAAATAAATAACAGCAAACATTTCCCCGTAACAAAAAGATGCTACATGCGGAAAATTATGAATGCAAATGAAGTTCTGTAAATGAAGAAACAATGCGTGTCAACGTGGAAACGAAACAATTTTATTTAACATTAAAATAAAAGGATTATTAACCCCTTAACGCGCGGTGTCCTCTCTGCGAGGACGCAAAATTTAAGATCCAGCTGCAAAAATTCATCTCGGAAATTTCTTAGCATAAATTTACGTTTATAACATATCAGAAAAGGCTGTTTTTTTTAAACCTTAAAATTTAAAATTTCTTTTAGCTTAATCTATTTCATGAATTCCGGTGGTAGTATAATTTAAATAATCTGAATTGTCTTGCGCCGCAAAGGGTTAAGAACAAGTTTGAAAATATTGTGCGGTGTTAATTTGTGTATGAGCTATGAAAATTTTAGGCGTGTATTGATTACACTGAGCTAAAATGGATGTAACAGATGAGCTGAGCCGGCGGTCAGTTACAATCTGCTGGTGGTGTTTGGGAATAAGGCCGATGGACTGCACTAAGGCTCTAGGACTGAGGGGGAGTGCCTTCCGTGGGGGTATCTCTAAGACAGTTACAATCTGGAACTCAGTGATTGATTAAGACTGAATATCCCCGCTAGAACCTTATGCCAGGGTGGCAAGCTATTTATAAGGGAGGAGTATTTCTGAAAGGCTTATTCCCTTGTCCGTCGTTATGCAAGTTTCGGAAAAAAAAAAAAAAAAAAAAAAAAAAAAACGGGAAATCTTCGAAAGGCTAGACAGCCGAGCAGCGTTGTCAACTATAGGAATATGCCCTTACGCGTAGGGACATTTCGCAATTTTCAGTAGGATTTAGGGATGAATTTTGAATTTGTAGGAACTTATTTTGGGGATCGTTCTTAAAACTTTTATGGAATCTTGCATGCATTTTTTTTCCTTTTTCCTTTTTTTATGTTCTCCATGGTATTTCGCTAAAGTACAGACTTAAAAGTCTGTAGTGTAGACCTTTTGAGCTAGAAATTGAGACAAGGCAAAATTCGAGTTGGCAACATGGCTGCCGAATGCGACCTGATCTCCAGATTTAAAAAAATAAAAAAATAAATAGTAATAATAATAATAATAATAAAAACTTTATTTTAATTTTTCGTTAGAAAATAGAAGTACATTTTTATGTGCTAATTTAACATATTTTAAAATATGTTTCACTGTTTCAATGTAAAATACGTAGTATCCTTACAAACATAAATGATACTTCAATTTATTCAAGTTGTTTTTAAGTTAACGTTTTCCTTTCTTTTCACATTAATTTTTTTTTCTTAGCTTATTTTTCTTCTACCTGTTTAAAAAAATACTGACTCATTTTTGCGACACGTCTCCAATTTTGTTTCATTTATCAAATACTCTATCGTTGATAATAATTCTTTTTTCTGTCTTTGAGTTTTTACATTCGTTTTGTATATTGTATAAAAAATATTTATAAAAAATATTTAAAATTACAAAATTTTAATTAAACTAGTTATTTATTTATTTATTTTTATTCAACTTGAAAATTTGAATGTAAAACATTATGCTGTGTATTTACATATCAATGTAAACGTTATGTAAAGCTGCATCTTTCTAATTTTTTTTTAGTATCCACTTTTTATCACACCCCTTTTTTAGAAGAAAAGTTTCCTTCTTATTTAAATGTAATTATATATTGTAGAGAACTACTGTATAAAGAAAGTGATGTTAAAAAAAAAAAGAAGAAGAAGAAGCTGGTACTAACTATGTTACAGAGTAAATAAGAAATTTGATAACTCTGGTTATGCAATATCAGCGGCAGTATTTTGATGTAGAATTCACTTTTTAAGGGGAAAAAAAAAACTTGCAAATTCTCTAATTTAGCACAAAACTTTTTTTTTTTTTTTTTTTTTTTTTTAATATTGTAATACATATTCCGTGCAAAAATACTTTTCTGGCAGTACAGACAAAAAAACCTTTTCTTTTGTTTTAACCTTTGTGAATGTCTATTGTCTACAGAAAAAAAAAATGTTTTACAAATAAATAATAGAAGTTTACTAAACATAAAAGCACTTTTCAGGAATCGCATTTATGTTTGGTTGAAGAGAAAGTTCTGCTGTATTGAATTAAACAATTGAAATGCGGATACATATATATTTAGTCAACGCGTCTTTAAATGTATAATACATAATACTTTCATAAAAATTGTGTAAATGTTTTCCAGAGTAAATTATCCGTGTCGGTTGGTTAATTCAATGCGTGAGAATTTTCAAGTCAACCTACTAAAACATCAGCATTGCTAGATCTTGCCATTTTTTCATTCAATAGTCACCGGTAATCCTAAAAAGTGATATTATATATATATATATAATTCATAGACCTGCTAACTATGCTAGCTTATCCGTAATTGTATTAGGCCACGCACTTTTTTCACACCAGAATAGTTGTAGAGTAATATTCAGCAATATAGTCTCATGATTAATTAACAAGACTTCTGCTCCAAAACTATTCTGGTGTGAGAAAAAGGCGAGGCTCAATACCTTGACGAATATACTAGCATAGCCTCCTTAACTAGATACCTGTCGCGTAGTTCGGAAACTAGGCAACAGTTGAAACGGTAGGCAGCGCCACGTAGTACAGATTATGGGACTTTTTTTTATCGAAACTGTCCCCAATAATTTAAAGAAGTTATATATGATATACATAATCGACGTTTTTTCGATTCTATTCGATTTTTACTTATATCATATCCTGCTTTTAAATTTTTGGTGGCTGTCAAATAAACAAATAGTGCAATCTGTACCAGGTGTGTCTACCGTTTCAACTCTTGCCTAGTTTCCGAGCTACGTGACAGGCATCTAGTTAAGGAGGCTCTGATACTAGAGTAGTTAGCAGGTCTAAAGAGACGATTAATCGTCGAAATTATCCACTTTTAGGTAAAGGAAGGTGAGCGACGCTGCCACATGTGCCTCTTAACCATTCCATCCTAACTTCCTAACTACTTCGTCGAAATAATTAAGCAATTGTTACATTTAAAATTTAGTGGTGGATATTGTATAAAAAAAGTCTCACAATCTGACAACTCTGATCCAAAATTTTTATGTAGATAGAAATATACACATGTACATATTTATCTGAATAGTGTAATATATTTTAATCCTATTTTGGCCTACCTTTCTTCGAATGTTGGTTATAGAAAATCTTACCTGAAAAAAAAAAAAAATTAAATTGAGTTAAATGTAAGAAAATATCAAATACAATATAATACATCATTAATCACTGCTACCAAACAATTAATTTTTTATTACATTTTACAGGAAATCGCAGCAGTCCTACATTTTTACATGTTTTCTATTATTTTCTCACCACTTTTTTAATCAGCAAAATTTTAATGCTTTTATAACAGTAAAATATTCATGAAAACTTTTGTATAAAATTAGTAATAATAAAATAATAATAAAAAAAAGCGCAAAAATATAGGACTGCTGCTCTCCCTGCATTTACAATTTACAAATATTATCATAATAAAAAAATTTAAATTCTACGATTAAATAAGACAGAGTTAACTTATTCGAATTATTGATTGGAGTTAAAAATTCGGAAGAGATGACAGCCATTTTGAGTAATTGGGTATATACGACCATAGGCTCCAGAACTAGATGCATGTCGAGCTGCTCGAAAACTTGGCAACAGCTGAAGCGGTAGACAACACCATCTGCTATAGATTGCGCGACTTTTTTTATTCAACTGTCACCAATAGTATTAAGATGTGATATATGATATATATAATCCACTTTCCTTCGACTCTGTTCGCCTTTTATGTATACCATATCGCAATTAAAAAAAATTTTGGTGGCTGGTGAATAAAAAAGTCGCGCAATCTGTACATGTGGCTCTGTCTACCGCTTCAACTGTTGCCAAGTTTTCGAGCAACGCGACAGGCATCTAGTTTAGGAGGCTATGATACGACACACTCTAAAAAACTAAAAAACTACCCATGCCAGCCAGCCGTTCTGAATTTTAGGTACCAGTATTTTTAATAGGAATTTTCAGCTTGTTTAATTAAAAAAAATAAAAAATAAAAAATAAAACTGCTACGAAAGAATATAAAATATTTCTATAAAAAATACCGGTATTCGAAATATCGGAGCAGTAAGCAGAGACTGTAAATTAATGTAAAAAAAAAAAAAAAAATCTAATTAGTATAATATATAAATATATTACTGTAGCAGCCATATAATTTACGCGTTTGTTTCATACCAATATTGTCTAAGAATAATGACTACATAATTCAACTATTGAAAAAAAAAAAAAAAAAAAAATCTGTAAAAACACTTAAAAGGTTACTGAATGAAAAATAGTCTATGAAAATTGGCGGAAATCACTTCGCTTATTAAAAATAGAACACAGTATGTAGAAAGGTCACACTTATGTAGCATTGCCAGTGTCTTGTACTTCATATTTTTCTTTATCCTTTATTTTTTAGAACATGTATTATATAATGAAAATATTGTAAATTTAGATTATTTTAAACATAAAATAACTAATAAAAATTTTCTATTGCATGCTTACCATTACAGATTTTTTCGAGGATGCACAAAATAATTTGGTTATATTATGGCCAGTCGTACAAAATAAAAAATAGAGAGTAACAGTAAAACACATTGTTATATTTCCCCATTCCGTATTTTTCTTTTCTTTTTCTTTTAATTAAATTCATTTAAACAATGGTTAATTACTAAGAGTTCTGAAAACAAATTGCAGTCACTCCATATTTTTTCAAATTGTTTGGTAACTGTTAAAATGAATATATATATATATATTAAAATGGATAATTTAGCTGGAAAAAAAAATGATATTATATCGCAAAAAAAAAAAAATAAACTAAAATAAAATAAAATAAATTTTAATGCATGGTTTCAAATTAAAAAAAAAAAAAAAAAAAAAAAAAGAAAGAAAGAAAGAAAAAACGCCATGCTACAACATTGTATTGAGAGAAAGAAAATAAAATGTTATTTGAGATTAAAAAGGAAAAAATAATATTAAAATGGATAATTTAGCAGAAAACCATGACATCATATCTCCAAAATGCATTGAGAAAAAATAAATTAAAACTTTATGCATGGTTTCAAATAAGTAGAAAAAGAAAGAAAAAGTAATTTAAGAAGAAAAAAAAAGTTTATATCCTAATGTATACATATTTTTTTTATTAGTGCTTGACAAATAATATTTGAAAAAAAAAAAAAAAAAAAAAAAAAAAAAAATACATTTTGCAAGTTAACAGAATTTGCAAATCCTTTAGCGTTTCATTAGTATTCCTTTAATTATTTTACATACGATGGTACAATTCGTAAAACAGACAGCGACTGCTTCGTACCGCTTTTAACCCATTACATACTTGCCAAACATCTCATTATGAACCGTACGATATTTAGTACCCTCCTTTTTATTCACACCAGTCAGATTTTAGAGTAAATTTATTGTTATTTAATCGTAACAATATTTGGAGAGAATTACTCTAAAAATTAAGTGGTGTGAGAAAAGGGGCGTTTTTTCAAGGGGCGTTAACAAATGTACGGTTATTAATAAGATGGTTGGCAAGTATGCCATTATAAAGTTGTATCAGTGTTGACAGTTGAAGGAACTTTTATATTCAATACCTGTTACTAATTTTTCATTGCAGTGTTAGTCTAATTTTATGCTTGCCTAACCGACTGTCATATATGTCGAACTTCATTTCATAGTTGCCTACATTTGAATTTATTCCGGTGCATTTTTAACCCCGCCTTTATTTCACACGTCTTAATTTTTAGAATATTTTTCTCCAATATACAATTTCGATAATATAAGAAAAATATATTTTTTCTGAAATAGTGGCATGGAATAAAGGCGGGGCTAAAAATGCTCAGGAATAAATAAAAATGTTGGCAATTTTGACCATTCTCCAAAATTTGTCGGTAATGTTTAACAAATAAGTCCTTACAAATTGGTAATACTGAACAATATACAACTGAAGTAAATAATTAAGACGTCTTCTAACTTTTAAGAACCTTTAGAAATTTTAAAACATTGTGGTATAAAAGTACCTTTTTTTTATGGTGAAAAAACATCTATGTTTTTTTTTTTTTTTTTTTTTTTTTTTAAGTATCTTGAAAAGTATCACTTAACATAGAAATCTATGTTAAGTGAAATAAATTTGCATGAGAGTGAAAAAAACAAGAAATAATAAATTCAGAAGCATAGTGTAACCACGTTTCCTAAAACTAGCAGCGAGGAACAGTCCAAAAGCTTAGAAGGATAGAAAATTGACCGACACATTGGTATTTGAAAAACATCCAGTAATTCAACGCCTCTTATCGCTTATTTTCTTTGAACCAGACGACTATCTCCCCTATTTTAACACTGTACTCGTTGAGTCAGCACTTGTGCAGATGATTCCCTGGTCTCAAGAATGTGGTCGAAGAATACATTCATTTCATGTTCATACTTGCCAACCATCTCATTATGAATAGTGCAATTTTTAGTACCCGCCTTTTTATTCACACCAATAATTTTTCAGAGTAATTTTAGTCTTGTTTAATCGTAACAACATTTCGACAGAATAGCTTTAAAAATATAGTAGTGTGAGAAAAGGGGCGTTTTTTCAGGGGGCGTTAACAATTGTACGGTTACAAATGAGATGGTTAGAAAGTATGCATATTATCGACAGCTCGTCGACCTAACCGTTTGGTATTTTCTGTGTTTTTTTCCGAAATTCGCAAATACGATTAGGATATTTTAGAAAGTCCCCCACAGAGAGCACACCACCGAGGACTACGATCCTTGTGTTGTCAATCGGTCTTCCATCTGACCGCCGCTGGCGGATATACCCGCGGTCATTGAGCCGTTCTTTTCCCTCCAATACACTTATAATTCAAAATCATATATTTACGAATTTTTAGCTTGTTTTTTCAAGTTTGATGGTCTTTTATTATGGTCATGAGAATTATTATAATGGATACAGTTGCATGTTTGATATAAGGTTGAACTAAGCCTTGTTTTAATACATTTAAGAAACTGTGCAGTGAAAATAACATTACAATTTTTCCCTTATCAAAGGCGGTCAATGGGTTAAGAAAAAAAAAAAAAAGAAGAAGAAGAAGAAGAACTGAAAGTTTTTCTTTTAGGTCGGCATTTTATTTATATACTTTTAGTCTCTAGATGCGAGCGATGTTACTTTATTTATTTATTTATTTCTTATCCTATTTTTTTATTTATTTTCTTTCTTTCTTTCTTTTTTCAGGTTTAGGTATTTTGTCACATTTTTTGGGAAATTATATAACTAAAATAAACACAATGCATTTTTCAAACAGTTGAAGCTGCTTTATAATTGATTTTCTTTCATTAATAACTTATAAATATAAAAAAATCCATAAATTCAAACGTACTTTTTGGTATACCCAGATATATATATATATATATATATATATATATATATATATATACGTGCATTTTTGCCATCTATTACGCATTTCAAATATTACTATTTTATAATAGCTGATTTTCTTTTATTTAATTATAGAATTTTAGTTTTTAAGTGAAGCAGAAACTTTTCTTTTTAAATAGTGGTGTTAAAATAAACGGAAATATATATATATTAAAGTATGAAAAAAAGGGATTTGTCTAATTAAAAAAATTAAGATAAAATTACTTTTCTTTTAATTTAAAAAAAATAATGAAAATGTTTCAATCTCATGTAAAATTCAAATTGGTTAAAAAGGTAAATATTATATGTTACACTTTGCTTCTGGATTAGAATATTATATTTATTTGAAATTGAAAAAAAAAAAAAAAAAGAAGAAGAAGAAAGGAAGTGTTGTTTATTTAGATTCTTTAAGACAAACACCCTTTCTGTCCAATTCAGTGCGAGAAAAGTGCATTGCTATTAAACGATTTTAACCTAGTTAGTTGTTTTAGTTCTTTGCTGACTCGAGTCATTCTTCTTGGACTGAATTCAGAATCCTTTTTTTCTCTTTATATCCTTGCACTTGATTTACAGTCTAAATCTTCCACTTTTCTGACAATTCTAATTCTGTTTTAACGGATATTATGCTTAAAAAAAATTATTCTACGAATAAAATTGTGCCATTCATTCAAAGATATTTTTGTTCTTAAAGAAAAGAAGGATATTTATATTTCAAGGATTTTCTTTTAAAGAACTTCGTAAATTAAAACTAATGTATTCGCAAGTGAACACACACACACACACACATACACACACACACATTAGGGTTTTTATTAATTTTAATTATTAAACTTAACTGTAAATATTGTAAATATCTCCTTTGTAAATTGTTATTTAATCTCTTAATTGTAAATAGTGTAAATATTCTTCTTTTTTTTACTCTGACTGCCTAACAGTCTTGCTAGGCTAAATTTCACTTTATTTTTGTATTATTCTAAATTGTATAATTTTATGACTGCTTAACAGTCTGGTTAGGCCTATTATTTTTATAAAAAAAAAAAAAAAATGTAGGTTTAGTGCTCCTTGCTCTGTTGCCTCATGTCACACAGCTTCCAGATCGGCTCTGCTCTGCCTCTCTCTTCTGTCATGCTGCAATGCATCAAGTCATCACGCCGGGGTTCTCTGGGAACCCACACAGAACTAGTACCGACACTCTTGATTATGCAAGCCCTCCATATGTATTCTTTCTGCCTTTGGTGAAGGTAAGCGGCTGTCTCGACAGCCGTAGGCACTTCTTAAGAACGTGATGATGATGATGATGACACACACACACACACACACACACATATACATATATATATATATATACAGGGTGTCCCATAAGTATGCAGACATTTTAAAAATTCATAACTATTGAATGAATTGACAGAATTGAACGCGATTTGCAAAGAAATCATTCTAGTGAAAATATATTTTTTTTTTTTTGTTAAGAAAAAAGTATAGTTAAATTTTTTGTCGAAGATAGTTGGACTAATAGTTAAATTTTTCGCACGGATGTAAAAGAAAACTATGCAAATGAAAGTCCTATGACCTGCACAATTTTGCGATTAGAAAAGTTTATTTCTTATTTTGTTTCCTATTTGTGCATATATGGAGTTTTAATTGCGATGCTGACTTGGTGGATAAAGCGTTATTGCTGATGGTGTTTTCTCTCAGGTAAGAACCGCCGACTGAAACTGCAGTTAGCAGTGTTATAACTCGTTTGAAAACTGTAATTTGTGTTGACGGCGTACACATAGAATAGGTTTTATATGCCTGTAAACATTTGCATGCGAATTAGTACAGATTTTCATGAAAATGTGTGATCTGGTCACGCAGAGCGCCCTCTATGGACAAATAGCTTAAAAACCATAAATATATTATAAAGACTTCTGTATGAAAATAATGGTAGTAAATAAGGCGGAAATTTCTCATCCTTCACAGTTAAAAAAAAAAAAAAAAAAAAAAATGAACGGGGAAGTACGACTCCTGATAAACTCAAACATGTCATCTTTTGCGTAAGGTTTTTTTTTTTTTTTCTTATAAACTTACGCAAATGCGATAGCGGTTTTAATTTATCACCAAGACAATAACAAAAAGTTTAGTAGCCACCAGATAGGTTCTAAAAACAAAAAGAAAGAAAAAAACTCTACGAAACACAGTCATCGCATGTTTGTATATTGAAGGAATATATTAATAATAATGTCCGGTCGTTATAAATTAAATACGGTTTTGAACGAAATTATATACTATCTAGTACACAGAAAACAATAACGGGGATTTTTTTAAAATAATGGGATCTAGCTACAAGATCCTCTTTCAAATACACCTAAAAAACCAAATACCCACTCGTCATGTGGCGAATAATAATAAAGACGACTTAAAAATGCACCAATTTAATTCAATTCATTTTTTTTTCGTTTATGAATGTTCTAAGCATGAATTTCATTAATTGACGATATAACAAACTGCGAGTTTTGACAATTAAATGTAATTTCAGTCAAACAGCGATAAAATAATCACCCATTTGTGAAATCGAACGCAAAAATATTGCATATTTCGAAAATCAAAACAAACATAAGTTATTTTTATTTGTAGTGAAACAATCATGTTTTGGAGAATAAGCTTCAAAATGCACAAATTTTGCCGATTAGCATTAAAATACTTATCTATTTCAATAATTGCGGGCGTTTTTTTTTTTTTTTTTTTTGGGGGGGGGGGATAAATCTACTCCGAAATAATTCCATATTCCAAGAAACCACAGAAAAAAGAAAAAAAAAGATTTATTAATGTAATGTCCACTAAATTTCATCAATTGAGTATGAAAAAATGAAATTTTCATGGTCTTTCTGGAAAAAAATAGGGCAGAAAGAGCGTCTTTACAAAAAATGACAATCATAAATGGAACCCTTCACAGAATTAGAGGTTCTCAACTGTCAATATTTTGAATACCACTATATATATATATATATATATATATATATATATATATATATATATATATATACACATAGCAATCTTCATTAATTGTTTGTAGTTATCTTCAAAAGAAGAACTGAAAAATTGCTTTACACAGATATTGCTTTGTATAAAAAGTAGTATTTAAATTTGTGCTGTTGAGAACCCTCTAATGTTAGATCGATTAAAAAAGTTTCTACATAAAAAGTCTGTCGGAAAAAATACGTATTTCGGATTGCGATAATCAGCCGAAAATTTTGGGGAAAGTGGCAAATAAAGCATTCACCAACTACTGGGGAATAAGTTAAAATTGCAATTTTCAGGTGTACTTTGTATTTAGAAATCGAAATTTAATGTATAATATATGTTTTTGTTCTGCGACCATTCATGCTGAATTATAACGCTTCCTTCTGACACGTTACATGTTCTTTTCTTTTCGATTTTGAACACTAGCCTCCTTAACTAGATGCCTGTCTCGCAATGCTCGGAAACTTAGCAACAGTTGAAGCCGTAAACAACGTCACCTGGTACAGATTACGTGATTGTTTTATTCAACTCCCACCAAGAATTTTAAGAAGTGATATATGATATATATTCGACGTTTCTTCGATTCTGTTCGCCTTTTGTGTATATCATATCCCACTTTTAAATTTTTTTGGTGGCTGTTGAATAAAAAAGTCACACAATCTGTACAAGGTGGCGCTGTCTACCGCTTCAACTGTTGCCAAGCTTCCAAGCCACGCGACAGGTATCTAGTTTAGGAGGCTATGCTTTGAATGTTGAAGGACAGAAGCACATGCGATGTAATCATGCACCTTCTTCTACATCAGAGCGATGGCTAACGGGATAGGATGACCTTAAAATCAATTTCACTGCCCAAGGGAAACAGATAAAAGAACACAAATTAGCATCAGATTCTGTTTCTTTAACTGGATTTTGGCAAGCATAAACTCATTTCTTAAAACACATAAAATATATTTTCAAAGCGTAAATAATAAAAATTCAATAATTTACAATAATTAATTTTATGTCAGAGTAAGTTACATAAACATCATTAATTACAAAATTTCGCTGTAATAAATGACTACAGAATCTTTACAGTCAAAACGTATTTTGAAACAGCGCCAAAATTGAGTATAACTTTCAATTTCTTAAAAGTATTCATCATAAGTCTGTAACAGAATTTAAAGCAATTATTAATGAACTTTCATGTATAACTAACTCTCTTGAAAAGTAAAATTTCCTAATTATGTCATATAAGTATAAGAAGTGAATTTTGAACTTTATTATCATTTTAAAGAGAAAAGTTTGAAATATGAATATTTGCAAGATTTTTTTTTCTCTGCACTTCGCATAAAACTTTAGAAGAGTTCATTTATTATGTCAGACTATGAAGTTTCATATTTTTAAAGGCTTAAACTTATTTTCTAAGTAACATATTTTTTAAATCCGATTATTATTTCAAAGCATTTTATACTTTTCTTGGTTGGTTTTGAAGCAATAAATTTATTATATAAAACAGGAAAAATATAGTTGAAATATTGATTTCCAACCATGTGGACGTATATTTTATATACGATTTTCTAAAGTATGTTTCTTTGTATTGTACTGCTACCAGTGAAATTACTGACACTACTATTTGACAATGCTATAAAATAACATTGCAAGTGATCTTGACAGTATTTTTGAAAGATTTAATCATTTCAGAGTTCAAATAGAATTGAATTGAAGCTCGTAAATTATCGTCGTCATGTAAGGGGTTAATTTTCCACATTTCCACCCATGTAAAAAGGTCCTATTTGCTGCCAGAAATTTTCTGTAATTCAGAAACATACGTTCTATCAACGTAATTTTTCCGTTGACAGAACGTATTTTTCTGAATTACAGAAATTTTCTGGCAGTAAACAGGACTTTTTTTTGACGGTATGGTGCCAAGTTATCACGGATTGTCCGTAATCTTAATACCGGAAATTTTTTAATGTATTCTATTACCAGCAATTTAATAGGATAAGGTTTACTTTTTCTTTATTGTGGTATGAAATAATACTTTCGGTAGTAGTAACTTGGTACATCTTTTATAAATGTTGTACCTGTACACATATGTGTATTAAATGTGATGCTTTAAAATGTTATTAATGCTGAATTTAAATCTGAGTCTTTGGTGTATAGTTGCATTAAAATGTAGTCATTTAGATGCATGAAAAATATTGACAATTCATTTTTAACAAACAATAGTTTGATTTTAATGAACAAAATTCCAGTGTGTAGATTTCTGTAATTCATTTAACCATAGGTGCAAAGACTCCCGATTTCAAAAGATACTTCAAACAGGAAAATTTCGATAGCTGTTTTAGGTAAGTTAGGAAGTTTGGATTGAATGGATGGGAGGCACCTGTGACAGCGTCACGCATCCTCCATTACCTAAAGGTTCAGCTTAACGGATTGAGAGTCCCGAAATTCAATTTTACTGCAATGGAGAGAGAGGGGGAGAGTGATACATACCAAAAATAAAAAACAGTAACAAAGGAATTTTAGAGCTATAGAAAAGGGAAACACAATAATAAAAATATTTTTTTTAGGTAATATTAATCGTCGAAAATATATGTAACATACTCCATTTAAAATTACTGGTTTCAATTCTGATTTAAAAGTAAAAACGTTGGCAGCTATGATTTAACTGATAGATATATAAGAACATACCCTCCAACATCCTAATTAATATTCCGTAGTATCGTTAATCTCACCCTTATTCTCCCACCAATAAATTTTTAGAGTAATATTCTCCAAACGCAATTTCGATTAAATAAGAAGGAAAATACTCTAAAAAGATACTGGTGAGAAAAGAAGGCGGGGCTAACAATACTACGGAATATTAATTAGTATGTTGAAGGGTATGTATAAGATTCAAAGCGAGGGAGGTTTCTTTTTTTTTATTATTCAAAGATTAATGTATCCATTATTATTTGCCTGACAGAAAAAAGAAAAAAAATATATGCATCTAGAAATATTAAACTATTTATAAGCAGCTGCCTTTATCGCTGCTTTTAAAGATTGTGCACAAGAGAAGCTAAAATAATAGATATGCTAACATTTTAATTTATTCCGAAGCGTTGTTCGTTCCGTCTTACTTTCACACAGTATTTAAAGAGTAATTTTCGCGCGTTTGTTATTACGATAAACAGAAGGAAATTTAATTTTTAATTAGAATGGTGTAAAAAAAAAAAAAAAGAGGACTAAGAAATAGGAATAAATTGAAAATTCTATTCTTGCATATTAGAAGTAAGTACCATCATATGGGATTACGATATTAATTTTAATGGTACATTATCTAAATTAAATGTTCAAAATTATGGAGTGTATTAAATGAAATAAACGTAAATCCAACTATCATTAGAGCGATCCAAGAACTTTATAGACAATCAAAAACGAAGATAAAAATAGGCAAAGAATTGTCAAAGGGTTTTATAACAGATAAAGGACTTAGACAGGGATGTTGTATCTCCCCAACACTTTTCAAAATTTATGTTGATAAAGCATTAAAAATTTGGAAAGAAAATTGCAGAGCAATGGGATTTAATGTAAATGTAATGTCAATCTTTACTCTACAATTCGCAGATGACCAAGTCATAATTGCAAAAAGTAAAAGTGATTTAGAGAAAATGACAATCAAAATTAAGGAAGAATATGAAAAATGGGGACTATACATGAACGTCAATAAGACCAAATACCTATGTATAGGAGGAGACGAGACGGACATCAGTCTGAATAATAACATCAAAATTAAAAGTTGTGATCATTATAGATACCTTGGTGTAGACATTAATAGAGAAGGAAGAGACTCACAGGAAATTAAGCATAGAATCTGTCAAGGAAGAAAAGCAGTAAAAATATTAAATTCGATTTGGTGGAGTGAAGAGATATCTAGGACGAGAAAGTATAATATATACAACTCCATTGTAAAAAGCATATTGTTGTATGGAGCAGAGGGATGGACAACTATGGAGACGGAAAAAAAGAAATTGGCTGCTGTTGAAATGGATGCCCTGAGAAGATCATGCAGGATATCAAGAATGAAGAGAGTGAGAAATGAGAGAATCAAGGAAATGATGAAAATAAAGAAAACCATATTAGATGAGGTTCAAAAAAAAGCAATTAATCTGGTTTGGACATATTAAAAGAATGAACGATGAAAGATTACCTAAAATCGCTTTTAATTATATACCAAATCAGAAAAGAAAACAAGGAAGACCAAGAAAGACTTGGATGGACAATGTAAAAAAAGCAATGAGGGATAGGGGTCTGGAAGAAGAGTGGACCCATGACGGAAGACCTGTCACAGACTTGTGGATTCTGTCGGAAGGCAACACCCGATGCCATAAATCGAACATATATATATATTTAAATTAAACATTTTTACAAAAATTATAAAATTTCCACAACAAGAAATTATCTAATTTCTTAGCTGACGAGTTTTTAACGTATTGTGGAGCATTGTTAGTACCGCCTCCTTTTCATAATACTTTTTTAAGTGTAATTTAATTTTCTTATTTTATCGTAGTTAGAAATATGAAAAAATTACATCAACAAATCACTCTTTGATAATAAATTGCTTTCTTTTTAAACTGGCTGAATTTTTGTGGGATGATGTTGTCACTAAAGATAGAAAAAAAAATGAAACTTTAGGGAAACAGAACAATGAATAATTTATCGTAAAAGCCATAGCTGCCAAGTTTTTTAATTTATTCCGGAATAATGCTAGCCCCGCCCTTTTTTCACACCGTAATATTTGTAGAAAATTTTTCTTCGTTATTTAACTACGATTAAACATGAAAAACATTACTCTAAAAAGATTCCGGTGAGGAAAAAAGGGCGGGCTAACAACATTACGGAATAAATTTTAAAACTTGGCAGCTATGGTAAAAGCCTATTAATAAATACATAATTCTCAGAATTTTAATTTATTCCGGAGCATTTTTAGCCCCGCCTCTATTTCGCACCAATTTATTTTTAGAATATTTTTTTCCAATATATAACTACGATAAAGAAGACAAATGTACTCAAAAAAAAAAAAAAAGTGTGGAATAAAGGTGCGGTTAAAAATGCTCCGGAATAAATTAAAATGTTGATAACTCTGTAAATATACATATACATATAATAGCAGGAGACTTGGCGTTGGAATATTAAAACAGGAGTAAACTACTACGTCAGAAACGCCAAAGAAAAATTATTGAGATGCATACAGCTGTTTCGGTAGCCTAAAGCGTACCGTCATCAGTGCAAAAAGAATCCAGTAATTGCGATCAATCAGCATAAAATTAGGACGTTCAAAAGCTAACTTTAAGTGGAGAAACAATAAATCTTTTTCAATTTTGGCGATGTTGGTACGAGTTTCCTTAATAACTGCACGAAGAATATTAAAATGAGACCTGAGTACTTTTGCCTGACATGAGACCTGAGTATTTTTGCACTGATGACGGTACGCTTTAGGCTACCGAAACAGCTGTATGCACCTCAATAATTTTTCTTTGGCGTTTCTGACGTAGTAGTTTACTCCTGTTTTAATACTTATACATACCAATTCGCTACCCAAGTGCTATACTATACCCTTATCATATATCCATAACTGAAAATAAAACCTTGAAAAAGCAAAAATAAGAAGTGTCCTTAAATTTTAGATAAGTTCCATCAATAAAAATGGAATTTCTCAGAAACGATAAAGTATATTTTTTTCTCTTTTAAAATTTCATACTGCATCACATTTTCTGAAATATCGACTATCTTTCACCAGGAATATAAACCTTCAATCAACATCGCTGACCAAATTCTACTCCAAAGAAAATTCAAAAATATACATGGAATTTTATGATGTTTCTTGAAACTCATGACATCGTTTTTATATGTGCACCATATATATATTTCTGAAGACAAAAATAAAATAAAATAAAAGTAAGAACTATTATCGAAAGAAAGAATTTTTTCCCCCATGAAATTTGTGCACTATTATTTATTGTGAATTAACTGTAAACTGCAAATAGATTTCACAATCTAAGCAAACTGCATGTTTTTATTATTATTATTATTATTATTATTATTATTATTATTATTTAGTCATCATGTTTATAATACAAGATTTCTTTTATTTCTATACAGAAATTCAGGTGATTTAGATTCAAAAATATTTCTCATAATGCGTGCAGACGATTTTTATCTCAGAAAAGTATTGAATGAAAGTTATTTTTATCCTTTACAGACGACCGCTTAGAAAATGCAGTTTCCTATCTGTTGTTATTATTATTTTTATTATTATTATTATCGAGAATGAAAAAAATAATAATAAGTTTACTTTAAATTGTCGCAAATATAATGTTAAAAAAAAAATTGTTCTAATGATAATTACGAGTTCCTTTGAAAGAATACTTTCCCTTAGGCGTGGGGTAAATAATGTAGGACTGCTCCAGGGGACTTTATTATTATTATTATTATTATTATTATTATTATTATTCTTTTCGTGCCATTCTTTTCAAACAAAGCAATTTATAAATTCGGAGATGCCAACATTTTAATTTATTCCGGAGTATTTTCAGCCCCGCCTTTATTTTATACACTTTTTTAAAGAGTATTTTTTTTTTTTTCTTATTTCATCGTATTTATATAGTGGAGAAACATAGTCTAAAAATAAAGAGATGTGAAATAAAGGCGAGGATAAAAATGCTCCGGTATACATTAACCCTTTGCGATTGCGCTCGGCATATTTTTCGTAAGACAGGCCTTTGTTGTTCCTTTAAAACGTCACACGTATAGTTTCCAACTTACTACCTTTTGGCTACCGAAACATTGTAATAATTTGTTTTATTTTACTTCATCATTAAATAAAATAAATCTTTCTGTTAAAATTCTCCGGTAGCCGAAAGGTAGCCTATAGTTACACGTTTTAGAAAAATGACGTTTCATTTGCAGAGGAACACCTTAAGGCGTGGCTCGATTTTTGAATGTTCCCTCAGAAGGGACATACGAGCAATAAGAGTTTAAATGTTGGTAACTGTGATATTACACTTATACAGGTGATCTGGATTTTGTCTGCATAATTATAGCATAAATTTTATTAAACGAAAATAGTGGTACGAAAATACTATAAAAACAAGGGCTTATGGCAGCCCTGGTAATGCTCCTATATATACAGAATTTTTATCTGTGTTGTTGGTTGCTATAATAATATATATTCCTTAATTTCACAACGATTGGTAAAAAAATAATATTCATTTTATACATTTATGCAAAATTCCGTCATATGTTGCCATATTGAAAATAATGGGAAACGGGATGAAAGAGTCATCTTTTAAGCGATATGCACTAAAAGTTAATAGACGCCAATTTATGTCAAGATTTACAAACATAACTGTCAAAATTATGACAATTAAATTTAAAACTACATGAAATAATGTATATTTCTCTAAAGCTGGCATTAATTTTTTTTTTTTTTTTTTTTGTCACACACCCACAAGCAAGGCACTCAGACATCATATTCCAAAATTGGCCTGTACATGTTTAGGATCTCCTAAAACCATACCTGCCAACATCCTAATTATGAATCGGAAGATTTTTAGTCCACACCCTGTTTTCCACACCACTTTATTTTTAAAGTAATTATCTTCAGATGTAGTTATGATTAAATAAGTATAAAATTACTCTTAAAAAAGACAGGTATGAAAAATAAGGTGGGCATTAAGAGTCTCCCATTTATTAATGAGATAGTTGGCAGGTATGCTAAACGTATAAGGAGAAAATTACTCTACAAATGAACAGTGGTGTGAAAAAAAGGCGGGAATAACAATGCTCTGGAATAAATTAGGAATGTTAGCATACTTGGATTAAACACAGCATTGCCAAATTTAGGGATTTTTTTTTATTCAATAAGCTCCAATAAATTTGAGGAGTGATATTTGGTATACATAGCAGATAATTAATCTTCGACGTGATTGCGCAAATATTGCAATTAAAAATTAGTGATAGATGGTGAATAAAAAAATAGTAAAATTGGTAACACTGATTAAATAATAATAAAATTTTTAGGGATAAATTTAATCTAATTCTGGACTAGCATAACATGCAGATAACGCAATTTTTCTAATTTATTAAGGAGTATTGTTAGTTACGCCATTTTTTACACTACTTTCTTCGTAGAGAAATTTCCTCCAATTTGTAATTTCAATTAAAGAAGGAGAAAATTTTTCATTAAAAAAAGTAGTGTAAAAAATGGCAGGACTAATATTACTCCGTGATAAATTCGAAAGTTTGGCAAATCCGAACACGTATACAATTAGTATGGGAGTGCCTTTTCTTTATAAGTATTCCTCCGGCATCAAATAACAATGAACTTCTTTTTAAGATTATAGTCATTATTTATAAAAATTATTGCTCTTTAAAATCATTGGTGAAAGACTGAGGTAAAAATAAATGGACCATAAAAAACCTGTGTCATACTATGGTCATACAAAGTGACTCAGAATGAATAGTTTAAACTGTTTTTTAATTCTTTGAACGGATCTCATTAATCGTTTACATACAAAACTTGGAGGCAATCCGCAAGCTCGTTTCAGCTGCAGTATGTTATTCATAGCGAAGTTCAGTTACTACCACACTCGATATTTGAAACAGTTAGCTGAAGTTTACGATATGATACATTTCCGTAACATATTATAAGATTGGTAAAAAAAATTGAGGCATACTAATCGAACTATCTGTGTTCAAAGTTATAATTTTTTAATTTATTTTTTATATAAGTTTTTCTCGTACAGTGTTTATTTCATTTAAAAAAAAAAAATATCCACCTCTAGTTTTCGAAGGGCTTACGTGTTTCCAGAAGTCCAAAACCCGTTTTGACCATTGTTAGAATATCTCTGACTCTCTGTGTGTGACTAAGTTTTTGTGAGAAATGTATCTCAGGAGCTATTGTACAAAATTTCATAATAATTTATGTGTCGTTCGTTGTAAATTGACATAAATTAGTACCTATACAATTTTGCTAAAATTGTAAAGTTACTAATTTATACGCCCAAACCGATAGCACCCAACCGATAGCATTCACTGAGGGGAAAAAAAGGTGTATTGACAGCAACTTTAAAAAATAAGTGGTCTTTTTCCGAATCAATAAACTAGAAATAGAAATATCGTAGTTATGCGTAAAAAGTAAACAAATAAATTGAACAGACAAAATGATCGAAAATTTCCAGTCTATACTTTTCTAGACTGTGAAACATTATTATGGAAAATATGAATCCTTTGTATTGTGATACATTCTCGCCTGATTTTTAAAATTAATTTATAAAACAAAATTATAGTTGCTAAAACTCAAATCTTGTTTTCCCATTTATTTGCAGAGATTTTTAAACAAGGTCGACCACGATAATATAGGGAAGCGCTCTAGAATTTTAATAGGTGTTTATAGAACTCGCTAGCAAAGGAAACTAGAATTTATAAGGATGGCATGAAACTGTTTCTTTTTCTTTTTTTTTTTTTTTTTTTTAGTCCCTGTAAGGAAATCAATAGAGGTATTCACTCCATTTTCAATAGGGGGCATTCGATAGTAAACTTGAAATAACATATATTAGTTTCAAGAAATTCCATGAATGTTTATGTGAGTTTGAGCGCGGACAGACATATCAAAGAAAGTCTTTAACACTTTTCAACCTTGTTGAAAAGTGTTAAAAATATATATTTATAATAGTAATAGTCAACTACAAAAAGATTTTTATGTAGAAATACGGCTTCCCCCGCCCTGGAAGGGAAGTGTATAAATACCAACTTTTATGCTTTTTTGGACAGAGGAAAAATGTCAATAGAAATTTTCTGTATATTTTTGTGACAGTTTTCTCTGTTTGAATTAAAACAAATTTTTCTATTGAAATTACTGGGTAGCTAAAAAACCATATAAGTGCACAAGTATACAAATTTGGCTTCGAGTATCTTGGAGCCTGGAAACACCTGGGATTAATATCGGGTATCTTCCTCTGCACAATACCACCAAAAAAATAATGGTATGGGGGAAATTAAGGATTGAATTGTCTGCCAGAAGAAAAATAGAAAGTTAAACAAAAATACATATAATAAGAAGAAAAGAATGATTTAAAAAAATGAGATTATAAGAAATGGAAACACAATTTATTAAGATTGAGAACGGTTAAATGTTTAAGATATTATTCCAGGAAAAATTTAACGTAATATTTTAAAGTAAAATTTCTAATATATATTTGCCAAGCAGATTATACAAGGAAAATATGGCTAATATGCTGTTATATATACTATTATTACAATGAAATAAGTCTTTTCCTGCATCTTTTATTCTATTGCAATGATAATAGTTTTACAGGCAAAGTGAAGAAAAAGAAGCAGTTCATTCAGTTTCAGCAAGTTTAACCTTTGCGACAAACTTGGCGAAAAACAGTAGTTTAGGGTTCCCAAATTTCGAAACTCTCTGACGTACAGAAGCCGAAATGGAAACTTTCCATGGGAATTTGGATAAAATTATCGCCAAACCTCCGTATAAATAAGAGTGAGTTGACTTTTATGGGAGAGTGTGGATTCACTGCGTTTCAAAGTTTTTCAGAGGCTTATTCTGAGAACTGCCCTTTGGAGATTGTGCTCCAAGCGACTGAAGTTTGTTTGTGAGCTAGCGAAGATTTCTGATTTGGAGTATTTGATGTTATTTGCTTTACTGATGTTATTTGCTTTAGTCCTGTAGATCAGTTGACCGTTTTCTTGGATTGTACAATAACATTCGTTAAATAGCACGAGTGATATCTTCATTGGATCGTTTTCGAGAACATTCGTTGTAATAACAATTTTGTTGTACAGGTTTGAGACGTTATGCAGAATCAAGTGCATTTATCGACTAGAAACAGCTTATTTCTTTACGAACTATTTTCTCACGCAAGAAAATTGACCAGTTTTTCAAACAATGTACTGGTTTCAAAAAGTATTTTGTAAATATATCTATTTCCGCTTCTGGTCAATATAAACCAGAGTGATTTGTAATTTGTAGACATTAGTGAATTAATGTGAATTATATACATACTGAAATTTCGAAGGTAAATCTGTCGAAAAGATCCTGTGGCATGAAATGTTTTAATATTTAAGATATCGAAGAAAACTGTATTTGTCTTAAAAGATTTTAATCGATAAACTAGATAAAAAAAAAAGACGTTAAAAGCTTTTCCTGTGAAATCTTATTTTCTCTAAGACACAAAAGCATTTATAATGTATAACACATTACCTTAAAAGATTTTCCCAAGAAAATTTCTTCAAAGATTTCCAATAAGCGATTACAAAGTTACCATAGTGTTAGAAAAAAAGAAGACAGATTAAAAGATCCTTGTAAAATGGTAAACGGTATCAAAAGTGTCTGCATATTTATAGAAAATGTTTTTAAAACTTGCTTTGCTTTTTCGATAAAATATCTTCATTTAATAAAGGAAATGTGTAATAATATTTACATTTATATTTTTACAATATATATATATATATTAAATGCGTTTTTTTTTTCCTCAAAAAGTAAAAAGTAAAAAGTACTAGTAATGCAGCAATACAATTCTGAATTATAAAAATTTCATATCCTCCTTATTATTAAACCAATTAATCTTGTATATTTCCCTTGAAATTAATGAAAATGGCACTGACGATTTCGATAAATGTATAAAGTTAAGAATACTTTAAGATGACAAACCAATCTGATTTTTTTTCTTTCTATCTTGAAGAATATTACATATTGAAGCTTTTGCTGGCAATCTATGCACCTTACGGGTCAGAATATAGCAGAACCCGGCTTTTTTTAAAACTGCTAAAATGATTTTCATAAAAAATTCAAGTTAACGTAGTTTCTTTCTTTTCTTTTTCTTTGAGATGTTAATTTGATCTTAAATATTATCGTGTTAAGGGAAGTTAGCGCTTTCTGGTAATTCACGCTTCGCCAGAGGCACTGTATGGCAGAAATAAAAAAAAAAATTTTGGAAACTCCTCGAGATATTTTGATGAAAATTTACAGTTTGTGAAATTTTTGTGATGATAAACTGATATGGTTTACCCTCATTTTCAGGAATATTAGCGCTTACTGCTAACCCGTGCTCCTCTTCAGTGAAAAGTTATCATTAACCTGATTTTTTAAAAAAACTAATCCAACATTTTGATAAAAATTGCAGAATTTTTTTTTTTTTTTTTTTTTTTAAGAAAATGGTTCTGACAATAATTTTTAACTGCGCATGTGCAAGCTTTAAAACAATTCATTTACATAGTTTAATAGAAAATCTTAATAAAAATATGAGTAAAACTCCTTATAGTTTTTAACTTTTATTTTGAGAGGGACTTGGTATCATTTCATTTTATTGCCAACAACTTTTTAAATTTACACGAATTTTGTTTCGGGTAGTAAAAGTAGCTCAATACTTCTGGCTAATAAATTAGGGAAACTATAAAAAAAAAAAAGCTTGCTCTTGAAAAACATTCAGTACAAATACTCATATTTCATAATATTTTAAACACATTTTTTAATACTGATTGAAGTAAGCTGAGTCTAACTTATTGTAAGGGAAATTACGAAATTCCCCTCCCTGCCCCCTTGGGGTCGGAGCGTCACAAACACGTGTAAAAACGTTTTCCTGTTTGAATTCGCCTTAAGTTCTCTTAAAATGGCAAATTTTGGTGTGTGGATGTCGATAAGGTGTACGCATTATGTACTTTGGTAGGATTTCGCAAAACTTCGAACTTACCCGCGGGGGAAGAGGAAGAAAAAAACGGGTAAGTTCAGCCGAAAGCGATGGGAATCTGGATTCCTCAGGTTGCGAGCGGGAAAAACCTGTACCGAACACAGTGGGAACTTTAACTTAGGTTAAGGGTATGTTTGTAATTTAATTTAATTTCAATTAAATTAAACATATATAAACAATTAATTTTCAGTAAACTGAAATTTCACTATAATCATTTAGTTTTTCCAATTTACGATACCTTTCATTTAATGTACTTCATTTTTACTATTATTATTTTTTAATATTTGGAAAGTTTAAACCATTGGCGTGCATGTTAGTTGTTATTCTTAGAAAAAAAATCATTATAATTTTTTATCAAATTATCTCCATAAATTGCCAGTACAGCTTAACTTAAATAAAATAAATAAAATAAAATTGCGATGCAGAACTGTATATAATTAATTCAATATATATGCATATATATATATATAATCGGAATTTCTGCTCTACGCTATATTAGCGCTGTATACCTGTATACCTGACTTTTGTAGTATGAATGGCTGTTTTATTGTATTGTTGCGCGAATATTAGTCGATTATTGTCTTTTGTTGCACGAGTAACTGTTTCATTCGACTGTTTCCAGAATATTCAATAAATAAAGTACATTCGTCGACTAGAACCTGCCTATTTCTGTAAGAACCATATTCTTCACGCATGAATGTCGACAACATTCGTAACAATATTATTACCGACTCTATCATTAGCTATTATTGAAATCCGTAAGTCGGTAGGTCATATATATAATAGTCAAAAATTTTGTATTCAGGTCATTATGGATAAAATTTTCCTGTACAGCTTTAAAACGAAAAACTGAGAAAGACCAAGATGAGATATGTTTAACTAGATGTTATAACAAATCTAAACACGAATTGCAATGTTTTACATCCAATCATTTTTCAGTTATGCAAGATATATAGAAACATACACACACATACATAAATGTACATTCAGACTTTATGAAAAATCTTGTTAAATCTTACATATCTCTAAAGTGGACGCTCGTGTCGACAGAAAAATTGGTGATGTACAATTAGAAGCCATGACAGACATGAGTATAAATTTGTAATTTTCTATATCCGTTCATTGTTGAACTATAAAAGATACAAAATCCATATAGCAAATTGATTTCTCAATATATGGTTTTACTTTCTTATATCAATACTTCCCTTATACCAGTTTTCCGAAAAATAAAACATAATATGCAAACACGTTAGAAAATATTTTTAAAGATCTGAAAATTAAATTTTACTAGATGCTCATAATAGAAAATACATTATTCTGGGCCTTAAATTATTTTACACAGGAAAACTCCATTAGAGATTCTACGATAATTTGTTTAAGTCATGTAGAGGTAAAACAATTAATATGTTTACGATGCAAGTATAACTATTAATCATGCTGTTTTGGTGAATAGAAAACCGAGTTTATTCAAAATTTATTCTAAACACAAAACAACTGCAGAAAGTTTATAAATAAATATACTTTATCGTAATTATATATCTAGGTATAGTTTCACTATTTGTAAGAACTTCTAAATTGTCGCTAATTTTATATCTTATTTTTGGGATTTTTTTCTGCCTTTTGAAATAAATTGTTTTATTTGCTAATACACCAACAACTTAATTTAGTCCGGAGTGGAGCACTATTAGTATCCATCCCTTTTCCCCCACCATTTTATTTGTAGTGAAATTGTCTTCAATATGTAATTACCATTAAATAAGCAGGGAAATATCCTTTAAAAGAAGTAGTGTAAAAAAGGGCAGGTATTAATTATGCTCCAAAATAAATTAAAAATTTATCATGTCCGTTAATGTTACGAGAAAGTTGCTATACATTTTTAGCCACAGAGATTGTAAACGCTTAGATTTTTTAAGATAAAGATCCTGTCACTTCGAAGACGGAGTAATATCGTTTGTAGTACTCTCCGGCCGCGTTAGATTGATCCCCTGTTGGCAAAGTGCCAGGACGATTCTACTCACGCGCTAGGGAAGACAGCAATGGAAGAGGGAGCGGGAATTTTTCTATTACTCTTGTTTCGTTTGCTATGTGTAGAATCATTGATACTACGGACATTCCTATTTCATAAATGGACCAACCCTTTTCACCCATGCGCAGATGACCCCAGGGATCATTCTTCTGCGGTTTATCAGTATACATATACATAGGTGCCAAGTCTACTGTTTTTAGTGGGAGACTTCAAACCAGAAAAAATTATAGCTGTTTTCGGCAACTTAATCGTCGAAAATATATATAACATTTTCCATTTAAAAATACTGGTATCAATTCTGATTTAAAAGTTTAAAAACCTGGTAGTTCTACATATAGCACAGCTATATGTCAGTTTTCCAAAAAATGAAATGTAATATGCGTGTACGTAAGAAAACGTTGTAAATTTATTCCTAAAACTAATTTCTAATGGACATTCATGGTTGAAAATAAGTTAGTTTGGAACTTAATTTATTCTTCACGAGGAAATTCCATTAAAAATTTTACAGTAATTTGTTTAAGTCTTAAAAAGACAAAACAATGAATATGCTTATGAAAATTCACATTACAATGAACCATACTGTTTTAGCTTCGAAAACGGAGTTTACTTAAATTTATTTTGAAAATAAAACGCTTGCACAAATCTATAATAATTTAAAATATAAATATTGTTTCTCAAAACTAGAGAAAGTCTAAGAAAATAGTTCGTCTATATTTGAAAACATCTCAGTCATTGCTTTTTTTTTTTAACACTTTTTAGAATTCAACTATTCTTTCAGGGATGGAACACGGGCACAGAATTCATACCAGTATTTGTCTAAAAAATTTCTTTACCTATAATATCCTTGATTTAAGAAGTAAGTAGAAAATTTTGTTACATTGATAGTGGTATGATTTCTGTGCCCGTTATCCATCCCTATTCCTTTCTAAATGAATTTTCCCATTTACATTAATTGAAGATTTTTTAGCGACAGAGATTGCTATTGCTTTAAAATCTTGAAATAAAGATCATGAAGTTTAGAGAATGTGGTTATTGTGTATGTATACATAAGTGCCAAGTTTCCGCTATTTTTAACGGAGACTTCATACCGGAAAGATTTTACAGATGATTTCAGTTTATTTAATTCTATGTATTCGTCGAAAATATATGTAACAGATTAGTTTGTAAAAATGGTGGTGGATAAATCTGATTTAAAAATTAGTGATGTTGGCAGCTATGTATATATAAATATGTAGTAGAAAATAGGTGAATATAAAATATCATTTCTATGTGAACTCACTATAATTAACCAAAATACAGTAAAGCCCCGACGAACCGAATTCCAGGTTAACTAAGGTAGTCGCAAAAAGGCTTCGTTCTGGAGGAGGCGTGGTCTACGACAAATGGCGTGTATAACTTTGACAAATTTTACTACGCAGTACTGTGTCTTGTAATTTGTGCATGCATGTATATCTTTGCATATGTTAATGACTGTATTTAAATATGTAACGGATGTATTCCTTAACTTTCATTGACTACTTTTTCATTCATATAAAACTTTACCATATTTACCCCTTCGATTTACAACAAAGCCGGAGTTATCCGAGTCTGGGATTATCCGAGGTACCCTTGGTCCGTATTACCTCGGATAAGCGATCTCTATTGTATATTGAATCATTGTGGATTCGGCTATTCCACCCATATTACAAGTGTAAACACTTATTGCAGGGTTCGTAGTCGCCGCCTTTTTTACAGGACAATTTCAAGGAATAGAAAATTTCGCCTTTTTTGCCACCACTTATTTCTTAAAGAGAAATCTTTATAGTTTTTTTTTTTTTCTTTTAAGTAATGTATCGTGATTAAACAGTATAGAAATTATTGTAAAAAAAAAAAAAAAAAAATATATATATATATATATATATAGGGGTAGTAAAAGGTATAAATTTCTCATTTCTCAAAGTGCCCTGAAAAAAAAAAAAAAAAAGGCAGAGACTACAAACCCTGCTTATTACGAGTGTTGTTAGTGTGTTTTGATGGCTTTATGTTATAAAAAAATAGAGATTACATGCAAACATTTTAATAATAATAATAATTAAAAAAAAAAAAAAGAGTAATATAGACCAAGTGGGTATTACGGTATAGTTATAAAGGGAATTATGGAATATCCCTTTTCTTACAGGATATTAGGAAATAGTGCATAGGTGCTACCATTTTAATTTATTCCGGAGTATTTTTAGCACCGCCTATTATTAACAGAATAAATTCTTCCAGTATATAACCATGATAAAATAAGATCAATTACTCTTAAAATAAAAGTGTGGTATGAAGTAGAGACGGAGCTAAAAATGTTCCGGAATAAAATAAAATGTTGGCATTTCTGAATAGGGCACAATTTTTACTGAAATAACAGCGTAACTCAAAAAATAATGATAGGGATGAACTGTAAATACATTTTAATTTATTCCGGAGTATTTTTATCTCCGCCTTTATTTCGCATCACTTTATTTATAGAACAAATTTCTCCAATACATAACCCCGATAAAATAAGAATAAACTATTCTTAAAAAATAACTATGAAGAAATAAAGATTGGGCTTAAAATACTCCAGAATAAATTAAAATGTTCGTATCTATGTGTTTGCATTACTCCATTCTAGTGTTTAAAAAAAGAAAGTTGAATATAATAATTTTTCGGGAATATATGAATTAATGTTTCTCACATTCATTTAACCATTTGCGCTCGGCATATTTTCCGTAAGACACGCCTGTTGGCGTTCTTTTAAAACATTACACGCATAGTTTCCAACTTACTACCTTTTGGCTACTGAAAAAATGTAATAATTTGTTTTATTTTACTTCATCATTAAATAAAATAAATCTTTTTGTTAAAATTTTCTGGTAGCATAAAGGTAGCGTATAGTTACACGTTTTAGAAAAATAACATTTCATTTGCAGAGGAACACCTTAAGGCGTGGCTCGATTTTTTAATGTCCCCTCAGAAGGGACATACGAGCGATGAGGGTTAAAATTAGCATCTCCATATTTTGACAAATTATAACTCTATGAAAAATGAGGTGTATATGTATATAAATAACACCGTTTTCCGGGCTGATTTGATCCAAATAGTAAAAAATAAATTGTTAAAAATAGAGCTTGCTATTAAGAAAACAAAGTTGATGCTATTTGTAATGTATAGACTTTTCTGAAAGCAAAATCTGACTATAAACTAGGCACACACTTCTATGCTAAGTTATGGCGAAATTAATCCTTGGACAGCATTTTTATTTTATTTTATTTTATTATTTTATTTTATGACAATACTTTGTTTTAAAATTTATTAAGCGTTAAGTTTAGCTTTAATGTCTCATGGCTGTATTCACCATTAACTTTAACTCCCGGTTCAAAGCAAAAACTTGAAAGGCGTCTAAAGGCAGGGTACAGCTTTCCAGCAAAATTTGGCACACCGTTTCTGCCATCTAGCGTCAAGGATTTTACATAATCTTTGATTGGTTATTTTCTCCTAAAAAATCCGAAAATAATTATACCGCTAGATGGCAGAAACAACACGGCAAAAATTGCTGGAAATTTGCACTACGCCTTTATACGCTTTTCAAATTTTCATGTTCAACCGGGAGTTGAAGTTATTGGTGAATAACAGACTAAGAGAGACAGAATTTCACAACTCATTATGTGAATAAAGTAAGATGAACAGAATACTTTATTGGACAAAATTAAGTAATTACTACTTTAATGAACGAAATTAGCAGATCACTTGAAGGAGCTAAACTATTTACTTTTCCAATTTCACTTGCTCGGTTTTTTATATGTTTCATTATTAATTTTGCTATTAAAAGTCATTATTCAGATCGTATTCAGTTTTTCATAGCTGCCAATATTTTAATTTATTCCGGAGTAATTTTAGCCCCGCCTCAATTTCGTACCACTTATTTTTAAAAAAATATTTTTTTATTTTTTTATTTTATCGAAGTTATGTATTGAAGAAATTTTTTCTATAAATAAAATGGTGCGAAATAAAGGCGGGACTAAAAGTACTCCGGAATAAATTAAAATATTGGCAGCTATGTTTTTTTTTTTTTTTTATCATGGAGTGTCCGAAGTTGATTTTAGGCTGGAGGAGAGGAGTGGGGGGGGGGGGGGTTATTGAATGATAAACTCTCTCTCTCTCTCTTTTCAAGTAACGCGTCGCAATAACTTTATTGTATCTTGACAACGTTGTTGAATTAAGTAAATAAGGAGTAATATATATTTCACACAATACAAAATCTAGATATAATAAAAGTTTTAAATATGAATGAAAATCAGCCATACTTTTGAAAACGCAGCTTGCATTATACAAGAAAATATAACTCTTTTTTTTTTTTTTTTTTTTTTCTCCTTTTTCGACCTTTAAATGTTTCTCCGTACGATATTGAAATTCTGCTTCCACTCCAATATTAAACATTCATCACTTTCTTTATGTTTGTATGTACGGAAATACCGAGAGGAAGATTAAATACGAGAAATATTTTCATTTTAATATGTATTTCAGTCGCTGTAAAAATCTGGAATATTATATTTTTAAATATATATTGGTGCATTGTATTTTGTGTTAATTAGAGAGGAGATAGAGCAATGTTTCGGCTGACCTTTTATATTTTTACTACATTCTGCTATCTTTTAATATTAATTCAAGAGATATAACTATATATTTTTTAATGTATTTAATGCCATGTACATATTATACCGAAACTAAAATTTACACGAAATTAAATTATAATTGTTTTTTTAGGACGAAGAACTATTAGTTTCAATTTTGATTTTTTGTAGACAAGTTCTGTGTAACACCAAAATAAAATAGAAATATCAGTCCTATCGTTACAGGTTTCATACCAAATAAAAGGGGTGATTTTTTTTTTTTTAATCAAGGTGTGCAAACACTTGTTCGATGCGATTAACAAATTACAAAATTTAGGTGGCAACACTTCATTTTAATTCACTTCAGTCATTTTAAAAAGTACGTGGTCCAATTTTACGGACAAAATATTAGATAAAAATTAAACAAATTGTAAAAATTTTACGGATTGAAATTCATAGTCCTTCGTACTAAACTAAATTCTGTCTTTGGCAGAATTCTTAATAGTTTTTTATTTTTACTAATATTATTATTTCTGTTCCGGAAATAAAATAAAATATTTTTAATTTCGTGTGCATAAAGATAAAAATTAGAAGAAAAATTGGTATCAGGAATTCGTATGTAAATAAATATTTTCATGCAGATTTTTGACATGAGCTTTAAATTTTTAATTAATTATTTTAATTTCTTTTCTACAGTAATATAGAATTTTTCGTTTTTATTGATAATTTATCTGCAACCGGTTTTTTTTTTTTTTTATGTTCTCACCCTAATTTTAAATCGTTATCATTTGAATTTGAATTTTATTATTATTATTATTTTCTTGTAATCAGTTAGGTGGGAGTAAAAGTACTCCGGAATAAATTAAAATAGTGGCAACTATACATTACCATTCAATAAAAAAAGGAAATTTGGTGCGCGTTTTAATATATAGATAACCCCGAATTAAAAATTTCATTTTATTTTCTAAAAGTGCTCACAATTCCCTGCCAAATGAAACCTACTACTCCCCACTTGCTTGTTGATTTATATTTTCTTTCTTTGAGGTGCTAAGTCATATTATTTAGTAAATTACTTCCCCTAAAGTAGTTTAAACATATATATAATATATATATATATATATATATATATATATATATTTAAGATTAAATTTTATTACATTATCTATTATTTATATATATATATATATAAATTTGTGAAAAATAATGGTCAATGAAACTATCTGAAAATCAGATTTTCTTATTTACAGGGAACAGATGTTTCCTGGTTTTTGCTGTCAGTATGTAAATATATAATAATTTATAATATTTCATAGTAATTTTGTGATTAATTGCAACGTACTTTACTCTTTAACAATAGTGGTAGGGAAAAAAATTGGTAACATTTCATCCATGCAATTATTAAAATACTCTAAGTTACAATGTTTAAAGTTGTAATTTTTAAATTTATTATACTCTACAAAAAAAAAAAAAAAAAAAAAAAAAAAAAAGAAAGTTTTAAGCTGCCTATTTTGTATGAGGAAAGTTTTTCCCCCCTTATCTAAGAGAAAATCGATAACTTTTCTTTCAGAAAATCTCATAAATATTTAATGGACAAGAAAACAAATTTTAGATAAGCGCATGAATTCTTGATCATAAAGATTGTAAAATGCAAAACAGAGTTGCACCTTACAATAAAATAAAATAAAAAATAAATAAATAAGTAAAATAAATACATTTAGTCTTTAGATATGGCATGAAAATGCTAATTTTGCAATATTATTTTCTTATAATAATCTTACATAATTTCTGCTCTTGAATGCAGGAACGATTTTTATTCGTAAACACCATTCCTGCGGTAAACCCCTATTTACTTTATATGAAAAAATATTAAGTCAAGGGTATGTTTGTAATTTAATTTAATTTCAATTAAATTAAACATATATAAACAATTAATTTTCAGTAAACTGAAATTTCACTATAATCATTTAGTTTTTCCAATTTACGATACCTTTCATTTAATGTACTTCATTTTTACTATTATTATTTTTTAATATTTGGAAAGTTTAAACCATTGGCGTGCATGTTAGTTGTTATTCTTAGAAAAAAATCATTTTAATTTTTTATCAAATTATCTCCATAAATTGCCAGTACAGCTTAACTTAAATAAAATAAATAAAATAAAATATCGATGCAGAACTGTATATAATTAATTCAATATATACCCAAGTTCAAATCCATGCTAGTACCAGCAAAGAAAATAGGCTAGTTATTGCTATGTTTTGCTTTGTCTGCTAGATTTTCATGCTGTTATATGCTTTATAATGCTAGCCAGCATAAAATGCTATATTAGCTAGCTTACACAGCAATAGCACGACAAGCTATATACAAGCATTTTATGCTTATTTGTTGTTTAAGCTTTTCCAAAGCCTGGAGAGGTATGTACCTTAACAAGCTATTATGTGCTTTTCTATGCTTGCCAGTGTAATATGTTATGTCGGCAGCTTAAGTAGAAATAGCATGGCATGCTAGATGCCAGTGAGAAGTGAGAAAATAACAACAAAAAAGCATCTGTTGGTTGTGAATTACTGCTAGTATAGCAGAAATTTCAAGCATATAGTAGTCATAATTACTGCTGGACCAGCAACATACTATTCAAGCAACAGAAGCTGGATTATGTATGCTGGACAAGCAATAAACTGTGCCAATACACACCATGACTTGCTGGTAATTTTGGTGGAACCAGCAAATATTTTTGGTATTTTATGCTATATTACATGCTGGGATATAGCATTTAATGCTAGACTAGCAAACAAATACCAGCAAGAATTTTAACTTGGGTATATATGCATATATATATATATAATCGGAATTTCTGCTCTACGCTATATTAGCGCTGTATACCTGTATACCTGACTTTTGTAGTATGAATGGCTGTTTTATTGTATTGTTGCGCGAATGTTAGTCGATTATTGTCTTTTGTTGCACGAGTAACTGTTTCATTCGACTGTTTCCAGAATATTCAATAAATAAAGTACATTCGTCGACTAGAACCTGCCTATTTCTGTAAGAACCATATTCTTCACGCATGAATGTCGACAACATTCGTAACAATATTATTACCGACTCTATCATTAGCTATTATTGAAATCCGTAAGTCGGTAGGTCATATATATAATAGTCAAAAATTTTGTATTCAGGTCATTATGGATAAAATTTTCCTGTACAGCTTTAAAACGAAAAACTGAGAAAGACCAAGATGAGATATGTTTAACTAGATGTTTTAACAAATCTAAACACGAATTGCAATGTTTTACATCCAATCATTTTTCAGTTATGCAAGATATATAGAAACATACACACACATACATAAAGTACATTCAGACTTTATGAAAAATCTTGTTAAATCTTACATATCTCTAAAGTGGACGCTCGTGTCGACAGAAAAATTGGAGATGTACAATTAGAAGCCATGACAGACATGAGTATAAATTTGTAATTTTCTATATCCGTTCATTGTTGAACTATAAAAGATACAAAATCCATATAGCAAATTGATTTCTCAATATATGGTTTTACTTTCTTATATCAACACTTCCCTTATACCAGTTTTCCGAAAAATAAAACATAATATGCAAACACGTTAGAAAATATTTTTAAAGATCTGAAAATTAAATTTTACTAGATGCTCATAATAGAAAATACATTATTCTGGGCCTTAAATTATTTTACACAGGAAAACTCCATTAGAGATTCTACGATAATTTGTTTAAGTCATGTAGAGGTAAAACAATGAATATGTTTACGATGCAAGTATAACTATTAATCATGCTGTTTTGGTGAATAGAAAACCGAGTTTATTCAAAATTTATTCTATACACAAAACAACTGCAGAAAGTTTATAAATAAATATACTTTATCGTAATTATATATCTAGGTATAGTTTCACTATTTGTAAGAACTTCTAAATTGTCGCTAATTTTATATCTTATTTTTGGGATTTTTTTCTGCCTTTTGAAATAAATTGTTTTATTTGCAAATACACCAACAACTTAATTTAGTCCGGAGTGGAGCACTATTAGTATCCATCCCCTTTCCCCCACCATTTTATTTGTAGTGAAATTGTCTTCAATATGTAATTACCATTAAATAAGCAGGGAAATATCCTTTAAAAGAAGTAGTGTAAAAAAGGGCAGGTATTAATTATGCTCCAAAATAAATTAAAAATTTATCATGTCCGTTAATGTTACGAGAAAGTTGCTATACATTTTTAGCCACAGAGATTGTAAATGCTTAGATTTTTTAAGATAAAGATCCTGTCACTTCGAAGACGGAGTAATATCGTTTGTAGTACTCTCCGGCCGCGTTAGATTGATCCCCTGTTGGCAAAGTGCCAGGACGATTCTACTCACGCGCTAGGGAAGACAGCAATGGAAGAGGGAGCGGGAATTTTTCTATTACTCTTGTTTCGTTTGCTATGTGTAGAATCATTGATACTACGGACATTCCTATTTCATAAATGGACCAACTCTTTTCACCCATGCGCAGATGACGCCAGGGATCATTCTTCTGCGGTTTATCAGTATACATATACATAGGTGCCAAGTCTACTGTTTTTAGTGGGAGACTTCAAACCAGAAAAAATTATAGATGTTTTCGGTAACTTAATCGTCGAAAATATATATAACATTTTCCATTTAAAAATACTGGTATCAATTCTGATTTAAAAGTTTAGAAACCTGGTAGTTCTACATATAGCACAGCTATATGTCAGTTTTCCAAAAAATGAAATGTAATATGCGTGTACGTAAGAAAACGTTGTAAATTTATTCCTAAAACTAATTTCTAATGGACATTCATGGTTGAAAATAAGTTAGTTTGGACCTTAATTTATTCTTCTCAAGGAAATTCCATTAAAAATTTTACAGTAATTTGTTTAAGTCTTAAAAAGACAAAACAATGAATATGCTTATGAAAATTCACATTACAATGAACCATACTGTTTTAGCTTCGAAAACGGAGTTTACTTAAATTTATTTTGAAAATAAAACGCTTGCACAAATCTATAATAATTTAAAATATAAATATTGTTTCTCAAAACTAGAGAAAGTCTAAGAAAATAGTTCGTCTATATTTGAAAACATCTCAGTCATTGCTTTTTTTTTTAACACTTTTTAGAATTCAACTATTCTTTCAGGGATGGAACACGGGCACAGAATTCATACCAGTATTTGTCTAAAAAATTTCTTTACCTATAATATCCTTGATTTAAGAAGTAAGTAGAAAATTTTGTTACATTGATAGTGGTATGATTTCTGTGCCCGTTATCCATCCCTATTCCTTTCTAAATGAATTTTCCCATTTACATTAATTGAAGATTTTTTAGCGACAGAGATTGCTATTGCTTTAAAATCTTGAAATAAAGATCATGAAGTTTAGAGAATGTGGTTATTCTGTATGTATACATAAGTGCCAAGTTTCCGCTATTTTTAACGGAGACTTCATACCGGAAAGATTTTACAGATGATTTCAGTTTATTTAATTCTATGTATTCAGCGAAAATATATGTAACGGATTAGTTTGTAAAAATGGTGGTGGATAAATCTGATTTAAAAATTAGTGATGTTGGCAGCTATGTATATATAAATATGTAGTAGAAAATAGGTGAATATAAAATATCATTTCTATGTGAACTCACTATAATTAACCAAAATACAGTAAAGCCCCGACGAACCGAATTCCAGGTTAACTAAGGTAGTCGCAAAAAGGCTTCGTTCTGGAGGAGGCGTGGTCTACGACAAATGGCGTGTATAACTTTGACAAATTTTACTACGCAGTACTGTGTTTTGTAATTTGTGCATGCATGTATATCTTTGCATATGTTACTGACTGTATTTAAATATGTAACGGATGTATTCCTTAACTTTCATTGACTACTTTTTCATTCATATAAAACTTTACCATATTTACCCCTTCAATTTACAACAAAGCCGGAGTTATCCGAGTCTGGGATTATCCGAGGTACCCTTGGTCCGTATTACCTCGGATAAGCGGTCTCTATTGAATATTGAATCATTGTGGATTCGGCTATTCCAACCATATTACAAGTGTAAACACTTATTGCAGGGTTCGTAGTCGTCGCCTTTTTTTCAGGACAATTTCAAGGAATAGAAAATTTCGCCTTTTTTGCCACCACTTATTTCTTAAAGAGAAATCTTTATAGTTTTTTTTTTTTTTTTTTTTTTTTTTTTTAAAGTAATGTATCGTGATTAAACAGTATAGAAATTATTGTAAAAATATATATATATATATATATATATATATATATATATATATATATATAGGGGTAGCAAAAGGTATAAATTTCTCATTTCTCAAAGTGCCCTGAAAAAAAAAAAAAAAAAAAAAAGGCAGAGACTACAAACCCTGCTTATTACAAGTGTTGTTAGTGTGTTTTGATGGCTTTATGTTATAAAAAAATAGAGATTACATGCAAAATTTTTAATAATAATAATAATAAAAAAAAAAAAAAGAGTAATATAGACCAAGTGGGTATTACGGTATAGTTATAAAGGGAATTATGGAATATCCCTTTTCTTACAGGATATTAGGAAATAGTGCATAGGTGCTACCATTTTAATTTATTCCGGAGTATTTTTAGCACCGCCTATTATTAACAGAAAAAATTCTTCCAGTATATAACCATGATAAAATAAGATCAATTACTCTTAAAATAAAAGTGTGGTATGAAGTAGAGACGGAGCTAAAAATGTTCCGGAATAAAATAAAATGTTGGCATTTCTGAATAGGGCACAATTTTTACTGAAATAACAGCGTAACTCAAAAAATAATGGTAGGGATGAGCTGTAAATACATTTTAATTTATTCCGGAGTATTTTTATCTCCGCCTTTATTTCGCATCACTTTATTTATAGAACAAATTTCTCCAATACATAACTCCGATAAAATAAGAATAAACTATTCTTAAAAAATAACTATGAAGAAATAAAGATTGGGCTTAAAATACTCCAGAATAAATTAAAATGTTCGTATCTATGTGTTTGCTTTACTCCATTCTAGTGTTTAAAAAAAGAAAGTTGAATATAATAATTTTTCGGGAATATATGAATTAATGTTTCTCACATTCATTTAACCATTTGCGCTCGGCATATTTTCCGTAAGACACGCCTGTTGGCGTTCTTTTAAAACATTACACGCATAGTTTCCAACTTACTACCTTTTGGCTACTGAAAAAATGTAATAATTTGTTTTATTTTACTTCAACATTAAATAAAATAAATCTTTTTGTTAAAATTTTCTGGTAGCATAAAGGTAGCGTATAGTTACACGTTTTAAAAAAAATAACATTTCATTTGCAGAGGAACACCTTAAGGCGTGGCTCGATTTTTTAATGTCCCCTCAGAAGGGACATACGAGCGATGAGGGTTAAAATTAGCATCTCCATATTTTGACAAATTATAACTCTATGAAAAATGAGGTGTATATGTATATAAATAGCACCGTTTTCCGGGCTGATTTGATCCAAATAGTAAAAAATAAATTGTTAAAAATAGAGCTTGCTATTAAGAAAACAAAGTTGATGCTATTTGTAATGTATAGACTTTTCTGAAAGTAAAATCTGACTATAAACTAGGCCCACACTTCTATGCTAAGTTATGGCGAAATTAATCCTTGGACAGCATTTTTATTTTATTTTATTTTATTATTTTATTTTATGACAATACTTTGTTTTTTAAGCGTTAAGTTTAGCTTTAATGTCTCATGGCTGTATTCACCATTAACTTTAACTCCCGGTTCAAAGCAAAAACTTGAAAGGCGTCTAAAGGCAGGGTACAGCTTTCCAGCAAAATTTGGCACACCGTTTCTGCCATCTAGCGTCAAGGATTTTACATAATCTTTGATTGGTTATTTTCTCCTAAAAAATCCGAAAATAATTATACCGCTAGATGGCAGAAACAACACGGCAAAAATTGCGGGAAATTTGCACTACGCCTTTATACGCTTTTCAAATTTTCATGTTCAACCGGGAGTTGAAGTTATTGGTGAATAACAGACTAAGAGAGACAGAATTTCACAACTCATTATGTGAATAAAGTAAGATGAACAGAATACTTTATTGGACAAAATTAAGTAATTACTACTTTAATGAACGAAATTAGCAGATCATTTGAAGGAGCTAAACTATTTACTTTTCCAATTTCACTTGCTCGGTTTTTTATTTGTTTCATTATTAATTTTGCTATTAAAAGTCATTATTCAGATCGTATTCAGTTTTTCATAGCTGCCAATATTTTAATTTATTCCGGAGTAATTTTAGCCCCGCCTCAATTTCGTACCACTTATTTTTTAAAAAATATTTTTTTATTTTTTTATTTTATCGAAGTTATGTATTGAAGAAATTTTTTCTATAAATAAAATGGTGCGAAATAAAGGCGGGACTAAAAGTACTCCGGAATACATTAAAATATTGGCAGCTATGTTTTTTTTTTTTTTTTTTTTTTTTTATCATGGAGTGTCCAAAGTTGATTTTAGGCTGGAGGAGAGGAGTGGGGGGGGGGGGGAGTTGTAGTAAAAAATCAAATATTGTTTATTGAATGATAAACTCTCTCTCTCTCTCTTTTCAAGTAACGCGTCGCAATAACTTTATTGTATCTTGACAACGTTGTTGAATTAAGTAAATAAGGAGTAATATATATTTCACACAATACAAAATCTAGATATAATAAAAGTTTTAAATATGAATGAAAATCAGCCATACTTTTGAAAACGCAGCTTGCATTATACAAGAAAATATAACTCTTTTTTTTTTTTTTTTTCTTTTTCTCCTTTTTCGACCTTTAAATGTTTCTCCGTACGATATTGAAATTCTGCTTCCACTCCAATATTAAACATTCATCACTTTCTTTATGTTTGTATGTACGGAAATACCGAGAGGAAGATTAAATACGAGAAATATTTTCATTTTAATATGTATTTCAGTCGCTGTAAAAATCTGGAATATTATATTTTTAAATATATATTGGTGCATTGTATTTTGTGTTAATTAGAGAGGAGATAGAGCAATGTTTCGGCTGACCTTTTATATTTTTACTACATTCTGCTATCTTTTAATATTAACTCAAGAGATATAACTATATATTTTTTAATGTATTTAATGCCATGTACATATAATACCGAAACTAAAATTTACACGAAATTAAATTATAAATGTTTTTTTAGGACGAAGAACTATTAGTTTCAATTTTGATTTTTTGTAGACAAGTTCTGTGTAACACCAAAATAAAATAGAAATATCAGTCCTATCGTTACAGGTTTCATACCAAATAAAAGGGGTGATTTTTTTTTTTTAATCAAGGTGTGCAAACACTTGTTCGACGCGATTAACAAAAGTACAAAATTTAGGTGGCAACACTTCATTTTAATTCACTTCAGTCATTTTAAAAAGTACGTAGTCCAATTTTACGGACAAAATATTAGATAAAAATTAAATAAATTGTAAAAATTTTACGGATTGAAATTCATAGTCCTTCGTACTAAACTAAATTCTGTCTTTGGCAGAATTCTTAATAGTTTTTTATTTTTACTATTATTATTATTTCTGTTCCGGAAATAAAATAAAATATTTTTAATTTCGTGTGCATAAAGATAAAAATTAGAAGAAAAATTGGTATCAGGAATTCGTATGTAAATAAATATTTTCATGCAGATTTTTGACATGAGCTTTAAATTTTTATTTAACTATTTTAATTTCTTTTCTACAGTAAAATAGAATTTTTCGTTTTTATTGATAATTTATCTGCTACCGTTTTTTTTTTTATGTTCTCACCCTAATTTTAAATCGTTATCATTTGAATTTGAATTTTATTATTATTATTATTTTCATGTAATCAGTTAGGCGGGAGTAAAAGTACTCCGGAATAAATTAAAATAGTGGCAACTATGCATTACTATTCAATAAAAAAAGGAAATTTGGTGCGCGTTTTAATATATAAATAACCCCGAATTAAAATTTTCTAAAAGTGCTCACAATTCCCTGCCAAATGAAACCAATTTATTCCTAAAACGAATTGTAAATTTATTCCTAAAACGAATTTCTAATGGACATTCATGAAAAAAAATAGAGATTACATGCAAACTTTTTAATAATAATAATAATTAAAAAAAAAAAAAAAAGAGTAATATAGACCAAGTGGGTATTACGGTATAGTTATAAAGGGAATTATGGAATATCCCTTTTCTTACAGGATATTAGGAAATAGTGCATAGGTGCTACCATTTTAATTTATTCCGGAGTATTTTTAGCACCGCCTATTATTAACTGAAAAAATTCTTCCAGTATATAACCATGATAAAATAAGATCAATTACTCTTAAAATGAAAGTGTGGTATGAAGTAGAGACGGAGCTAAAAATGTTCCGGAATAAAATAAAATGTTGGCATTTCTGAATAGGGCACAATTTTTACTGAAATAACAGCGTAACTCAAAAAATAATGGTAGGGATGAACTGTAAATACATTTTAATTTATTCCGGAGTAATTTTATCTCCGCCTTTATTTCGCATCACTTTATTTATAGAACAAATTTCTCCAATACATAACTCCGATAAAATAAGAATAAACTATTCTTAAAAAATAACTATGAAGAAATAAAGATTGGGCTTAAAATACTCCAGAATAAATTAAAATGTTCGTATCTATGTGTTTGCATTACTCCATTCTAGTGTTTAAAAAAAGAAAGTTGAATATAATAATTTTTCGGGAATATATGAATTAATGTTTCTCACATTCATTTAACCATTTGCGCTCGGCATATTTTCCGTAAGACACGCCTGTTGGCGTTCTTTTAAAACATTACACGCATAGTTTCCAACTTACTACCTTTTGGCTACTGAAAAAATGTAATAATTTGTTTTATTTTACTTCATCATTAAATAAAATAAATCTTTTTGTTAAAATTTTCTGGTAGCATAAAGGTAGCGTATAGTTACACGTTTTAGAAAAATAACATTTCATTTGCAGAGGAACACCTTAAGGCGTGGCTCGATTTTTTTATGTCCCCTCAGAAGGGACATACGAGCGATGAGGGTTAAAATTAGCATCTCCATATTTTGACAAATTATAACTCTATGAAAAATGAGGTGTATATGTATATAAATAACACCGTTTTCCGGGCTGATTTGATCCAAATAGTAAAAAATAAATTGTTAAAAATAGAGCTTGCTATTAAGAAAACAAAGTTGATGCTATTTGTAATGTATAGACTTTTCTGAAAGCAAAATCTGACTATAAACTAGGCCCACACTTCTATGCTAAGTTATGGCGAAATTAATCCTTGGACAGCATTTTTATTTTATTTTATTTTATTATTTTATTTTATGACAATACTTTGTTTTAAATTTTATTAAGCGTTAAGTTTAGCTTTAATGTCTCATGGCTGTATTCACCATTAACTTTAACTCCCGGTTCAAAGCAAAAACTTGAAAGGCGTCTAAAGGCAGGGTACAGCTTTCCAGCAAAATTTGGCACACCGTTTCTGCCATCTAGCGTCAAGGATTTTACATAATCTTTGATTGGTTATTTTCTCCTAAAAAATCCGAAAATAATTATACCGCTAGATGGCAGAAACAACACGGCAAAAATTGCTGGAAATTTGCACTACGCCTTTATACGCTTTTCAAATTTTCATGTTCAACCGGGAGTTGAAGTTATTGGTGAGTAACAGACTAAGAGAGACAGAATTTCACAACTCATTATGTGAATAAAGTAAGATGAACAGAATACTTTATTGGACAAAATTAAGTAATTACTACTTTAATGAACGAAATTAGCAGATCACTTGAAGGAGCTAAACTATTTACTTTTCCAATTTCACTTGCTCGGTTTTTTATTTGTTTCATTATTAATTTTGCTATTAAAAGTCATTATTCAGATCGTATTCAGTTTTTCATAGCTGCCAATATTTTAATTTATTCCGGAGTAATTTTAGCCCCGCCTCAATTTCGTACCACTTATTTTAAAAAAAATATTTTTTTATTTTTTTATTTTATCGAAGTTATGTATTGAAGAAATTTTTTCTATAAATAAAATGGTGCGAAATGAAGGCGGGACTAAAAGTCCTCCGGAATAAATTAAAATATTGGCAGCTATGTTTTTTTTTTTTTTTTATCATGGAGTGTCCGAAGTTGATTTTAGGCTGGAGGAGAGGAGTGGGGGGGGGGGTTGTAGTAAAAAATCAAACATTGTTTATTGAATGATAAACTCTCTCTCTCTCTCTTTTCAAGTAACGCGTCGCAATAACTTTATTGTATCTTGACAACGTTGTTGAGTTAGGTAAATAAGGAGTAATATATATTTCACACAATACAAAATCTAGATATAATAAAAGTTTTAAATATGAATGAAAATCAGCCATACTTTTGAAAACGCAGCTTGCATTATACAAGAAAATATAACTCTTTTTTTTTTTTTTTTTTTTTCTCCTTTTTCGACCTTTAAATGTTTCTCCGTACGATATTGAAATTCTGCTTCCACTCCAATATTAAACATTCATCACTTTCTTTATGTTTGTATGCACGGAAATACCGAGAGGAAGATTAAATACGAGAAATATTTTCATTTTAATATGTATTTCAGTCGCTGTAAAAATCTGGAATATTATATTTTTAAATATATATTGGTGCATTGTATTTTGTGTTAATTAGAGAGGAGATAGAGCAATGTTTCGGCTGACCTTTTATATTTTTACTACATTCTGCTATCTTTTAATATTAATTCAAGAGATATAACTATATATTTTTTAATGTATTTAATGCCATGTACATATTATACCGAAACTAAAATTTACACGAAATTATATTATAAATGTTTTTTTAGGACGAAGAACTATTAGTTTCAATTTTGATTTTTTGTAGACAAATTCTGTGTAACACCAAAATAAAATAGAAATATCAGTCCTATCGTTACAGGTTTCATACCAAATAAAAGGGGTGATTTTTTTTTTTTTTTTAATCAAGGTGTGCAAACAGTTTTTCGACGCGATTAACAAAAGTACAAAATTTAGGTGGCAACACTTCATTTTAATTCACTTCAGTCATTTTAAAAAGTACGTGGTCCAATTTTACGGACAAAATATTAGATAAAAATTAAATAAATTGTAAAAATTTTACGGATTGAAATTCATAGTCCTTCGTACTAAACTAAATTCTGTCTTTGGCAGAATTCTTAATAGTTTTTTATTTTTACTATTATTATTATTTCTGTTCCGGAAATAAAATAAAATATTTTTAATTTCGTGTGAATAAAGATAAAAATTAGAAGAAAAATTGGTATCAGGAATTCGTATGTAAATAAATATTTTCATGCAGATTTTTGACATGAGCTTTAAATTTTTATTTAATTATTTTAATTTCTTTTCTACAGTAAAATAGAATTTTTCGTTTTTATTGATAATTTATCTGCAACCGGTTTTTTTTTTTTTTTTTTTTTCATGTTCTCACCCTAATTTTAAATCGTTATCATTTGAATTTGAATTTTATTATTATTATTATTTTCTTGTAATCAGTTAGGCGGGAGTAAAAGTACTCCGGAATAAATTAAAATAGTGGCAATTATGCATTACCATTCAATAAAAAAAGGAAATTTGGTGCGCGTTTTAATATATAGATAACCCCGAATTAAAAATTTCATTTTATTTTCTAAAAGTGCTCACAATTCCCTGCCAAATGAAACCTACTACTCCCCACTCACCCCCCCCCCCCCCTTTGACTGTACTAATCTATGTCAGGGATGTTTGTTTCCTTGATTTTTGCTACCAGAAATTTTTAACAGTGATTCCATTGATAGGTTTCTAGTAAAATTTAGCAATTTAACTAAAACCAAAATTACGATTCGAAATTACTGGTTGAAAATAAAATAAAAACCTGGAACGCAGACAAACCTGGATGTGATACTTTTACAATAATATTATTCTACAGTTCCTCAAGCATTATTAATTTGATTTTTTTTTTTTTTCTTTCACAAAAATTTAAGCATTATATTTATATTTCTTGGGTTCCAAATTTCGCAAATAATTAGTTGCATATAATGCGATGCTCCTTGCTAATTTATTTTCATTTAGTCCTCTTAAAATTTTGTGTGACTGTTAATCGCGCAAATTATTTTCAAATCAAAAAATTATTGCATTCATTACGAACACTAAAATTCAGTCGCATGACGAAAATTCATAAAGATTTCAAGTTTTATTTTTATTTTATTTTATTTTATTTTTATTTTCTCTCATTTTTATTTATTTATTTATTTTTGTAACTGATGCTCTAATCGATACATAAAAATTTCAACGCACAGATACATACAAAAGACACACAGTAAAAATATTGAAGCTTTAAAGTAACTTAGAATTATTGTAAAATTAATGTATTCATTTAAAATTTATGTATTTGTAATTGGGATTTATTTTCGATTATCTTTTCGGTAAAAGAGGCCTTTCCATTTTAAAAGTTACTTTTTATCATTTAAAACTCGCCTTATGCTACATAAAGATAGATTTCATGACAGTACTTAATTTATGAAGTATTAGAATGTAAATTAATATATTTAATTTCAAAGTTCCTTATATCTTTTCATGAATCAAGCAGCTTTAATTATTTAAATGTGAATTTGCTGAAAAAGCACTATAGTTCCTTCTTTGTTATTAATATGCTTATTGTGAATTTTTAGCGTAATCATGACTTTGCATTTTCAATTTTTATTGGCATATCATCAGAGCCTGATTAAAGGGGATTTTTATATAATATAAATTTATACTTATACCGTTATTTTTTAACAAATACTTTCCTGCTATAATAAACAGAAAATTCTTATTAAAAATTATTTTAAAAGAATTCTGGTGTCTAATAACGGTGAGTAAATTGGATTGTTTTACACCGTTCATTTTTTATAAAAAATATTTCCACGTCAAAGCGTGGAATTTTTATGACATGAAGTAAAAAATAATTGTAAAAATATTCCGGTGAGAGCGGAGATAATGTGTGCTTCCCCCTTAAGGCTCTGCATATCATTTTAATTTCTAGCTACGTATAGTCCTAAAGCGTCAAATTTCCACCTAACGCTGACTGTCGGAACTATTTTATTTTCCTTTTACGGAATATTTCCTAATTTTGCCATTAACAATCTAACAATTTTGACCATTTCAGCTAATAGATCGAATTACAGTCGTATCTAAACCGAGTAAGGCTAATTAAAATAAATAAATAAATAAATAATAAAGCTCTATTTAGAACTCACATTTTTTATTAAATAAGTAATTTGCGTTTCGTAGATTCATATTTAAGCTATTCCATTATTTTGAAAAAGAAAAAGTCTATATTTTTTTTAAGATCGCTAATCGATTAGCTCAAAACAACTAAAAAAAATATTGATTAAATTCTAATAATCTACAAAAAACTATTTATATTTTTGAACATTCCAAATTCTCTAAAGTACACTCTTTTTAAATTTATGCCTATTAGGAAAATATTTAGAATAAATATTTATCAGTTTTCATTTTTCCACGTTGCTTGCTTTTTATTTTGTTTCATTTTACACACTAGCTTGAATAATAGATTTATTCTATGTCAATTTGAATTGAACTTTATTTGAAAATGAAAAACGGATTTTTATAAGACATGACTGTCTTAAGCTTTATGAGAAAATATCGAAATGTAAATAAAATTTACATATTTTATTTATTCAAAGTTAGGTTTAAAGAAAAAGTCTTTATTAATATTTTATAAAATATATTTTTATTTACCAAATTTTTCAGTTTCGCTTCCCAAAGGGAGTCCATTGCTTTAAATATTTTGTAGTGTAATATTTCATATTTTTATTACAGATATTTTTTGAAAAACTTTTTTTTAACAATTACTTGTTTTTTCATGTTTTATCCCTATCAGTAGACTGCCTGTCATACAAATTTTTAAAGTGTATTTAGTCACATATATATACTACTGGCCATTAAAATTGCTACACCAAGAAAGAATAATAATAACGGAATGAAATTTGTTGGACACATACATTATAGTAGGAACAACAATTGATTAAAATTTCAGGAAATTTGGAGTAATATGTACTGAGAAAACAGTACATAAAGCAGCGACCTCTGTGAGCAATAACAGCTTATATCTGCCTAGGCATTGAATCGAACAGCGATTGGATGACATGTACGGGTAAAACACATGATGAAGTTTTAACAAGATGACACAATTCATCGATTGAAGTTACTGGTCAGTGGTGGGGGGCCAGTCGCTTTCCAACGATTAAATAGTCATTTTCATTGGTGCCAGATCAGGAGAACGCGCTGGCCAGAGCAACAGTCGAACAGATTCTGTATCAAAGAAGGTCCGGACAATACAAACAACTTGCGGTCGTGCATTATCTTGCTTAAATTTTGCGCTACGGTGGCCTCGAATACAGGGCAGAGGGACGGGCCTTAACTCATCAGAAATTTAATGGCCGCTGTTCAGAGTGCCAGGAATACGAACATGAAGTAATCGAGACGTGTATCCAATGGGAACCCATAACATCATTGCGAATGATGGACAGTATGATGATGTCGAATCCCAGCTGGCAATGTGCATTATTCATAACGCCGTTAAATACGGATAAGGCAATCTTGATGCTGTAAACAGGATTGTGATTTGTCTGAAAAGTGACTTCACGCCATTCCTGCGTCCAGGTTCATCGTTGATCACACATTAATGGCGCCCATATCAGTGATGCAGTTTTGAGGGTAATCAGAATTTTGGTAGCCGCATACTGAGTCACCACCTGGATTGATGGTATGTGGTACCACTGGATACACGTCCCGGTCACCTCTTTTTTTCATTCCCGCCACTCTGAATACCAGCCATTACATTTCTGATTAGTTAAGACCCATCGCTCTGCCTTTTATGTTTCAGGCCTCCGAAGCGCAACATTTAAGCAGGACAATTCACGACCGCAAGTTGTTTGTATTGTCCGGACCGTCTTTGATACAGAATGTGTTCGACTGTTGCTCTGGCCAGCGCGTTCTCCTGATCTCGTACCAATGAAAATGACTGTTTAATCGTTGAATAGCGACTGCCCCCCACCACTCACCAGTAACTTCGATCGATGAATTGTGGCATCGTGTTAAAACTTCATAAAGTGTTCTACCCGTACATGTCATCTTATCGCTGTTCGATTCAATGCCTAGGCAGATAAGTGCTGTTATTGCTCACAGAGGTCGCTGCTTTCTGTACTGTTTTCTCAGTACATATTACGCCAAATTTCCTGAAATTTTAATCAATTGTTTTTCCTACTATAATGTATGTGTCCACCAAATTTCATTCCGTTATTATTATTCCTTCTTGGTGTAGCAATTTTAATGGCCAGTAGTGTATAAAGGGATGTAATTTACTTTATCCCTTATATATATATATATATATATATATATAATCCCTTTACATATATGCGTGTATTATACATAATTGCTCATATCGACTTGACAAAATACAGATATATATACCGAATGCATTATACAGAGTTATCCTATAGGAAGAAAAATAATCTGGTGTGTCACTCACACGACTTTCTCTTACCCTGAAATTTAATACAATAAATACAGGTTGCAGATTAATAGGTAAGATAACGAGTACTGTTATGTAAACCTATGTTAAACAATTCATATTAGGCTTCTGAAGAGTTTTATATGATAATTAGTTCTGTAGCCCCCCTCAACCCCCCGTTTCATTAATGCACCTACATTTATATAGAATTTAATTCGGTTATTAAAAAATAAGTCTGTTTTTAAAAAATAATTTATTAAAATTATTATTTAAAAAAATTATCTTTCATGATAATGCAGACGATTTCCATATTAGAGAAGTAGTATAACACCAAATATCCAAAAAAAAAAGAAAGTCCATTTTATTCTCAAATTAAAAAAAAAAAAAAAAAGTACGATTTTTTTTCTAAGGTTTTTTTTTTCGTTAAAAGTAAAAAAAAATCGATAACTTTGTTTTAAATTATCGCAGATCGATGGTTCAACCATTCGTTTTAAAGGTATTTGCAAGCTCTTTTGAAAGATACCCATCATGAAAATTTACTCCCCACGAGGGGGGACTTCCTCCCCCAGGGGGGAGGCGAGGCTCCTACATACACAAAAAATTTTTCCCAGTTAACTATCTTTATTGCAATATATATATATTCGTTTCATTTGGTTTAGTGCAGTCTATAGACATTAAACTCTACTTTCCTGCAATTTCCCCCATAGATGTAATGTATTAGAATTCTCTTGATTGTCCCTGTACACAAACCATTAGCTTGATCTTGACGAAAAGCTTACTGTAGCATCCCTATATGATACACATTTAGAATACCAAGTTTGAACTTTCTGCCTTAATTTGTTTTTGAGATATGCTGATAACAGACAGACACACAGACAGACACATAGACCATTTGCTAAAAACATGATTTTCGTATTCAGGGAACCTCAAAACGTGTAAATATAATAAAATCTCGCGTTCGAAAATTTGACCCAAAAACAATACTTTCTCTACCTTATGGGTAAGAGAAAGTAAAAAATGAAATTTTAACGAACAGAATATAATACTGTGTAAATCCCATCGGGGGCAAATGATTGAGTATATAAATGAAGTTGAATGCACAGCAATAATACATAAAGAAAAGTATGATATATATATATATATATATATATATACATATATATATATATATATATATATATTTCTTCTTTATATAATTTTTGTATGCATGCACGGTAACATAAACAAATTACATTTCGCGTTGACCAAAAATCTGCCAGATAATCTCTTTGTACGTTTACGTTGCCTGCGTAATCCAGTTAGTAGAGTGGGCGTCGAGCTTGTAATTTGGAATTGCAGATTCAAAGCTCAAATCGTTCAAACACTGTGGCGTACAGAAAAAAATAATAAAAAAATAAATAAAATAAAAGCCCCCAGCTAATTTCGTTGTAAATCGGCTTGTAAATATGCAGCTGGTGTCAATCGATTAGCAATAACGTCTAGTTCATAACGGTACAGTTACATTTTGCTTAAGGGGTCGTCTACAGACTGAAACATGCAGCAAATTTATTTTTTTCAGTGGCAGCATTTATTTTTGAGCTCATATTCAAATTTGTGAGATCACGGCGGTTCGGAAAAAGTTTTGTTATTATACTTAAAATCAATTCTTCAAAGAGTTACAAGCGAAAATGCATTAGGGGTCCGTCCGGTGTTGCCAGATTACGCGACGTGTCCTTTCTTCATTATAATTCATACCGGAAAAAAGTACAAAAATATTAATTATGAAATAAAATGAAAGGAACCTGCCAAAGGCGTTGTGTTTGTACCTGAACTTATTTAAAAAACAACAGTAGACTTCTAGATAACGCACTACAGCAACACATGAGAAAAAAATTGCGAGTAGTACTCATACAGCGCAATAAACAATCCCGTATATCGCATAAGATAAATTTCACATTTTCAAACAATTAATCAATTTTTTTATTCCTCTAAGGCGGAAATGACTTATATATATATATTTTTTTTTTTATTAAATAGAGTTTACATACTTGCCAACATAACCCGAAAGATTCTTAGTGCCCGCCCTTTTGGTAAACCGTTTAATTTTTAGAGTAATTCTCTTCAAATACAATTACGATTAAATGAGAAGAAAAGTTCTTCAAAAAAAGACTGGTGTGAAAAAATAAGGGAGAAAGGTGCGGGACTAGCAATCTTCCGGGTTAGCATAGATGCCAACATTTAAATTTATTCCGGAGTACTTTTAGCCCCGTCTTTATTTCGCACCACTTTATTCATAGAAAAAATTTCTCCAATATATAACTTCGAAAAAAAAAAAAAAAAACCTCTTAAAAATTAAGTCGTATGAAATAAAGGCGAGGTTAAAAATACTCCGGAATAAATCAAAATGTTGGCATGTATGGGTTAGGTTGGGAAGTATGAGTTTATGAATTAAAATTTTTTTAATAGTTTGTCATTTTTAATAAAAATGAAATAGTTTATTACGTCCCTTTATGCGTTAAAATATAAAAAGCTTGAGACATATAAACTCTACAATACTCAGTTACAAAAATGTACATTACAAGTTAAAATAATAAATAGTAATAATAATAACAATGATAGCAGTAAAAATTAAGAAAAAATGTCTAAAATTTATGAAAAAAGAGTTTATATATCTGTTAGGTATATTTTTATTTTATTCAGTAAGAACCGCATGACAGTGTTTCTGTAAAGTGTTACATTTATTCTAAAGCATACATCCTATAATACTCAATATTCAATATACAAAAATATAGATAACAAGATTTAAAGAAAAAAAAAATAATGTTAAACATTTGGGAAAGGACATTTAATATTTAAAAGAGATACTGTTCAAAACCATTCCTATTTTGAGTAATAAGTCACGCCTTTATACTTTTCCCTAAAACATCACATTTTTTAACAAATTCATGATTAAATAACTGAATTTTAGTCATCAACAATCGCAACGGCAAATTTCATTCGTTTATATATTCTAGCGTCCTATAAACAGCAAAAAATAAAGAAAAATAAAGAAAAACAGAAACATTTTTTTATAGTAAAGTATTGTTTCATAAGAAGTCAGAGGGTGAGGTTTATTATTCTTTTGGAATGCCATCGAAATTTCCCGCCTGCAATGCGCGTTAATTTTACATAAATAGGTTAATTTGTATCGTAAACAACGAAACCTTACTTAAAAGGAAACGTTCTTTAGATAAACTCATAGAATTCGATGAAATTGGTACAGGTGTTAGTAGAACTTACAGGAAATTCATACTCTGAAAATTAGCTGCTTAAGTTCATTAGTAAAGGTATAGAACGATGTTGTAAATTGAATCGGGGTTACCAGAAAATTCCCAGTTAGCATCAATTGGCGACGTCGAATTCCTGAAAACTGACGTTTGGCATTTTCTATATAAAAATCACTGCTTCGTTAAACAAATAGATTCCAGAATATTGAGATATACAAAAATACATCACGCAAGGGATTTTACAGCATTAAACTAAATAAAAACGAATATTCATCTCACCTCGGTAATTTATACTTCAAATAAAAGGGTACAAAATATACAGATTAGACAAACAATATCTATTCAAACTGAACTTCAAATAGCTTTGAAAGCAAAATATCAAAAAGTGATTTTGAAGCAGCTTTAAACTGGTACGGAGGACACATGGGCAGTCCATTTAAGAACTTGGCGCTTTTTTCTGCATCCTCGCCAAGTAGGTATGCATTTGACTTTCAAAATGTTGACTTTCATTACTTTTTTACCGCTTTTCCGTTGCAATTAAGCAGCTAATTTCTTTCACCGTATATATTTTTAGCAATGTACTATCACCTGTAATTTCTTCGTTGACTTCTGTGAGTTTAGCTTAAGAAAGATTCCTTGTTAGAAAAGAATTAATAAAAAAAAAAAAAAAAAAAAAAAAAAAAAAACAAATAATAATAAAATAAAACAAAATATTTTTTTTTTCAATATTAGACTGAATTCGCTTAAATTGATCTGATAATGTATGTCCCACATAACGCGATTTCCTATTGCCTAGAATAATCTCCTGCGTTATACAGAAGTCTACTGTACTTGAATTCTAAATTACAAAAAAATGTAAGGTCAGAATCTATATCTTTAAAAGTGATAAGACACATTACTTTCTTTTAAAGTTTTTCGCATAAGAAAAATGAATTTTACTCCCGCGATTAGAATTTATCGAAAAACATTAATATTGAGATTTGTTTCAATAATAGCTTTTATAAAATAAAATAAATAAAAAGCAATTTTCCAACATTTGATTCTGCATTAAAAGCATTTAATAAAAATTAAATATTTTATTATGTTACATCATGCAATTAAATTTTAGTAACATAAAGCTTAGACAAGTTCAAACAAACAAGTTCAAATAAACAAGTTAAAAAATATGACAACAAGATTAAAATAGAAAATTCGTGGTAAAAAATCTATAAAAAATATTAAATATCAATAACAATAATAATAATAAAAAAACGATTATCGAATGCGTATTGCTATTTCGAACAATAAACCTCGCCTTACAGCGTTTTCTAAAACATCTCATTTAACATAAAGTGCACGAATACTACAATATCAAATACAAAAAAATAAAAATTGTGTTAAAATAGAATTTTAGCGGTGAAAAACTAGGAAAAATTATTTAATATCTAAGAAGGAAGATTTAATATGTCAGGATCGGTTATGTTCCTATGTTGTAACGTAAGCCTACGCATTTTTCTAAAACTTTACATTCTAAAACAAAATGATTTTACTCATTCGCGATTAAATCATTAAAGTTTTGTCTTCAGTAATCGATGTAATAAATGCCATTGAGGTTTATGCATACCAGTGTCACATATAGGGTCAAATACGAATATGCAAAATAGTACTTTTAAATATTGTTTCAGCGATATAGGAGGCGGGGCTTGTTTGCTTTCGAATTCATTCACAATTTCTCGCCTGCATTGCCGTTATTTTACAAATATAAGGTAGTTTGTATAATAAACATCGAAATGATACTTAGAAAACAATAAGAATAACATAAAAGTAAATTAAAACAGTTTTCCGCCAGATTATATACAGAGGTTTTCTTACAGATGATACAAATTAAAAGAAGGATTGGCCCCTTAGCAGAAATAAAAAAATTAAATATTATTGCAACCCCAAAATTAATGTTAGGAACGAGCTGTAAATTTGAAAATCCGTGTTTTTTGAATGTTTGTTCTATTCATGCAAAAGTTAATATAGTCATAATTAATAAACTTTTCGAATACGAATTTATTAATTATTTTCATAATTCGAAAAATGTTTTTCTATAAATAAATAAATAAAATGTATAGAATAAGTTGGTGTCACTTTATTCTAATGTATTTAAAAAAAAAAAAAAAAAATTGTATATAATAATTTTTTGGGAAGATAGGAATTAATGTTTGTCATATTCCTTTAACTTTAGTATCCTCGTATTTTGACAGCTTATAAATCTATGAAAAATTGAGTAAAATATATAAACTGTACCATTTTTCGAGATGATTTGATCCAAAATATTCAGAAATAATTATAAAATATGGGGTTACCATTCCAAAAAAGAAAATTGATGCTAGTTTTAATATGTAGACGACCCCCAAGCAAAATCTAACTATACCGTTATAAACTAGACGTTATTACAAATCGATCGGTACCAGTCACATATTTCTACTATAATTTACGGCAAAATTAGGGGTGAGAGGTGACCTTTTTTTTACTGACGGTACATTAATGGTGGTTGGTGCTCGTAAAATCTGTCATGACTGAAATGTCAAGCACGTTCCGTAAAAGTAATTATTCTGTCGTTTTCTAAAGCAAGGGAGCAAGCAATTCACTCTGTTAAGGATAAATAATTTGATCACATGCCTCTGGACAACCCCTATAACTAAACCCATGACCATCGATTATTGTCCATTGGTTAACTCTAATGCGATTTTAAACCCATGCAACGCAACTCAACCTTAAATGAATGATGTTAATACAGAATTGCCAACTTTTATAATTTATTCCAGAGCATTGTTAGACCCGATTTTGTTTCCCTCATTAAATCGTAATTATGGTATATTGGAGAAAATTGCTCAATAAATAAAGTGGTGTAAAATAAAAGCAGGAATAAAAATGATCCAAAAAAAATTATAAAATTTGGCAACCCTGCTAATTACATAAGACTAAACTCGTAATGATGTTATAATCGTTGCTGATTCTGGGGGCCGTCGTAAGATGGACAATATTCCTGTGACGTCACAGTAGGTAAAATCGCCGAACACGTGGCCGATATTTTGTAAACAAATTAGATTCAAGATGCCATTTTATTGTTACGCATAACATTTTCCTAAATATTTCTCCAGTGAAATTTAATAATCAGATATCTGATCAAACAAGAACAAAAGAGAAATGTAAACAACTGAATTGAATGATAAAGTTAAGACTATTCCATATCGTAAAATTGCAGGACATTTTATGGATACATACACATATATATATAATGCATAAAAGATTAATAAGAACATTTTATACACACACACATATAGACATCAAAGCTTAAATAATTAGAATTTCAATTACTTTAATAAAGGAATTTATTAAATGGAACATCCATTTAAATTTGTTAACATCGCCACAGTTCACATGGCAACTTTTAATATTACATATGTTGATTAATATTAAAGTTTATTACTAAAACTGGATTAAAAACAAAACAAAGGTATCACTCTATCACTCTTACTTCAATTTCATATAATCTGTAACTCTTATAAATAATATTGCAAGATAAAAATTTGCAAGCCACAATGCTTTGCTATGGTAGAGTTGAGGATTGTTTTCCTAACCACCTGATATTCTTGTAGCTTCGAACCCAAAGTGGGAATATGGTCCATTAGATGCAATGAAGTGATTCTGGGACATTTGGGGGAGTCATTCCTTTACAAATGTAGTAACACACATGGCTTCAGAATTCCAATCACACCCGTAACGTTTGTTTAAACTATAGCAAATGGCAAGCGAAGATTTGGTAATAATTGCTTATTTGATACATTACTGCTATGGGATTTTAGGGACTTCAGTAGTTAAATGAAAAGAGCATCTTTTTCACATTGCTAAACTTTTCAAACGAAAGATATAAGTGGTTCGATTCTTTTGTAAACCTTTGGGCGTTTCTAGGTACTGCGGAAATTTCAATTACATGAGCGCCATTCAGAAATCGAGGTAGTATTTTCCATAAATCAGGATTGATATTTATTAGTCTCTCTATCGATAAATCTTAGTATTTATATTAATTATTATAACGTAGTATATGTTAAGTAACTATAACAAAAATGCTTTATGTTAAAAAAGGAAAACTTTAGTTCAAACTTTAACCAACAGATAAAAATATGGCGCTCCGTGTTTTGAAAGGAAACTAGTTAGATTTTATGCAATGTTTAATGCATACCAGAATTTATAGAATTAGCTTTAGTGAAGAGATTGTCGATAAATTTTCTTTGCATTCAATGTTACATGAACCCATTTCATTCTTTCTTTCTTTCTCTCATTCTTTTTTTTTTTCTTTCTGAAAAGCAAACCACCGCTACTTTAGAATGTAGAAAAAGAAGGGGGGGGGCGGGAGAAGCTAAAAAACGACATTGAAATAGCATGGGAAGAAAAAAAAAAAACTCACAATGTCAAGTGCGTTAAAAAAAAAAAAAAAAAAAAAAAAAAAAAAAAAAAGCTCACACCGGAAGTAATAAAAAGACAAAATTGACTAGAAAAAGACATTGAACAGCGGGTACGAGTGGGTTGGTGTATTAAATATATCGTCCAGGATTAATACGTCTCGCTTAGATTCTTAGCATTTATAACAGTGGATGCTCCATCTTCATCACTTTGATTCGAAGGAGCTAAATATTTTTTAGTAAAGCATTACATGCTCACTTTCTGGTCAGACGTTGAATTAATGTGCATTACAGAAGTCTGTTCCTGATTAATCTATTTACTGTACATAACTATGTTTCGAGAAAATTAATTAAGCAGAAAACCGAACCCTAGAGGATCTAGTGTTGTCACATTGATTAGAAACATTCTGTACAAATTATATTTCTTTGTGACTATAAAATTTTATCCTATGCAATCTCATTAATGTTTCAAGGTGACTGATGACTCTATAACATATGTAAAAACATCTTAATAAATATAAAAATTGTAATAAGAAAAATTTCAAATTCGATGAAAAAACACAATAATTAGTTATCAGAGACTGCCATACACGTTTGCAAATAACGTCAAAAATGCAACAGAAACGCAACAATTTAATTAAAGCAATCTATCGTGTAATATTTACTAAAAAAAATTCTATTTAATTATTTGTACCTGATTTATTAGTTTAACTTATTTATACCTAATTTATTAAATTCATTTATTTGTATCCGTCAAAAATATATTTCGGCTAAAAAATACAATACCATTCTAAAAACTTTAATATATTTGAAATATTAAATAGAAACGCAACAATTTAATTAAAACAATCTATCGTGTAATATTTACTAAAATAAAGATTCTATTAAATTATTTGTACCTGAATTATTAGATTAACTTATTTATACCTAATTTATTAGATTCATTTATTTGTATCCGTCAAAAATAATATTCGGCTAAAAAATGCAATACCATTCTAAAAACTTTATTATATTTGAAATAATAAATATAAAATTTTACTATTTTGTTTATTTGATTTTCCAGATTTTCAAGTAAAACTTTCTGGTTTTAAAAAAATTTCTAGAGAAAAAAAATAGTTTCTTGAAACTTGATAAAATTATAAAGAACACAACTGATCCAAAATCTTATTTTCTTTTATAAACTTGAAAGTATTGTATTAAACTGTCAATCAAAGACAATTTTTTTCGTTTATTATTTTTCTTTTTCAATAGAAAGGAAGATTCTTAGCACTTATAACAATAGATGCTCCATCTTCATCACTTTCATTCGAAGGAGCAAATATTTTTTAGTAAAATTATTTATTCCTATTCAGAGTTCTAGAGTTCTGAAGGAAATTCTTTTACAATATATGTTTTACAGATTTAAATTCAGGAGGACGATTTTTTATACTAAAACTATATATACAAGAAAATATACACATATCAATTATATTCTGCGAATTAAAAAAAAAATAAGTATCTGTCTCGCATTTTTCTTTTGTCAAAATATATATACAGAGCTGCCAACCTAATCCGGAAAATTGTTAGTATCGCCCCTTTTTCTACACCACTTAATTTTTAGAGTAATTCTCTTCAAATTTATCTACGATGAATTAAGAAGAAAAATACTGTAAAAATAAAGTGTTGTAGAAAAAGGGGCGGTACTAACAATTTTCCGGTTTAGGTTGGCAGCTCTGTATATATTAGCTAAATAATTAAATGTAAAGTAATTTTTGACTATTTTTAATTTCGTGTCAGGAATCTACAATTTTTATATTACTGCATACTTGCCAACCATCTCATTATGAACCGTACAATTTTTAGTTCCCGCCTTTTTTTTCACACCAGTCAGTTTTTAGTGTAATTTTTTTCTTATTTAATCACAACAATATTTGGAGGAAATTACTCTAAAAATAAAGTGGTGTGAAAAAAGGGGCGTTTTTTCAAGGGACGTTAACAATTGTACGGTTATTAATGAGATAATTGGCAAGTATGTTACTGTGATCGTTTGTGTAAACTTTAGGAAGTACATTCTGCAAAGTTAACAGCAGTGTTTTTCAATGTCACATTTAAAGAATATCACATTTTTACTTTATCTTACCTATATACACTAGTGTTCAAAATTTAAGCAACAACTTGTTCCTCGTTTTCTTCTTTTGCGCATAAATTTTAAACAAATAAACAAGTGAACATAAAATTTAGATGGCATGTTCGTTATCATACTATTAATCAAATTTTATATAATTGTAGCATGAGTAATAATTTTTAAACTAATTATTACTCATTTTGTGTTTTCGGAAATATGCTTTGGAAAAAAGGAAATATTTCAACAATTTTTGTAAAGGAAACTTAATGAAAAATGATGTTAAGGATGCATTACAGACAGATAAAGATGCACATGCCTTGAAATGTTACTCTAAATCTCACTTTTTCTTCCTGTATTAACTTTTCTTTTAATTTTATAAGAGAATTTAAAAAATATATACATATATATATATATAATTAATAATTTTGAAACTATGAGCACCACCAGAATAATAAAAATGTCGATAAATAGTTTTATAATGAAAATCTTATCTAAATTTCATACTTTTATGTATAATTTTTAAAAAGTTCTTCGCATGCGAAAAAAAGAAGAAACAGAAAAGTGGATACAGGTAAAAAGATCCGGTTTTAATCTAACGCATGAATGCATTAGCATCTTCATCTATCTGTAATGCATCCTTATGACCATTTTTCATTAAGTTTTCTTTTCTAAAATTGTTAAAATTTTTCATTTTTTCCAAAGCGTATTTTTGAGAAAAAAATGAATATATATATATATATATATATATATATTTAAAGAAATTTCCTCAATGTTGAGGTTTTCTTTCAACCAAAAACAGCCTTTAGTTTTTGTCATAGTCCTTTTCCCATGCCAAAGTCGTTTCCGTCTAGTCAATACATTATTTTTCCCTGTTTTTGTTTTCGTAGCAAGTTCATTTTTTTACATCAAAGGTGAAGCTGGCCCTATGTGATAACCCCCAACCTGTAGGACCAGGGTGTTCCTTATAGTCAGGCACCTACCCTCAGACCTGTCCGGGAGGCCGTACCGGTGGCTAAGCCTTGGCCGGCATAACTCTTTAGGTCAAAATATATCTATTAGTTTAAAAATTATTACTTATGTTAAAGTTATATAAAATTCAGTTAATGATATGATAACGAACATGCCATCCAAATTTTATGTTCATATGTTTATTTGTTTAAAAATTATGCACAAAAGATGAAAACCAGAAGACAGGTTGTTGTTTAAATTTGAACACCAGTGTATATGTTAGAAAAAGTATTATTTTTTGGATCAGTTTTCAAAATAGAATTTTAGTTATATTTACACGTCCCCTGAATCTGAAAAATATGTTTTTAGCAGTTGGTCTGTGTGTGTGTGTGTCGGTTATCAGCATATCGGAAGAACAAAATACAAAGCAAATTCAAACTCAATATCCTAAATCTGTATCATATAGAGATGCTCCCTTTTCGTTGACATCAAACAAATGTTTCGTGTACAGGGACACCGAAAAGAATTCAAATACATTACATCTATAGGAAAAATTGCAGTGAAGTAGAGTTTATCAACTATAGGCTTCAAGAAACCAAACGAAATTAATATATATTTTTATATGCATGAAAGCATGTTTCACGTAGAATATAGCATGGAAATTATTCGCCGTTCGCTTACAAAGTTACACTAAACAACCAGAATATTGTGGGATAATACTTGAAAATGGATGGAAGTATACTCAGGTTGTGCTGTGTGCTATTAATATAGGATTATATTTACGTGCACTATGTGGTGTGTACTTAATTTTTAGAAGTTATATAGGGGTGCTAATAACACAGTCCTGCGAAAGCATCCCTAACAGCACACTTATCCATAATACATCCCGAGGATGTCCCTTAGACGTACTTTTAACCATAGGATATCATGAGGATGCTTTGTGGATGAGATGTACTGTTAGGGATACTTTTATTTATTTATTTTCACTGCGTTGGGTGTTTCTAGGGTGTTTTGATACGCTGAATTCAGAAATGTTTGTCTTTTCTTTCTATCACGCATTGATTTTTCACAAAGTAAGGAGGAAGATCGAAAAATGTCACATAGAGGCTGTAATAAATTGGAACTTATTTATAGAGGAGAGGAGGGTATTATGGAATAGTTGGGAAATATGGAATACCGAGGTTTCGGCTCTGATTGGTGCTGCTATCTCTTCAAACTACAGTGAATTACTCAAGAAGGATTCCCATGAAGCAGTACAGTAAGAAGCGACTGCTTGTTGCTGACGCACCATTCCCTAGAGAACAAAGTATGTTTTGTGATTTTTAAAAGTTTTTGCAGGTAAGTTTTCAAACATTTAAACTTACTAGTACACGTGTGATTTGAACATTGATGTTAAGCATAATGTATACTCAAATAATTGTATTTTGTTATATATTGGTCATTTTTTAGCTGAAAATATTTGCCCATCAATTTAAAAGTTCATTTTTAAAGATGGTGTGTCGGGTATTATGGAATACTAGGTATTTCATAGCATCATCTGAAATTGACTTCATGTATTCAACTAAAGAAACAGAAAATAAAGATGCCGAATGTATCTTCTGTCACAGAAAATTCTCCGAAGATGATTTTATGAAGTCTAAATAGTTTATCTATGGTTTAAACAGTTTAAACCACCTAATCCATATTACCCGACTATTTCCTATTAATCTCCATTTGTAACTTTTTTTTTTTTTTATAACAAACATTTTTTAACAAAGTACATTTTTTATAACAAAAAAAAAAAAAAAAAAAAAAAGATTTTTTTTTTTAAATTGACAATTCATTACAAATAATTATACTATGTACTCATCCTGATTTTGGGGATTTTTATTAAAAACAAGAAAAGTTATTTTAAGAAATGTAAATGGTAATCCATAATACCCTCCTCTCTTCTATATAAAATACATTAAAATAGGCTATCATTATCTTTTAAATGTGTTTATTTACATAGAAGATTCGATTAGAACTTTTTCTCTTGTGCACACTTGATGGCCTTAAGGGGGGATTCTCTATGCAGCATCCGATCTGCTAACTTATTAACTCTATCGTCCCTGATACCTTCTCTACATTTCTTTGATGTCTTGATGAAATAGCTGTCTTTGTTCTTTACTCACATCACCCACATTTTCTGGGAAATAACTTAGATTGGAGTTGATAAAGTGGAACTTTAAGCTAAAACAAATCCCATTTTTTGTCAAAACTGAACGTGATGGAAATTTTTTAATAGATTTTTCTTAATCAAAATAAAAAAATACACCAGAAAAACGCGTCGTCTTGAAGAAAAAGATTTCATCACAGCCATGTGTAATTAAATAAAAAGATTCCTTTTTATTGAATGTAGTTAGTGAATGAGCTCTACTATTATACTTTATCATGCCCAGGAAAACTGTTCAAGAATTCAAATTATTTCTTCATACCCATACTGTAAATAAATTATAATTTAAAGCTCAATATCCATTGCTTGTTTTTTGTATATTTACACGTTTTGAGGTTTCCTGGATACCGAAGTCAAGTTTTCATCATTTGACCTTTGTGTTTGTCTCTTTTCAAAGAAACTTAAAAACAAATAAATTCAAATTTTGTATTTAAAAGAGAATGTAATTTTGTTACTTGATAATCTGATCACGATTTCAAAGCTAATGGTAAGTATGAATGCTGCCTGAATAATTTTAAATGAACATTTAAATTTAATAACAAAACATAATTCTATCTAAGGGTAGGTACAACCATAGCCCCCTAAACTAGATACCTGTCTCGTGGCTCGGAATCTTGGCAACACTTGAAGTGGTACACTGCGCCACCTGGTACAGATTATGCGACTTTTTTATTCAACTGTCCCCAATAATTTTAAGAAGTGATATATGACATATATAATCGACGTTTCTTCGATTCTATTCGCCTTTTATGTATATCATATCCCACTTTTAAAAATCTTTGGTGGCTGTTGAATAAATAAGTCCCGCAATCTGTACCAGGTGACGCTGTCTACCGCTTCAACTGTTGCCAAGTTTCCGAGCCACGCGACACACATCTAGTTTAGGAACCTATGGTACAACCGTCAAATGGGAGGTTGAAGGGGGTGGTAACTCCTCTTACATACAATTATTTGTCAAATAAAGTTCTACACTAAATCTAAATGTTTTTAACGTATGTTTATATAACAATCTTCGTTATCTTACCCCTTAATCTCCAATCTGTATTTATAGTATTAAATTTCAAGATAAGAGTGAGTGACACACCAGATTACTTTTATTAATAATAATAATAATAATACTAATCGTTTGCAATGATTTTCTATTTAGAAAATGTGATATTCATTTAAGTAGGGTGACCTGCCGTCCTCGAATCCTGAGGACAAACCTCGAAATCTACATCCTTTCCCACAAAATTAGTACACATTTAAGGACACTGGTTATAAAGTTATTAATATTTTATTATAATTTATTATATGTACAATAAATAAGAGGAATTAAGTTCATTCAGGTAGTTCATACATTAAAATTACTAAACATTTACAATTTAATTTGATTTAATTTCTTTTATCATCGAAATCGGGACACACAATATGTCCGCAAATTCAATTTAAAAAGTCTAGTCGCCCTAAATTACGAGACAGCTAAATGCTCTGTGTTTGGAACGTTTTCGTACAGAAAGGGGTGACATAAACATGCAAAAATTTTTACACGGTAGTATTTATGCAAGATACAATCGTATAAGTTAAAGACACTTGTGTTCCCCACCCTAAAATTTACATCAGTGTTCGACACCCTTAAAATTTGCACCAGTGTTCGCCATCCACGCAAAAGAAATGTTAAAATAAGCGTTAATCAACATCTATAAATTTGAATTCGTCCGAGCTAGATTCTTGCGCGGACAAATTTAAATTCTTCAATGTTATTAAACCCTTATTTTAACATCCCTTTTGCGCGGACAAATTTAAATTCTTCAATGTTATTAAACCCTTATTTTAACATCCCTTTTGCGCGGGTGGCAAACACCAGTGCAGATTTTAGGAGAGGGGTGGCGAACACTGATGTCTTTGCCTTATACATCCATTTTTTGATCTTTTTAAAAGCATTTTGAAAAATTAATGAAAATTGATGCGTTGATCATGAGGTAATATATGCTTGTATGCAAACATTTTGGAAAACATAAGAAACATTTTGGAAAATAAGCACCAATGATAAATAAATAAATATATTTTGTTTATATTTGTTCATTTTTAATCGATACATAAAACTGAAATGTTAATAATAATAAATAATTTATTTTTTCTAATAAAGTGTTTCTTTATCTAGTAAAAAAAGGTAGTAACTCGCTGCTTTGTGTTCAGTGAAATACATCCGGATGAAAGTGTCAAGAAAGCGGGAATTTGCACTCTCAGATTATTTACGAATATCAATATTTTGGCAGTGTCCGTCGAGGAGAAATTACGCTTTTAACATATGTGAGTAATGGGGGTTATTTACAATTAGATTTCATAGGCACGAACTAGATGGTCACTTAATTCGGCTAGCAATACAGTAAACTCTTGAATATGAATTTTGTTACTTAACACCTTAATGCATACTTGCCAACATTCTAATTAATATTCCGTAGTATTGTTAGCCCCGCCCTCTTTTTCACACCAATATTTTTTACAGTATTTTTCTTCTTATTTAATCGTGTTTGCATTTAGAGAATATTACTCTAAAAATTAACTGGTGTGAAAAATAGGGCGGGGCTAACAACACTACGGAATATTAATTAGGATGTAGGCAAGTATGCCTTAATGTCTAGGATGCTATATTTAGTAATTTTCTTAAAAATTGTATATTGCATATAGCACGAAATATTCTTCATTATTATTATTATTATTATTATTAAAATATGTATCATGCAATATTATCATTATATATTGCATGCTGGAGCTAACTCGGAAATGCGTTTAAATTAATTCTTGAAACAGTTGCGAAATCGACAATATAGGACACATTGTAAGAAACTGCATTTTCGTCATACTGTGTGATTCCTAAAACTTTAATTTTATGCAAATAATTGTGATGATCTATGTTTATATTCAAATATATACCTTTAAGACGAAATGCTGCACATTTCCTTTTCGCACTATTACGAAATCTTTTTAAATGACTTTTGTCAATATTTGCTTGCAAGAAGAATTTGTACAGATTCCTCAAACTCAGCATTTTTAAAGCTTCATCTCAAAGCAATGCTTATCTTAAGGCTTCTCATACATGAAAGCTTTGTATAAACATTCTTTATAATTTAAATATTTTTGTATTATTAATAATTATAACTGGGCATTTCTGTATTTTATAAGAAGGATTGCTAACTTTATAATTTAAGAAACATTTAACTATAAATAGATGAAAACATTTTAATTTATTCTAGAGTATTTTTAGGTCCGCCTTTATTTCGCATGAATTTATTTGTAGATTAATTTTCTAGACAATAATATTTATAAGACAATTTCCAACACTGTTGGACTGTTACAACTTTATTTGTGAGGTAAAACAGAAATGGAGACGCATAGTGTTACTTAATCCTGTGATAATTTTATTTTTGAAAAACATAATTTAATTATTTTTTTTTTTTACATTATCATTCCTACATTACATTTACACTATCATTATCATTTTTACATTATCATTTCATCAATTGCTGCAAACATCGATGAATTAAAACCGATCACAACTAAAGAAATCTCGTGAATAACACCATCAATGCTGAGAAGTGTGTCAAAAAACTTGGTTCGACGTGTTCATGTTTGCATTCAAAATGGTGGCGAACATTTTTATCATTTTCTGTAAGGAATAATAATGCAAAAAAATTCAATTAAATTATGTTTTTCAAAGATAAAATTTATCTTAGGATTAAGTAACATCGTACGTTTCCATTTCTCTTTTACCTCACACATAATGCTGTAACAGATCAACAGTGTTAGAAATTGTCTCCCACACTTAAACAAGGTTCAAACAATTATAGTTCAGTGTTAGAATAGTTGCCACAACCGTCACATTTAAGGGCAATAAGAATAAAATTATAGTTTTAAAAAATTAAAGAACACGCTTTTATAGAAATGTGAACTAAAAAGCACAAAATATCTATCTTAGTATTAAAATGCAGGGTAAGAGAAAATCAGGTGAGTGACACGCCATAATATTTACATACATTTAAATCTTTAATTAAAATAATTTAGAATTAAACAAAAACCATTTTTAAAAAATCTCCCCTGACTGGGCTCGAACGCTAGACCTTTAGGTCCGTAGCGCGGCGCTCTGCCTCACAGCCACGGCGTTCACGTAGCGAAAGTCTTTTTTTACAATATAGATTGTTTGCTCCCAGAGCGGTTACAAACATACATACATACAAATATACATACATACAGGTGAAGCTAATAAAAGCGTGTTAAAAACCAAAGGATACTCTTTTAAACTGATCACCCTGTATATATATATATATGTATGTATGTATATACATATATATGTATATATATATATATATATTGTCGAAGTATCTTTTTTATATTTAAATGGCGATTACAATGAACAACTGTATACACAGACTATACATAGTATATACTATCAAGTAATTTCTTATATTTCGTATGACATACCCGGTCGACCATAAATGATAGCAATTCCACTCCAAATACAGTACAATATATTATAAAGCTTAATTTGATGTCCAAATGAATGAAAACAAAATAAATCCATTAGCAAACGCACTACTGGAGTTTTTAAAAGCATTTTATAGCGCACTAAACGAAAAAACTGCAGAATCTTTGTTTTTTCTGTTCGGAGGGTGAAAGGGAATGTCTTGCGGCGAGAAACTTGGTAAAATAAAGGAGCAGTGGAATCTTCGGTTTTTAATCATCACGTTTTAGTTAATAAATTGCTTCCTAATTAAAAATTTGAAAATCCCATTTCGAGGTGCACACGGAGACATTCCAGACTATGTTTGTGTAAATTCACATCTGTACGTGCGCAGAGCCTGATTAAGGGGGAAGCACACATTATCTCCGCTCTCACCGGAATATTTTTACAATTATTTTTTACTTCACGTCATAGAAATTCCACGCTTTGACGAGGAAATATTTTTTATAAAAATGAATGGTGTAAAACAATCCAATTTACTCACCGTTATTAGACACCAGAATTCTTTTAAAATAATTTTTAATGAGAATTTTCTGTTTATTATAGGAGGAAAGTATTTGTTAAAAAAAAAAAAAAAAAAAAAAAAAAAAAACGGTATAAGTATAAATAATGTGTGCTTCCCCCTTAATCAGGCTCTGTATGTGCGGTAGACTTTTCTGGAGACATGTGACAGAAGGAAAAACAGACAATATTCTGTTTTATTAATAAGGTATTAAAATAAACAAAATATGCATTCATATTAGAGAACAGCTATATAACAGGACCTTGTTGGCAAATTTTGAAATTTGAAAAATAGATAGAACATTTCTCGCCACTTATGCAATTGTGATAGCTATTTTTATTCATTGTCAAAATGGTAAAAAAAACATTAAACGTCACCAAGGGATTCCTGTACTAAAGCTGTAACCACATTAATTTGTGAAGGATAAAATGAATAATAAAAAAAAAGACACGAAACTTAATCAAATTAATATTTTAACTATAAATAAATAAATAAATAAATATATATATTATGCTATGGCGTCAGTAAAACTAAATGAAGTAAAAAGTTACAAACGTTTCATTTTATTGATAACAGACTGAAATTACAACGCAAAGAAAAATGTCGAGAAATTTGATAGAGTTAAATACATTAATACATTTTAATTAATAACTTTTTCTAATTAAAAATTTTAAAATCCGGCTTCGAAGTGCACACGGAGACGTTACAAACTATGTATGTACGAAATGTCATGTCTGTAAGTGCGGTAGAGTTTGCTATAGACAGCTGAAGGTGAAAAAGACAGCATCTTTTCGCTTTTATTAATAAGATAAAAAATCTCCGCTAGTACTATTTCTATACAGAAATCTTTATCATACTTTTGCAGTAATATTTCATGATTAAATGGAGCAGATATTATTGTTTAAAAATAGTGGTTGCAAAAAATGTGGAGATTTCTCATCTCTGCAGCAAAAATCATGTTTTTACACTGTAAATTAAAGTTCATGAAAATTAAATTGTAAATTGGAGTTGTTAATTTAAGATCGTAATTGCAATTAACTCTTTATATCCTAAATTATTTATTTTTGGAAAAATAGTTTGAAAGTTTTTTTTATATTTCTTTATGCATGACAATCAACTCATATTAACACTTTCGCGACAGCATGATTTTGAATTTTTGACAGTAAGGTCCGCCTGTGGGCATTATTCTCCCATGTTACAATATTTCAGAACAAAATTTTCGGTATTCACATTTATAACAGAAATGGATATACATAATAATTACATTCTTTCAAATTAAAGTATTTGTATCCATAGTATATTTCATTGTAAAAATATGATTATTGCTCATATATTTAAGAAATAAATAGCATACAAATTGCGAAAGAAGCGCCCACTGGAGGAGTTGCAAATTTTCAAATGACGTGAATCTACGTCAGCAGTTGCCAAAGTGATAAATTTAGCCTAAACTATAGCTTAACTATAGGGAAAGCTTCAACTATAGGGACTAAAGCTTAAACTATAGTCCCAATGAATTCCTGTAGTAAATTTAGGCTATATTAAGGATTTTTTCATTTATTTATTTATTTATTTTTTTTTTTTTTTTATGGCACTTTAAATTCGTGGTGGTATAAAAGGGTTAAAACAATTATTTAATGAAATTATTCCATTAGAATAACAAAAAAAAAAAAAAAAAAAAAAAAAAAAAAAAAGCCTTTAAGATAAATTATTCTCAATAAATTTATGGCGACAGAAAGAAATTAAATTAGTTAAGCATTTTGAAAGACAATAACATAAATAAAAGAAAATGTATGTGAGGCAATTTCAATCCCTTTATTTAAAACAGAAAGAAAGCTTTCATATTGTTAAAAATGTTTCTGCGTCATAAAAGCAAAATTTCACTTTAAAAATAAGTCAAAAAGTTCATCCATTTGAAATACTTAAGAATAGTTCTTTTCAATAAATATATTTTTAACGCAAAATGTTGCAATTTCCCTCTCCGAGACGTTTAGAAATACCTTTAGAAATCTCTGGCCATTCTTCACCATTAGGGACTCAATGGGACAGATTTCACAATGTCAACAATTTATAGTAAGATTTCTTTATCCCCAGGCTATATTCAAACATATTTTCTCGAAATCAAATTTATTTCTACCGCCATCTCGTAACACAATAAAAGGCTGACAATGCACTAACTTTGCTAAAAACGCTATCTTTTTAAGTTAGAGAGGGAATGCTGGTTTATTTTTGAAAACAAAACTGAGAAATGGTTTTGGAAATATCTTATGCAATGAGACATGCTGGAAAGAGATGTGGAAGTTAAGCAGTGAAAAAGCCGGGAAATTATGTTAAAAAAAAAAAAAAAAAAAAAAAAACGAGGAAGTCAAGACGTAAATTAACGTATGAGAAGAAACATGTTTTTTTTTTCAAATGATTATTTACGTTAATTTGTTTGAAGTTACCCGTAACCTCTTGTGAATTCTTGTGATCTTTTCTTTTTTTCTTTTTCTTTCTTTTTTTTTTTTTTTTTTTTTTTTTAATTTTAATTATGCTTAGGCGTCTTGCAAACATTTCATTATTACTAATAGTGTTATAAACTTTTATAATTTATTCCTTGGCAATGTTATCCCCACTTTTTTTTATACCACATTTTTCAAACACATTGTTGTCGGGGCATTTTCTATTTTCAACAGTAAGCCCCGCCTTTTGGCGTTCAATTTAAACGCTATATTATTTATTAAAATTAATTTACGTATTCATGATTAATTATTCAAATTTTATTCTTAGTAATTGATTCTGTAAATGTCACTGTCATATATATATATATATATATATATATATATATATATACACCAGCAGCATATAAAATGTTAAACATAAAAATGTAAAATCGTTTTTTTTTTTTTTTTTTTTTTTTAAGTAATTAAGTAAGGCAGGGCTCGTTTTCAGGGATGGAACACGGGCGCAGAATTCATACCGGAATCTGTTTAAGAAATTTTACTACCTATAATATCGTTGATTTAAGAAGTAGAAAATTTTCTTACATTGATAGTGGTATGCAGGGATGGAACACGGGCGCAGAATTCATACCGGAATCCGTTTAAGAAATTTCTCTACTTATAATATCGTTGATTTAAGAAGTAGAAAATTTTCTTACATCGATAGTGGTATGAATTCTGCGCCCGTGTTCCATCCCTGGGTATGAATACTGCGCCCCTGTTCCATCCCTGCGTTTTTCATAAAAAAACGTAATTTTACGTGACCCGCAAGCAAAATTTTAGGTAAAATTTCCTTAATTTTTGGTAGCTATATATTGAGAAAAAAAAATCAATAAATGAAGTAGTGTAAAATTAATCGGGCTGAAAGCTGCCAACCTAATCTGGCAAAATGTTAGTACCGCCCCTTTTTCTACACCACTTAATTTTTAGAGTATTTGTTTTCTTAATTCCTCGTAACTATATTTGAAGAGAATTACTCTAACAATTAAGTGGTGTAAGAAAAGGGGCGGTACTAACAAATTGCCGGATTAGGTTGGCAGCTCTCGGGGCTAAAAATGCTCCGGAATAAATTCTAAAAATTGGCAATTCTGTTACTAACAAGGAAACGTTCTTTAGCTAAACTCATATAATTCGATGAAATTGGTACAGGTGTAAGAAGAACTTATAGGAAATTCATACTCTGAAAATTAGCTGCTTAAGTTCATTAGGAAATGTGTAGAACGATGTTGTAAATTGACACGGGGTTACCAGAACCTCCCAGTTAGCATCAATGGGCGACTTCGAATTCTTGAAAATTGAAGTTTAAAAAAAAAATGTAATTCAGTGATATAAACAGAATTTTCTTCTGGGAGGGGATGGGGAGTTTAATATCCCTAACAACACATCTTCTCCGAAAGGCATCCTCAGGATGTCCTGTGGATAAAAGGGAAATCCTATGGACCTCCTCGAGATATTCTGTGGACAAGTGTGTTGTTAGGGATATGTGGTGGCATTTTCTATTTAAAAGTCACTGCTTCGTTAAACAAATAGATTCCAAGATATTGAGATATAAATATAAATAAACACGAATATTTATAGCACCTCGCTAATATGTACTTCAAATAAAAGAATAGAAAGTATACAGATTAGAGAAACAATATCTATTCAAACTGAACTTCAAATAGCTTTGAAAGCAAAATATCAAAAAGTGACTTTGAAACAGCGTTAAACTGGTACTGAGAACACATGGGCAGTTCATTTAAGAACTTGGCGCTTTTCTCTGCATCCTCGCCAAATAGAGTTCCATTTGACGTTAAAAATATTGACTTTTATTACTGTTTTACCACTTTTCTGTTGCTATTAAGCAGCTATTTTTTTCACCGTAGATATTTTGAGCCATCTACTATCATCTGTAATTTTTTCGTTGAAATCAGTGAGTTTAGCTTAAGAACATTTTCTTGTAAGAAATAATTGACATGTCTGCATCAACTTTCTTCTGCATATTAATATATCCTTTTTATAAACTGCCAGTTGTAAACTGTAGAAATCAACATGCACCAGATATCTACACCCAAGGAGGAGCTATCGTAATGTTTAAAGTATTAACAATTATAACTGTATTTGCTTATCAATTAGTCCTTATGTACATAATGTTGTAAGTAAGCTATCAATGGTTATTTTTTTTCATTTCTAGAAGCTAAAACTATAGAAATCTGCATATGCTAAGTCTCTACATCCAACTTGGGAATATCGTAAAGATTTTATTATAGCTGAGAAACAATCTAAATATCTGTATATTCTTCTTCTCCATATTTATTGGCTTTTATATAGTTAATGCTGTAAATTACAGTGAATAATGTTTTTATGTTTCGTTGCAGGAAGCTGTAAACAGAAGATATCCACATGCGTTAAATCTCTACATCCAACTAGAGACTGTTGCAAAGTTTTAATTATAACTGAGAAATAATCTAAATATGCACATAAAATTATTTCTCTACAATTATTGGTCTTTATGTAGATAATATTTTAAATTACAGCTAATAATGCTTATTTGTTTGGTTTCAGGAAGCTGCAAACTGAAAAAATTCCCATGCGCTAAATCTCTTTATTTAATCAGGGACTATTGTAAATTTTTAATTATAACTAAGAAATAATCGATATATTTGCATAAAATATAATCTTCATGATTATTAGTCTTTATTTACTTAATGCTGAAAAATGCAGCTGATAATGTTTATTTGTTTCGCTTCAGAAAAGCTACAAAATGAAAAAATCCACATATACCAAGTCTATACATTGACCCAAAAGCTATCGTAAAGTTCTAATTTTTATTAACTATAACTATAATTGCATATTAATTTGTCCTTATGCATATAATATCGTAAGCAATCTATTAACGAGGATTTGTTTGTCTTTAGAAAGCTGTACACTGAAGAAATCCTCATGCATAAAATCTCTACATCCAACAAGTGGCCATTGTAAAACATTATTTATAACAGAAATAATCTAGAAATCTGCATAGAATTCATTCTGCATAATTATTCGTCCTTGTTAATTTAATGCTGAAAAATATGACTAATAATCTTATTTGTTTTGCTTCAGGAAACTGTAAACTGAAGAAATCCGATTACACCAAGTCTCCACATCCAAAGAGGAGCTATCGTGATGTTTTAATTATTACTAACTATAACATAACTGCATATTAATTGATCCTTGTATACATAATGCTTAAAGTAAACTATCAATGATGATTTGTTTGCTTTCAGGAAGCTGTAGACTGAAGAAATCCCAATGTCCTCAATTCTCATCAAATCTTTAATTAGAGGTCATTGTAAAGTTTTATTTAGAACATAAATAATCTAGACATATGCATAAAATTTATTCTTCATAATTATTTGTCTTTATATATATACAAGCAGGCTACGCCCGAATCGCTGGTCACTATTTTTAAATGATTCACTATAGTTAATGAATTCTCAAAATTACATCGATTTTTATCATGCGAAAAGAAAAGAGAAAAAAAAATGTGATTAAAAAAAATGTCGCAACGAGTCCCCCACTGCCCTTGGCAGCGCAGGCAATTGTGCGCTGCGCGTGTGCATTTATGTTCAACACTATTAATGAATCACTATATTATCGTAAGGGAAAAACATAAATTAAAAACAAAATCTCCCATGAGTGGAATAATCTGTTCGGGCTACCACTGCCTGCGGAAGCGCATACAGGGGCGCAAGGCTCGCATGCTCCTTCACCTACCGTTCCCGTCCCTCCTAATTATTTTAGACTTTAAAAAATACTCGCAGTCGTTCTCTCTGGTTTTTAAACCTAATAATACTAATTTCCAAAATTCTATCTGAATTTCTTTATTTTTAACCCTGCACCGGATGCGTATCTCCGAAATGTTGGCGCGTACAGAACAGATTGACAAATTTTCGCCAAAAAGTGCGATTTTCGCCAAATGTGGACGTTCAAAGAGAAAAAACTACGCAGCACTTAATTTGTGTAAATAAACATTGTCGCTTTTGTTTTTTATTGTTGAATCATGTTATATTTAAAGCTTTAAATCGCAAAATGGAAGCTGACACTATTATTTCAAATTTAAAAGGCAGTTTTCCGCATATAATAATACATTCTAATAATGACAAGAAAATGTATTAACGTTAAGATCTGATTTAACATGTGAGAAGGAAGCAGAAAAATTTGTCAAAGTGTTTGGTCGAATAACCAATACTCATTGGATTGTATACAGAGTTCTCCACCGTCCAAATCGGTAAGTTAAAAATGTTATATTATTTTTTAATTAGGGTAGGTGCTCCAGTGATGGGCATGCTCCAGTAGCAATAATTGACATCTATCTAGAAATAATTAAAAAATTATAAAATCATATAGTATTTTACATATAGAAATTTTAACATTTTATGTCTAACACTGGAGCATAGGTAAAATAAAAAACTGGCAGTGTCAATTACTGGAACACTGAGTGGGTGTCAAATAAAATTTATAAAAAAAATATATTTGTTATCAAATGTATATATTTTAACATACATGTGGTTCTGAATGTCTTTCATGCCCTATGTACTAACTTAAGATTTCTAAACATATTTCTGATGACTAGAACATTAAAAACATCAGAGATTGCTCTAAAAGTGTCAATCACTGGTGCACTTACCCATTTCTGTTTAACTATTATTTTGTATTATTATTAGTATTTTAAATGTATGACTGAACTTTATAAAATATTTATCTTATGATGCAGAGCTTGAATTTTCACTATATATTTAACTATTATGTATTTTTCTAAGAATATCTTAACCATAATAAATATCGATATTTTGTTTTAAATTCCACAGTTAGAGTTCATAAAACCTTCTACATATAATTTTCTTCTTAGACATCTCAATCTTTACACCTTCCAACGTACATAGTTAAAAAGTGAAATGTTCAAGATTTTGTTAGTGCTATTCTATTTGTTCCTTCTCAGTAGTCATAAAAAAATCTAATCGTAATGTGTTATAAAAACAAGGTAATAAGGTAAGGATATGCATAATCTATCTACAACCTTTTCCAAAAAGAAACATGTCGGTATAGAAGGATTCTGCTCAATTTCTCATCATATATTTGTTCTGATGAAATGCTATTAAGAACAAACATAATAACATTATGTTAAGCTTCATGTTAAAAAGTAATGAATATGATAGGAAACTAACATAGTCGCAGACTGAAATGCCCCTCTAACTAGGCTAATCTCAATCCGGTCCAATACATTTAACTTATTCTAATTTGCTGATTAATTTTATTAGGCGTGCTTTCGTTCTTTAATTTCAAATGCGATATAACACTATTTCCAATGCACTAAGACAAAAAATAAGTTTACGTAAAATGTTTTCCTATTTTGTCATATTAAAGAACTTTTAAATTTTAAATTACTTGCGAAATTTTCAAATTAAAATGTTTATACTTTATGAGGTGTAACATAAATGATATTTTTAAAGTGATGTGATATCCTAAAGATAAAATATTTCTCTTAATGGATTTTTAAAGGAAATTTTGCCCTATTTTGCCATATTGGGAAAAAAAAAAAAAAAAAAAAAAATCTAAGTTTTTTTTTTGTTAAAAGTAAAAAAAAAAAAATCGATAACTTTGTTTTAAATTATCGCAGATCGGTGGTTCAATCATTCGTTTTAAAGGTATTAGCGAGCTCTATTGAAAGGTACCCATCATGAAAATTTACTCCCCTCGAGGGGGGACTTCCCCCCAGGGGGGGAGGCTCCTACATACATTTTTTCCCAGTTAACTATCTCTATTACAAAAAAATATATATTCGTTGCATTTGGTTTAGTGCAGTCTATAGACGTTAAACTCTACTTACCTGCAATTTCCCCCATAGACGTAATGTATTAGAATTCTCTTGATTGTCCCTGTACGTGAACCATTTGCTTGATCTTAACGAAAATCTTACTGTAGATCCCTATATGATACACATTTAGAATACCAAGTTTGAACTTTCTGCCATAATTTGTTTTTGAGATATGCTGATAACAGGCAGACACACTCACAGACACACACACACACAGACCATTTGCTAAACACAAGATTTTCGTATTCATGGGACCTCAAAACGTGTAAATATAACAAAATCTCGCGTTCGGAAATTTGACCCAAAAACAATACTTTCTCTACCTAATGGGTAAGAGAAAGTAAAAATAGTAAAAGTAATTTTTTTTTTTTACTTTATTTATTTATTTATTTTTTTTTTTTTTTGGATTAAGAAAAAATTAAATAATTGGACAAAAAATAGTTTTTTTTTTTTTTTTTTTTCTAAAATTTGACCTTAGAACAAAATTTTCTCTACTCTTTTTATGGATCAGAAAAAGTAAAAATTAAATAAATAATTAGAAAGAAAAAAAAAAAAGGGTGAAGGTTTCCTACTAAATTGAGACATTAAATATATTATTTAAAAATAACGACGCTAAAACTCATTAACACACAGTTTCAGCAGTTTATTCTTCTGAGAGGGAGAAAAAAAAAAGATTGAAGTTTTCACGAATGCGGAATGAAGTAGAATTCAAGGGTTGCTTTGCGGTAGAGAGATTTTGGCGTTAGCTACGAAAATGCGCCAATCTGTTCTGTACGCGCCAACATTTCGGAGATACGCGCGCCGGATCCCTTCCCGTCCTTCGTAATAATTCTGTACTTTCGAAAATATCCGCAATCTATTCATCGGGCCTCAAAACCTAACAACACTAATTTTCAGCGCTCTAACTCTTATTTATATATTTTTGCCCTTCCACCTCCTCTTCCCATCTATCTTAATAATTTTACAAATTCCAAAATATACGCAATTGATTTGTAGATATCAAAAACCTCTAGGTACCAATTTTGAACGACCTAACTCTATTTTTATTTTTTGCCCCTCCGTCCCCTCCTCCCGCCCCTTCTAATAACTTTACAAATTCGAAACTATCCGCAATCGATTTGTAGGTATCAAAAACCTTTATGTACCAATTTTGAACGGTCTAACTCTATTTTTATTTTTTGCCTCTCCGCCCCCCCACACCTTTTTGACCCTCCTAATAACTTTACACTTTCAAAAATATCCTCATTTAACTTGCAGGTCTCTAAAACCTATCTGTACCAATTTTGAACGGTCTAACTATATTTCTATTTTTTTACCCGATAGCCCCCCCTCCTTTCCCGCCCCACCTGGGACGAATTTCTAAAATTAAAGAAATTAGTTTTTATGTATTTATGGTAGCTATATTTTAGAGCAAAAATATCTTACACATATATTTTTTCCTGTTTGCAATATAAAGAATTATTTCAAATCACGTTTTGCCCCCTGTCCTCCCCTCTTAGGGGCTGAATTTCGAAAATTCCAGAAATTAGGTTTTAGGTTTTTAGGTATTAGCTATATATTAGAGCAAAAATTTCACATATATCTGTTTTTCTGTTTGAGATATATAGGAGTATGTGAAACCACGTTTTGCGCATGTGAAACCACGTTTTGCGCATGTGAAATCACGTTTTGCCCTCTTTCCCCCCTTGGGGACCGAACTTCTAAAATTCCAGAAATTGGTTTTTAGATAATTAAATTAGCTATATTTTAAAGCAAAAATTTTACGGATATCTGTTTTTTTCTTTGAGATATGAAGGTTTGTGTGAAATCACATTTTGCCCCCTACACCGCCTTGGGGGGCGAATTTCGCAAAATCGTTTCTTAGGGGGTGCTTACAGTATATGTTCTATAATCTGACCCAGTTTCGAGTCAGTGGCTCCAGTAGATTTTGTTGTGCGTTGATCAGTCAGTGAGTGAGTGAGTGGAAGTACTCGTTTTATATGTATAGATTGTTGTAAATTAGAGCTAATAATGTTTATTTGTTTGGATTCAGGTAACTGTAAACTGAAAAAATTACACATGTGTCGAATCTCTACATATGTTCAAAATTACATTATCTGTTAATGATAATTTGTTTTGTTTCAGGAAGCTGTAAAAAGAAGAAATTCACATAAAACAAATTTCTACATCCAAAGAGGGGTATCGTAAAAAAAATTAATTTTTACTAATTATAGTCGCATATTAATTTGCTCTTGTGTACATAATTCTGTAAATAATAGCTATTAATAGTAAGTTTTTTTAGGTTCAGAAGTCGTAAAGTACCTCAAAACTAGTGTTTGACATAAAATGTTAAAATTCTTATAAGTAAAATATACGATATTATTATTTTTCTTATTCATTAATTATTTCGGGATAGATGTCAATTACTGGAGCCCCTGCCCTATGACTAATATAAAAGTTTTTTTTTTTTTTTTTTTTTTTTTAATCTTTTTAGCAAATACATAAAAAGGGTGAGGCAAATAAAAGTGGCCTAGAAAACCGAGTTCTAGGTTACAAAGAAACGCGACAAAGTTCTCAAACCTACCTATAGCAGATGTTGAAAATAACCACCATTAATCTCTTGGCACTTTTGGGTCCTGGTCAGCAAGTTGCTGAAGGCATATCGAAGCTGGATCTCTGGAATTGCTATCATCTCATCAAGAATGTTCTGCTGCAGTTCTTGAAGACTGTGGGGGTTGTTGCGATACACTTTAGACTTAAAGTTTCCCACGAAAAGTAATCGCACGCTGACAGTTTAGTGAGTATACTCTTTCCACGAATTTGTTTTAACGTAACTTTCAACAATGAACACCCTCTGTTGCACTGTGAGTGCATCTTCATCTCTGCAATGATCAACTCACACCGACACAAGCCCGCATTAACGTCTCTCTTCACTTACCGTCGCCGGAAAAGCGAGCCAATGTTATTCTATGGGGAAATTTTCTTTACAAATAACTTCTTAACTAATACATATTTTTAAATTCTGTTTTCACATTCAGAAAGTTCCCAACTGTTAAATTGACGGAACTTTTTTAACAATGTATTTTTTAAATTTTTAATATTTTATTTTTAAATTGCAAAATGAAAAAAATTCACATATTGAAAGTTCGTATTTTGCAGCTTCAAAATAAAGTATAAAAAATTTAAAAAAAATATTTTTTAAAAAGGGTCCGTCAATTTAACAGCTGCGAATTTTCAGAATGTGAAAACAGAATTTAAAAATATGCATTAATTAATAAGTTATTTGTAAAGAAAAACTTTCCATTTAAAAACATTAGCTTCGGCTTCCGGCGGCGGTGTGAGTGAAGACGGTCCTTAAGGCGGGTCTCCACTTTTCCCGTTTTTCCATCCAAGATGGCGGACGTGTAAAAAAGTGGTTCGGAACAAGATATGGGGGTTGGTCTAAATTTCAGAATTGATAGTTACCTCCACCAATCCCAAAACAGCGTGTGAATTCCCTATCCCGTAAAAAATTATCTGTCAAGTACTGACAGTTTCAATTCAATCCCCCAGAAGGGTTCTGTTATCTGTAACAGGTCTGGAGTGAGAGGTGACACTTCCGCTAATTATCTACGCTAAAAGAAGTTTTAAACCAACATTCCAGATTACTGAAATGCTCACACATTACAACTGAAATTCTGCTGTAATATATATATGTGTGTGTGTGTGTAATATATATATATATTTATTTAATACAACTTCTAAAATCAATAAAAAAAAAAAAAAAAAAAAAAAAAAAAAAAATACAGAAAGTACGCAAAAGAAATTAATGAAATGAATTAATCGTTGCTAAAGAGTGCAACTTTCCATTGGGATTTTTTTTTTTTTTTTTTTTTTTTTTAAGAACAATTGGGGGGAAAAAATTACATCACCCCTCCGATATGAGATCAAACTAAAAATCAGTTAAAAATAAAATTAAATGAATAAATGCTAAATATGTTTTAATAATCTGGTGTGTCACTCACATGACTTTCTCTTACCCTGAAATTTAATACCATAAAGACAGGTTGGCGATTATGAGGTAAGATAACGAGTACTGTTATGTAAACCTATGTCAGACAATTCAAATTAGGCTTCGGAAGAGTTTTATATGATAGTTAGTTCTGTGTGTGTGGGAGGGGGGCTACCGCCCCACTCAATCAACCGTTTCATTAATGCACCTACATTTATATAAAATTTAAATCTGTTATTAAAATTAAAAGTTTACTTAAAATTATTCAGACAATTTTCACACGCAACATTCCATGAAACTTATCAATCTTGATCAAACTTTCCCAACAACAAACTCATATTAACTTCAAAATACAACATTTGGATCTCCTAAAATTATTCGTTTTTAAGTTACTCTAAGAGATACAGACAAAAATCAAACCTTAAAAAACTTGACTACGGTAATCAGGAAACCTCAAAACGTGTAAATATACAAAAAACCAAAAAACAAGCGATGAACATTTAGCTTAAAACATACATTATTTACCATATCTCTACGAGCAATTTATTTCAATTCCCGAACAGCTCTCCTGGAAATGGTAAAATATTATTAGTAAAGCACATCCACTAACAACAAATAACTAGCGTATTGTGGCCACCACACGACTTTCTTCTATATTTTCCTATACAAATTCACTCGGTAAAAATAATTAATTAAAATTATTATTTAAAAAAAAATTATCTTCCATGATAATAAAGACGATTTCCATATTAGAGAAGTAGTATAACACTAAATGAATTTATTCTCAATATTACACTTAAATATATATATATATTTGTTAAAAATGAAAAAAAAATCGATAACTTTATTTTAAATTATCGCAGATCGGTGGTTAAACCATTCGTTTTAAAGGTATTGGCGAGCTCTTTTGAAAGATACCTATCATGAAAATTTACTCCCCTCGAGGGGGGGGGGGGCGGCGAGGCTCCTACATACACATTTTTTTTCCCCCAGTTGACTATCTACAATACAAAAAATATATATTCGTTTCATTTGGTTTAGTTCAGTCTGTGCATGTTAAACTCTACTTACCTGCAATTTCCTCCATGGACGTAATGTATTTGAATACTTTTGAATGTCCCTGTACACGAACCATTTGCTTCACCTCAATGAAAAGCTTACTGCAGCATCCCTACATGATACACTTTTAGAATACTGAGTTTGGAATTTCTGCTACTATTTGTTGGGGAAGTATGAAAACTAGATTGTCAAACATAAAATTTATTTTGAAAATTTCCTTTGAATGATTTAGTTTAACTATCATTAGCATTTCATCCCCCAAAATTAATAATAATTCGGATTCTGATGAATTAAAATTTAAATTTGGCGGTGAGGCTCCTACATACGCATTTTTTTTTTTTTTTTTCCGCAGTTGACTATCTCTATTACAAAAAATATATATTCGTTTCATTTGGTTTAGTTCAGTCTATAGATGTTAAACTCTACTTACCTGCAATTTCCTCCATAGACGTAATGTAGTTGAATACTTTTGAATGTCCCTGTACACGACCAATTTGCTCCATCTCAACGAAAAGCTTACTGCAGCATCCCTACATGATACACATTTAGAATACTGAGCTTGGAATTTCTGCTATTATTCGTTCTTGAGATATGCTGATAACAGACACACACACATCCACAGAGATACACAGACCATTCGCTAAAAACATGATTACAAACAATTTTGTAGAAACGATATGATAGTGGCTTAATAAAATACGCGAGGATAAAAAAAAAAAAAAATACAATAGAGTTCTGAGTAAAATAGAAATTAATTTAATTTAGGGTGATGTAACTTTTTTTTTCTAAGTTTTTTCTCTCTTTTTTTTTTTTTCTCTATAAAAGCATGCCGTAACAATGTTACGTTTCTTAGCAACGGTTACTATATCAGAATCGGATTCGGTAAAGTAAAAGAAAAAAAGTAATAAATTTGGGGTATTTAGGCATTATATTTTTTCAACAAAGAGCTGTCGACGATTTTCATGAAGTTGCGACAGTTATATTTAGTTTATTTAAAATAAATAATTTTCATAAATAATTAAATTTCGTTTCATTTCTAGAATTATAAAAAACGCATTACTTGAATAAAAAAGATAATTTCACAGGATTTATTACGTCATTGTCCGTCGTCACAAAGGAAAGCAAATTCTATTCATAGTGGAGGAAAATAAATAAAGAAATAAAATAAAGAAATAAATAAAGAAAATGAAAAAAGAAACCGGAGCTCCTGTCTATTTCGTAAAAAATACAATAGAGTCTTAACCAAAACCAAAATCAAATAATCTAGTTTAGGGTGATGTAACTTTTTCCCCCCCTAAGTCTATTCTTCTAAAGACATGTCGTAACAATGTAGCGTTTCTTAGCAACGGTTACTATATCAGAATCGGATTCAGTAAAGTAAAAGAAAAAAGTAATAAATTTGGGGTATTTAGGTATCATATTCCTTCAACAAAGAAACTGTCGACGATTTTCATGATTTTGCGACAGGTATATTTAGTTTATTTAAAATTAATAATTTTCATATATAATTAAATTTAAATTTAGTTTCAGTACTAAAATTATAAGGAACTCATTTCTCAAATTAAAAAAGACAATTTCACAGGATTTATTGCATCACTGTCGTCACGTCACAAAGGAAAACAAATTCTATTCATAATAGTGGAGAAAAAAAATGAATAAATAAACTGAAGCTCCTGTCTATTTCGTAGAAAATACAATAGAGTCCTGAGCAAAACACAAATTAAATAATTTAATTTAGGGTGATGTAACTTTTTTTCCTAAGTCTATTCTTCTATATAAAGACATGTCGTAACAATGTTGCGTTCCTTACCAACGGTTACTATATCAGAATCGAATTCGGTAAAGTGAAAGAAAAAGTAATAAATTTGGGGTATTTAGGTATTATATTCCTTCAACAAAGAAACTGTCGACGATTTTCATGAATTTGTGACAGGTATATTTAATTTATTTAAAATTAATAATTTTCATAAATAACTACATTTAAATTACATTTCAGTGCTAAAATTATAAGAAACTCATTACTCGAAAAAAGAAGGATAATTTCACAGGACCTATTTCGTCAGTGTCATCACAAAGGGAAGCAAATTCTATCTATAGTAGAAGAGAAAAAAAAAAAATAATAAGAAGAAGAAGGAGACAGGAAGAAAGAAACCGAAGTTCCTGTGTATTTTGTAGAAAATACAATAGAGTTCTGAGCAAAACAAAAATTAAATAATTTAATTTGGATGATGTAACTTTATTTTTTCTAAGTCTTTCTTCTATATAAAGGCATGTTACAACAGTGTTGCATTTCTTAGCAACGGTTATTATATCGGGATCATATTCTCTAAAGTAAAGGACAACGTAAAAAATTTGAGGTAGTTTGGTATTATATACCTACAACAAAGAAACTAGCGATGGTGTTTATGAATTTACAATAGGTATATTTAGTTTATTTAAGTTTAATAATTTTCATAAATATTTAAATTTAAATTAGATTTCATTACTGAAATTTCAGTATTTTACTATGTTTTTATTAACTCGGTTTCTTGTTTGTGTATTTGTTTGTCCAGTACAAATCTTGCAATCGATTTTTAAGTAACTTCCCAACTTGCTAGACATTTGAAACTTTCAGAATGGCTCAGAGCACGGTGACAATGCATTTTTAAAATACTTTTAGCCAATTGTTTCGGGTTCCCTTTGCCTTTGGTAGCGTTGATATGATTCAACCATAGACCTTATATATAAGGTCTACGGATTCAACAATCATATAACTTCCCGACTAGCTAGACATTTGAAACTTTTAGAGTAGCTCAGAACACTATGAAAATGCATTTTTTAAAATACTTTTAGCGGGTCCCCGCTGCCTTCGGCAGCGTTGATATGATTCAACAATCATATAACTTCCCGACTAACAACACATTTGAAACATTCAGAATTTTGAAGCAGTTATCTCAGAACTACTACATAGAATTTCATACATATTGATATGTAGCTGCACTATGACGTAAATTAGTGTCTATTAAATTTTGAGAAAAAACGTCCAGCAGGTTGCGCTTTCATTCCGTTATTTCCAAATTTTAGACATGACGAACCACAGGACTTTCTTATACACCTGTTGAAACATATATACTGTCAGGAAAACATTGAAATTTTTGAGTCAGATTATAATTAGGTTAGTAAACGAACAAATAAGAAAGAAAGAAAGAAAGAAATTTGGGGTATTTAGGTATTTTCTTTTCGACAAGTAAACTAGCGATGACTTTGATAAATTTGCGCTGAAGTAATTTTCATAAGTAAATAAATTCAAACTACATTCCATTACTCGAATTATATTATTTTAATTATAAAAAACAAATTTTAAATAATAGTCTTTTTCCTTCCCCTCCCCCCCCCAATTATTTGTTATTCATCATGGAATTCGGTCACTGTTTGGAGAATATGTCAATTTGAAAATAGGTTTACTTGGAAATATCGACCGTTATATGGACGAAGGCGGACTAGTTTTCAATATTGGCTGACAAGAAAGCACATCCCAATTTTTCCAAATTTTAAACATGTCATTATAGGACAAAATTTCCTATAAACTTGCTCAATGAGAATTATTTTTGACTAATTATTAGAAAATTATAAAAGAGCTATTTATAATAGTAATAGCCAACTACGGAAAAAATATTTGAACACGTAAAAGAGATGCCCAATCCTCACTTTCTAGGAGAGGAAATTTTGAATACGGGTATCTATCAGAAGAAATCATCAATGTCTTTAAAAGAAACGACTGAACCATTCATCTGTTATAATAATAATAATAATAATAATAATAATAATAATAATAATAATAATAATAATAATAATAATAATAAAAGGTCAAATCGATTAATTAAAAAAAATTGTTTTAATTATTATTATTATTATTATTTAAGACATTTTTTAAAAATGTTTTTACTAGAGCATACAATCAACTTTCTTTGGACATTTCGTGTTACTTCTTCAATCAGCATGGAAGATAATTTAATAAATTATTTGTACTGAGTGGATTTTTGTATACGAAAATATAGAAGAATGTTTTGTGATGGCCACAACGAATTAATGGCAAATTCGGAAATTGTTTCATCTAGAAATATCGAGTGATGTTGTAGTAAAGTTGACGGTGGTTGAAAACTGACTATTTTCTAAATAGTAGCTGTTTCATTTTAAATAGCGGGAATTAAAAAAAAAAAATAATAAATAAAAATTCGTTTTCCGTAAGACATTAAGCATTGATTTATGTCTTTGTTATTCTTCTATGCATATGTAGATGGAGTGTTATTCTGATTAGATGATTAAATAACAAAAAAATAAAAGAAAATAAATAAAAAGTTTAAATAATTTATAATTGGAGATTTGTAAAGTAAAATGGTAAAGATGTTGATCAATATTCAGCCAAGTTCTTTCATTGCGCCGGACACACGTGAACCAACGAATTAACCATTTAGTATTATATCAGGTGCGGTTCAGATTAGCATGCTGTTATTACCAACAATAATATTTTTGGTGAAAATTGGAAAACCGGAAGTGGGTCCATAAGTCATAAGTCCGTGTCTCAAAAACGGCTCTAACGATTATCTTCAAAATTACTGTATAAACCCACTATATTAGATGTCCTTTCAAATGATATAGTTGGTTAATTCAGGAAAATTGCAGTCGTCCTGTATAAATAGTTCAATTTCAGGTACTGCAAGTGCGTTCCTTTCAAAATGGCTGTAAGATTTTTTTCAAACTTGCAATATTAACCCTCTTTTAAATATATTTTTGTATGCAATTGTTGTTTACCTGTCAACAACAGAATATGCCAAGTTTTGGTAAAAGTCGGTATCTCAAAAACGGCTCTAACGATTTTTTATTACATAAACCCATTTTATATATCCTTCATAATGATTTACGTGGTTATTACAGGAAAATTAATAGTCATCCTGATCAGGTAGATTAATTTTAGATCTTAAAAATTGGTGTTTAAAAAAAAAAAAAAAAATTCTACATATTTCCCTTTTTTCTTTTTTTTCTTTCTTTAACTCACTGCGTAAACTCTATTTTATATGTCTCTACACGTGTATTTCTCTTACTCGAAAAAAAAAAAAAAAAAAAAAAAAAAAAACATATAATACGTGTAATAGTGTGTAATGGAAGTCGTGTGGTTGTTTTACACCAGTTTTTTTTTTTTTTTTCTTCTTTTTATCTCACATACAAACTTTGGCGTATTTACATACTATAAAACCTGTGCATAATAGCCTTCCTCTAAATAAATAAATAAATAAAAATTGGTATTAACTGAAGATAGTTTTCTTTTCTTTTTTCTTTCTTCCTTTTCTTTTCTTTTTCTTTTTTTTTCTTTATGATTTCATATAAAATATTTGTTTGAGCTACGAATTATTCAAGTAAAGTTTCTATCATAGAAATGTATTTTTAACCCTAAGATAGAAGGACGTTATAAAGTTTAAAGCCTTTATCTGCATGTCTGTATGTAACACTACAGCTTGCAAACGAAATGATTGATTTCAATGTTTTTTAAAAAAAGAAAAAGAAAAACACTCGTAAACGGAATAATTCTTCGCTAGGTTTAATGTAAATCTGTTTGACAGGTAATAGTTCAGGTGAAATTTTCTGTGATATTTTGTAATGTTTAAGTAGCCAGATTTTCAATTAAACTTATAGCTCGCAAGCTTCCAATTTAACTTACACAATTGTTAAAAAAGTTAGGCATTCCAGATGAGTCATGTGTTTTTATAGATTTGAGTATAAAAACTGTATTTTCTTCATTTTTAATAAGGGGGACTATTAGTCTCAATCTGCGGATTTTTACCATACCAGTTTTACAATATTTGAGCATTTATTGAAAATAAATTGAATAATTTGAAAGCGATGTTATAATTAAAAAAAAAAAAAAAAAAAAAAAAAAAAATACTAATAATCCTTTATACTAAACTAAATTCTGCTTTACGAGATTTTTTTTTTTATGACTGAGGACTATTAGTCTCAATCTGATACCAGTTTTACAATAGCTGGATATTTATCGAAAATATAATTGAATAATTTGAAAGCGATGTTATAATTTGAAATAAATAATAATAATAAAATAAATAAATAATAATAATAATAAATAAATAAATAAATAAAACTAATAGTCCTCCATACCAAACTAAATTCTGCTTTTCTCAGAATTTCATCAAATTCTTTTTTTTTTTTTTTTTTTGAAAGAAATAGAAAAGAAAATTAATAATAATTAGTAAATAAAGTAAAAATCAGATTGCAATATTGCAACATTTCCATTGCGCAATAAATTTTCGAAAAGTAAAAAGTATTTTTTTTCTTAAGAGAAAAAACAACTTAGGAGCAACTTATTCATTTATAGATCTGAGGTAAAACTCTGTTTTGTGATACAAGCTGGTTTCCTGTAAGAAGCCCCCCCCCCCTTTTTGAATGAACGCCTCACACAAAGATCATCAATCAATAGTAATTGCTTCCTCTGGTGCGAGAATCCTTCTAGGGAGGAGTTTGAGGGGAAAATGCCAAATTTTTAGCAAAAATTCATACTTTGCCCCTTTGTTATTAATACGCATTTAAAATTAAACTTTTTTCTTAGGAATTAATAGTAAGCCTGATTATTTAGAAGTTTTTTCCGCTTTTCAGCCTTTCGATATCATAATTTGTTAATTTCTTACGAGCTATGAAAACAATCAAGGCAAATTTCGCATTTTTTAGCTTAAAAATGAAATATTAAAATTTAAAAAAAAATAATTTTTTCAAAGCGAAAAATTTTTTACTAGTTGTGCATTTTCTGAATGTAAAAACAGAATATAAAAATATGTAATAGTTAACGAGTTATAAAGGGGCAAATTTTAATATAGAAATATACGGGCTTTGGTTTCCGGCCACAGTAAGTGGAGAGTCCTCTTAAGATCTGAACCGGTTTCAATCACGTGGTGTGCGCATCAATTATTCACGTTCAATCGTATCCACTCGTCCGGGCTAGTTTTATTTGCCACAACCTGTACAAGTCTTCCGAATATTTATTTTTTTCCATAATCTTTTTTAGATATTCATTGCTTGATCTTAGTGAATATTTTTAAAATTTATTTGAACGATATGTTTATTACAGATTTTAACTGAATGGCAGAATTGAAAAGTTACCAAGCCAGGAGTCGGAATTGCATCCTCTTGCATAATGCGCCATCACTCTAACAACAGAGCTATTCAGGCAGAAGTCCAACTGTCCGTATTTACTCGTATGAGAGATCAAAAATTATTTTCTCTTCTGTGAATACAGATAGTCTTACGAATGAATATTTATTTATTTATTTAGCTAGTAAATGCTAGATGATACCAAATAATGTATTTCCTTGTGAGTAATCGGCGGACCTGTTAAATCACTTCCAGATTGGAAATTTTAACTAACAGAGAAAGACACAAATATAAATAAACAGATAAAGATTTACATAACATTTTCGTGGCCGCATGGTTTTGTCTTTTTGACAATAAGGTCCGCCTGTGTGCGTTATTCTCCCAACTTGCAATATTTCGGGGGGGGGGGGGAATTCTGTATTCTCATTTATATATTACGATTAAATATACATTATAATTATACTCTTTCTTATCAAAGTATTTGTATCCCTAGTATATTTAGTTGTACAAATATGAGTATTCGGTATTTTCTTACGAAATAAATAACATACAAATTGTGAATGAAACTCCTACAGGCGGAGCTACAGATTTTCAAATGACGCGAATCTACGTCAGTGGTCGTGAAAGTGTTAACAAAGATTTTTATTAACGGACATAGATACAAAGGTACAAATGTGTCTTTGCTTATAAAGTAAATTATTTGGTGTGAAACCCAATCATCTAACTTGCGGATAATACGAAGGAAAACGCGGCAACTAGGTAAATAAATGGAACTACATATTTATTGCACACAATAAAGGAAAAAACTTTTGGAAAAGACTTTTAATGGAAAAAATGATTTATTTTTTAGAAGAGCAATAGGTGACGAGGCCCGACTTCAAACCAATGTCCTAAGGTTTAATAAGCGAAATACCCCACCAAGCCAACTAATCAAATCTACACTTGACATACACTAGTCGCTCACATGAAATTTGGTAATTTTTTCATGAGTTCTACGAATGCAAACACAATCTTATGGATGCCTGTTTATTTATTTATTTATTTAACTTCAGAATTCCTGGATGTCAATGAATATTTATGTAGTAACATTGACCACTAGCAGGCTACGCCCGCTTCGCTGGTCACTATTTTTAAATGAATCACAATAATTAATGAATTCTCAAAATTGCATTAATTTTTACCATGTGATAAAAAAAAAAAGAGAAAAAAAAATCTGATCGGGAAAAATGTCGCACCGGGTCCCCACTGCCTTCGGCAGCGTAGACCCTTGCGCTGCGCGCACGTATTCCTTCACCATCCTTATGACTTCATCATCCTTATGATCAAAATTCCATATTATTACTCATAAACTTTTATTCTTAAGAATAGGAATTTAAAAATATATCATTTAACATCGGGTAAAAACTCACACCGAGACCCCACTGCCTTCGGCAGCGCAGACCCATGCGCGCTGCGCGCGCACGTGTGAGTATATAGGTGCGCTGTCATGCATATTCCTTTTCAACTCAAACTTTTATTATTAAGAAAATAAAATAAAATATATATATATATTATCATCGGGTAAAAACTCGCACCGGGTCCCAAACCCATGTGCGCAGCGGGCGCACGTGTTAAGATATACGTGCGGTGCGCGCACGTATCCCTTCTGAAATCAAACTTTTTTTCTTAAGAAAAGGTGTGTTGCTATGGAAACTCCTATCGTCTATTGAGAGACAGATTACGTGTTAGAATGAAATTTGATTTGCAATTAAAATGTAATTGCTTTGTTTATTAATGAAAATTGATGAAATTTTAACAGCAGGTTGGTTTTGTGCTGAATAGGTTGTATATTAAGTGTTGTGTGCGAAAAAGAAAATTTGAAGCACTTTGAAATTTGCAATTTTTAACCCCAGTTCAAGATCATGTGACATTAATGACTTCCACATGTTTTGTTTCCGTTCGAGACAGCCGTTAAAATCGTCTGCTGATAGAATGCTTCTTTTTAAGCAATAAGGATTTTTGGTCATTTTTCGATCGACATGTGTCAACGTTTTAATTAATATCTCCGAAACTAATTCAAATTTTTAAATACTGTTTTCAGGAGCCCCTCGGGAAGGCTCCTGAGCATCCGTATGTCAATTTTTGTACTTCTGCGTTCAATAGGGGCTGAACGTATAAAAGAACAGACAGACAAACAAACCTTTTCTTTTATTATTATAGATACATGCAATACAGTTTTTTTTTTAAATATATATATTGTCTGAATTGTTTTTTAAAAAGAAAACAAGATAAAGCCAAGATTTGGACCTATGTCCTTTGTCCTAAGATTTAATGCTGTTTCTTTTGAGGTAATCCTCTCAATATATGATTGACAATATAAGCCCATATAAAAATTTGAAAGTCCCTTATTTATTTTATTTTATTTTAATTTATTTCATTTCATTTATTTTTTCATTTATTTTGTTTTGTTGAAAATATATATATATATATATATATATATATATATATATATATATATATATATATATATTAAATGAACACACATATATATTCATATATGAATGTATACATATAAATATCAATTTATCATTTGATATTTTCGGCAGTTTCATAATTGGGATTGTTTTCCCGTCAGATAATCTGAAGACATTCATATATTCTATTCTAACATTTAAAATTGAAAGTAAAATTAATTACAACTAAATAAAAATTGAAATCTTTTCAATTATAGTGAACACGCTGTTTCCTTTACATAATGAAATGCTTCATTAAAATCTTCATTTACATTGATAAGGAACATTAATTTACACTGTAATTAGCATTTCTTTTAAAAGCTGATTAAAATTTTCTGAAAATTAATTAAATTCAAAACGATGATACGTATGATTGTTTAAAATCCCTTAAATAGATAAATTATTTTACCAGTTTATGTAGCATATGAAAATTAAACCTGAATAACAGGAATTATATAAATTTAATTGAAATAATTTTTAATTATAACCAAAGTACATGTTTGTTAATAAATAACATAATTTTCCTTAAGATAACATATGTTCAATCTCATGGATCATCAAAGAAGAAAATTAAGTTACTTAAAAGTAAAAGTAAATATGTATATTTAAATATATATTTATATCTGAAATTTTATAAATACATAATGTTGCATAATCATTGACTTCTGTTTTAGTAATTTGAAAACTGATCTTAGATATAAATGACAAATTACAAAGATTGAAAAAAGTAAGGTGCCGGATATTATAAAATTTATATATATGTATAGTACATATTAAATATTAAGTATAACTGGATATATGTTATATATTTAATGTGAACATATATTCAGAATTTGAATTTAAAAAATAAAATAAAAAATAAAATAAAATAAAATAACCATATATATATACATACAGAGTGCCTATTTAAGTCCGCTCCCAACCTTTTAATTGCCTGCAGGTATAGTCATAAAAATGTGTCTGGGTACAGTGAAATGACTATGCGCCACTAGATGCAACTTACAGCGCCTCCTGGTAGAAAACGAAGGGGTTAGCGTTTCTTTCTTGAAAACGGTACAAGATAAGGTAAATGATTAAACAATAAGTTGCAAAATATCTACAATTTAATACGAAAAGATAACTTATATGCATGAATGCTAAAAACAAAACGTCAAACACGTGTAGTTGTTCGTAATTTTCTACACAGTGACGTGCGAAAAATTATCTTAGAAAAAAAAATAGAAATATTCATCATAAAATACCTTTATTTTCAATGTCCAATCTTCTGTCTGTTAGCTGCAATGTACATACATTGACCCTTGTTTGAACTTTGTGTTGCACACGTTGTAGCACAGTGACACGTATACCACGTAAAGTCTACGTAAAATCCAGATATGCATTGCAGCTGGCAGACAAATGTTTCCATACCAAAAGTAAATATATATTGAGATAACTATATGCTTTTAGTTTCCCATCATATTATAGGTATGGGGAACTTGTAATTACGAAAATTTTCGATTTTAATTTTTTGACTTTTTTACATGTTTTGAGGTGTGAGGAATCCGAAAATAACAAAATTGGTATGGTGTGCGTCAATAGGGTGTCTGTTTGTTTGTTAGTCTGTGTATACGATATCTCAAGAACAAATAATCGCAAAGAAGTCGGACCATATTTAAAAAACAAATCATGACACTGGCAAGAACAATATTGGTTTACAAAATTCTAATTTAAAAGCATCGTAAGTTATTCGAAATTCACGATTTTCTTAACATGGGAAAAGGGCAAAATTTCGAAGCAGTTAAAAAAAAAAAAGAAGTTTTTTAAAAGGAATATTTTTATCACAAAGATATCAGACCAACTTTTAAATATCAGTTTTCATGCAGGGATGAACATCATTAACTATGAACATTCCACTTTCAAAATTTCTTAAGTTATTCAAATTTTATGAAATTCTTAACATGGCAGAATAAGACAAAATTTTACATAAACGTGCATTAACTCTTTGCCGTTCAGTGTTCCACTATATGGAACACCTAACTTCGCTAGCTTCTCCAACCGTTAAATTAAATTGCAAATGCATACAAATAGGTTTATTTTTTACTTTGAACTTTCCTTTTCATTAATAGATGGTGCCACTACACAAAGCAATCCATGATATTTAGCTGGGACGCGTTATTTTAAATCCTCGTATTTACAAGAAAATTTGTATAATTTTTTTGTGATACAAAAAAGATTGCTTGAAAAAAAGATTTCTATGATATAGCGTTGACTGTACTCTAAATCATTTATTCTATATTATTTTTAATTTTTTATACAGGAAACATACGAGGAATCGTTGAATAAAATAAGGTGTTCCATCTCCTGGAACACTGCGACACTAGCGCTTTTCATATTATGCAACCGAAAACAATGATGAGAGAAGACAGCTGTGTTTACGTGCTCTGTTTGAATGGAATGGCGTCAAGCTATAAGATGCTGCAAGGGAGGATTGGTTGTTTATAAAAAAAAAAACCGCACAAAACTAGTTTCATGTGCAAAACCTGTAATGTTGGTTTGTGCTTCTATCAAAAGAGTGTGACGTGCTTCCAAAAATTTCATAAAGCTAAAAAGTATACTAATTGTAAATATTTTTGCACATAGGACTTGTATATATGTATACTAACTGTAAATATCAAATTATTTCATAAAAAATCATATAACCAAGATTTTTTGGGGGGAGGGGGGTGTAAAGTAGCAGGCTTCCCCGTGATGCCCCATGGATCATGCTAAATCTACTACACTGGTATAATACAATGATTTTTAATTCATATGCAAAATCTTCTACTCATTTACTCGCTTCACTGCGATGCTCTTAGATGCACTTTTCAGAGCTCTAGTGGCGCAGTGTTCCCGCTGATGGAACACCCATATATTCAAAACGGTAAGTACTATCTTTACAAAATTATACCTGTGTACTCCTTTAGGCCTAAGTAGATAGCCTACAACTTTTTTTGTTGAAATTCCAACTTAAAAGGGTAGTGCGCTGTAAAGGGTTAAAGGAATATTTTTTATTGTCCAGATGTCATGGCAGCTTTCAAATATCGGCTTTAATGTTTTGATGAATATCGGTAACTACGAACATTCTATTTTGAAAATTTTGTAAGTTATTCGAAATTTACAATTTTTTTTATCAAGGCAGAATAGGGTGAAATTTCGCATAATTGTCCATTTCGAGGGAGATTTTCGCCATAAAATTGTTAGCCCACTATTAAAATATCATTTTGGTTTCTAGCGTGAACGTATAGCCTATAGCGCAGTACTAATGCAACGTTAAACCCAACCAACCTTCAACTTAATTAACTACAATTATTTTAATTCGAAAATTTCCTAAGTTATTCTATATTTAAGAGAACAATATTTCATATAAACTTACATTATGGCTGTTAGCCCACTATTAAAATATCATTTTGTTTTCTAGCTTGAACGTATAGCCTATAGCGCAGTACTAATGCAACGTTAAACCCAACCAACTTTCAACTTAATTGACTACAATTATTTTAATTCGAAATTTTCTTAAATTATTCTATATTTAAGAGAGCAATATTTCATATAAACTTACATTATGGAGATCATTGCTTTGGAAATAACACAAAATTGCATTAAACTAATATAGAAAACTAACCCCAATAATGCCAATTAAAAAATATTGCATAAGGTAAATGTATTAAACTAAATGCTGGGTAGCCTATTAAGTGGGGGTATTTCAATGTGTCATCCTGTGAACCAATTAGTTAAATTCATTTCTCATAACATGAACATGGTATGTCTTGTTGTAGAAATTTATGAGATCAAATATATCATGGGGAACTGGGCAGAGTCAAGCTATGCCAACTATTTGTTTTTCTAAGATCGTTTCCTCGCGTGACAGCGTAGAAAGTCGCAAGCCAACAAAAAAGCTTTTTCTAATGTTAAGCATTTTAAATATTCCGTTTTTAGAATTCATGTTTGTAGTGTGTCATTTTTGTACTAAATCGATGGTGCCCTGCAATAAATTTTAAGAACAAAATCGATTCTAATTACAAAAACATTTAAATGCTAAATGTCGTGAGCAAATTAAATTTAAAAGCACTGAAATAAAGTTAAAATAATTGTATGTCACGAACTGTTTTGTTGGTCATTTTGAAGTTTATTTGGATAACAAAATTTTATTTATTCTATTAAAAAATTATAAATTTATATTTTAATTGAGAAAGAAAAGTTTATATATGTATACATATATCAATACAAAAAAACCCTTAACGGGTTAAAAGTTTGTGACGCAGCACTGTACTTTATGGCTAAGATAAGAATTAGAAATACGGGTCTTAAAAATAATGATATCAAATTTTCAGTGACGCTTTGATATTAATTAAATTATACATAGATTTTCTTATTTGAATTTGCTTTTTCCTTTTATTTATATTTACAGTGTAAACGTTATTTTCAACATAAAATAATATATAGCATTTACTCATTGATACCTTTCCATTCACATCTCTTATACTATGAAAGCATGTGTTTTAAAAGAAATTATATGAAATTCCAGTAACGCAGTGGTGTTACATTAAGTGATTTGTTTTTAAATTTCTCTGCAATTATTTTGTTTTGCATATTAAAGTATATGTGCACATTGAAATATTGCTTTTAATTTTCAAATACGCTGTCAAATATATCACTTTCATTAAGCTTATATTATGTACTGAAATATATTTATTTCAATGAATTATTCTATCTTTTGCGTCACGCCATCCAAAACTGTAAGTAAAATATATGGAAATGTTTACTTTGTGTTATTTCATCCAAATAAATTGAAAATGCATGCAAATAGATATCGTGATGCAAAGAAAAAAACTGTGAAATTTTTTTCAGTTTTGGATGGCGTGACGCAAAAGATAGAATAATTCATTGAAATAAATATATTTCAGTACATAATATAAGCTTAATGAAAGTGATATATTTGACAGCGTATTTGAAAATTAAAAGCAATATTTCAATGTGCACATATACTTTAATATGCAAAACAAAATAATTGCAGAGAAATTTAAAAACAAATCACTTAATGTAACACCACTGCGTTACTGGAATTTCATATAATTTCTTTTAAAACACATGCTTTCATAGCATAAGAGATGTGAATGGAAAGGTATCAATGAGTAAATACTATATATTATTTTATGTTGAAAATAACGTTTACACTCTAAATATAAATAAAAGGAAAAAGCAAATTCAAATAAGAAAATCTATGTATAATTTAATTAATATCAAAGCGTCACTGAAAATTTGATATCATTATTTTTAAGACCCGTATTTCTAATTCTTATCTTAGCCATAAAGTACAGTGCTGCGTCACAAACTTTTAACCCGTTAAGGGTTTTTTGTATTGATATCATTACTTTTTAGGGGTTAATGATCAAAACATAAAATTAAAGGAGCATGGTAATGAGTTATAACACTGTATTAAAAGTGTTGTTTTATAGGTCATACTCGAACAAAATAACAAACTAAATAAAATTTTAAAATTTTATAAAAAGTGATAAAAAAGATGGACACATGCAACATTACAAATGCATAATATAGTACATTTTAAAAATGACAAAAATTTCTTATTTATATTTATTTCTTATTAAATTTTTTTAGGTATAGATTTGATTTAAAAGAGAAAAATAAATAATAATAGAAAAATCTTTAAAAGGTGAAAATTTTATACTGGTAAATATTTAAGTAGTATAGTTTGTTATGAATTTAATTAAAAAAAATCTTAATCTATTCAAAATTTTATTATAGCTTAACATTTTGTAATTTATATATTATATATACTAGAAACTTAATGAGCAAATTAATTATTTTCAAATTCCGTTTTAAGAATTTTTTCAATCCGTAGTTTAAGTGATTTATCACCTAATTTTGAAAAAATTACAAATATTTGCATATGATTATCATATTATTTGTCATTTTTATGAAAATAAAGGAAAATTTTTTTGTTGTTGCAATCACCTTTTAAAATAGAACCAATTTTGAAAGTTAACAACGTATCAGCATGAAAACAATGTAAATACAAAGAATATTTTTGATAAACAAATGTCATATAAAATACAAGTACCTAAATAGGAACAGATGCTGTATAATCCACCGGTTGGCGCCATTTTTCAAAATGGCGGCGAAATCACGCCAAAATGCCGTTTTCCAAAATCGACGCAATTTTTTATCACCCGCGATTACCGAAGTGTTTTTTTTTTAACCACAACATAAATTTAAACAAAAAATAATGGTTTAAAAATGCAACTTTAATACAAAATACGCGAACTTACAGGTTTTTTTTTTTTTTTTCCATAAAAAATATACATTTAAAACTAATATTTGCATACATATCATGAAATTATTATAAAAAAAAAAAAAAAAAAAAAAAAAAAAAAAACAAAGAGTAAAATCGCATATTTTGTATTACAGTTACATTTTTTAACACTTATTTTTTCTTTAAATTTATGAAGTGGTTAAAAAAAAAACTCCGATAATCACGGATGATAAAAAAATACATCGATTTTGAAAAACGATATAAATAAAAAAAAAAAAAAAAAAACAGAATTTGACTAAAAAAAAAAAAAAAAAATCTGTACACAATAAAATAAAGATTTAATAAGATTTTAATCAAAAATTTACAATTATTTTAAACATTAAAATTTAATAACTATGCACATTTTTTTAGTTTTTCAGGGGGGGAGACCCCCCTGAACCCCCCCCCCCCCTTGTTTTAAACATTAAAATTTAATAACTATGCAATTTTTTTTTAGTTTTTCAGGGGGGAGACCCCCCTGAACCCCCCCCCCCTCCCCCGCTTGTTATAAAAATTTAATATCTTAACATGTCATTTGAAAACATTAAAAAATAAACTATGCACATTTTTTTAGTTTTTCAGGGGGGGAGACCCCCCTGAACCCCCCCCCCTCCCCCGCTTGTTATAAAAATTTAATATCTTAACATGTCATTTGAAAACATTAAAAAATAAACTATGCACATTTTTTTAGTTTTTCAGGGGGGGAGACCCCCCCTGAACCCCCCCCCCCTTGTTTTAAACATTAAAATTTAATAACTATGCAATTTTTTTTAGTTTTTCAGGGGGGAGACCCCCCTGAACCCCCCCCCTCCCCCGCTTGTTATAAAAATTTAATAATATCTTAACATGTCATTTGAAAACATTAAAAAATAAATAAGGAATATTACATAAAAATATTACATAAAATTTAATATGAATTTTAAGCAAAAAAAAAAAATTTTTTTTTTTTTTTTAAAGGATCAGATTAGCTTGTTACATGCACTTTATGAATCAATATATGCATATAACTTTATCATCATATCCAAAAATTTTCCTTTTGTTTAACCTATAAATTAATCACATTAATTAATGACATTTATAAATTATTCACATAATGAAAATCCTGGCAAACCTAAATCCCGGCAAAGCACTAATTATAAATTATTCACATAATGAAAATCCCGGCAAACCTAAATCCCGGCAAAGCACTAATTTTGTTTTGAAAATCCACAACACATTTGGATACAGCCATAATACAGAATAATACTCAATAAATAAAACATAAAACAATAAAATGAAACAGAGCAATACAACCTGACAAAAAGACCGACAACAACACCACGTGCTGTATAAATCCGCTAGAAAAAAATACGTATAAACCGCGCAAAATCCAAGCAGCAAATGAATCTAAAATCTACGGGGACGCTGTGCTGACGGAACGGTAACCCGCAGGGGTTGCCACAATTAAAAACGCGCCACATTTGGCGAAAAATCGCTTCGCTTGGCGGTAAAAACGAACTTGGTGACCTGGTGGATTATACAGCATCTGTGCCCCTAAATAAATAACTCATTTAATATATATATTAAAAAAAGAAATATATATTTTTTTTTTTTTTTTTTTTTTTTTTTTTGTGTGTTTATTTTTGACGCTTTCCGATAGATGGAGCCAAAACGATTATTTGATATTCAGTATTTCAGATGGAAGAGAAGAAATTCGTCCGCGAAACTGCCGCACCACGGTATTTTCGGAGTAAAAAATAGTTCGACTTTTAAACTGAGTTATAAAAAAAACAAGAGTTTTCCTAGGGAAAAGGGAGATGTCAGGCACATCAGATAAAAGCGATTAATATCATATATAAATTAAACTAAATTCGCTCGAGCCATATTCGAGAAAAAATTCTTACACATTAGTCCGTCCATTTATAACTTAAATGAGCCAATTCATATCTCGAAATATATTGCACGCAGAAATGTAGAGATTTCTGGGTAGGATCAGACAGAAGGTGAAAGTCTATTTTGAAAATATCAGAACATAACCTCCTATATTTCCTGAGATATTAAATGTCGGCTTTCAGCGGTTTGTTTGATCTTAAAATTCCTGTATATATAAGTGTCGCAGTTTTCGTCCGTTTTTCCGTTTCCGCTGAGTGTCGTGGCGTTCGTTTGTTTTTGCGCTTGCGTCACTAGAAAAACTGCCGTTTTTCATGATTACATTTCCGTATTATTGCATATTTAATTTAACTATAAATATTTACGTACAAAAAAAAAAATAAATAAAAAAATACGTATGTGCTTAAATATTTATCACTGAACTATATAACATTTCTTTACTCTTTAGACTGTTTTTATATTATCGGTACTATAAATAACATTCTATGCATTTAAATACAAATGTAAAATATACACAGAACAAATTCTCATCATGAAATACACAATATGGTATAATTTGTTTATATATACAATATTTGTTTACACTAATAATAATACATTAAGGTATATTTTTCTATTTATTTATTTATTTATTTATTTATTTTTTTATAATATTTTTAACTTTCTCTTCATTTTTCGCCACATATCTTACAAAGTTTTAAATATCAAATAATCATTGTTTTTCATTGTATAAAACCAAATGTTACATTTTCATCCTTTTTTTTTTTACTTCTTTTTGAATTCTAACTAACAGTAAAATAAATAAATAAATATAAATATAAATAAATTATCTATATTTATAAGCAGAATGTATTGGATTCATAAGCACTTTAAGTTATATTTTCTTTATTGCAAAGGCACTTTATTTTACATCATTAGTCCCTATGCATCAAAGATGCATAAGAATAGAGCATTAAAAAAAAAAAAAGGCAAGTATAAAACTAAAATTACACTAGGTAAAAACAGTATGAACCTGATAACAATAATTATAAATACTTAAAAACTGTAGAATAAAATAACATATGACTACACAAACATATAAAGAGATTTAGTCACTGGAAGTCAACTGCATCAGTTCTCTGGCATGTCAATATCGACTGCATAGTCCTAGAACAAAGGCAAAGAACGCATAAACAAGTGATCTTGGTCCATCTCAAATTTCTGGTTGTATAAAGTGAGCAAGAGACTAATTACATACACCAATGCTTCGTAGATATTTTGCGAGACAATCATGTCAGGTCTTCAAACGGAACGCTACAATTCCGATAGCTCTACGGTAATCAGGTATATTACAAATCGAATCTTTCCATTTCCTATTCCTAATTTCTTCCAATAATTTAACGCTATTATTTTCTCCCATAATATATTTTTATAATCATTTTCATTGATGAATATGGTACTTACTGTTATTTGATTACAAAATTTCAGTTCCATTTTTAGCTAATTTATCAGCCCATTAGTTTCTCGTTATTCCTACCTAAACTGGGATCCACTGTAAGACTACAGTCATCCCTTTTGAAGCTAGCACATAAAGATTTCTAGATTCAATAATCTTTGATTCCGCGTCATTATATGCAGAGTTCAATTGGATGGCTGAAAAAAGGGGCTGATTATCGTTATTGGCACCACTATTTTTATTTAGAAAAATTGAGTGTATTTTTAAATTAATACTCGTACGGTTAATGCTAAAAAATAATACTTTCACCCATGGCTGAAAGGGATGGTTTTAATTTGAACTGTTTTATCACTATCTTTTCCGTTGCAACTCTAACTGCCTCGAATTCTCCATCCAAAATTATTTTTAGAACTTATATGTAGTAATCCATGAATTTTAAATTTTGAATTTAGTCTTACGTGTATTTTAAATTATACATTCAGCTGTCTGTGAATTTTAATTATCAATTTAGTAGCCCGTGAATTTTAAATTTTGAATTTAATGGTTCATGAAGTCGGAAAGGTTACCGACCACTGTGTTAACCCTTTGCGGCGCAGGGTAATTCGGATGATTTAAAATACACTGCCACCGGAATTTACGAACAAAATAAAAATAAAAATGATTTTAAATTTTCAGGTTGAAAAAAGGACCTTTTCTGCTATGTTAAAATGGTAAATCTTTGCTAAAAATTTTCCGGGTTGCGTTTTTGCACTTGAGAATTAAATTTAGGTGTTCCATCAGCGGGAACACTGCGACTGAAAGGGTTAAAGTATTAAAGACACATTCAATCCAATCACATTCACAATCGTTACTAGCGTTCAGGTGAAATGAATAAGACTACCGTTCAGTTTTTCGAGCTATAAAGAGGGCATATTTTGATATTATGTAGTTAATTTCACAAAACAAACGTCATTTCATTGTTTACTTCGCGGTGTTTTCCTGGTTTTAATTTGCAGCACCATATCTGAGAGCAAAATTTAGGGGACAAACTTTTTTCTTCCATAAATAAAACTTTTCATGATAAGAAGCAAAGCAATAGAAACACACTCTCCTCTAGTAATTCCTGAATTATATTACATTTCAAAATGCATCAGAAATTTTCGTCCCACCTTGTAAAGTGCCTTTGCATTCAATTCGAAAATATTTATGCTCATAACTATTTGTTTGGATTTTATGGTTTCATTGCTGCCAATATTTTAATTTATTCCGGAGTAATTTTAGCCCCGCCTCTATTTCGTACCACTTATTTTTTAAAAGTAATATTTTCTTATTTTATCGAAGTTATGCTTTGAAGAAAATTCTTATATAAATAAAGTGTTGCAAAATAAAGGCGGGGCTAAAACTACAGCGGAATAAATTAAAATATTGTCAGCTATGTGATTCTGTAAGAATACGATTATCAATAATTAATAAATAAATATTAAATAAATATTGTAGTACCTTCGCGAAATTAAAACCAAGTCTAAATAATATTTTTTTTTTGTCTGTTACATACATATATTTATACAAAAGATAATTTTATAAATTTTATGTACGTATTTCTTTTTCTTTTTTTAATGTATGTGTTTGTGTCACTTTTAGTAAATCTGTAACGTGATAAAGAGAAAGCTTGTCCTATCTGAAATGAGTTTTTCATATTTTAAACAAAATAGAAAAAAATACATTAAAAAAAAGTTCTATCTTATTAAAAAAAAATAAATAAATAAAATACAAGGCAATCTTTAACACCTTACCTGTTGACGAAAAATTACGATATTTGCTTCCCAGTTTACTTCACCATTTTCGCACAGGCAAGTGTGGTTATGCGTTCACTGTTCCAGAAACATTCCCTTTCCGATTCCTCCCACTCCCCATCGTCTCTGAAATTAGTAAATCTTTCGAAAACACTGTCATGATCATTTAATTACATTGCAAAGCCATGAGAATATCAGCGTAAAACAAAGAATCGTACTTCGACAAGCCGAGTACACACACCCGGGGCAGATAATGCATGGGCATAACGAGACGAACATACACGTCCAGGGCAGTTAACCGTTTCACGCCCAAGGGAAATATTTTTCCCTTCTACAAAAATCGTTAGCGATTGTTCAATTATTATTGAATCGGTATTTTTTTTACTGAATGTCAAAATAAAACGTATGTCCAAGGCGGCAAATGTGTTTCTGAACGAATATAAAAAAAAGTATAGAAAATAAATGTGTTATGTGCAATGCCCACTTGTGATTCACAAGTAAACGAAATTGTTTCGTAGAATACCATAACTAACTATTTATTTTACTTTTCTGATAATTTTTATATTACAAAGCAATAAATTTGTATTACAAAGCAATAAATAAAATACCGATATAATAAACCTAACTCTTCGTTTATTTACTTTTATGGTCCATAGGGAAAAATATTTCCCATGAAATTATAGGAAACCTATACATTCTGCTATGTTTTTCTGGTGACATTCTCTGGTGACTTTACACCCACAATAGCTAAAATATTGTGTTGTATTGGCATATTTAGTCTTGGACATCTTATGGTCCTGTAAGGGTTAAAGGTTAAAAAAAATATTTCTGACTTCAGATTTAATAAGTTTTAAATCCTTTGTTTATACATCACATTAAAATTCTACTCTCTCTCCGAGTGCCTTATCGGATTTTCCTTCAAATTTCCGTTTTTCATGATAAACTCCAGAAAAAAGCAATATTGTCTACAAAATAAAACCTTTGCTTCTTTTAACACGTTTTAACTCAATTAAAGAAGTACGCGGCCTGCAGAAGAAACTTTATTTTTCTTCGAAACACTTTTTTATTTATTGTATAAACTTGCCTATTTAAACTTATATTTTTGGCTTAGAGGGAAATATACCTTCCAGTAGGAAAAACAAACAGTCTTCTTGTGTTTTTCTTCAGAAGTAAAACAATGTAAAATGTTTATCACCAAAACAGTCTTTGATATATATATATATATATATATATATATATATATATATATATGTATATATATATAAAACAGAAATTAAAAAAAAAAAAAAAAAAAAAAAAAAAGAAGAAGCAGAAGAAGGAAAGCAAATATTATAAAGAAAATTACTGCACTTTATTTATTTATTACTTTATAAAAATTAAGTTTATTACACCGTAAATATAACATTTAATATTACTAAAAAATACTTTATTCGTACACAATGATGGATTTTATTACAAACTTTAATATATTTAAACCATACTTGCCAACATACTAATTAATATTCCGTAGTATTGTTAGCCCCGCCTTCTTTCTCACACCAGTATCGTTTTAGAGTATTTTTCTTCTTTTTTAATCGTAATTGCATTTGGAGAATATTACTTTAAAAATTTACTGGTGTGAAAAAAAGGGCGGAACTTACAACACTACGTAATATTTATTAAGATGTTGGCAAGTATGATTTAAACATTTTCTTTTAAAACGTAGGAGCGATTTTTCTTACAGTGCTGTGAGATTGAGGGACATTTCTATCAAAGAAGGAAATTTTGATGTGATTTATGGTACTAAGCGAAAAAAAAAAAAAAAAAAAAATTTCTTCTCAAAACAGAAAATTTTACTTTGTCAGTTTTAAATCATTATTTGTTCTATTTTTTTTTCTCTAATTCAATCGATCCGAACCGATTTCTGGGAGCTTTAAATCTAATTAGTGCAGTTTTTTTTTTTTTTTTTTTTTTTTTTTTAATCTTTTGTAATAAATCTAAAATATTCTGAAGAAATTTGGGGATTTAGTATCTATCGGCCAAATCATTCAGATCATTTCCTGATTTTCTCAGAAATAACCGCTATCTCAGAAATATTGGCTGTGATTCCTTAGAAAGGTACGTGTGGAGGTCATGCTACTCAGGACTTTTAGGTCTTTTAGGTCAAGCCTATATCAGCTGCACGCCTTTTAGCCAGTTTTTAATTGAATACCATATGTTTTTTAATAGTAAACTTCAGTGAGCTTTTTTTTTTTTTTTTTTTTTTTTGAATGATAAGAAAAAAAAAAAAATGATACGATAAAAAAAAAAAAAAAAAAAAAAAAATGTATTCAAATAAAGGACCGCTCCTTAACCCTTACACCAACATCGACACCATATTGAGTGGGAAATTGTTTTACACTGAATGGCTTCAAAACCTTGAATGTTGCGCTGTTAAGAGAAATTTTATTCCATAAAAGGAATTTTTAACAAAATGAGGAAAATTTTAAAATTCCTATGCAGCACTATTTGCTTACTCAAAAACAAGTCCAATAATGTTAAAAATTATTTCAATGGATTAATTTATTAATTTTATTTATTTATTTATTTATTTATTTTAATCTCTTTTGAGTAAAATCAGACTTTTACATTTTTTATAAAAATCAATAATGTTCTACAATCGACTCAACTCGGAATGAATGTGAATTCTTTTTTCATTTGCTACAAGTAATTTTATTAACTCATATCTTTTAAATGCTGAGATTCATAGATACCAGTAGTTTTATTTTAAATATGACTGTACACCTTATTTAATCACCGACAGCTAATACTAAAGGTTATAAAAATTCAACTGGAATTAAAAAAAATACAGGTATTTCTTTCTTTCTCTCATTAGCTTTTAACTACTATACAGCATTTGGAAAGCTAAATGACCTTTCATTTATTTTAGTTAACAAACATGTATAAAACGCTAATTACATACTCATAAATACGTATAATTTAAACATCAAAGCGTTTATTTAATTCTGATTACATAACTATTTAGTATACATTTCTTAAATTTCAAAAATTCCATGATATATTGAACAATAGTATTTCGAATATAAATGTAATAAAATTATTTACTTCCAGTTAATCAAAATAAAAATCACGCTACACAGAAATAAAAACTACGTAACGGAGAAAAAATTTAAATTCATTTATCTCGGTTGAATATTAAATACATTATTCGGAAAAATATTTCCTTTTAACAGTTGAGTTAATTACAGATGAAATTATCATATGTAACTTCTTTTTAATGCTAATTGAAAGTTTATCGAGAGTAATTAAATTTGAAACTGTCATTTAAATCAGTGTAGCTTACGATTAAAATATTTCTGTTTCAATTTCATTGGATGATATCTTGGCGCAGCTAAAATTAAATTGAAAACTGAAAAGATGTATAAAAAAATTTAAATAGCATAACGATATATATATAAAAAGATTATAGTTGTTTTATTTTATTTTATTTCTCTTTCTTATGAAACAATTACTAGTTAAAGTTATTTTCTAATAATATTTAAAAATTTACAAGTTATAAATGATTAAATTTTGTTGCCAATTTAACCCTTTGAGGGGTGGTGATGCCAATTTTAATTTTCAACTGCAATAACTTATTCCAGAATACCTTTAGCAAAATTTTACTTTTATCTCATAGTAGAAAAGGTTGTCAATGTCTTTTATTTTAATTTTGTTTGTGAAATCCGGTGGCACTGTAATTTAAATGACACTAATTATCTTGCGCCACAAAGGGTTAAAATACGCCTTAAAGGGTAAAATAATTTTCGTTTGATATCTAAATTAAATTTTAATTGAAATGCTTGACTGTAAGAGTAATTTATTCTTATTTTATCTAAGTTATGTATTGGAGAAATTTTTTTCTATAAATAATGTTGTGCGAAATAAAGGCGGGGATAAAATACTCCGGAATAAATTAAAATGTTGGCATCTATGATATTTATAAGCTGACCGACAAAAATTTTTTATTTTCACTATTTATTTACCTTTTATGCAACAAATAAATTTTATAAATAATAAATAATAATAATGATAGGGAAGATTCACATTTCTATCGTAAATTCTTTTCATGTTGAATTTCCGATAAAAAAAAAATAAATAAAAAAAAAACACAATCTTTTCACAATCTTCTAAATAGTAAGCTGATGCAAACCTATATATTCTATTCCAAACATGTATCATTCAAATACTTTTTACTTTCGTCTCATGCTTTTTGTCATATAAATTCAAATTCTTACAAAAATGGAGCAATAACAAGGACAACAGTTACCATATCCATAAATTCTTCTTATATCACGTTCGCTTTTTGTTTGCATGTATGTTTTTTGTAAAGAGACCATTATGTTGTTCAGCTAGTATAAATTTGTAATTATGTTAGAATATACCATATATGATAAATATTTTAATAATACAAAAATATATAGTTACCAATATTTTAATTTATTTCGCAGCATTTTTAACCCCGAATGTAATTCGCACCACTTTATTTATAAAACATTTTTGCTCAATAAATAACTACGATAAAATAATGTTTATAAATTACTGTTAAAAAAGAAAAAGAAAAAAGTGGTATGAAATAAAAGCAGGGATAAAAATGTTCCGGAATAAATTAAAATGTTGGCATTTCTGATAATGTAATACCATAGCCTCCTTAACTAGATGCCTGTCGCGTGGCTCTTAAACTTGGCAACAGGTCGAATGGTAGGCAGCGCCACCTGGTACAGATTGACCAGCTTTTTTAATCAACTGCCCCCAATAATTTTAAGAAGTGATATCTGATATATGTAATTGCCGTTTCTTTTCTTCGATTCTATTTGTCTATTTTGTGTTTCAAATTCCACTTTTAAAAATTTTTGGTGTCAGTTGAATATAAAAGTCTCGCAATTTATAACAGGTGGCGCTGCCTACCGCTTGAACTGTTGCCAAGCTTAAGAGCCACGCGGCAGACATCGACTTAAGGAGGCTATGGTAATACATACAAAAGAAAAAAATAGTTAACATATTTTTTGAAGCTTTTAATATTATGGATCGATTTCTAACCTAAAATTTGTTTTAATATTATTATTATTTTTTTTAATTGAAAATTAATAAGTAAAAACAAAACGTGTACACGGAGAAATATGAAATGTTGTGCATATGTTTAGAATTAAAAAGTTTATATATATACAGGGTTGCAAATATTTTAATGTATTCAGTAGCATTTGTAGCAAGCCTTTATTTTATAACACTTTTGTTTTAAGAATAATTATTACTTATTTTATCGTAATTTTATATTAGGGGAATTTTTCTATAAATGAATTGGTGCGAAATAAAGGTGGAGCTACAAATGCTCCGGAATAAATTAAAATGTTGGCAACTAAGTATATGCATACCACAGCTGTCAACCCTTCGGATTTTTTCACGCCACTATCTGTTTTATGCTATCGTCTCCTTACTTAATCCTAAAATGTCGTTATTAATGAAAGTTATTTGTACTTAAAAAAATTATTGGCATTCAAAAATTCGGAGGTTTGGTAACTCTGGAATAAGTATGTACTGGATTGGATAATAACTCAAGAGCATTATTTCCTATTTTACAGAAACATGAAATGTTACCATAAACTAATAAATAACATATAACAAATACAATAAATTAATAAATAATGTACTCCCGTTGCATAGTTGTCAACGTTTGCGCTTTTTGATTACTGGAAAACTTTAATAGAAATTTCTGTTTTACCTAATCAATAAAAATTGATACAGAAATACATACAGAATTTTTGTTAAAATTTTCTGGTTAGCAAAAAGTATAATAGTTGGCAACTATGACGTTATTCTTAACGTCATTTCCAATTGTATCATATCTGCCATTTATTTAAAAAATAAATACTCTGTTACGTTGTAAGTACTCGTCTTTTTTCATACCTAATTCTTTGTGTAGTAATTTTCTCTAATAAATAATTACGATTAAGTAACAAAAGAAATTAACTCTTCAAGAAATATGGTGGGATAAATGAGAAAGTTCTAAGATTAAGAACGTTACGGAATCAATTTTAAAAAAATGCAATTATGTTATAGGAATTCAACAAATATTTATTTTTACGATGAATATCTCAATGAACTGATTAATATAAAAGAAATTCGTCGTTTGAAAAAAGTTAATCTTATAATGTAAAATTCTATTGTAGCAGGTGTTCTATTAAGTATCTTTATATTTAAGTTAAAGCGTTTTATTTATGCATAGTCCCATAGCAGCCAAGTTTTATAATTTATTCCGGATTGTTGTTAGCCCCGCCCTTTTTTACACCATAATATTTCTTAAAAAATTTTCTTCGCTAAATAACAAGGATTAAATACGAAGAAAATTACTCTAAAAAGATTACGGTGTGAAAAAAGGGCGGGGCTAAACACTTTACGGAATAAATTAAAAAACTTGGCAGCTATGCATAGTCCATTGATTTATATAACGAATTGATAATTAATATTAAGTTTTAATACATATGTTAAAATTACATAAATTACAATTTAAGACCAAAATCTTAAAAAAAAAAAAAAAAAAAAAGAGAGAGAGAAAAGTAAAAAACAGTATTTTATATATGTTATTATATAGTATTTTATATATTACATTAAATTACCAAAAATAAATGAAATGAAATAAATCCTTAATTTTGAATTTATGTTTAAAGAAAAAACATATATATCTATTAAAGTCATATGACCCAATTAAAATTATCAGCTAAAAGACTTTTATTTATTCTTCGCAGTAACTATTGTTCATCTTTGAAAAGTTGAATGACTTTTCTTTGATGTAACCAATTTTTCATTGTTCTTTTTATCACTTTTTAGATAAGACGAACTGGGATGACAAGATTATAACAAAAGTATCTTTTACTATACTTTTTTATGGACTTAAAGAAATGCAACAGCTACTTGAGATATTGATTTCCCCTTAATTTACTTTCTTTTGTTTTCTAAAGTTGTCAATCAACAGTTTTTATGACGTAGAAGTAAACCAATGCAAAAGGTGCTGTTGATTGAACATTTTTATCACTTGTTTTAAGAGAAAGACGTTGTCTTATCACAACAGGAATTTTTGTGTGTGCATGATCATTTTTGGTTAATCTAATAAATGCAGCAAATAATTTATTATTTTACTTATTTCATGGATGACCCAACTCAAAGTTAACTTTTGAAAAAAATATATCAAATTCAATGTTAGCTCATCAGAATCTACATAATATTTCTGTAACATGGACCAGTTACGATTAAACTTTCTCCAAACGATACGATAGTGACCTAATATACTATCTGATTGGTCAACCCAAACTGGATTGTTTAAAGCAAAATTTCGAGATTCCGGCTTTAAAAATTTGATCTAATACATTTTAAAAGCACATTTTCTGCCAGTAATTAAAAAAATATTAACTTTCTGTGTTGAAACATGTGCTCAAAAGCTCATATTTAGAAGTATATCTGCTAGAATTTATAGCCTCAACCTCAATATTCTTTGTTGGCCGTTCCACAGGAAGGTGTTGGTGCCATCTATTGATTAAAATTGATATAATCATATTAAGATACACATTTTTGGAAGCCAAAATTGTATATACTTTTTAATTTTTCTTTTATTACAAATGGAATGAGTGTTATTTCTTTTTATTTCTTTATTTATTTTGTAGCTACATTTATAACTTGTTGAATTACTGTTATATATGGTAATTTATTTCCGTCAAATTTGAGGAAATATATAATTATTAATAAAACATTAATTTAATTTAATTCTAAGAATATTTAACTTAGAAGTGGAAAAAAATATTTCTTAAACTTAAAATTCGCAATATGGTAATTTAATTCTGTCAAACTTTAGGAAATTTTGATTATTTATATATCAATAATTTTATCTAATTCTGAGAATTTTTATCATAGCAAAGAAAAAATTATTTTCTAAAATTTAAATTACCACGAAAAGATCAAATATTTAAATCTTTTTTATTGAATAATAATAAACAAAAAAAAAAATCATTTATCTATGTGATAATTCTGAAAATCATATTAGGTATGTAGGTACTATCACGCAGGTATTATGCGCCGGAAAGCTAGTATCCCTAACAATACATCTTCTCCAAATGACACCCTCACGACGTCCTGTAAATGAAAAGGTCGTCTGTGGACCTCCTATTGACATCTTCAGGATATATTATGGATAAGTGTGTTGTTAGGGGCAGTGATAACTGTGATAAAAAGAAAGAATAATTGTTGTAGATAAATGAAAAATTGTATATCAGGACCAATGTATTTTTATATTAATTTTAAAAGGAAATAATCTGATATCTAAAAAAGTACCGGAAAGGCTAGTATAAAATATTTCACAATATAAAGGAAATATAATTTATAGTTGTGTTGTTATTATATTTGATTTGAATTACGAATGTAAAATTTCTCATTAAATTCTTATGTTATACAAATAATAGATTGTTAAAATTTACTCAAAAATGAATAAAAAACATACTCCTTTCGAAATGTCTAGTTTTGTTTCAAAATGAAAACATATCTTACTCATTTATGAAATATCGCATGCTTACAAATTAATAGCTGATCACTTCATAATAATTAATAAATATGTTAAGAAAATTTCCCGGGTAGAACTTCTACATATTTAAATAGAAATATTTCAAAAACAAATTTTATTCCTTTAGATCTTCAGAACTACATTTTGTGGCGGTATTATAGAGGTAAAAATGGTGTGCGGAAGAATACGCCAATACGAATCTATGTTTGGGATATTGCGATTCACGATGACCACCGACGCCAACATAACTCTCATTTAGAAAGTCCTCTTTAGTTAGATGCTCGGATGAATTAATAGTTGCCAACTTTGCACCTTTTGATTACCAGAAAAATTTAATAGAAAATTTTATTTTACTTCCACAGTAAACTAACGGTTTTCACTGATAAAGAATAATAATTATATATATATATATATATATATATATATATATATATATATTAAGATTTTTCGGTATCCAGAAGGTGCTAAGGTCGCATTCGTCAGGACACATTCGCCAGAAACAAATTTAAGGAACGGAATTTTGTAGATAATATGGAAAAAATTATAAAAATAAATAATACTCTGTGTATAAAAGTTTTACCATGATTTATTTCACGTTTATGCGATAAGTTCTCTGGTGGCTAGCCGTTTCAGTTTTAAGACGATGCATAAACTTATTTCATAAGCAAATAGTTCAAAAATGAAAATATGATATTCCGTTTTTGAGACTAGACATATTTGCATTTCATCGAGAAATGGATCAAAAATCACTATATGGTGTTACATTTTTGAGCATTTTATACTCAAGTAATTAGTACATGGAATATATTTGTTTTGGGTTAATTTTAAGTATGTGACATACTCAAAATTTACACAGTTTTTAAAAATAATTTTTTCTGTGAAGATTTCAGAGATTATATGGTAAAGCAAAATTTCTATACAAGTTCTAATCTAATAACTTTCCTAGTTTTAAACACTACAATTTAAATATATATATATATATTCAAATATTGTAGAGCCGCTGTTATCCAAGCCTCGATTAACCGAGTTCTGGGTTAACCGAGGGGCAGTACAGTGATATGTCGTAATTTTTTTTTTTTTTTTTTTTTTTTAAGTCACGCCCCAGTGGATTCGTGGCTTTCGATAAAATTTTACTACATATCACTGTATTTTATAATTGGAATATGCGTGTATTGAAGAGCTGCCAACATTTTCAACTTTTAAATCAGAATTGACACCACTATTTTTAAATGGAATATGTTATATATATTTTCGACGATTAATATTACCGAAAACAGCTGTAAACATTTTCCGGTTTGAAGTCTCCCTTGAAAAACGGGAGACTTGGCACCTATGGTATTGTATTGTATTTTTATCTGATTACATTTAAATATGTAATGTATGTAGTATTTTACTTCATTGACTACGTTTTCATCCATTTTAAACTTTGCTGTATGTTTCCCCTCCGATTTACGATAGAGTCCGTGTTATCCAAATTTTCGATTATTCGAGGTGCTTCTCTGTCTCCATTACCTCGAATATGCGAGGCTTTACTGTCATAAAATTTGTTTTTAAATTACTGAACTTCTGTGATAAAATAAGACAATGATAAATATTTAACTATATTTTATTAAATGGTAAATATCCTGTAGTGCTTAGATTTGGCGGCAGCGATTTGATTAATTATTCTTTTAACCCTTAAATGACTGATTATGTTTTAAATCAATATAAAAATGTTTTATTCTTACATCTCTTAAATAAACCACTTGAAAATTACTTTAAAAAATCATACTTTATTTTAACTATGGCTTACAGCTAAAAAGCAATTTGTTGCCAATCGGCAAACAAGAGACATTAGAGTAATATTAATCTAATAATACTTTACAAGACAAAATTGGGTATGTTGCCAAAAGGCAACGCTTGGCATTTAAGGGTTAAAATTTATCTTATGTTAATGCCGCAGAAGCTTATCCAAACATTTTATTTCGAATAGTAGCGTCTATCGCTGAACACGTTGAGCGCCATGTCAGCCATTCTAGATTCTAGACATTTTTTCATATATCTCAAAAAGTAGTGAATCACCTTGAAACTTTAGGAGTACGCAGACAAGTTATACATCAAACATTTCAGTGAAAGTTTGCACCAGAAATTTCAATTGGTAAATAAATTTATATTTATACAAGCTCTTCCTTCGAAAAAGTATATATTTCTCTATTAAATAAAATTTCTTGTGGAGAAATGACACATCTTACCTGTGACTTATCAACCAGAAATTACGGTAACACGTTGAGCGCCATGTCAGCCATCGGTGGCTGACAGTATCAAATATGATATAAAGCCGCGTCAACCATCGGTGGTTGACAGTGTAAAATAGGATATAAAACTAAAAGTATAACATTGTTTTAAGTAATTATTAAAAAAATATTTAAAATTTGCTTAACTTTTATTTATTACAGGAGGAATCATTATGGAATTTTAATATTTCACGTGGCGCTCAACGTGTTAACGTACTGTAACATACTTTAACGGATCTATATAAAATATACATACGGCTATGCAGCGTTCCAACTTTTATAATATATTCACAAGCATTTTTAGCCGCGCCTTCTTTTCGCACCACAAATTTTGTAGATTATTTCTCTTTAATATGTGACAACGATTAAATAAAAAGAATATCATTTACAAAAATTTCTGGTATGAAAAAGTGGCGGGGCTAAAATGCTCGTGAATAAATCATAAAAGTTGAGAACGCTGCGGCTATGTAGCATGCTTAGGGAAAAATTAACAACATATAAAAAAATAATATTTTTTTCGGTGACAATTAAAATCTTAAGCAAAGTAATTAACTTCAAAAACCCTTATTTAAACTAGTGCATAAGATCTTTAAACAAAACTAAATTAAAATTATTATTAAATGGAGTATGTAGAAATAAAGATAAATAAAGTAATTGAAATAATTCTTATTGATTTTCTTGCTACAACCATGATATACATAATTATAATGTAAGGAATTAAATCCCATACTTAACAAGTTAATGGCATTTCCGAAAAACAATTAAACAACCACATTTCTATTTAAATAAGACCAATTAAAATTTTTAGATAAGAAAGGATTTCCACGTGGGAATATTTAAGTGGAAAGTATCAATAAAAAATATTCTCAATAACTTGGAATGATTAAATGTATTATTTAGAACATTATTTACTTTTATGATAAAATTATCATATAATTTTCTTTCGACGGTAATTGAATGTTTATTGACTATAATTATATTCTAGACTGAGATTTCAAACCTTTTAATTAAGGTTTTATTTTTATTTATTTATTTATTTTTAATTATTTGTTCATACAGTAATTGCATCGAAAATAAAAGGTTGGGTGGCGAGATAAAATCATAAAAAAAATGTAGGCGAGTTGTATTAACCTTCGACGATAAGTCGAATGCTCTATACCTAACCTCCCTCTCCTCAATGTTTTTTTCTAGTCATTTTTTTTCCCTTTTTTTCCTTCCTGTATTAGCTTTTTTTTTTTTTTTTTTTTTTTTTTTTTTCACACTTGACAATGTGAATTTTTTTTGTTTTCGCCCATGCTTTTTTCTATGAAATTTTGACTCTTTTTTCCCGTGTTTCTATGGGTTTTTACCTTTTCTCCCATGTATTTTACATTCTAAAGTGCTGTGGTGCAAAGGAAAAAAAAAATTAAAAGAAATTAAAATATCAGATATCAGGTAAATATTAAATTATTAATTCAATGAATTTGGAGTATTTTAAACTGCCACCGCACTTTAAAATGTAGAAAACGAAAAAAAAAAAAAAAGGTAAAAATCCATAGAAATATGGGAAAAATGAGTCAAAATTCCACAGAAAAAAGCATGGGACGAAAACAATAAAACTCTTAATGTCAAGTGTGCGAATAAAAAAAAAAAAAAAAAAAAAAAAACGGCTGACACCGAAAGAAATAAAAGGACAAAATTGACTAAAAAAAGACATCGAGCAGTGTGAGGACGTAGTTGGGGCATTAGACAAATGAATAAATTGAAAATGTATCGAAAAGACTTTTTATTTATTTATTTTCTTGTTCTTATGAAATATTTTCATAACAATAATAATAATTAAAAAGTTCAGAAATTTTATAATTGACTATTATTATTTTATACATTTAATAATGATATATATTTTATATTATTTAAAGATGAAATGTAAAACTTTCTTTTTAATAATGTGCTTTATCTTTACCTTTCAATGAAAAGTAATATTTACCTTTAACTTAAACTTACTCAAGATGTGTGTCACATTAATTTTATTAAATTCAAATAATCATTTAGTTTGATTTCATTTTGTTTAATTTGTAACGTTTATCAAGTGTAATAACATTCCTGATATTAAGCCGCAACTGACAATCTTTCACCTTATCTGATAATAGGAAAATACTGCAAATACTCACGAAAACTTTCTATTAAAAATAATGGTATTCAAAAACTTAATCACACAGCAGTTATGACAAGCATATTCAGTTAAATCCTTATGAATAAACAATAGCACCATTCAAGATTACACATGAATTAGGCTTTAAGCCTATTTTTAAAATTTTATTTACAAAAACACAAAAACATTTTTTTTTTTTCTGTTAAGATAGATAGATTGATATGATTGAAGAAATAAAAAAATAACTATGTTGGTGCGCAAGTAAGTTACATTGTTACCTCTTGTAGATATAAAATGAAAAGCAGAGTATATTTCAATGTATTGACCACAGATGGTGTCCCATGACCATATATACGACCATTTATAAAATCCAAAAAAATATAAATTAATATCCTATGGAAAAAAAAGTAGAAAAAGAAAGATAAATTTGTGGAGATAATTCCAAAAGATTGCTTTTATTTTACAGAAACAAATTGTATAGCAGAACTTTTTTATGACAACTAAAAGATTTCGGATAGCTTTCACATTTATTTTTATCTATAGACATGTTTGCAACTTTAGCATGTATGTTAATTGTTTGTAACATGCATGTTTTTTTTTCTCTCTACCAGAAATGTTAAATTGAAATTTGTAACAATTTTTAGCACTTTTCTATGACTGAATAGGACATATATATATATATATATTACTCAAAAAAAAGTATTGTTTAAATTCCACACAAGTTGGCACGTATGTATGTTAATTTACATATCCAGTCCTTTTGTGTTGTCTGAAATCTGTTGATGGCATTTACTAAACCTGGATATAACTAATTAAACACATATAAACTCCTGAAGAAGATTCAAGCTGTTTAACGTTTGTATATGGCATTTTCTTTGTACTAGCTTCATTTAACTATGTACACATAAACCAGTTGGAGAAGCTCCATGTAACATTATCACAAGGGCCAAATAATTTTGTATAATTATTTTCTTAAATTAAAAATTTTCAAACAGAGACATTTAATAAAAAAGATATTGTAAAATGCATGTTAAAATTATATAAAAACATAAACGTGAAGTTTTAACACCTCATCGGTATATACAGTGAAACCTCCTGTCAGGAACACCTCTGAAAAAGGGACACCTCTATTTAAGGGGCAATTTCTCTCGTCCCAGTCTCTTTGAATAGGAACCTTAATGCATTTACCTCTGGCTAAGGAACACTCTAATTAAGGGACATCAAAAAATTACAAAATGAATTTTTCGAGACTTTAGCGACAATTTTTGAGCAAGTGTAAGGAGATTTCATGATAAGGAAAACATAAAAAGGAGGAAAATTTTATTATGCCTTCTACTTTGAAGAATAGTTTTCAGTGTAGAAAACAGATCAACACAGGAAGATACAGTCAAACCATTATCTGAAACTTTATAATAACAATCTACTGAGAAACACATGTGCTACGAGCTCAAATGTATTTGCCGAATGGCAACTGTTGAAAGAGTAGATTTTCCTCCAGTTTTAACTATGGTTGATGCTTGATGAAGGCATTGAAGGAAAAGAAATGTCTGAACTTGTCTAAATAAGTTGCCCAGATGTTAAAATAAAAAAATATCCATTGATGAAATTTGTGCACTGATGAGACATATGAGGATATCAGAATTTTGTTGTCGTGTATAGATCATGAAACATTGGAGAAAAATACTTAGAGGATACTGAAAGCAGTAAAAACGAGAATATACAGAAGGAAAAGTGTGATTTCAAACGCTAATAAGATGCCTTAAAATACACTTCACAGTTAAAATATTCATCATAAATAATGGTGATTATGAAAGTCTAATAAGTGTGTTTAATATCCATTTCGAGGGAAAAAAAGAAGAAAAGAAATAATGCTTCTAAACAAATCCGCGTAATGTATTATTTAAAATAAATTTTCGAAAGTACAAAAAACATTTTCTCCGTTTCTTTCATAATTTTAATGATTTCCTTAATTGAGAGATTTTTTTATTATAAATGAAAATTTTAAAGACTCGTTATAAAATGGGTATTATGTTACACTGCATTCTGAGTGTTAAAGTTTGGTATTACCAGTATTTCTATTTAAATTTCTTAAGGACATTTCAACTTATATACCATATATAGTTAATTGTACCTCTGAAGAAGGGACACCTTTGTGTAAGGGACAAAATGTCTGGTCCTTAATTCAGAGGTATAACTGTGACAACGCTACAATTGCATAAACAAGGAACTCAAGGCAGGAATGCGGATTAATGCGCATGCGCCATTTATTGCATCAGACTGAGCTTTTGTAAAAAAATACAGCGATGATAATGATTACAATCTGAGATTAAAATTTTAATATTTTCGAAGTCAGTTGCATGATCAGTTTCGGCTGCATGGTTCACCAATTTTGATGGAAAATCATTTTCATATGCACGTTTGTGTTCCTTAATGCAAATAACAGTAGAACGTCTTGTCTCTCCAATATAGGTAGATTCACATTTTCTTACTTTCTCTCACCCATATGTATGGTAGAGAAAGTATTATTTATGTGTCAAATTTTCGAAATTGAGCTTTTGTTGTATTTACACGTTTTGAGGTTCCTTGAATCCGAAAATCTTGTTTTTAACGGTTGGTCTGTGTGTGTGTGTGTCTGTGATTGTGTCTGTCTGTTATCAGCATATCTCAAGAACAAATAGTATCTGAAGAGTAGCATCTTCTTTTTTTTTTTTTTTTTTTTTTTTTTTTCCACAATGTTAAATGCGAAAGTCTAATATAAAATTCTGTTTCAAATGTTCTGAAATGATATGTACAGTGAAACTTGAATAATTTGAACTTGTTTAATTCGAAATTCTGGATAATTCGAATTTTTAAGTCGGTCCCTTGAATTTTGTACTAAAATAATGCTAAAAAATCATGGATAATTCGAATTCTATTTTGGATAATTCGAATTTTTCATGCGATTACTTTTAAAATATTACAGTAAAATTCCTTCCCGAGATTTTTTCTCAACTAAAGTTGCATTATTTTCTTTAACAGTCTTTCAAAAAAAGGATAAGGAAATACAAGAGTATTTCCTACCTAGTGCATCAGAGGATATGGTCCATATGCATGAAATTTGAGGGGTTTTTTTCATTGAAAGTTATGTCTAATGTACAAGATTCTATTTTTGTATCAATTGATAGGTTGAAGTCATATGCTATGACATAAAGGTTGTACTTAAAGAAGCAATACAAAATATCTCACTATTTTTAAAAAAGTGTTGAATAATTAAGCTCGTAGAAAAATATTAATTTAATATGTGTTAAATCTTTGATCGTAGAGTTTTATTTTTTTTTAATTTATCTCGTCTTTTTGAAAAATAGTATATGTAATTCGAATTTTTGGATATTTCGAATTTTTCTCTGGTCCCTTCAACTTCGAATTATCCAAGTTCTACTGTATATATTAATCTACATTGCACGTCTACGAATGTTTTTACAAAATCTCGCCTATTATTTTAATACAAATTCGAAAAAATAAATTAATTCATAAGTTGAAATATATTTGAGAAAATATTTTATAGCAAATGAAAAAGTAAAAAACTTCTATATGTAATTAACGTAGCACACATTTTGTACGAGAAGCATTTTACGGATGAATAAAAACTGAATTTACATTTTACAAAACAACATTTATTGTTTTCAAAAATATATGTAACACCATTACGTATTCTCCTCTTCACAAGTAAGAATAATATATATATATGTATTTTTTTTTATTATTGTTTAGATATATTTTCATATAAATTCAATTTTTTTATAAAAACTGCAGCGAATAATAAAAAGTAAACTTCTCATATTCAAAAATCCTTCACTTGCCTTGCATGCTTCCCTTCTTTTTTCTTTTTAAATATGTTTTTGAAAATAAAATGTATTCTTTGCACGTTTGCTTTGAGTTTAAAGTTTAAAAACATCTGCTAAATTTTAAAGCATTGTAAAGAGTGAAATATGTAACAAATAATAAATTTTCTCTTTAAATTGTATTATTTTTTCCTTAAAAGTATTTGACATTTCAGTACTTTTTTTTCTTTCTGTTACAACTCTAACACTGCTAAAGAAAAACATTTCCCTAAATTTTTCTTTATATGTTGTCAATAATATCAAATATTTTGTTCTCGCAATAAGAAATTTCAATAAAATAATAATAATTAATATGAATATACATTTACTACTACTTCATACACATTTTGACTACTTCTGTAAAAAGATAATTTTATGGTAAATGACGAATGAGAAACTCATAGAAATATTTTTGCTGCCACCAATGTTTTCTAAGAGTAATCGCTGTCATGTTTAATCACAAACATAAAAACATTCTGGTGTGTCACTCACACGACTTTCTCTTACCCTGAAATATAATACTATAAATACAGGTTGGAGATTAAGAAGTAAGATAACGATGTTATGTAAACCTCTGTTAAACAATTCAAATTAGGTTTTGTGAGAGTTTTATATGATAATTAGTTGTGTGTGAGGGGGGGCTACCGCCCCCCCCCCCTCGACCCCCCGTTTTATTAATGCACCTACATTTATATACAATTCAATTCGGTTATTAAAAAATAATTCTGTTTTTAAAAAATAATTTATTAAAATTATTATTTAAAAAATTATCTTTCACGATAACACAGACGATTTCTATATTAGAGAAGTAGCATAACAGCAAATATCCAAAAAAAAGTCCATTTTACTCTCAATAAAAAAAAAAAAAAAAAAAAAAAAAAAAATTCCCTTTTTTTTTTTTTTTTTTTTTTTTTTTTTTTCTAAGTTTTTTGTCGTTAAAAGTTAAAAAAAAATCTATAACTTTGTTTTAAATTATTACAGATTTATAGTTCAACCATTAGTTTTAAAGGTATTGGCGAGCTCTTTTGAATGATACCCATCATGAAAATTTACTCCCCTCGAGGGGGGACTTCCCCCCCCCAGGGGGGGAGGCGAGGCTCCTTCATACACAATTTTTTTCCCAGTTAAATACCTCTATCACAAAAAATATATATTCGTTTCATTTGATTTAGTGCAGTCTATAGACGTTAAACTCTCCTTACCTGCAATTTCCCCCATAGACGTAATGTATTAGAATTCTCTTGATTGTCCCTGTACACGAACCATTTGCTTGATCTTAACGAAAAGCTTGCTGTAGCGTCCCTATATGATACACATTTAGAATACTAAGTTTGAACTTTCTGCCATATATATATTTTTTTAAATATGCTGATAACAGACACACACACACAGACACGCAGACACACTTACAGGCATACACACAGACCATTTGCTAAAAACATGATTTTCGTATTCAGGGGACCTCAAAACGTGTAAATATAACAAAATCTCGCGTTCGAAAATTTGACCCAAAAACAATACTTTCTCTACTTTATGGGTAAGTGAAAGTAAAAAGGATGGAGAAAACGGGAAATTTGAAAATGTACACATGCTTTCACACGAGACGCACTCTATTCTTAGCAGTATGGAGGGGAAAAAATGATATATTCTGTGTTCCTTACTTTGTTCTTGCTATAATATCCGCCTCTTCTCTGCTAGGGCCACAAAATGCGTCATGAATTTCCAACAGTCACGTAACAGATCTTGTTTGCACACTTGCCAACCTAATCCGGAAGATTTTTAGTTCCGCCCCATTTTGTGCACCACTTTATTTTTATAGTAATTCTCATCAAACATACTTACGATTAAATAAGAAGAAAAGTACTTTTAAAAAAGACTGATTTGAAAAAATAGTCGGAAAAGGGCGGCACTAACAATCTTCCGCGTTAGGTTGGCAAGTATGTGTTTGGTAGCAGTGCAATTTTCAATACTATTTTTACTTTTATTTATATTCAGTAGAAGAAAATATTGGCTTTATAAAAATTTTTGACATCATGTTCTACAGGTTTCTAGAGCTGATTTAAACGTTTTTAGAAAATGCGTGTGTGTGTGTGACAAAATTATGGGCAGCTGTATCTCGGGAACTACTGCGCAGAATTTCATTCAAATTGATATGTAGTTGTACTGTGACAAAAATTAGTGCTCTGGGGGAAAATCGTCCCTCAGGTCTCATTGCTGTTCCGTTTTTCTTAATTTTTTAACACAGCGGTGTTGCACAAAATTTCCTAAAATTGGGCATAAAGAAAATTATTTTTTTTTAATCTTTATGAAATTAAAAAGAATTATTTAAAATAGTGATAGTCAGCTGGGAAAATATTTTTCATATGTAGGTAGAGGCATCGGAAAATCCACTAAGTTACTTTCATTATTATATCTCTGAGGGTAATTGATCACGGGATCTGGTACAAAATTACAAGGTATTTTTTGTTGGTTCTGTCATCTGCCGTGAGTTTGTTCAGCTGAAGACTTGCATCAACCCTTAAGGTGTTTTTAGAAACGGAGAGCGCTCCGTTTCGGATTTAAATCCGGATAGTTTCACTACAGGGCTATGAGTTTCCGAGAGGCGTAATCAACAACACAGCAAATAATTTTTTTATAGTAAAATACATAGCTGTCAACCGTTCCATTTTTTCGAATAACGGTATTATTTTAAAGAAATTTTCAACTTAGTTAATCATAGTAAACTGTTACGAAAGCTTATAAATTTTTCTATAAAGAAATTTTGGTATCCATTATCGGAACAGTTCGCAGCTATAGAAATTTATCCTACATGTAACAAACGATTTTCAATGTTTTCTTTTTGCACAGAAATGAGGCAGCTTTAAAAAATACGATAAATTTTGCTAGAAGGGTATTCAATGATATAAATAATACATCAGCTGTGATTTTTTTATCTTCAATATTCTAACCATTTAGATTATACTTTCTCTTTAAATACTATCGTCTTTTAAAGCTTTATGCTGATTGCACAATGGTTTACAGTTCTTGAATTTTCCTGATTTTCTGCAACACTAATATTACATAGAAGTTCTTGATATGAAAAAAAAAAAAAAAAATTAAACTTTAAAGTTTATTGTTTATTGTAAAAAAAATATCACTTCGAAGAATACTCATCTATTATGTATATCAAATATCACTCTTCAAAGTTATTGGTGACTATTAAATAGAAGACTGACCAAATTTAGCAACACGGCCAGGTCTCGCAGCGGTCCTAAAATTTTACACTCATTTAATTATGCTCGCACCCAGTGATGCCAGATGGTCGAAAATTATTTCCCCAAACAGGTCTTCAAATTTCCCCAAATCAGGGTTTTTTTTTCGAAAAAATCCCCAACTTGATTTCTACTAAAAAGGGAAAATAAATTTTTTTTCAAAAGAAAATATCAAGCAGATTTAAGTTGATTTAGGCTCAGATTTTTCCCCAAATGAAGGCAATTTTTGGAAAAAACTCTCCAAATAACAATAAAGCTTTTGAAAATCCCTGGTCGTAGGGATAAATCATTATGTTGCCAACATTGACAGAAAGTTGAAGAACTCCCCAGATTTGTCCCCAAAAATTTTAGAATTCCCCAAAAAAGTCCCCACAAACATTTGGTCCCCAAATTTCCCAAAATGGGGACAAAATCCCCAATCTGGCATCACTGCGTCGCACTACTATGATAAAATAATACTTTTCTGCTTAGTGTTTAGACATGTTTCAGAATTAAAACATGCAATATTTTTTTTTTTTTTTTTTTGTTCCGATAGTTGTGTCAATATAATAAAATGGGAGTAAAATTTTAGGAACGCTGCGAGGCCTGCACTGCACACAATCCGCTGAACGAATAAACGAATTTTTACATCAGAAATTTAAATTAATAGAGAAAAACGGGCGCAGCATTAATCAGTTAAACTGTAGTGTAATTAATATTTCTGGTGTGAAACTGATGTATTTGATCTGCGGATAACGCAAGAAAATACGTTAATTTTATTAAATTACTTTTGCGTTAATTTAATTTTTAGTTATGCCACTGTAGTAACTAATAATTTCATTCTTTTCATCTACAAAACATTCCTCTTAAAAACAATGTATTAATCTGAAAAATAACTATATTTTTCGTTTAAGCATTTTGCTTCAAATACAATGTTTTAACAAAATATACAACGTATGTTTATCTGTTGTTTAAATATTCTCGTCGTCTGCGAAGCATAATACCAGTCCACTTGTTTGAAACGATTTTCAATATTATCTTTTCGCAAAGACTGAAAGCAGATTTAAGAAAAAAAGGGCGGATATACTAGAAGCACATTCAAAAATAAGCTCAGCTGTGATTACTCCCCTCAACGATTTCATCAAGTAAATTATACTTTCGTAAAAATAGTATTTGTTTCTAAAGCACTATAAATATTCGAGTTCTAATTTTATAAACCTCTTTTTATGTTCATTTTATTTAAAGTTCTCACAATTCAAAATTTATTTATATATAAAGTTTTTCAGTTTAAAACAATGTACTAATTTTAAAAGGTAGAAAAAAAATTATCGCATTGTTTAAAGAACTTTACAGAATAAACAATGTTATAACAAAATATTCAACATATGTTTATCTATTATTTAAATATTCCCCTGATCTAAGAAGCAGAATACCAGTTCGCTCCTAGCAAATGGTTTTCAATATTTTTATTTCTCACAAAGTTGAAGCAAGTCGAAGAAGAAAAGAAAGAAAAGCTTTTTCTAGAAAAACTTCGATAAAATAATAATAATAATAATAAAGCTAAAACGGCAGCTGTATAAATGTGTTTCAATGTTTTAAACAATAATAATAAACTGTCAATTAAAATACTTTTGTTTCGAAATGAAATTTTTTTAAAAATAAATAAATTTAACTCTGTATATACAACACGCTAAATTGATAAATTTTATTGCTAAACAGATTAAAGATTTGCACATATATTGTTTTCAGTCAGGAAAAATAAAATCTCCTATATTTGATTATTATTATTATTATTCGTGATATATATATTTGTTATAAAATAAGATTAAGAAAAATAAAAACACAGTTCTTAATATATAATATTTATTTTACGTTAATTAATGTTTACACTTGTAATTTTTATAATCATATTCAGAAAAATTTAAATTCCTAGCAGGTAGTGAATCTGGAATTGGCAAATTTTATAATTTATTCCGGAGCAAGTTCCGCCTTTATTCCACACAACTTTATTGGTAGAATAATTTCCTCCAAAGTGCGTTGCCTTATTTAGGGACTTTTTACTAAATATCTACGAATTAATTAAAATTGTAACAGTTGCCAAGGCACGTTGGAAACGTATCTGCTATTGTATATATAAATATCACTTCTCAAAATTATTGGTGGTTATTGAATAAAAAAGGCCCCTACTTTGTCAAAAATGTAAAACTACGATAAAATCAGGAAAAAATTAAACTTAAAAAAAGTGGTAGGGAAAATGAGCCGAGACTAACAATACTCCTGTAAAAAATTATAAAAGTTAAACTTTGAATCGTCCGATAAAAGTCTTGCTATCGAAAAATGACCCATATGAGATATGTTTTAAACGTAGCAGTTAATAAAATCTTAATTCTAGCAGGAAAAAGAGTAAATTATACGCTTTTAGATATTTAAATCTGCATTTTTGCTCCATACAGCTTTGCAACAAACAATCATTTCTTTGTATTTTAAATATAGTTCTTTTTTTTAACTAATTGATCTTGAAATTTAACTAATTAAAATTTTTTACCTTTAATTTTGTTTTTTAAGAACTTTTTGTATTATATCACGAATCAAATTGCTTAACTTATCATCATATTTGAATGTTTATTAGTCTATTTTAGGCCGCTAAATTTATTTGGCAGAAACGATCAGCTTTGACATTTAATTTTTTATGCAAGCTAAATTAATTTTTCCACCTAATGACATTATTTACTAGCAATATTTAAATTTAAATTCATTAACTAAATAATGATGAAGCACTATATTGACTTTACGCTTGAACTTTATTTCTGAGCATATATGGAATTATGAAGTCGCAATACTCACTTCACCCATAGATAGATATAGCAGCTTTGACATCATTTGTAATTTTTTAATGGAGCATCGTTAATATTAGCCTTTTTTTCACAAAACTTTTTTTTTCAAATATGTACCTAAGATTAAATAAGAAAAAAATTATTCTTATTATGCTGTTGACCGGCCACGAATTAACTCGCTTTGTTAAAAATACTATCCCCTCCTTCATGTGTACTTCTGAAATAATATACACTGTTGTGAAGTTTTATAATTTTTTCCGGGTGATTGTTTGACTTGCCTTTTTTTCATACCAGTAATTGTGTTTTATTTAATCCTTGCCCCATATTGAAGAGAGACATTCTACAAAACTTCTGGAGCGAAAAGAAGGCGGGGCTAAAAGTGCTCCGGAGTATAAAATTGGCAACTCCGAATATATTATCAAAGTTACCTACATTTTTAATTTATTCCGAAACACTGTTAGTCACGCCTTATGTTTTGTACTGCTTATTTTTTAATGGTAATTTTTACTTAATTCATGTAATTAAATATTCGAGAAAATTATTCTAGAAAATAAAACGATGTGAAATAAAGGCGGAGCTAAAAATGCTTCGGAATAAATTATAAAATTGGTAGCTCTGCATTATTTTTTTAAAAGGATTTTGCGCATTAATTTTTAATTCATTGAGCGCGATCGATGTATATATTTTTCAGTGGCAATTACTGCATCAATTTCTGAAGATGAAGTTTAAGTAATTTAATCACGTTAAGAAAAATCTGTCTTTGTTAAATAATAAAACGTTTTAAAAAACTCCAAAGAGCAAGGTCTTAAAATAAAAATTGGGACGTACAATGGTATCAATGTATTGAAAAAAAAAAAAAAAAAAAAGAGTGATATGAGAAAAATGCTGGTATTAAAAATGTTACGGAATACATTAGAAATGCTTGCAATTCTAATGTCTTTCAAGGACTCATCCACCATAACTTCACAATAAATAAAAATGGCTGCATTGACAGAAAGTGATCTCCTAAGGAAGGTACAGAGTTGTGTATAAACTTCTAAACGAGGTAAATTAGTATTAAACATACGGCAAAAAACTTGACACCTGGAAAATCTTACCATTACGAGATAGGATTTTTTAAGAGAGGTGGTTCGCTTAAGCTGATTTTACTTATCCATGTCCAAATTATTTCTCGATTTTAATTAAGCAATTTCTAAATGAAACAACGCTTGAAATAAAATAAAACGAAATGCGTTTAATGTATTACCTTTTTTCGTTTAACCATTTGTATCCCACAGGGACTTCAAAGTCCCATAAAAAAAATTCCTCAATATAGCCTAAATTTATTGCAGGATTTCATTGGGACTATAGTTTAAGCTTTCCCTATAGTTAAGCTATAGTTTAAGCTAAATTTAATACGAGATGATTCTTATGTATAAAGAAATGCAATAAAAAAGTTTCAAACTGTTTTTCCAAAAATAAAATAATTTAGGATATAAAGGGTTAAAAGTAGTATCAGTTACACACAGATATATTTCCTATTCTATTAATATTTTCTAACAATAATCACTCCAAAAATTTGCTGCTAATGAACGATAAAGATTTCCATGTGGAAATAGTGGGAAGAAATCTTATCTTTCTCGGTGACGGATATTACCTTTGCCATGGAATTACCTTTGCATTGTTAATCTAAAGATTTATATTGTTTACCTTAGAATTTATAATGAAATTCTATACATATACAGTCAAACTTTGTTAACGTGAATCTCAAGGGGGATAAAAAAATTTCATGTTATCAGTAGATCATGCTATCAGTAACTAATCTTCATATAACTAAACTAATCTTCATTTTGACGGGGATTGGGAAACAGTTCATGTTAAAAGTAATTCACGTTAACAGTGTTCACGTTAACGAGGCTCGACAGTATATAAATAAATAGCATAATCTCTTAATAATAAATCTTTAAAATTGCATGATTATAGAGAATCAATGAAGACTGTATGCAATTACACAAAACCCGATAATCAGAGAAAGCGCTTTTTCTAATACAAAGGTAAATTAGGTTCTGCTCAGTGAAAGTCTGATTCTCTCGTATTGAATTAATCAGATTCAATTACCATTTAACACAGGAAAATTATCTTGGACAATATTTGAGTAAACGTTAAAAATGGGTATTTATATACAGAAATTAATGTTGTCCATAATAAATTTCCATGTCAGTTGCTTAATTCAATACGATAGAACTTTCCCGCCAAAGTAATACATAGATTGTTTTTACATTTATTTATCTTGCTAGAAGACAAAAAACAAAATGTTGTGAAGTGAATATTTTGCAAAGTAAGTGTTCTTTTAATTAATTATAAAACTTTTATTTGAAAGAACGATATAATTAATTATTCTTTTGGACATTATTTTAGAAAAAAAAAAAAAAAAAAAAAAGTCTTTAGGAAACTTTTGCAAACATTTCGAAATATTTTCCCTGAAATATTTTGATAATTAAATGTCCGATTTAAAACTTCATTTGCATTTCAAAACAAGAAAAAATACTTGCTTTATAAATGTATCAACGTTAGAAGCTTTTTCTTACTTTCAGAGCTTGAAACAATAATTAATTTCAAACTACTGTCGTTATCACTGTTTTGTAATTACTTCTAAAATTGCAATTGCATAAGAAATGTAGTTAATCTAGTAAGATATCTAGATGGCAATAATATTAAGAATGTTAACGAAAGAAAATGTGAAATGCAATTCAAAACTAATATAAAAAAAAAAAAAAGAAAAAAAAGAGAGAGAGAAAAGAGAAAAATCAAAACTTTTATTGAAGTTATTACAAACAAAATTACATTTCACATTTTTCTCTTTCATAAAAATTCTGTGTTTTAATTATTGTGTGTTTGCGTATGTGCGTACGTAGAAATTCAAATAAACTTCATTTAATGCAGTGCCCAATCAATTGGGCTGTGTAGTGTTTACATTAGGAAATGATTATGATTTGAAAAGAGTAGTGCTTTAGAATCTAATTTACGCCTAGCATCTCTATTATGTTAATGATGCCATACCTTAAAGAATCTCGGCAACAGGAATTTTTATATATAGAGAGAGACATATAAATTCGATTTTTCAGACTTATTTCACTAAAATATAAATTTAATTATCATACATATTACACAGTTGCCAACTTTATAATTTATTCCGGAACGTTGTTCGCGCCGCCATTTTTTTTTTCCATACCACTTTAAAAAAAAAATAATTTTTACTTATTTTATCGTAGTAGTTATCAATACAAAAAACCCTTAACGGGTTAAAAGTTTGTGACGCAGCACTGTACTTTATGGCTATAAGAATTAGAAATACGGGTCTTAAAAATAATGATATCAAATTTTCAGTGACGCTTTGATATTAATTAAATTATACATAGATTTTCTTATTTCAATTTGCTTTTTCCTTTTATTTATATTTACAGTGTAAACGTTATTTTCAACATAAAATAATATATAGCATTTACTCATTGATACCTTTCCATTCACATCTCTTATACTATGAAAGCATGTGTTTTAAAAGAAATTATATGAAATTCCAGTAACGCAGTGGTGTTACATTAAGTGATTTGTTTTAAAATTTCTCTGCAATTATTTTGTTTTGCATATTAAAGTATATGTGCACATTGAAATATTGCTTTTAATTTTCAAATACGCTGTCAAATATATCACTATCATTAAGCTTATATTATGTACTGAAATATATTTATTTCAATGAATTATTCTATCTTTTGCGTCACGCCATCCAAAACTGTAAGTAAAATATATGGAAATGTTTACTTTGTGTCATTTCATCCAAATAAATTGAAAATGCATGCAAATAGATATCGTGATGCAAAGAAAAAAACTGTGAAATTTTTTTCAGTTTTGGATGGCGTGACGCAAAAGATAGAATAATTCATTGAAATAAATATATTTCAGTACATAATATAAGCTTAATGAAAGTGATATATTTGACAGCGTATTTGAAAATTAAAAGCAATATTTCAATGTGCACATATACTTTAATATGCAAAACGAAATAATTGCAGAGAAATTTAAAAACAAATCACTTAATGTAACACCACTGCGTTACTGGAATTTCATATAATTTCTTTTAAAACACATGCTTTCATAGTATAAGAGATGTGAATGGAAAGGTATCAATGAGTAAATGCTATATATTATTTTATGTTGAAAATAACGTTTACACTGTAAATATAAATAAAAGGAAAAAGCAAATTCAAATAAGAAAATCTATGTATAATTTAATTAATATCAAAGCGTCACTGAAAATTTGATATCATTATTTTTAAGACCCGTATTTCTAATTCTTATAGCCATAAAGTACGGTGCTGCGTCACAAACTTTTAACCCGTTAAGGGTTTTTTGTATTGATATCATTACTTTTTAGTGGTTAATGATCAAAACGTAAAATTAAAGGAGCATGGTAATGAGTTATAACACTGTATTAAAAGTGTTGTTTTATAGGTCATACTCGAACAAAATAACAAACTAAATAAAATTTTAAAATTTTATAAAAAGTGATAAAAAAGATGGACACATGCAACATTACAAAGGCATAATATAGTACATTTTAAAAATGACAAAAATTTCTTATTTATATTTATTTCTTATTAAAATTTTTTAGGTATAGATTTGATTTAAAAGAGAAAAATAAATAATAATAGAAAAATCTTTAAAAGGTGAAAATTTTATACTGGTAAATATTTAAGTAGTATAGTTTGTTATGAATTTAATTAAAAAAAATCTTAATCTATTCAAAATTTTATTATAGCTTAACATTTTGTAATTTATATATTATATATACTAGAAACTTAATGAGCAAATTAATTATTTTCAAATTCTGTTTTAAGAATTTTTTCAATCCGTAGTTTAAGTGATTTATCACCTAATTTTGAAAAAATTACAAATATTTGCATATGATTATCATATTATTTGTCATTTTTATGAAAATAAAGGAAAATTTTTTTGTTGTTGCAATCACCTTTTAAAATAGAACCAATTTTGAAAGTTAACAACGTATCAGCATGAAAACAATGTAAATACAAATAATATTTTTGATAAACAAATGTCATATAAAATACAAGTACCTAAATAAATAACTCATTTAATATATATATTAAAAAAAGAAAAATATTTTTTTTTATTTTTTGTGTTTATTTTTGACGCTTTCCGATAGATGGAGCCAAAACGATTATTTGATATTCAGTATTTCAGATGGAAGAGAAGAAATTCGTCAGCGAAACTGCCGCATCACGGTATTTTCGGAGTAAAAAATAGTTCGATTTTTAAACTGAGTTATAAAAAAAACAAGAGTTTTCTTAGGGAAAAGGGAGATGTCAGGCACATCAGATAAAAGCGATTAATATCATATATAAATTTAACTAAATTCGCTCGAGCCATATTCGAGAAAAAATTCTTACACATTAGTCCGTCCATTTATAACTTAAATGAGCCAATTCATATCTCGAAAAATATTGCACGCAGAAATGTAGCGATTTCAGGGTAGGATCAGACAGAAGGTGAAAGTCTATTTTGAAAATATCAGAACATAACCTCCTATATTTCCTGAGATATTAAGTGTCGGCTTTCAGCGGTTTGTTTGATCTTAAAATTCTTGTATATATAAGTGTCGCAGTTTTCGTTCGTTTTTCCGTTTCCGCTGAGTGTCGTGGCGTTCGTTTGTTTTTGCGCTTGCGTCACTAGAAAAACTGCCGTTTTTCATGATACGTTCAGGGTTTGAAACTGGCGCAGAACTCCTACCACTATGAATAAAAGTAAATTGTCTTCTTTTTAAATATTTTATTTTACAGGTAGAGAACTTTTTAAAACAAATACTGGTATAAGTTCTATTTATGCGCCTAGGTTCCATCTCTGTATGTTGCAGAAAATTGTTTTATAAATAAAATGGCGTAAAACAGAGGGGGAAATAAAATGCTCCGGAATGCGTTGGCAACTCTACATATATATATATATATATATATATTTATTTATACCTATATTATTTTCATTAAAATACATCACAGATAATTATTTTTTAAACCTAAACTTCGCATTGAAAATTATATATGCATATATTTTTTTCTTTTTATCTACGTAATATATATACATGAAAATCTGATAATTATAACAAACTTTTAATAGTTTGAAAAGATAAATTTCAACTATAAATACTTAGATTAAACAATAACAAAACCTTTATTCAAAATTTCAAATGAATGCAATAATTAATATTAAGTAGTATTAAGATAATATTAGCAACTCGGGTATTAAAAAAAACATTAAATTAAGAAAACTGTCTTGCATCTAGAAATATTAACATTGAATAATAATAAAGAGAATATAATTTCTGTGCGCCTTTGTCTTGTTCGTGGCAGTAGCTGAACATTGTAGCTTAATTTCTGAACAGATTCTGTCTTAGATTAATGTTTGCTTAACGTTAGAGGATTACCTCTTAGGAATTGAGCAAACTTAAGATTATATATATATATATATGTATATATATATATTTAAGTTAAGTAAACATTGCCAGAAAACGCACATTCCCCTTTCCTTGTGGTATATTAAATTATTTTATTCAGTATTGAAAGCCTTTTTTTTTTTTTTTTTTAAGAACAAAAATGGTATAATTCATATTAGGAATAATAAAGTTGTTTAAGTAAAAGAAAATAATAATAATAACAGCTATAACACGTTTCCGAATCCTGTTTTATAATCTTATATTAAAGAAAATCTAAACAATGCCTATTAACTTAATTTATAAATTTTTAATTACTATTTGCTTTCAGGAAATGTCATATTACGCCCTTTCCAGTACTAATAGACTTTCCAAGCTTCTATACTCACTATACTTAAGACGTTTTAAAATAATAATAATAATAATAATAATAATAATAATTGTTATTATTATTATTATTATTATTATAGTCACTATATAATTAAAAAATAAAAACAATTTCATTGAAATATAACTTAAAACGACGCTTCGGCTCCATTGCTTGCATTTGAGAGTTAACCACGAGTTTCAATTTAGATGCAAAATGGACAATAAATGACGCTGCTGTTATTCAAGAATAGGACAAACATTTTTCGAAACGATTAACAACTTCACTCTAATTTAATATGTGGCAGCAACAGACAATCTTTCCAGCTGAAAAAAGTTTTAATTAATAAGTAATAATAATAATTAATTCTAAATAACATAAAATATTTCCAGGAAGTTAAAAGATCTTAGGATATTAATTATATTTAAATATATACCTTTTAATGTATACATGATATACTATATATATATATGTGGTATATGTGTGTGTGCGTGTGTGTGTGTGTACAATTTTCCAATCTTAATTATTCTTTGGTTCATTTTATCGTTTATATTAACTCATTTATTTATTTATTTATTTATTTTATTATTATTTTATTTTATTTTATTTAAGATTTGTCACACCCTGCAGTATTTAGCTTAAAATATCTGCTATGGATTGAAATCTTGCTTTATGATACTTACTGAAGGGGTCGTACTCCCCGCCCTTTTTTCAGGACACTCACATTAATGACAAATTTTAAAATTTATTGCTACCACTATTTTTATAAAATAATCTCTAATCTATATAATCGTGTCACATTACTATAAATGTGCAGAAGTATTAGTGGTGGCAAAAAAGACAGAATTTTCTTATCTTTGAGAGTGTCTTGAAAAAAGGGTGGAGAGAAGGACCCCTGTTACTGAAGAGATGGGCGACCTTCATGATCAATCCCTTTAGTTATTTGGGCGATTTTCAACTATTTATCAGTTTTTAATAAATTTCTATTGTTCTTTTTTGTTAAAATCATGTATTATTTATTTTCAATGTGTAATTTTTCTCTCGATGTTTAAATCAGATCTTTACACGTTATACAGGATTCATATCTTTTTAATCTATTTCTGTTTATATTAATATTTGTTATTGTTTCTTAAAAATAATGATGGATTTTCATCCTCCCCCCCCCCTTTTTTTTTTTTTTTCATTATACAATTACTGCTGGGGTCGTACTCTCCGCCCCTTTCTCTGGACACTCTCAGAGATAAGAAATTTTCACATTTTTTACCACCACTAATTTCATGAAGAAATACTTCTAGTATGTTTATACTATACCGCGTAGAGATTATTTTAGAAAAATAGTTGTGGCAATAAATGTCGAATTCATGAGAGTGTTCTGAAAAGAAGGCGGAGATTACGACCTCTGTCACTGTCACATACATCTACGAGTTTAATAAGAAAAAAAAAATATATATATTGATTATTAGATGTAAAATTTGACGTTAATGGAACAGTTAATATTAAACATTAAAATCCCTTTTCTGATGCAAATGCCTTAATACAAAATTTCTAAATAATATTACAAAAGGTTTAGAATTTAAGAAACATCATAATATAGAGTATTTATCTCTTCTTTATAATTTTATAAAAACTGAAAACAAATAATAGTACATGCGTAACACCAATTGTGCATTAAACTGATATTTATGTAACCACATTCATATTAATTTTATTTTTTGTAATACCTGAAGTTAAAAAATATATATGTATATTATAATTGTTAATAACATTTTCACGAAATATCTGGAATGCAAGAGGTTAAATAAATAGTTTCTCTTTAGAAATAAATATCTAACATTACGAAGTTTTTACAAACACATTTTCTCGCAATGTTCTAACATCTGGAACAACCAGCGAAAGCAGACGAAAAGACCTTGTTTTCTTTCTTGTTTTCGTATATTTTTATATCAATGAAATAATAGAATAACTATCAAACTTTCTCCCATCTCGCAAGAAATATTTTTGGACACATGTTTGTCCTCTATTACTGTTTGATTATTTTTCTTGACAAAAATATTTCGAATCTTAGGTTCAATATTTTGTTCTAGAGATAGATTGTTGTTTCTTTAGGGAAAAGGAATTGATGTTATAAATCTAGAGGGAATTAAAAACGAAACAAGAAATAAGAAATAAGTATTTTAGGTAATTAAAAACAGAAAACAAGTTTAAACTTTTTATTTAAGAATATTTATCTCCCTTATTCTGTTTTAAATATTAAACATAACATTTTTAAAATTTTATTAAACTATGATGTATCTCACAATGAAAAAATATATAATAATACGGTTCCATAAAATAAATAATAATAATAACAATAATAAATAAATAAGCATTTATTAACAATGTATCTATATTTAAAAATAATTTTAACAATTAAAAATGAACCAGTGATTTATTACTTAGTGTGCAAATTTATTTTTTTAAACAATAAGCTTTTTTCTGTTTTGCCGGTAACTTTATTTAAATATATATTTTTAAAAATTCTGAATTCTGACTTTTTTATACTATCCCGATTTATATCTATCTAATATCCCATTCAAATGGCGTAAAAGATCGTTTCATGCTATGTCTCATATATCCCATTTAAATGGCGTCAGACCATTTAAAGCCCAAAACGTATTGTTCGTTCTTTATAGTTAAAGACATTGTTCGATGGCTTCGGCAGTCTCTTTCCGGCCTGGTTTGTTGGCTGCATATTATCGTTGCCTAAGATAGCGTCTTAACCAGATACAGGGATGGAACATGGGCGCGGAATTCATACCACTATCAATGTAAGAAAATTTTCTACCTCTTAAATCGACGATATTATAGGTAGAGAAATTTCTTAAACACATTCCGGTATGAATTCTGCGCCCGTGTTCCATCCCTGCAGATACTTTAAACTGAGTGTTTGTGAGACGATAGTTGACGTTGCTATTTTTCAAAAAATAAGGTTTTACAATTAGCTATATATGAGAATCTACTGAGCAATTTAGTTTTTGCACAATGTATTTGCACTGCAAAAAATAAACCTGTAAAATTACGGGAAAAAAACTGGCAGCTACGATGCAAGTATTTCTCCGTCAAATATACGGGACGAAACTGTACTTTTTCTCAACTGAAATGTACCGGTATCGAAAATATCGAAGCGGTTCTGCCACACAAAAATAGAGATTAATCATAAACTCTATTTAATCGTGATTGATTAAGAAAAAAAAAAATGTATACTAACCGCATAGTTGCCAATATTTTAATTTGTTTCGGAGTATTTTTAGCCCCGCCTTTGTTTCATACTACATATATTTATAACAGCAATTTTGTCTTATTTTATTGAAGTTATGCATTGGAGACAATTTTTCTATAAATAAAGTGGTGCTAAATAAAGGCGAGGCTGAAAGAACTTCGGAATAAATTAATATATTGGCAGCTGTGTAACCGTTGCTAAGCAATGCAGATGAAAAAACATGCAGTTTGGAATGAAACTATGAATTTATATATATATATATGAGGAAAAAATCGGAAATAATTCTCAAAATTCAAATTCGAAAAAATTTTGATTAAATGCATCCCTTCATTGTCCATATTATGCCTCTGCTAAATTTCGTAGATTTATTGAAGAAAGATTTATTGAGAAAGATTTATTGAAATATAAAAGCAATGAATGTGCCAAGGGAGAAGTATATATATATATATATATATATATATATATACATAGCTGCCAACTTTTTAAATTTATTCCGGAATGTTGTTAGCCCCGCTCTTTTTTCTCACCGGAATCTTTTAAGAGTAATATTTTTCACGTTTAATCGAAGTTAAATAATGAAGAAAAATTTTCTACAAATATTACGGTGTGAAAAAAGGGCGGGGCTAGCATCATTCCGGTATAAATTAAAAAACTTGGTAGCTATGTATATATATACATATATTTGTGTTTCACCTTTTGCTGCTGTTATGAACATTTTTCAGTTCATATATTCTGCATATATAATTTAAATCACACTAGATTTTCAAAAAAATATTAACTTAAAAAAAGAAAAAGAAAAAAAAAGAAAGAAAGAAGGGAAAAAATCATGTTACGTTAATATAGTTGCATGGCTGGCGATTAATCTGTTTTTCATATACCATTTCGCTTTATTGAAAATCTGATCCATAAACACTGTAACCAAAGTTTATTGAAAATATCCATTAAAATTTGACTTAACTGTTGAAAATCTAATTCAAAATATATAAAACGGTTCTTTGAAACTTGTAATTAAATCCCTGCTGATGCTTTGATAATTCAAAGCGAAATGTTTTGGGTGTTTTTAATGTTTTAATAAAGTTTAATTTTAGACAAACGTGTTTTAAAAATTATTTTTAATCTAATCATTTAAATTTGCTAGCTGAAAAGTGGAGAAATATATTATCATATTTTTGTGCATAGATGTCTTATTCAAAACTCTCTCTCTATATATATATACATACCCACCAACATCCTAATTAATATTCCGTAGTATTGTTATTCCCGTCCTTTTTCTCCAACCAATAAATTTTTAGAGTAATATTCTCGAAATGCAATTGCGATTAAATAATAAAAAATACAATAAAAATATACTGTTTTGAAAAAAGAAGGCGGGGCTAACAATAGTACGGAATATTAATTAATATGTTGGATATCTATATATATTGATCGTATAGTCGTGATTATTTATTTCAATCCGAAAAAAATATTGCATATTTTTAAAATGTATGATGTTCCCTTGAAACGTCATCAAATGATGCTATATCATTAGATTCTCGTTTCTTTTTATTTTCTTTTTTTTAGACATATTACTGCAAGAATTGTTTTACTTTATTGTATTTTACTGATAAATAAAGATTTGCTCTAATAAAATTTCTAAAAGCATTAAAAATATTCGAAATAGACTTTTAGTTTATGTTGGATATAGAATTTCCGTTAGAACAGAAAACTAAACCTCCTCTTTTAAAGAAGTTTTCAGTAAAAATTTCTCAACTGTATTTGTTATGCAAAAAACTAACATTATAATAACAATAAACTCTTCAAAAACTTTCTTCGCCTTAAGTATTAACTTAAGGAAGAATTTATCTCGCCCCGATTAAAAAATAAATAAATAAATAAATCGCCAAGAGCCTTTAAAATTAGAATTTGAAGGGGAGATTTCTTAAACTTTACAGGGAAAATTTAACAATATGACTTTACAAAATTAAGACTTAACGTAAAAGTGCTTTTTCATTTTTTATAACTAATTAACTTAATGATTCTATACATGTATGTATTAACTAAATTAACTTTTATGAATGTTTAACGCACAGATAATATGCATAAATGCAGTATGTGTAGGGAATATTTATAGGTGAAAATGAATAATTCATAATTATAACACTTTTTTAATTATTTATTACTTTATACACACACACACACATATATATATACATACATATATGTACCATAGCTAAAATTTCTAATTTTTTAACGATCTTAACATATTCGCAACCGCTGACGTAGATTCACGTCATTTGAAAATCTGTAAGTCTGCCAGTGGGCGTTTCTTTCGCAATTTGAGTGTTCTTTATTTCTTAAGAAAGAATATACCCAATATTCGTATTTTTACAGTACTATGGATACAAATACTTTGAATAGAAAGACTATAATTATAATGTATAGCCATTTGTAATATAAATGCGAATATAGAAAATATTGTGTCCTGAAAGAATAACGTCCACAGGCGGACCTTACTATCAAAAAGACAAAAGCATAGCTGCCAATATTTTAATTTATTCCGGAGTACTTTTAGCCCCGTCTTTGTTTCGCACGACTTTATTTATAGAAAAAATTTTCTCCAATATATAACTTCGATAAAATAAGAAAAATTATTAAAAAAAAAAAAAAAAAAAAAATGGTACGAAATAAAGGCGGGGCTAAAAATACTCCGGAATAAATTAAAATATTGGCAGCTATGAAAGTATGCGGCCGTGAAAGTGTTAAGAAGGAATCTGTCACATATATTTTCGACGAATAAATAAAATTCAATATTCTGAATATATTTATAAAGAATTTTCGGTAGGAAGTCTCCGCTGAAAATGTTGAAGTCTCAGCACGTATTATATATATACAGGGGCTGTATTCTCGTCTAGTTGCTTATTAACCACCACTTGTAATCGTTAACGACAGTTTGTAACTACTATTCTACCCACTGTAATAACCATATTCCGGCTAAGTGCTATTCTGGTCTCCCGTTGTTATCTTCAGTGGAAGAACAAACTCTCTGCGTTCGGGGTGACATTTTAAACCAATCAGTTGCAAGGGATCATTCGTAATCCGTTTTGGGAGGGGAAAGGTTGAATAGCGATGTTGACAACCGGTTTTCAATGGTGGAAAATGTGAAATGTCCCTTTAACTGAGCAAACTAAAACATTATACTGACGTGCCCATTTTCATTGTGATAAACGACGATCTTTCAGCTGAACAACTGCCTTCTAGCTGTCGGTAACTTAACGACTGTAAACAAACTGTCAAGATTTCGAAGCAACTGGACGAGAATAGCAAATCGTCGTTGTCTCGCTTCACAACAACCGGTTTCCGCGTAACGACTAGACGAGAATAGAGCCCCTGGGTTGTTATAGTTGAAGTTCGTCTATTCAGAAAAGTGTAGAGCCAGTTCTGCAGCTCCTATAAATTGCAAGGTTTTGTGATTAATACAACTTATTTCTTTTTTTGCCTTTTACTTGTGCAAGCGTGAAGTTTTAATTCCGATTGTGATATAGTGGATAAAGCGTTACTGGTGCAGATTTTTTTCCTCAGCTGAGAACCATCGACTAAATCTGCAATTAGCGATGTTGTAACTAGTTTGCAAACAGTAAATTGTGACGATATCAGACATATAGAATAGTAATGCATGTCTGTGAATATTTGAATGCAAATAAATATAGATTTTCATGGAAATAAGTGATTTACTTAAGCGCCGCCTATCGACGCAAATTTTAACTATTATTTTTCTTTACCAAAAAAAAAAAAAAAAAAAAAAAAAAAAAACTTTCACGAGATTGATTTTTTCGCAAACCGCGTTCAATTCTACTAATCCTTAAATTGTTATGAATTTTTAAAATATCTACAGACTTATGGGTCACCCGGTATATATATATTTATATAATATTTCTTGAAAATATGAAGAGTGCCGCCATGCTTATATAATAATGTTTCATTTTTCTTTTCTTTCTTTTTACTTTTACAGAATATCATTAAAGACATTAATATCATTAATTGAAGTTATTGGGAATAAGAATACTGAATAATAATAATAATAATAATAATAGTAATAATAATAATAATAATAAAACTTCAAGAAAATAAATTTTTCACAAACCGCGTTCAATTCTACTAATCTTTAAATTGTTATGAATTTTTAAAATGTCTACAGACTTATGGGACACCCAGTATATATATATAATATTTCTTCGAAATATGCAGAGTGCCACCATGCTTATATAATAATGTTTCATTTTTCTTTTTCTTCTTTTCTTTTTTACATTTACAGAATATCATTAAAGATATGAATATCATTAATTGAAGTTATTGGGAATAAGAATACTGAAAGAAAAAAAAAATCGGATGTGATGAATATTTTGATTAAGTAAAAAATAAATGTGAATAATACATGTACATCTGAAATAAAATCGCTCACTTTCAAGAGAAAAAAATCGTTTTACTTAATAAAAGTAAAGTGATAAATATTATTATCCTTTTTAAAGTTAAGAAAAGTTTAAATATATATATATATATATATAAGTAATATTCTAAAGCAGCCAGTTTTTACTAAATTTAAATTCTATTTAAATTAAGTAATTTATTTTTATTTAATCCGTGAAAATTGCTATTCAAATTAATTGCCTAATTTCCCCACCTGTTATTTTTCTATTGTTATTATAAAGAGAAAAATACATGATATTAACTAAAAGTACATCCAAGTTCCAAAATATTGGCGTCAACTTACACAAAAATTTAAACACTATGTCTATTAAAAAATACTGGTATCCAAAAAATGTAAAAGTTTTGTCAGTTTTTTTACACTATAAACATGAACCATTTTTTATTAATAGTCATTATTTCTTCTCTAAATATGAGTTTTACAGAAAGCACATACATGTATACACAGATTACATTGTAGCCAAGCAACAACAACAGCAATAAAATAGTGAACAAATAAATAAATAAAGTAAATTTTGTATTTTTATTCTGAGTTGCAGGAAATTAAAAAATGTTATTAACTTGTGAACTTAATTTTGTGTCAAATATATATATATTTTAGTAGTAGCAATAAAAATTCAAAAATTAAATAGCTAACAAAGTAGCTAGCAAAAATTAAGTACGTAACTAAGAGATATGATTAGTTTGTTTAAAATTTCTGTACAGTTAACAAATATACTTTTTTTTATTTTTTTCGCGAAATACTTAATTTGTTTTCCTTTAGTAACAATATTCACTAATGAGCTTCATTTTTCACTTTCTTAATGTATTAAGAAAATGAAAAATATATTCATTAGAAAATATACCTAACCGATCATTTATACTCTATTACAAATTTTTCACGTGTCATAATTATTTCCTTAAAGAGTTATTTTCGTTTACAAGCTAACAATAATTACAACTTTATTAAATTAATTATACTTTCCCTTACCCATATATACGGTAGTATCCATGTGTATGGAGAAAGTGTTGTCTTTGGGTCAAATTTTCGAAATTGAGTTTTTGTTATATTTACACGTTTTGAGGTCCCCTGAATCCAAAAATCATGTTTATTTTCGGTTGGCCTGTGTGTGTGCGCGCGTGTGTGTGTAATCAGCAAATCTAAAGAACAAATAATAGAAGAAAGTTCTAACTTGGTATTCTAAATGTGTATCATATAGGGATGCTATACTAAACGTCTTGTCGATATCAAGCAAATGTTTCGTGTACAGAAACACACAAGAGATTTCAAATACATTGTGTCTAGGGGGGAAATTGCAGGTAAGTAGTTTTTAACATTTATAGACTAAACCAAATGAAACGAAAATATATTTTTTATATGCGCAAAAACACGTTTCATGCAGAATATGGCATGGAAATCATTCACTGTTCGTTTACAGGACTACACAAAAGAATTAGATTATAGTGCGACAATACTTGAAAAATGGATGCAAGTGTATTTCAGGTTTTGCTGTGAGTTATTAATATACGATTACATTTATGTGCACATTATGATGTGTACATAACCTTCAGAAGATATACAGGGCTGCCAATATTTAAACCATAACATTATTTTTTATTGTTATTGAAATTGCTTTACTATAATATTTTATTATGTCAAGGAAAGCTGTTCAGAAAATTAAACTAATTCCTCATAGCCATGTAATGATTATTTTTATTTTATTTTATTTTATTTATTTATTTATTTTAATTTTAATTTTATTTTTATTTATTTATTTATTTATTTTTTTATTTTTTTTTTTGGGGGGGGGGGGGGCTTCTTGACTATCGAAGTCAAATTTTTAACGTTTGATCTTTGTCTATAACTCTTAAGAGTAAATTAAAAATAAAAACAAATAATTTCAGACGATCAAAATGTTGTATTTTGAAGTTAATACGTTTGTTACTAGAAAAGTTTGATCAGGCTGATAAGCTGCAAGGAATGTCGCGTGTGAAAGTTGCCTGAAAATTTTTAAATGAACTTTTGAATTTTATAACAGATTTGAATGCCATGTATATGAATGGTACAGTAATGAAACGCGGGATTGAGAAAGGCGGTAGTCCCCCTCACACATAATTATTTGTCAAATAAAGCTGTTTCGAAGACTAAATTTAATTGTTTTAACGTAAGTTTACATAACAGTACTCGTTATCTTGCCACGTATTCTCCAATTTTATAAATGCTTATTACATTTTTGGTTGATGCTTATTCTACATTAATATAGGTCATAAATTATAACTTTTTGAAGCATGAATTCACTAATAACTTTCCCATTTCAAAGTAAGTTTAACTTAAAACAAATATAGAATACCTTTCAGTTATTCCATTCTGACGCACGAAAAAAACAAAAATAATAATAATAATATGAATCAAAAAAGTTTTTAGGAAGTTATGAATTTAAGTCAGTCTGATTCCTTTGACATTAACAACCTCAGACTTTACAGATTATTACGCAATGAAGACATAAGTGAAATACATATATATTTTTTCGAGATGATTTATTCCAAGTAATTAAAAAATATTTCGGAATTAAAAATAAGTTTAACCTAAAAAATAAATATGGAATACCTTTCAGATATTTTATTCTAACGTATGAAAAAAATAGTATGAATTTAAACAGGTTCAAGAAAGATATGAATTTAAATCTGTCTTATTCATTTGACGTTCACAACCACAAACTTTACAGCTTATAATGCTATGAAGACTAACCCCTTACATGCCGAAGAAAATTTACCCGTTCTGTCTTAACTGTGAAAAGAGTAAATCATTTGAAGACACTGTCATGATCACTTTCAAGATTATTTTATTGCATTGTCAAACCGTGTCAGTAGTTTCACTGGTAGCAGTGCAATACAAAAAATCGTACTTTGGAAAAACGTTTATATACGCCCGGGGCAGTTAAGGGATTAAGTGAAATACATATATAATTTCAGAGATGATTAATTTGAAGTAATTCAAAAAAATGTTTAAAGAGGGTGTTACTATTTAAGAAAATGAAGTTGATGCAAATTTTAACAGCATACTTGCCAACCATCTCATTATGAACCGTACAATTTTTAGTACCCGCCTTTTTTTACACACCAACAATTTTTTAGAGTAATTTTAGTCTTATTTAATCGTAACATCATTTGGAGAGAATTACTCTAAAAGTATATTGGTGTGAGAAAAGAGGCGTTTTTTCAGGGGGCGTTAACAATTGTACGGTTATTAATGAGATTGTTGGCAAGTATGTAACAGGTAGATTACTCATAAAAGCATACTTGCCAACCATTTCATTATGAACCGTACAATTTTTAGTACCCGCCTTCTTTTTCCCACCAGTCATTTTTTAGAGCAATTTTATTTTTATTTAATTCTAACAATATTTGGAGAGAATTACTCTAAAAATAAAGTGGTATGAAAAAAGGGGCGTTTTTTCAAGGGGCGTTAACATTTGCACGATTATTAATGAGATGGTAAGTATGTAACATTAACCCATTTAGACTAAACAAAATGTAAATTTACCATATTAAACTAGCGTTATTATTAATTGATCTTCATCAGCCACATATCTATACGATGACTTACGGCAAAAACAGTATGTTTTATTTATTTACTTACTAGCAGGCTACGCCCGCTTCGCTGGTCACTATATTTAAATGAATTTTCAAAAGAATTGGATCAATATTTATTTTTTACGTCACATTACAAATAAAAGCTTAAAAAAAAAAAAGAAAAAAAAAAAACACTGAAATCGCTTTAGATTTCGCTTCTTTGGGTACCCATTGCCTAAGGCAGCTCTTTTTTCTACCCGTACTGCATCGGGTCCAGTTCCCCACTGTCTACAGAAAGGTCTTTCCCGGGCACTTCAATATGGGTATTTATCGACGACTTGTGGATTTTCTGTTATTTAAGAACTACGATTTTAAAGATGACTGTATCTCAGCATCTATTAGATATTTTAATTTTTGAACCATGTGTTTTATAGCCCCAGTTATTTACACTATATTACGATTTGAGTCCGACCAGTGCAATAAAATAAAATAAAAAAGTGGATTTTCTTTGAAAAGGAATTAAATACATGAAAAACAAACCAATTTTAATCAGTTTAATCCTTTCTACTATAAACTACCATTTTTTTCACCCAATAAATATTATAAATAATAATAATAATAATATTAAAAAGATTTTTCTCTTAAAGGAATTAATTAAAAAATGAAAAATAAAAACTTATACATAAACGTAACAATTTATTTCTATTGCATTACCATTTGATTTTCAATAAATATAATAATAATAAAAAAAGAAATTAAAAAAAAAGAAAATCGCCTTCAAATGAATGTATTAAATAAAAAATGAATTGCATAATAGCCGTTGCTAAGATACGCAGACGATTACAATCGAAGAATAAATTCATGAAAAATGAAGCATTAAAGCCAATATTTAAAATCGAAAAAACATTAATTTAAAAAATTCAAATTCGAAATTCGAAAAAATCTCGATGAGGTGCACCTCTGCAGGTTCCTAGGCACCTATATGCCAAATTTGGAAGCTCTGCGATCAATAGTGTAAGCACCAGAGCGCAGACAGACACACACACACACACAGACACTTATCTTTATTTATATATATTTATTTGTCGACAGTAAAATTGCGATATCCATCAAGGCACATCCTTATCTCACAATGTATCCACTAGAGAGATATTTGTGTAAGTTTTGTTGCACGTTAATTGATGTTTTATGGTATCTTTAAGTGGATTATTTTTCTTTTCTTTTTTAACCCTTTGCGCTCATCACATTTTCCTATTTTGAACAGTAAGACACGCCTTTTGGCGTTCCTTTAAAACGTCAGACGTATATTTTCAGACCTATTACCTTTTGGCTACCGCAAAATTATAATAATTCGTTTTATTTTACTTCATTATTAAATAAAATAAATCTTTCTGTTAAAATTTTCCGGTAGCCGAAAGGTAGCCTATAGTTACATGTTTTAGAAAAATAACATTTCATTTGCAGAGGAACAACTTAAGGCGTGGCTCGATTTTTAATGTCCCCTCAGAAGGGACATACAAGGGATAACGGTTAACACTACCTTTTTGAGTTTGTACCGCTTCTTTTACTGGAGTGCTATTTGTTTTCTACGGTTAAAGGAAAAAAAAAAAGAGAGAGAGGGAGAGAAATTGCGCATTTATAGAAAAGTTTTGGTAAAGAGCGTCTCTCATGAAATATGGGAGAGTTCGCAACTAAAGTAATAATTTCATTTCGATGTGTTCGTGCTACACACGTAGCGTGTCCCACCTTCATGCCTCCAAGAAATCGTGTGCCACAGTTTGTGAATTGCTATTTAACACTACAATGAATCATTTCTATTTATTTATTTTATTTTATTTTTATATATTTATTCTGAAAAATGCGATTTTTAAAGGAATAATAAATTATTTTTAATTGTTATTCGCTCCGGCGCGTATGTTAGATTTAAATACATAAAAAGAAGAAAATATTGTTTTTCAGATTAAACATATTCATATAAATTAATTGGCGCCATTTTACGCATTTTGACTGCCGGGAAATTTTAATAGAATCTTTTATATTACTTAATCAAGAAAAAATGTGAAAAAAATATAGTACAGAAATGCAGTAGACAAAAAGCGTAAAAGTTGACAATTATGCAAAATATGTCTGAGCTGGCAACATTTTAAATTTTTTCGCTCCATAACATTGTTAACTTCCGCATTTTTTCTTTTTGTACCGCTTAATTTTTATAGTAATTTATTGTAATTACGTTTAAAAAAAAGGTTAATCATTCAGAATATTATTATCATCATTATTATTATTAAAACACGAAGCTTACTTCAGAATTACTATTCGATTTAAAAAGACATTACTGTCATGTTAATATATTTATTATAACATATCTTTAATATTAGTTTTCAGGTTACTCACTAAATTATTATACTAATATTAAAAATATTTTTCATACCGAAATTAACAATAAATAATAAAATAAATGTATGAATAAATGTATACATAGTTCATTTTTCCTTAATGACATTTTCTTTAATAATGAATCAATGAAATAAATGATTCATTTTGAATTCTTGCAGAATTACATTTCATTAATTAATTATATTTCAATATATATATATATATATATATATATATATTTCTAAAAATTAGGGCGCGAAATTTCCGCTCGCCAGCTCGCCATTGGCGAGTGGAATTTTTACTGTGGCGAGTAAAAATTTGGTCTACTTATAGATAGAATTCTTACACGATACGGTGACAGAAAACATTCTTTTAATAGATTTAAAAATGGCAAAATCTTGCCATCTTATAACCTCATATTTAACCTCTCCTTTTTGATTATCGGAGAGCGAAGTCTGTGTATGCGCTGTCCGAGATCGCCCCAAACTGAGAAAGGAAAAATGCACTAATAACAAAAAAGCCTACATAACAGTTTTGATCTCTTCAGCAGTTTCGTTTCTCCAAATGTAATTTCGCCAAGCAGAGTGAGAATATACCAGCAGAGAGCCTTCTTTGCCCGTCGCCCACTATCCGAGAGAAGAGATATGCGAAAGTTTGCCTATGCAATATTGTCATGAGCCCGAGCCCTTTTAAAGATACTGCCTA